>CM046294.1:33493221-34693221 GCA_025267735.1 Mactra quadrangularis | reverse complement strand
ATCAGTACTGCGGTACAAATTAAACATTCTGGTATTTTACTATATGCAGCTGCAGCTATCAGTACTACGGTACGAATTAAACATTCTGGTTAAGAATATTGAAAGATTCAAGTGTGCACTGTATGGTTGCAATTCTGAAAACCTACATAGTCCAGACATAGATTCATGTTAAAACGGACTGTTTATGAGAACAAACAGTCCTTTTATTTACATCCGCCTACCAAGGACGCTTCACAGCTTCATATTTTAAGCGCCAGTTATCTAACAGAGATCTTGATACAGGCTGCAAATATTCACTTTGAACCTAAAGATCAAGTCACTATGGGATATTGGTCACATGAAAATGATTCTATATCTCCTGTTTGTATTCGAAAGCCGCCGAATCCTTCGGCATGCTTGAAACTAATGACCTGTGGTGTTAGATCCAAAAGCAATTCTGCTACATGCAAATGTTATAAGTCTGGCCAAGTATGCATGTTTGAGTGTGGTTGTGAAGTAAAAGATTGTTTCGTCTTTTGAGAAACTATATGTTTCGGATTTGTACCATTTAGATTATGATACATTTTACAAACATTTCATAGAAATCGAAATATGTTCTTAACTTAATGTTTGTAATGTTAGGATTAATTTACTGTGTACAGTATAACCTGCATTAACAGCCACCTGTAATAAGCAGTCACCTGCTGTAAGCAGCCAATCTGGCTTCCTCCCAATGAAAATCACTCTATTTTGCACCTGTTATAAGCAGCCACCTGCTGTCTGTGGCCAGTGGTCACCCATTTCCTTAAAAATTTATCAATTTACCTGCATTAAGTGGTCACGGTCAATTAAATTTTAGAATTAACTAAGAGTCACCATCATTGTATAATGGTTCAGATGTGTGAAACCCCACCTAGTTAAGTCTTTAAACAGTCAAAATTTATCAACAAAGTGTCATCACATAAATTAAGACTTCCAATATACAACTGGCATTGTCACTTGTGCCCTTTTTGAAGATCATTTAATAAGAAACTGCATAATTAATTATCTTAAATAAGATTGGACAAATCAAATATATAATAAATAGCTTATATCTAAATATTTGTTTATTTTTTTTACAAATTTTGATTTAATTAAATTGTTGTTTTCTTAATTAAGATTATTTTGAATTAGTATTTACATAAATTTTATGGCTAAAGCTAGTAAAAATAATCACTCACTGCTGCTGACTAATCAAAGCATTTTTATCTTAACCTGGATTAAGTGGTCACCTGCTGTAAGCAGCCAATATTGTCACTTCCCTGCACTGGCTGCTTAATGCAGGTTATACTGTATTTCCCCATTTTGTTGGGTCTAACGCCATAGCAGTACATCATATAGGTCATATCACGGCCGTCCTAGAAAAGCTTAATCTCTGGATTAAGCTCTCTACCAGTTACTAGGCTTGTACTTTTGTCAGTGACTGACATAATTAAGAATCAGCGGTAGGAGTGAGAATTTCCATAGAAATCATTTCATGTACAAACTCAATGAAAGTATGCTTTGCCCGGGAATAGAAATAACAAACTCACTACCAGTAAACTAGCATGCTACCAACTGATCTAGCTTGGAGCTGTATTTTTACCAAATTATGTAACAGACATTACATAGAGGGACATAATCATGTAATCAAACGCATTAAAAAATCTTTTGAACAGTTTGAAAGTATTTTAAAAGTGTTTTATTATAAATTTACATGACTTTTTGCAAGAAATACACTGTACAATGGTCACATAGCTTTAATAATAAGAAAATGCACTTTGTTGACCTTTGACCTAAGTAACACATTTTTATCTCAAAATAGCTTTTTAAACATTCTCTATGTGTCTCAGTAAGTCATCCAGCTACGTGAATTTAATAATGAACTGCCTTTTCAAAAGGTATCCACATTTGTCAAAAAATCACTAAAAACAGTTATACCACTGGTCCTTTATTTTACACCACTGTGACATTATTTTAACCTTATCAAGTATTAAATGTCTCCTAAATGTTTACAAAGGATCAATAAACACACTTTAAGTAGATTTAAACCATAAACACTAACTGTAGTTCTACTAGTTGAACTATTGTAGATGATTTTAATATTGTCACCTATTTTCGCGACAAAAAAACTAAAAAGGGAAGTAATCATGTTATCATACACTCATTTTTTTCATAGAAATTATGTTTAATCATTATACATTAGTTTTCAACAAAGAAAATCTCCACTTTACCGATTAAATTTCTTGAAATTTCAGTATTAAGAGCATAGGATCTAATAAAAAATAAATGGACCTAGTTGACCTTTGACCTAGATTACAGACTAAAACGTGACCTAGATTTTATACATTTCCCCGTACGATATCAGGGAGGCATCCAGCTACATGAATCAACCATTAGATTTGCATTAACAAAAATGTCCTACGGTGGTCAAAATTTCACTAAAAGATAGGTAGACTAAAACTCATTTTTACAAGTTTCCTCCATTTCCCTTCGGTTAATAATAATGTTATCACAGTTATGCTTTGGCCAGTCTGCCATTTTCCACACATAATGATGTCATTTGTTTTGCTACACCACCTCTTTTGTTAGCAAAATAAGAACATGCCCTTGACAGTGTTCCTGGTTATGAGATCATTTTATTCTCAATCAGGATTGCCTCATTAACAAGTTATCACCTGAATACCACTAAATCTACATACATGCTGGAGTGATTGACCAAACATCACTTACATTTTAATTTACAATAAACCACACAAAATTAAGTTCCATGTCTCAGTAAAGCAATAAAATATATACAGAGCTTAGCATTAAAGGTTGTCCTATTGACCCTTATGACCTATTTTGGGCAACTTATTACTGCTAATAAACATTTGGCTTGAGCAAATAAAATATATACATGTAGCTGGTAGTCCAAATGGGAAACCTAGTTTAAACATTAATGTTGAGCCTTGTTCATACATAATTAACTTTGGTTTACATATCCTTACCTCTTTGTGGTACAAAGTTTTGTTCAGCACCTTCTATCTCTCTCATTTCTTGTAGTAAACTTCCCATATGAAATGTTTGTGGTGCCATGGCAACCCTCTGACCACCAAGAAATTCATCCACCAACTGTAAAGTGTGGGCAGAAAAGTTAAAATAAAACCTAAAACAAATCTCAGAGAGCAATATGGCTTTTAAACACATACTTTTAATTACAATCTAGTGTACAAGAGGTAGATAACATGGCATATGTATTTTAACAATATAAATATGATACTATAATAATAAATAAATAAATATCAAAAGTTACATATACATACATATTTATATTAAAACCATGTCATAAAATACCAGTACCAGGGTTAGCACTAAAAAGAGTGAACTCTTGTTTCCATTGTGGACCCTCATGTGGTAGTATGACATTTCTTTAAGAGAATCTTTTCTCAATAAAAGTATCAATGTTTTCTTTTTAAAACTCACACTTAATAGAAAAAGTGATACTAATTTTCACCACTTTCAGGAAGTACAATAATAAATATTGATCATATCCAGGACTGTCTAAAACACGGCCGCAGACACTAACACCATATACAAAGAAGAAAATTACTGACACCAAAGATAAAGAAGGGTTATCAGCCCATGACTGATAATAATCCTATTATATATTGTATAAAGGTGTTAATTTGACAAAGTTCTTGTAAATATAAATATATTGCTTGAATGTTCTTACACAATGGAGAAGGTGTCATACCGTACATGGCTAAATGGGCATTTCAAAGTTAAAGTTAGTTAAAGTGCGGTTTAAAGTCTGCTTGAATATACATGTTCAGCCGACTTTACAATCTTGTATGATAACTCCTGATTATTAAAATCACCCTTTGGCATGCAATCCCTTACAGTGCCCATTTACACCTGGGTGGAGTGGAACAACTGTAGGTTATAATTTCTTGCTGAAGGAAATTAGCAGTGCCGGTAGTGGAGATCGAACCCGGGACCTCTCAATCCCTAAGCACATGTCCTACAACTGGACCACTGCTCCTATACAAAGCATTTTTGGAAATGCTAATACTTGTTATTTCATTGTTTTATTATAATACTTGTTATTTCATTGTTTTATTCTTAATCGGGAACTTTATGCACAGTGAATCGAACATGCCTGGGTATTGCAGGGGCTATGATTTCATATTATGTGTGTAGGAAAATTATAGGGGGCATGAGATATGATTTTAAAATTGTGAAAAAAAAACAAAAAAACCAAATATGAACTTTGAGCTCATTTCAGCTTGAAATTAGATGCCAAAACAAACAAAACAGTTGACAGGTTAGCTGAATGTAAGATTGTCATGTTCCTGTTAAATACAGCGGAGGTATAACAAATCTAAAAGCCCACATTAATCCTCACGATCCCACTCAATATATTGTAGTATGTATAGTGATATGATGCTAGGGTATCATGATATATTGCATTATCTTACCTCGTACAGAATACTCGTTTTTCATTGGCCGAGAGCGGTCACGTGCTGACCATGTATTATCCCATATTAGGTCAGTAGATTCTAATATCCAGTCAGTAACAAAATTTATAAATGATAGCGCTGACGAAACCTTATTTTTCTTTCAGATGGGGGTACTCGGTAAGATAAATTCGTTACACAGTCAGTTACTGACCGGATACGGTGTGATACCGTGTCAGTGAATAAATATGTGGCTCGAGCTACGCTCTCACCCAATATTAATTTACTGACCCGGTATCACACCGTATCCGGTCAGTAACTGACTGTGTAACTAATAATACGTTCTGGCATATTGTGACAGCCCTACTAGTCTAGCACAGTTAAGTATAGCACTAAACATTTTTAATCTTCAAACACAATATAAACTTCACACAATCAATCAAACAGATTGTCAAGATATATATATTTAATTTAGATTAGGATTCCATATTTTAGTCAGGCAATAATGGGGTAGCTAAAGTTGGCAAATATGTGATTATTGCTCTTTTTAACCACAACAATGCATTTCAGACAGTTGTAAATTCCCAAAGTGTTGCTGCTTCTAAGAACATGAAACTTGCTACCAAATCATTATTTTAGACCATTTGTCAGCACCTAGTGACCAAATTTTTTCTGGCTATGAAAGGCACTGCCGTCCTTCAAAAAAACCCCCACATCTATATATTTTAAGAGTGAAAGTAGCACAAGATAATTCATTCATACTTACTTCATTAGGAGAGGCTTCAGTCAGTGGTCTCTCAATCTGAAACAACCAAAATATACCAGAATATACAATACACCCAAATTATTATATCATAACAAACAGAATGAATTAACCAAACTAAAAAACTTTCAAACAAAAAACATATTTTAAAAGGTAACAAGTAAATCTGTGAGCTAATGCTCACTAGTGATACCCCCGCCAAAATCTAAAAATATGCGACAAACAGGAAGTAGATGAGCAAGGAGCATGAAATCGCTTTACACCATATGGGACTATGGGATGAAGCAATATGCTAAGTATTAGGCTGCTGCATGTTATAGTTGCTGAGAAAACTGCGACGGAAATTTTGTAACGAACGGACGGACGGACGCACGCAGGCACGCACGGACAAGGGTAAAACAGTATACCCCCCTCTTCTTCGAAGCGGGGGTATAATTATTGACAGATTTCAACTTACATATCAACTTTTTCTAAAACTATAAAAGTTCTGTGGAAATATTTTTGGAAGCAAAAATATAGTTCTGATAATGACAATTTTAGTGCAAATTAACATATAACTACAAATGATGGTGTTTCATGTAGTAAATATCTACCCGTATATCACGGTATAGACAATTTTAGTGCATTTTTAGTGCATTTTTATTGTATATACTTTTATTTCTTGCTACATACAGGTCAGTTTGTCTTAAATAATAAGAATTTTTTTTGGACATAATAAAAGACACTGCATGGTATTTTGAAATTATAGAAAAAAAAACTAAATCTGTACCTTTAATACATATCATTCAAAATAAAGATATAGCTAAAAACAAATTTGACCCATGTTTTTTAAAAATGATGTTTTTGAAAAATTTTGAGTTTTGAGTTACTCACTGGATGTTGTACTCTTGACCCAGGCCTACCAGGCAAAAATCCTTCCTGAAAAGCATTCAAATAATAGTATAAAATAAACATTCAAACTTTTTCAGATTTTTTATAATTTATATAAGTATCAAAATATATTTTTTATTAAACTTCAAAATCATGTAATCCATTTCATTGTTGATTTCATTTTCACTCTTCAGTAGATCAGTTTAAGACAACTGATCTGGACAGTTTTTTACTTTTTAGAAAGAAATTATATAATTTTCAATAACTTTTAAGTATAAGACATAAGAATGATTATAACAACCAATGTCTACATCTGAGTCATACACTATTTATACATGTTTGACATTTGGGCCTCAATAAACTTTTAATTTTGGGGCACCCAGAGAAAATATTAGTGGTCAATATTAGTACAATCAAATTGAATTGTTAGAATTATTCTAAAAAATTAATTAGTGACAGAGTTGGACAGTTTTTGCCGTATGGAGGAAAAAAAACATGGACAAAACTGGCAAGGAAAAATTAGGGTGGCATAAACTGGCAAAAACTGAATTTCTCAAATTTAAAAGGAAATATTTATAAATTTGTACTTTGAACTGTTTGACAATGCTTATAACCCAATAGTTAAGGTAGAATTCCCATAATAGCTGCTGTCAAACTTCGGGCGATGTCGGTTAATGTCGACAAATTACGTAAGCAGTTTTCGTCGGTGTCGTTATCAATCGATAAAGATCGGATGAACTTTTTTATTGTGTAAATGCCTCATTTTTCAAATATTATTATTATTTTTATTGTATTACCTCACAAGAATATTAATTCTCTCAATTATTTGAGAAAATAGGTAGAATTCGTGTAAAAAGTTTAAACCGGAAGTGTAAAAATCCAATTCAAATAATGGACGAAAAGATTCGTCCCCTAACAGATTCGTCCCCGAACAAATTCGTAATCAATAAGTTGTTGATGATTAATGCAATTAGACCGTAAAATACCATTATTTTATCTTTAAATTGTCAATAATGGCGTTTAAAAGTAAAATATATACCGTAAAGATGTGTTTACTTCATATTATGATGGTCACTAGAGTTTTGACATTTTTTCAAAAAGGGGGTTGATGTATTAAAATGGCATTTTGTTTAGTTATCTGTGGTAAAAGTTTTTGTTCTTTGTTTTATTCATTGCCATATGGTTTAAGGTAAATTATTAAATGTGTAACTAGGAGTGCAGAAACTGTTTTCATAGTAAAAAAATAAGGATACGGACTTGTAGTTTTTATAGCTGGTGAAAATCGTCACATTTTCTGTTGGGTCTCCCTATTATTAACTTGGTATGTGTGTAAATATACCAAGGTAAAGTTATTAAAGTTGATGTATTTGCATTCATTAAAGTATTGTGAATTTTATCAAACAAAATTTATGAAAATAATTTGATTATTTAAATCAATTTTACATTTTAAAGACATATACCCCTTCAAATTTATAGTGTGATTCTTACTTATAACTCAATTTTCAAAAAAATGTTATAAAAAATTTATTGGACGGTAAAAATTTAAAATATTTTGCCAGTGAATCTAGGTTGTGATCCTGATTATAAAGAAAGTAGCAAAAGTCTTATTCCTTGATATGTGTATTATGGGTATTCTACCTTAAAGTAAATTTGATTGATAAAGTAATAGACTATACATAATAATCCAGGGTTGGAGTTTTTTGTCGTTGGAAAAAGGAAAGGGATTATAGGGTGGGAAAAAATAGATAAAACTGGCAAAAACTAAATTTCTCAAATTTAAAAGGAAACATTATAAATTTGTACTTAAAACTGATTGAAAATGCTAATTACACAATAGTCATGCTTTTGTCATTGGAAAAAACAGAAAGGATAACAAGAGCAGTCCACGGACAGCGGGCTCGACTATTCTGAGTATTCGTGTAAACGACAGCAACAACCAATCAAAACTTATTCTGGAGTTATGCAACTTAGTATTTGACTTTCATTCCTAACCCGTTGACATGAGTGAAGTTTCAAGTGAATCCCTTCAGTAGGTTCAAAAATAAAATGTTGCACCAAAAAACTTAACCAAGAAATTTTATAAGTATAAAAGGGCCATAATCCAGTCAAAAGTCATGATAGAGTTATGCAGCTTGGTAGTTGACCTCCAAAAGTAATCCCGTAGACATGTGTAAAGTTTCAAGCGAATCCCTTCAGTAGTTTCAAAGATAAAATGTTGCACCAAAAAACTTAACCAAGAAATTTATAAGTATAAAAGGGCCATAATCCAGTCAAAAGTCATGACAGAGTTATGCAGCTTGGTAGTTGACCTCCAATAGTAATCATGTAAACATGTGTAAAGTTTCAAGTGAACCCCTTCAGTAGTTTCAAAGATAAAATGTTGCACCAAAAAACTTAACCAAGAAATTTTATAAGTATAAACGGGCCATAATTCAGTTCAAATTCATGACAGAGTTATGCAGCTTGGTAGTTGACCTCCAATAGTAATCATGTAAACATGTGTAAAGTTTCAAGTGAATCCCTTCAGTAGTTTCAAAGATAAAATGTTGCACCAAAAAACTTAAACAAGAAATTTTATAAGTATAAACGGGCCATAATTCAGTCCAAATTCATGATAGAGTTATGCAGCTTGGTAGTTGACCTCCAATAGTAATCCCGTAGACATGTGTAAAGTTTCAAGCGAATCCTTTCAGTAGTTGCAAAGATAAAATGTTGCATCTAAAAACTTAACCAAGAAATTACTAAGTATATAAGGGCCATAATTTAGTCCAAATTCATCCATGAGTTATGTAACTTGGTATTTGAACTCCAATGGTAACCCCGTAAACACAAATAAAGTTTAAAGTGAATCCCTCCAGATCTTGCAAAGATATAAAAGAAACAAAAATGTTGCACCTAAAAACTTAACCAAGAAGTGTTACACCGACGCCACCGCCGACGCACAGCTGAGTAGGATAGCCCAACTATTCTTCAAATAGTCGAGCTAAAAAGGGTGGCAAAACTAGGAAAAACTAATTTTCTTTTATTAAAAAGGCAGTATTTTCATTACGGGTTATTTGTATTCAAAACTGATTGAAAATGCTTATTACTTTAGTGTTA
Organism: Mactra quadrangularis; assembly: GCA_025267735.1. Lineage (NCBI taxonomy): Eukaryota > Metazoa > Mollusca > Bivalvia > Venerida > Mactridae > Mactra > Mactra quadrangularis. Next base: position 34,684,053 of record CM046294.1, on the reverse strand, counting down.
AAAGAAATTAAATGATACAGTAATAAACAATAGATTTTTGCACAGTGTTTGAAAATTTTGCCTCTGGTGAACTTTTTTTCATTTTTTTTAATTCAAAATTGAATTAATATTCAGAAGTTGAGAGCAAACCATAGACAAATAAATATCATGATAGTATCTGCATTGACCAAGTGTGTCATCATTTTGGAGTTTTTTTCCATTTTTGCTGTTTTCCCCAGTTTTGTTGGTTTTTACCACTTTTTGCCAGTGGAAAGGAAAAAACTTATTTTCGCCGGCAAAAACCCAACCCTGATTTTTTATATTAGTTTCAACAACTAAAACCAACTAGCAAGCATTAGTTTTATTTCAATACAGGTAGTTTAATTTGCCAGCTGGGTCATCATTTTAAAATCTTTGATATGCAATTAGAAAGGCAATCAGACAGATGTTTATACATGTATAGGGCTCTAGTGTATACATACCTGTCTCATAGCTCTGTCATTTGTCATGTGAGCTGAAAGCTTCATCAGGGAGTTAGTGCCACCACATTCTCCCTCAACTAAATTTCTCATAGCCATCTTTGTACTTTATATGCTGAAAATATGCTGAAAAAATAGATACGTAATACATCATGCTTATATAGAATACCAAACAATGTCTGCTCCTACTACTAAATTCAGAAAGCTAATTATGATATTGAAAATTGAAATTAAACATACTTTAACTGACTAAAGGAATATAGAAGGCTTAACTGACCAACAGAATATTGCAAGCTTTATGGTAACACAAATATGTTTTTGTACAGTATTGTATTTTAACAATTCAGTGGAAGTTGACTTTTGAACCATTTTGTGCATCTGAAAATTCAGGAAGTGATAAAACGTGGTGAAGTGATTTGCATCTTCTCATAGCCTAAAAAGATTTTACATCTTTGAGGTCTGCAAAATGTTCCGATGACGTCACTTAGAGGTGTCAAGGACCCCATATACAAGGATATGTATTGGTAGAAATTATCGTTTATTCCCAGTCGTAGCAAGATAATGCGAGGTGTCAATCTCCATTTTCATGAAGGCTGATGCTAAATGAAAGCTAATCTAATTCATTCTATACACTTTATTTCAACCCATTGAGAGAAATATGTTTAAATGATGAAAATAATGTTTAACAATCATTATTACGTAGGTCATGAATCATTCAGTTGACAAAATTCGATTATTTTTGCATGTATTCTTAGACCCTATTTGTTGGTATATATGTGACAAATTTGGAAAAAGTGGTGGTAAATCAAAAAGTAGGTTGTTTTTTCTCATAATTTGTAATTGACATAACAAGAGCAGCCCAAGGACAGTGCGCTCAACTTTTCTTTTGTTCATAGCAAGGCTTATCTTTAAACAAAAATGATTTCAAGACAAGACTTAATTTTTGAGAGGAAATAAATCAGTCAAACAATAATTATCAATTCATATTTTTAAAATATAAAAGGGGCATAACTCATAAAACATTTATGGCATTGCATTTAGTGACGTTGGGCACAAAATAGAGAAAATATCTTTTTCGGTTACCAAAGCAACACATACAAATATAAATAAACATATGGTTACCAAACTAGAAAACATGGATTCTCACAAGAAAATGATAATCACATTTTTTGTCAATTTACTTGACATCAAAGCACTTAGCAACGATTTTGCAGAATAGATGAAAACATACTTTTTTGGTTACCATAGCAACAAAAAAACCCTTAAAATCCCGGGGCGTATCAATTTTATTAAAAAGTTTAAGAGTAAATATAAATAGGGAAATTATTAGATTAAATACGGTACGGTAATTGTACTCAGTATTCGACATAGACATACCAATATGTCTATGGTATTCGACAACACTCGAGTCACAAAATCGATATGAGATGTGGTCTACATTTTTACTAGTTCTGTCGGCGCGTCTTTGATCACGGTCCCTTAAAAGTTTAAACGACGTTTTCAGAGGCGATGCCAACATCACTATTCAGAAGAAGCACAAAGATCAATGAAAAGTAATATACGTTGGACAATTCTCCTTAGCTATTTAGGGCAATGTATATTACAGAAATGTATAAACGGTTGAATAACAAGTAAATCTGTGAGCTAATGCTCACTAGTGATACCCCCGCAAAAATCTGCGACAAACAGGAAGTAGATGAGCAAGGAGCATGAAATCGCTTTACACCACATGGGACTATGGGATGAAGCAATATGCAAAGTATTAGGCTGCTGCATGTTATAGTTGCTGAGAAAAGTGCGACGGAAATTTTGTAACGGACGGACGGACGCACGCACGCACGGACAAGGGTAAAACAGTATACCCCCCTCTTCTTCGAAGCACGGGTATAAAAATTTAAACCTTCCAATAAACGCCAGTTGCTTCTCTATCAAACATTTAATACATAATTTAATTAATAGATCTACCTTTATTCTAATAAGAATTAACAGGGTTCCCACAAAGACGAGAAATCAAAATTCCCTGACTTTTTCCTGACAAAATCATTTTTCCCTGACCGGTAACAGTGTTAAGTTTTCACAATCTTTGAGCACTAAATGTATTGTTCAATGCTTATATCCTTCCACATATTGATTACTGTTGTACTATTTGGGGATCCTGCAATATGGAATTATCCAATGCCATTCTAAAATTTCCAAAAAGAGCTCAGCGGCACATATAATCTTCGACAGCCATTTGATGCACCATCTTAGGAATTATTTAAAGAGCTAAAATGGATAAAATTTGAAGACTGTGTTGACTACAAAAAAGCAATTCTTGTCTACTAATCCCTAAAAAACAATGCTCATGACTGAAACAGTAAATTTGTTTTTGCAGCAACTCTAAATTAAGGTCAAATTCTAATAAACAATTTTATGTCCCAAAACCTAAACTTGAATTCTTCAGAAAATCCTAAACATATTCAGAATCAGTTACATGGAATAAAATGCCTCTTAACATTGGACTCACGGAAAGTTTAACATCATTCAAAGTCAAATACCTTAAACGGAAATTTAATAAATGTAAAATGGTCTTTGCCCACTGGAAATATTTACTCTTTTTATTTCAGGCTTCTGCGACTTTTTTTTCATTTTTCTTACCTTTCAATTTGCCAAATTATTATATGTTTATCACTATGTAAATAATGAAAATAACTTGTACATGTTTTTTTCCTAAGGACTTAGGTCCACGTGGAAGATAGGATTTATTCAAATGTGTAGCCTCATTTAATAAAGTCTTTATTATTATCATTATTTTGTTTATATGTTGGCACCCTCCTTCCCATAGTAGCCAACATCTTCCCCCCCCCATTCTTTAGTTTAATTTAGTTAAGATACAAATACATGCAATTGTCATTAACTACTTGAGTTGTTTGTTTTTATTTAGTATGCATACACTTATCCAAAATGAAAAGTATTTGATAACACATGTCATGCTCAAAGACGTTACATTCTTAAACATACATGAGAAGATTGACTAAAGCAGGCACACATTTTACTTGAATATAATTATATTCAGTAATCAATGGTAAACTAACATTGAACAAAAACAATAAGACTGGTAATGATCCTACATAAAAACAAAATGCAGTAAGACAAAGGACGCTTAAACCCATTTCAGTTTCTTCCTGAATAACATAGTTACTGTATCCAAAATCTTTAGATATAACCATATTTCTATAGAAAGATGTTAACAAGAATAATAAAGATACTCATAATAATATATATCAACAAAATACCCAAAATAATGGAAGAAACTGCCTTAGCCTTCACTTATTTTGCTTCCTACTGTTTGTCCATAATTCTTCTTTTACAAAATTCCCTGACTTTTCCCTGACTTTTGCTCATTTTTCAAATTTCCCTGACTAATTTCAGAATTCCCTGACTTTTCACTGACCTTGAAAAAAAGTCATTTCTCCCTGACTTTTCCCTGACCGTGGGAACCCTGATTAAAATTGTGTGACTTGGAGCAAACGGCGTTTTCAAGTCAAAACTAAAATGTTGATCGGAAACGCGTGCGCGAGTAGTGTTTTGTCCGTTATTTAGGATAAATCTTTCATGTAAGTTGATTTTATCAAAACAATACCAGTAATAATCATATTGTACAGAATAAATATTTCATATTATCTTTTTGAAGAAGAATATTGTTTACTAAAATACAATGTGTGACTATATACATATAACTGACTTATAAAAAATGGAGTATTGACCAGGTTAGAAAGTGGAGAAAAGATCTGGGAATAAATGACGTAGTGGAGAAATGACCGTAAGCAAGCGGTGACAGGTGGGTGGGATGACGTTATGTTCAGTAACTTGTCATAACGTCTTGAGTGGTAGGGCTGGAAACACGCGTACGCTAGAGCTATAAAATCTGTTTCTTTATAATTAATCGTTGTTTCTAACTCATAAAGGTATGATCAACATAGAATAAGTTGAGCGTTAATGAAAAATCAATTAAAACCTAACAAAAACTTGGAAAACTTTCTTTGTTTACGTATAATTTTTTTTATTGATAATGCAATTTTTAACGTTCATTCACCAAAGTGAAGCTGATTTTGTAAGCTATATTTTGATTGGTCAATCTAAATTCTGCATTGAAAGCGAGCTCTAGCAAACTGCATAAACCTATGCCATACCTCATCAAAATGACGAAAATTCGCGTCCATTGCTTGTGAACGTTGTTTGTTTTTTTTATTTTTGTCTATAATAAAATCAAATTTAGCGCTTTAACTTAAGTATAACACTCAAAAAATAGCGTCGACGTCACGACTACGTCATGATAACGTCACGTCACCTGAACCCCTATATACTAGAATACTAGGATATGTTCATGATAAAACTGGTAAATTTTTAACATGTTATGTTATTGGGCAAGTAGTATAAAGTAAAAAAAAACTGCCATGAAAAATAATGTTTTATTGAGAATTTTTCATCTTCATCGCAATTCATGAGATAAAGAAAAAATGTACCATACATTTAAATAAAAAAAGACAATTCTACCATAAAAGAATGAGATATTGTCAGATTTATTCTGAATGCAATAACTTATGCAGTAATTTCCTTTAGTTTATTTAACATGTCCCTGTGATAGGACCTCGATAAGATATACACATGCATTGTCAAGCTCACTTTTAGGCTTTGCCTTAGCTATATAAATAATTATTACTCAAGATAAACACATTATTACCGTTGTGACTTACTCTACTGTCATTACACGCGCCATTTAAAAACTTCTTCATTTGATTAAACTCCTATTTCTATATAACATATTCAATGGCATTGTACAAAAAGATAAATATTAAATAACAATACTAAATAAGTAAAAGGCCGTGGCTAGAGTTACGGTACCGTAACGGTGCGCGTGTAATAACAATAGGATAAGTCACGTCAGTAAATATTTGTTTATTTCAAGTAATAATGAATATAATAATGAATATTTCCGATGTTTAAAAATTGAAACAAACGCATGTTATCTGACTTCCATAACTCTAGCCTACCCGGGCAAGGGTTGTCTACAGTTACGGAACTTCCGTAACTCTAGAACCTGGGTCTAGAGTTACGGTACCGTCCACCATAAATATATACAATTTCATAAAACAAAACAAAAAATTTCACACATGATGTTATATAGTGTGTTTTTGTATGTTTTTGTTGAGTTTCATTTTGGATATTTATAATAAACTAACTAGATGTTTAAATATATGATGGTAAAAGTTAATCATAACGTTGTTCTTCAAAGTGTCTGAGAATGAATAGGTGTGGTGATACCGAATTTGGGCCAAAATCTAGATTCCATCAACTGTGCATGCGTGCCTAGAAGAGTTCTATTACGGTTTTGTCTTGGAGCTACAGAGACACATTCTGAAAAGTAGATTTGAATCAGAGCCATGGTTTCATTTGCCCTTACTATCAGTGCACATACTGATATAGCCAACAATAATCATAAGTAAACAAGTTTCGATACCCCTTAAACACAATATCACAGGTGCCCATCGCATTAAAAACTCTTGTTAATTTCTACTTAAACATGCTACAATTATCATAAAAACACCAAATACAAAAGTTCCACAGCATGTTCAGTGACTTTTTTTAGAGTGGGTATTGTACCCACCAATGTTGAAAAATGTGGGTATGAGGAAATAAAGGATAAACAATAGCGATTCGAGTAAACTGAACGAAATACAGTCTTGCGAAACATAGTGAGAAGTTTGATATTGACGCTAGTAATCCATTTTTTATTAACCGTTCGGGAATGAGTGTTTAGTCTTGAAAACAGACATGTCCCATCTCTTCCGAGTAAAATTCTAAAGGATTTCATTGAGTTGGATACCTTATATTTTTTATTATACAAATATTTGGCTTTTGGATGCGACGGGCACCTTTGCACAATATAGGCCACCTTACATAAATTCAATCAGAAACTCAAAGTCAGCCATTTTGATCAGCAAAATAGTGGGGTAATAGAGTCAGTGCTTCGTTGGTTTATTCAATAAATAGGTAAACATGCTAGAAAACTTACCTAGTCCTAATTTTTGGTAGCCGAAGGCCATCCAACGGAAATGACTGCGCATAGACTTTGACTGAAACTAATTCTTCATCTTTTTTCTATTACTTACCGGAAAAAATACGTATGTTGGCAAATTCAATGTTTAAGATAACAACTAGATAAAATATGTATCTGTAAAAAGCATTAAAATGAGTGAATAGAATGTATTTTAAAAATTGTATACATCCGCAAATCATACGGAAAATAGTGCTTACCGGAAGTCGGCCATATTGGATTGTTGACATAGGGAACCTGTTGGAAACGAAGGTTGATTTCGTCCTTTTTGTAGTTTTTTTACTCATTTCACAATGCCGTCTCGTGCTGAAGATATCATGAAAGGGTTTAAACTGTATCCTTTAAAGTTTTTTTCTTTACTCATTTGTGGTTTTTTTTACATGAGGATTACACAAAATGTAAACAAAAACGTCATTTTTTTAATAACTTCAGATTACTTTCTGAGAAATTCCACTTTAAAAAAGGTTCCTGTACGTTTGGAATTCAGGAAGTAGACTTTGATCTTTTGGTCTTGTTAACATTTGTATCTGAATGTGTTAAATATTTTGTGGAATCCTGTTAGCTTATGAAATGCACATGGTCTGCATTAGTCCTATATATAAAACCCTCCGTAACTTATTTTTCATTTGGACATTGCTTCTGTTACATAGGGTCTTATCGACTTCCAAACAGGTTGATGTAGCAAACTGCGCAAGGATTCCCTCGTGCGACAAAAGCGAGCATAATTCAATTTTTTCCGAAAATAATTTTGTTTTACTCACTCCTAACACTAATAGACACATTAATCTAACATATCCCCGCGTTGGGTATTTTCGTGGGTGTAAGGACAATGTCGCTGACGTAACGGATATTTTTCAGAAAATTAATAAAAAGAATAAAGTTTAAATAAACCAATCATTTACCTACATAATAGAATATTTTTTAACACATGACCTAATTTCAATATAAAAATACGATGTACATACCTTCCGGTACTAAAGCAGAGCTAGCATTTTTCTACGAGGGGTATTTTCGTGGGTCACATTGTGTTGCTGATTAAACAGTTTTTAAAGAATAAGATCCATATTTTTTTAACATTAAATCCATTTTCAAACAATTATATTTGTTTTCAACACATTTAAAATGTCAGTAAACTTGAATAACAAAAACGATACAGGGCTCGACATTAACTTTTTTTTCAACTTGTCCTGTCGGACAAGTACTTTTAAAAACCACTTGTCCTGACCAAAATCCAACTTGTCCTGACCTTCGGTCATACTGGATATATTTGAAATAGTTTCAATAAGGGTAATGACAATTCAAACAACCAAGTTTACCATTTTGTATGTTTTATTTAAAATAACGAAACATTTACTGGTATGCAAGCAGTAGCCGTGAACGAGTAGTACCCGTGATTTTGATTTTACGCGTTTTATATGCTTTCCAGAAGAAAATTAGTGTTTGTGTGATATTCAATAAGACAAAATTAAACTGTGTACAAAAAATTATAACAATCTGATAAGTATGACGGAAGATATTTACTTTTATGTCAACTAACTTTAAAAATCTTGAGGACGTCGCGCGGGGGAATCCCGTCCATGTAAATGCGCATGCGCGTACGCTATTTTTAGATTTTCCAATTTATTTATAAATCAACGGGAATTAACTCGTATTGACAAAATATCTCCCAAATTAGTTCCCTTTACACATACTCTTTGGGTCAAGGGTGTGATTTTTTGGTTCTGAGGCCCCAGGGTCAAGGTCACTGGAAGTTTATATGGGAAAACTTTGTGCCGGTGATAACTCAACCATGGCTGTGCCTAGGTTCTCAAACTCTTTGCTTTGGAAAGCCCTCCAGTTAAGGATGTGACCTATTCTGAGATCCTGGGGTCATTGGTCAAGGTCACAGGGACTTCATATGAGATAACACAGCATGAACTGCACACAGCGTATAATGCCCCGCCCAGTGGAGCTTTTGTTCAACCTGCTACATGGCTTGAACTATGGATGTGTGTTAACAGATTTATTTCTAAGTGACTAGGATTATTGCCAATTTTGGGGAAATGCAATGTTTTTCTTGATAGTCTCAGCTTGCAAAGGATATTGTTATTGAATTAAGATATATAAGAGTGCAGGTTTGGAGTATTTTTTGGATATTTCATTAAAATTGACTGCACTGTGTTTTAATGCATATTTTTGAGCCCAACTTCTCAGCAATTTATCATCATTTCATTAACTAATAAATACCTTGACAACACTTATGTTAAGTTTGAGGTATACCATGGTATTTACTGTGGTATCTTATAAATACCGTGGTATACTGGTGTATGTTTTTTACTTGCGGTACTCAGCTGTACATTTTTCTGTACACATTAAAATTATTTTTAAAGGCTATTTCGTATTTTTTTATTTTGTTCTTGTGCAAATACGCTGGTTATTTCACGGCGTCTCAACGCCGTGATATTGTGATGGGTATATTTTGATAGCCATGGGCAAAAGTCACATGACATAAATCCTTTCGATTTCTATTGCCGACAAATTTATTGCTTTTTTAATGCAGTTATAGTACAGCGCATTCCCGTTAAAAGTTACATAGAAAAAGCATTTTTGGTGGAAACCATTATCAATATTTCTATCAACAGTGCAACAAACGAAAAATCAGCGTTTAACATCAACACATTTCCGCAAATCCTTTCGACTCACATGAAAAGGGGTAGGTATAATTTGCGGACCAACCGGACCAGCGGACCAGTTTAGTATACGGATACAGTATAACAAATATGCGTATCATAATGTATAGTCGATATATATTTGAGATTTGCCAATATTTTATTTGAAAAGATAAGATTGATAGAGTTTTGGGAAATTACAATTAATATTTATTCAAATGTAAATATATAAATACTAATATCGAAATTATTTTTTTAAGAAATAAGTTTGCAGATTTCAACTATAAAAAGAATCGTCGATTGATTCATTACATATTGTTGTAAATATTATATATTTCAACTATCAGAGACATGATCATTTGAAAACAATTTTGATAGGATTCAAATGTAATATTTTAATGATATACCTTTTTGTCCTTTTTAGCGGACTGTATAAATAAAGAAGCCTAATCGTGTAACATTGACTTTTAATTCTTACTTTAATTGAGATAAATTGACGATCTTTTCAAACTATGATTAAGTGTAGCGGACCAGTTAATTTCAAGAGCGTAAGAGTTATGGACAAGGTTATAGATCGAGCAGTTGTAAAGATAAAATATTTTGTATAGCAAATCTACATCCTACTACTTCTGGACAGTTCGGTATGGGCTAATCTGTGGACGAACATTCTAATGATAATTATGACGCACCTTTACGTCAGAAACCGGTTACGTCATGTTTTGTTCTTGGGAAGTAGCTGTTGCGGTTAAAAGGCCTCTTTTTATGTACTTTGATTTTCATTTTGCCCTGAGACCAACGATCGTCCCTTATTATACAGATCACTTTTGGGAACCAATAGTCACACGGATTGGTAAGGACAGATCCGCAATGTAAGGAGTACTTGACTGAACAGTAGCGATAAGTCATGTAAATAGCTTCTGTTCTGACAGACTACGTTTTCCCTTTTGCCGATCTTTTTAAGCGCCATGCAAATATGAATTACTGGAAATAAATCCAACTGAAATCAAACATCCTGTCGGCATAAAGATGGTGTCTAGATCCAGACCATTCTCGTACCCCAAGGCTATCAAGATTCTCGATCTAACTAGTATCGAGAATCTTACTAGGCTCTTGGAACGAAAATAATACATATGAACAGGAAAACGTTTTATAACAAGTTACCTTTTAATTACTGAAAAACCTTAACATGACAATTCAATATAATGCTTTTTGAGTTACCTTTAGTTTATACTTTATAATTCTTTTTTTGTTTGCCGTGACAATCAATTTGCTGCATTTAGCAGCAATTTTTTACTTGTCTGTTGCTCTGTTTGGGAATAAAGTCATCTTGTCAAGAAAGGTTTGTGATGATATATATTTATTAAACTGCATACTTGTTTGGTTTAGTTTCAAGTTGTAGCCTTAACAAGCATTCAGTAACTGGATGAACCTTCGTGATGCAGACAATGGAAAGATACTGTGGCAATCTAGTGATGATTTGTATGTTATCATTATGTTTATTGTTTACCTTTACTTGAATTAATAGTCTTTTTTATAACTTATTTATAAATCACATCTTTGTTGTTGAAGTAGTTAGCATGATTCTTTCAATCTTTGTCCTAGATTCTTTGTGAAATACAAATGTATGTGTCTAATTTGGTGAAATTGTTGACACTTAATTATACAGTGCCATCTATAATTACCTTTACACTTTAGTATTTGTGTAATTTGTTTTTAAATTTTTACCAGTACTTGAGAAATTAAAAACCTATCTTTAGATACATGTAAATGTATAACATTTACAATTTATGTAGTATCATTACTTCCTTTCAAATGTTACAATCTATTAAAACTGTCCTAATGCATATTACATCTGAAATAAAATAGTAATTGTATTAATGAAAACCCAGCTTTTTTACAAGTGTAATGGTAACATTGGATGACTCAGTATTTTACTGATATATGACTGTTTTGGAAGTCAATTGATTGGGTACTTGTGGTTTTGTCTGACAAATCAGTTATCTGCTACTTACAGGTTGACCAAATGTTATTACCTTTGTTGATGCTGAAGTTAACAATAAAAGGGAACATAACATTGAATGCAATACTTCTCAATTACAGGTCCAAAATTAAAGTCCAACTGTAATGTAGTACATTAGTTGAGATTTTGTTCATGTAACTGACATTGATTACAAAAACAAGCTCGCTGATCAATGAATAATAGAACTAAGTGTGCATAACTATTGTATCAGGAAGTCAGGGACACACATTTTAGCACATTTATTTAAAATAATCTAATTAATAATAGAAGTTAGCATATTTTGTGGCATATTTCGGTCTGATGCTGTAGTACATGTCAGTAGCACTTGTCCTAAGGGACTTAGGTCAGTTATCTTTCCTTGATAAAATCTGAAGCAATCCAATGGTAAGTAGGTCCTTACTGTTGGAATCCTCGGTTTTTATCCTTGAAGTCCTATGTAAGGATAACATAATATTTTATCTAATATCTTTAATAAAAGAAGTGGTGAAATTTAGATAGTTCTTTACCCTGAAAATACTTAGCTTGAATTTCAAACAAATTAAACGATTTACAAAAAAGTTATTTAAGATTAATTTTTGCAAATTGACATTGAAAAGTAAGAGTTAAATCCGAGTAATCCAACTAATTGGACCTACCTATTTGAAGAGTATACGACAGGAAATAACTGACTAAAGTTCCTAATTGTCCTCAAAGACAAAAAAATGATTAAGGTGCATTGGTTAGAAGCAGTTTTTAATGTTACTACTGTGTCGTGAAAAGAGCTGGAAGAAGAGAAAAAAGACAAACATTCTGCTTCAGAACAATATCTACTATTTATCTTAAATAAAGTTTATATCCCATGTTCTTGCTATCATTGCTAGTTGTTATGTATCAGAGAAAATTACTTTAGTTTATTTTTTTATTAACAGGTCATCACCTGATGTTGAACATGAAGGTAATTTTATTCATTTTCTGTCATAACCATCTCTTTGCTATTTAGTTTATAACTAAAGTATTCAGTATTTATCTCCATACTGTCAGATATTCTATATATAATTTAAATTTACTAATAGAAGGTATTTGTTTTCTACACTGTTGTTAACATTTGGAATCAATTTTAGTTTAGAGGATCTCAGAAATTAAACGCCATTCCAATTGTAGTAGAGGTAGAAGACTTGACATCCCTTGCATTCAAGCTAGCTTTTAAGGCAACATGTATGATTGAGTGTCTGTTTACAACTCTAAAGGTTATTTGTTTGAGCCCAGTTCGAATCATGATTTTCTATTATGTTACTTATATTGCAAAGTATAAAAAAAAGCCCCCTTGGAAATTGTGTGATTGCATCCTTGGGTTGACCAGAAGACATTCAAGCTGTATGAATTTGAAGACAAATTCTGGTAAGAAAAGATATATGTAGCCGAGGTAAAATTTGTCACTTGTACTTCTTGGCTTTCAAGTTAACTTTTATGACAATGTGGTAGAGTGTGAACTTACAACTCAATAGGTCATGGATTCAATTCCAGTTTACATTCATTTTGTCGGGTTGCACAAAGCCATCATCACGTCTTCATATATTTTCATTACTTCTGCCTTACATCTACATTGTTTGTTTGAATAATTCTGACCCAAGCCCTTACTCAAAACTAAGTTTAGTACTATCTCTCAGATTCTCTGTTAACAGATATTCTAAAGACCACTGCTGTATTGGATCTCTTATGGTCCCTATGAGGATCATGTAGAGATGATCTTTGTCTCAACCAATCAATAAATAGCTTTCATCCAGACAAAACACAATTAATAACGTTTTGAATTTGTAATTTCTTTTATTGGACTGAAGTTTGCAAGCTAATTTGATGGTGGTGTTATTCACATGTTGTGATTGGAAGGCTGTATTTCAATTGGGTGACGTGGACAAAGTTAATTAACATAATGATTGCGTAATGAATATTATAATGAAAAAAGGTCGCCTGAATGTGACCCTCATAAAAAAATAACCAGATCTTTAATTAGCAAGAAGGTGAGCAGAGAAATGTTGATCAGGTTTTAATCAGATAAGATTTAGTACTGGGTACCAATTTAATTGATTCAGTAAACATAAAAATGTTTACTGAGGCCTAAAAAGTCCTGTGTTTAGGACAGCCCGGCCAAACTTAGCAAATCTCACCAATAATGGAGGTTTTTACTCCTTCAGGAATATTGACTAGAGGATTATTAGTGACAGTCACAATTGGTTCTGTTTAAAAAAACCAGGAGTCTACCAGACCTTATTTTTTTAGACTGTTTCCCTAATGCATCATTATGTTTTGGATCTAACCACCACTCATCATGTTGTACATTTTTATTTCAGCTCGGGTACCTAAGAAGATTCTAAAATGTAGAGCTGTGTCTAGAGAAATTAATTTTTCATCAAAAGAAGCCATGGATAAATTTAGATTAGAACAAAAAGTTTTGTTTAAAGGCAAATGTTTAGAAGGTAAGACATTCCTCAATACTATGTCTTTGTGCACATTAGTGAATGATCTATGTCTCAATTGGCAATGTCAATTTGAATTTTTAATGTTATGCCATAACACATATTTTTATCCTTTTAAAAGCTTTATAAAGTTTAAAGATTGTAGTTACAAACAGTTAAAGTAGAATATTATTGAATTGGACCAGGAAAAAATCAATAGTGTCCACCTGTCCAGTCTATCTGCTGTGACTATATATCGTTTTAATTTAGTCTCTTGAAACGGGGAATGTTGGCTACCTATGCTCGTAAATGCCAGATTATAAACCCTATCTAACAAAACTTATCATGAGTATTCCAAAATGTAGAATCAATTATTGCTCTCATTTGTTTGAGACTGTATCATTATTTTAGTAAAAAATGTCCCTAAATTAATTAGCACTATTGATTGTAACATTTAAGAAAACTAACATCAAGTACTACTCAACCAAAACTTGATAAAGTACAGTACATTTAAATGTATGAGTGGAAAAGTAGGATTAGGCAGCTGTCATATCAGTGTATATTAGCTCAATTCACTTTGGATGAAAGAAAATCATCACTTCTATACATGTATCTATATATATGTATTCTAGGAGTACGTTGTATTTAAGGCTAGCCGTTCAATCTATAAAAGATCTTTAAAGTCCTTATCATTTGTTTGAGTAAAAATCAGTGTTATCAGTACAAAATATGGGCTCACTACTTCATCAATCTGGTCATATATTTGTCTACCTAACAAACAAGTGTCTTTGAATGGTCTTAGTATATATACTGAACCCAAAAAAAAACTTTCGCAAAGTATGTGCCAGTTGTTCAAGGGTACCACTTAGATGTACACACATATTTACATGTAGTAGCTTGTAAAACTCGTTGTGTTTGCAAAATCGGTCAGCTAATACCTGTATAAAAGCCCAATATGTTTATTTAACATAAAATTCGAGTTTCACGTGCGCGTAAGGGATGGGCATATCTGCTCCACGTGGTGGATATTTTTCTACCAAAATATTGCTATAGTCGTAAAGCTGTAGAAAAAAATCGAAAAAACGTTTTTTAATTGAAGTTTTGTATTGATATTTCAATGCCATGAATTCCCCAAAACTGACATGAGAGGGCCTTGGGCATGCTTGAAGCTGGGTGCACTACTGCGGAGGTTGCAGCTTGTGTTGGTGCATCCGTGCAATCTATCCAAAGCCTTCAGCAGCGATTTGTACTCCACAATGGACTTGCCGCGGAGCGGTAGACTGCGCGTAACGTCTCGAGCCCAAGACCACTATATCTTGAACCAGCACTTGCGTGATAGCTTTCGAACAGCAGCATCTCACATGGCGGTCACACACGCCACTGATTGTTAACTTTAGAAATGACCCCTACCTTATTTTAATTTAAAATTCAACAATCAATCTGATCCTTTCCTCCAAAATGACAATTTAAAAGAACCACGATACATTATTTTACAAAAATGTAAGCTTTCAGCCAAAAGGATTGAAACTGTACTAACATATATACAATCAAACTTGGCGAAAGTTTCTTTTTTGGTTCAGTATATATGATGTTGCGGCACTTATTCTATTTTCAATTTTCAAACTCGAACAAATTCAGTGCCTCAGCGCTTTGATTTGTAAATCATTTAGTTTGTTTGAAAATTAAGCAAAGTATTGTTTAGTTGAAGAACTATCTAAATTTGATCACTCTTGTTAATATCTTAATTAACAAGACAGATGTTTGATGAAATATTTATTATCCATACATAGGACTTCAATGATAAAGTCCAAGGATTTCAACTGATAGGACCTATCTGCCAATTGGATCGCTTCAGACTTTATCAAGGAAGAATAACTGACTAATATCCCTCATTCTACAATGTTTCTGCCATGTTTTGTAGATTATACTAGATAATGTAAACCAAGTGTTTTTTTTTTATTTTAGTTTATTAATTTATTTATGTGTTTATAGCTTCTGTTGGTTGATATACAAAACTAACTAGGTATATGTATGATATTTTTTTATTATATAGAATGGCTATTTGAGTTTGGTTTTGTGATTCCTGGTTCTACAAACACATGGCAAAGTGTTATTGAAGCTGCACCTGAAAGTCAAATGATGCCAGCCAATGTTCTTAAGTAAGTCATAGTATTTGACAGTATTTACAGTAAATTTAGGTATACAGAATTTTTAATTTTTGAAAGTCTGAAAGAGTGTTTGTGGCTACCTTGATAATATATTCTTCTTAGTAGTTTGGTTGCCTTAGTAAATTTCCATTGCTTAAAGAAAAGAACTTGTATGAGCAGCTGCTAATTTTGCTGACTATTTCATCATGCATAAGTTTAGCTCGTCTTTTCAAAGAAAATGAGAGCTTACATTATCTCGTTTGGGAGGTTGTTGGCATTGCTTATTCATTGGTGCTTCATCTAAGCAACAATGAAGGAGTGTTACTTTGGGTGTATTATTTTTGGAGTTATGCCCCTTTGAATCTTTATAATTATAATAATAATAATAACTTAGTATTGTTTAGCTGATTTTTTTTCCTTGAGATAATAAGTCCAGTCAGCAAAATCACTTGTTTTAAGATAATCCTTGCCATAAACAAAACACTAAGTTGGTGTCCTTGAACTGCTCTTGTTCATAAATAGTAAACACTAAGCATATTGAATAAAACTTTAAATACTCTTTTAGTATTACCAAACCACATGCTGATCTGCAATAAGCTATACATACCATGATGTTATGGGAGCCTAGAAATATTCACTTTATTTATTTATAAGATGTTTTTGTAAACTTAACCTATTATCTAATTAAGTGATTCTAGTTGTTGATAAGCTAATAATTTATTGCAAGAATTCCTTGAATCGAAATTGACCTGGAATCAATGTAAAGGTTAAAACCAATATCTTTGTGATCATATGGTCAGACTTCATAACTATGAATCTAATAAGATTGATTATATCTTAAAACATTGCTCTGACAATGGAAATATTGATTTTATATCTATGTAATAATGTTACTGATGTTGGATTGAAGTTTACTAGTTTGATGTATACAAATGTGACTGTTGCCATATAAACTGAATAAGTCTTGAAATGGCGGCAGTGTTTTCTGCAATTGTGCAATTTTGCGTCTTTGACGGCAGACTTGTCAACTCTCCCGAATTTTCTGGGATACTCCTGGATTTAAGTCAACTTTTTTTAACTCCTGCAATCATAATAGAATCTCCCAGATTATGTTTTTTCTGAAATTGTTAGGTTAAGGTCGAATTTTCCGTTGATTTTGTGGTTATTTTGCCCATTCAAAAAACTAAATTGATCCGGTAAAAACTGGTTAAAACTAAGATTACACATGCAAATACAAACTGGGCAACCAGCTAGGTTTATTCTATGATGCAGGATACACACTAAAATTTCGAATACCACGTTTATTTTCGGCACATACATGCGAAAACCACCTTCTGCATCCTATGGAAAGCAATAAGAAAAGCGCTTGGCTAGCTCAGTTGGTAGCACGCAAGTCTTCTGATCAAGGGGTCGTGGGTTCGATTCCCAGGCGGGGCATAATTTCTACGACCATTCTTCCTCCTACCAATGATTTTTTA
The DNA here is from genome assembly GCA_025267735.1 of Mactra quadrangularis. Lineage (NCBI taxonomy): Eukaryota > Metazoa > Mollusca > Bivalvia > Venerida > Mactridae > Mactra > Mactra quadrangularis. The sequence goes on along the minus strand of CM046294.1, from coordinate 34,666,773 downwards.
ATTATGTAGGGCAGTTGTCAATCACTGACAAAAGTATGTGCTTAGTAGTTGGTTAACAGCTAAATCCAGAAATTTAGCCTTTCCAGGAGGAGTGAGTAGGTTGATTGACCGCTGTTATATGACCTTTAAAATGTGTTGCTATGGTGTTAAACCCAACAAAACAAAACAAACAAACAAATTCATTTTTCCGGCGTGATATCATCTTTCTGTATTGATGCGCCGTAAAACCCTAACAAACAAACAAATTTATTTTAATCCTTTGTTTGATTCCAATTTTACACATGTTGACATTTAAAGATGCGTGTCGTGTCAGCGTATTTTCACACTCATTGATGTTTTATTACACAGCAATGTCTTAGTTGCAATGTCTCGATGTGTGACCATAGTGTTAAGTTTGATTTAATTGTTTGTATAATTATTATGCCAAAAACAAGAATGACCTAGATCTTTATTTGTCAGCTAAATAATTATGATCAGAAGAAAATGGCCGATAAAAATGGCGAATGCAGATAAGCTTGTTCTTTTGTTTACAGTCTTTAAATTGTTTACTTTTAGACAGTTTAAATTGATTTTTTTTTCAAAAACGCTTGGTGATTTCTTGTGAAATGTTGGCGAATTTTAGTGGATTATTTAAAACCATTGAACTGAGACATTTAACATACAAACATATTTGTAAATAAGCGATTCCTGGATGTAAAATTGAGAATTTATACTCAAATTTTACAAAAGTTTGTGTGCATTTTTTTTTTTAAAAAGAATCAGCAAATTTACTTAGAAAACCGTTTTTTATGTGATCATTAGGTATACAGAGCCCTGTGAACTATTTGTAAATACTTGATTTTGTTCAGTTTATCGCTGTTTCAAGACAAAAATTGTCATTTTATGGTTGCAAGCTCACCTAACCTAATTTTGCTGAACCCTTGTTCATAACCAATACACAACATTCAACTAGGTTGTCAATTTCTTTGTATGTCTCTGTATATCTTTAAATCGAGCAAAACAATTATCACAATAATTGTCAAGTTATAACACTAACCCTTGAAAACTTCAAATGACCCTCGAAAAATAAAAGAGGGGGTAAAAAATGACCCTCAAATTTTTAAAGATTGCAGAAACACTGTGGCCTGTGCAAATATTGGCGTTTTTTAGAAATTTTTATGTTTTATATTGGTGGGGTCAATATTTGGCAGTTTAAAGGGTTCCCCGCCAATATTAACCCCAAAATTCCAAAATAAAAACATGAACAATTTTCAATTTTTGTGTCCGAATGTGTTTATCCTAATACTATAATACTTTGCTTTACAAAGTATTATCTTTATCAAAGATATATATGAAAATCAGCTAGAATGAAATAAGTTGTGTAAATGCTATGTTTAAGACTCAAGTAAGGCATTCAGAACCACATTTTTTTACAATAATAACCATCAATTATCAATTGAGTAAGAAAGAACAAAGCACTGACAATGACGTACGTTCTTTTTTAGTAAAGTATAAAAGTATTAAATGACACTATACACTGCCCTCCAAACGTTTCTTCACAGTACAATTAATTAAATTCTTACAATTTCTATGTTCACATTTGAAGAATTATTATATTATTGTCCATTTCATTCATTATTCATTATGTAATAATATTCACAACATTAACACGTATGATTATATTATATTTATTTATCTATCTGACGTTTCGGCTCTGTGCCTTTTTCAAGGTAAATAAATAGTAAACAAAATCAACAGACGTGACGTTTTACTTATACAACCAAGGTCACGCCCATGTGAGCAAAAAAATTGAGCAATTACGAACAATTCCAATTATGTCAAACAAATCATCAAAATCATAGAAACGACACAATAGATATCAGATTATTAGATTTTTTTTATATTTTTATTCATTATTCATGCAATAGAAGTGGAATTTCTATTTGTACATTTTATTTTTTGAGTTGCCGTTAAAGTTATCTATCATCAACCGAAACTATGGTCAATGTATCTCAATGAACCAATACAAATTTGAAATATTTTTGCCATTTTATATCCATGACAAATGTACTGATTAGAATCATCAAAATGGAAAATCATTTAACAATAAAGTACGTTTACAACTTTTTGAAATTCTACTTAGTACAATACAAATTGTTAATGTGTGGAGGAACTATTTGAAGACAGTGTAGGTGCAAACTGTGAAGAAGGTTAGTCTATATCCCTAGTTATGACAGTTAGGTCATAAAATAATTGACTTGTGTAAAACGAACACTTAATTTGTTAACTGTGAAGAAAAGTGCTTTCTTGATCTATCTGTTACCAAAGTTTGGACAGATAATTGGGGGCCATAGATGACTAAATTGACATTAAACAAACATGCAAACATTTAACAGACTTCTTAAATTAAGAACTATATTAAAACTATGGTTCTAGAGATATAGACTTATCTAAATCAATAAGTAATACTACTGACAGCCACTATAAAACTTAAAAAATGTTGCATGAAGCTTAAAATTTACCCTATGAGGTTAGTGATACCTATTTTATGTTTCACAGTATTAGAACTTACTTGGTCATTCTTTAGTTTTCATGTCTTCAATTAATCTGATAGAATGATAATATATACTTAGAAGGGTTTTATTATCTTTTTCAGTGGAAATGTTGTGATTGAAACCAGATTTTATGATGATGCAGTCTTAGTTAGCACCTCAAAAGTTCGAATATTTTATGTGTAGTATACATTATTTTATATCAGAGGTATATGTGTGTTTCAAGAGAGACTTCAGTTTCAGAATATCATGAAACTTTAACATACCTTGTAAAAAAACATCTACTCATAACATTGCTACTTAATAAGTTTTAAGCTTACTGTTTATTGAATTATTGTTTTTATAATTCTTGACCTATATCTTGGACAGGGAGGTCGGGACTTATTTCTTTGATAGGGGGATATATTAATTTTGCAACCTTTTTCTTTAATGTTGACCTTAAAATGTTAACATTTGATGTAACCTAATCAAACATTCATTCATTTGTGATCTGTGAGGTTACTAAGTCATATGAGAGGGTAACATAATATTGGTAACATAGTTTAGTATACAGTTATTCATATGTGATTTTGGAACAGTCAAACTGTTGGCCCGAGGTGGAGGAAACAGTTTAAAGCACTATTCCTGACATCGAGGGACAACCGTTTGACTGTTCCCAAATCACACATAAAATAACTGTTTTATTACCTGATCAATTACTATTTTAACAGTACTTGACATGTTTAAAGCGTCTGGTAAAGTCTAAAATCCTGTAGCAGTTACTTCCCTTTATATAAGTACAGTAACTGTTCGTGACGTCAATACGTGACGTCAGAGCACGCGCGGGAAACAGTCAAAACTATTGACCGGTCAACAGTTCACTCAGAAAACAGTTAAAAATATCGAATTACACTTATATAAGCAATCAGGTAATAATGTAAATTATTTTAGTTTCAATATTATTCATAATCATATGCTTTATAAGACCTTAACATGTTTATGCTTCAATGTTGAAGATTTAAATTGAATTGTATTATACTATAAATACTGTTGTCATGACAGCATAGCTTTTGCTTATAGGATCTATAGCTGTTAAAATTTCTGTTGAAGCTAACTGTGTCAGATCTTGAAATAATGACATATTATTGTGATATGTTGGTTTTTTTGCATGATCATTTTAGTGTCTTGTAAGTATCAAGATTAGATAATATTTATATCGATTGGTAGAGCTATTTGTGAAACTGTGAATTATTTTATAATAATAAAGACTTTATTTATTGTGGATAACATATTTGGTGTAAACCAATTTTCAATATGGTTCACGATTATAAACATGAAGAGTTGCTACATCAAACTGTCTTCTTAGCTACCTGCTCTATGTTTTCTTGCCTTGGCAGGTCTATGACAAGTGAGTTGGTCTGGTAAATCAGACAACTGCTAAATTTACTGACTTTATTAAAAGCTAAACTAAGTATTCTTTAGGTGATTTTGTTATTTCCTTACAAGTGCTTCAAGATTTGGTTACTGAAAATGTTATTTTGTCTTAAGTTGTTTAAGGTGATAAAATATGTTTAACTCTGTCTTTATAATCTTTAAGTTTTGACCAGGTACTGAATGCTAATATGGAAGTTTATTTACATCCAAATTTAGAAAATATATATAACAATGGTCTCTTAATAAATCACCTAAATGATAAATAATTAACTTGGTCATTTCATACATGTATGAACTGGTTACTATTTAAATTGAAAATCAAATAAGTGTCTGTTCAATATGTGACATACGATTAAGAAAGATTTGTATAATACATACATGTATGCTGCTTGGCTTGACAATACTTGAGCTCTATTGTTGTTGTAACTTATATGTCATGTAAATGTTGTTGTTTTTTTAACTTAAGATTAAACATTGTGATATATTTAATCATTTCTTATTTTGTTTTCATCATTTTTTGTTCATCAGAGTTAATAAAGCTTCAAACATTTTAAGAGCTATGAAAGCAAAAAAAAAAATATTTTGTATTTCATGATTTTATTTAACTTTACAAAACTGTGAGATTATTATTACAGGCCAAGTTATTATTATACCCCCGCTTCGAAGAAGAGGGGGGTATACTGTTTTACCCTTGTCCGTGCGTGTGTGCGTCCGTCCGTCCGTTACAAAATTTCCGTCGCAGTTTTCTCAGCAACTATAACATGCAGCAGCCCAATACTTTGCATATTGCTTCATCCCATAGTCCCATGTGGTGTAAAGCGATTTCATGCTCCTTGCTCATCTACTTCCTGTTTGTCTCATATTTTTAGATTTTTGCGGGGGTATCACTAGTGAGCATTAGCTCACAGATTTACTTGTTATGATAGTTCTAAATAGCTACACATTGTCAGCTCTTTTTAAAATGCAGAATATTGTAAATTAAATATGATAAGAATATTTATTACATTTAAATGTTAAATGTAAAACACCAACATGTGACAAGATGATAATTTGTAGTAAAGCTGCTGTGCAGTGTTTATATTCTATTTACTTATAAACTGCTCAAACTTGTATCCCTCATCTTTATATAAATTTTTAAATACATGTCTATTACTATATTTTTGCTGAAAATTGTTCCTTTTCATTCCATTACTTTCTGATTAAAACTTGGTATGCCTGCTGTATACAGTTTTACCTCCAGAAAAAAATGTTATCATGTTAAAAAGTGTTTAATTTCTCAGCTATAGGGTTAAAACTTGCATACATGTAGTTAGTTGTTTTCTTAAATGTTGAAGTTGGAATAATTTCAAGGTGACTGAATAGTTAATACTTAGAATACTTTCCCTTTCCTACTTGTCATATTCGAATCTAATATGGCATTGACTTAGCTAGCAAGCTTTAAACAGCTAAGCCTTTCATCTGCCTTGCCAGATTATTGACCATGCTTTCAGAAAATCACTAATGTTAGACCATGATAAATACAATTCTTATAGTCATTGTGGTATTATTCTTGTTTTGACAGTTGTAAAAAGACTAACAATATCACAGTTTTCATTGTTGCAAGTCCAGTAGGATATATCAACAATATCTGTGAAGGAATTATATAGAATTGATAGTGATATTGAAAGGAGTGGGCAGTAGTTTGGTTAGTAGATTTCATCCATATTTGAATTGGAGTGAATTTTTGATTTGAAAGTTGCTTAGAGTTGTATATTGTTTTAGAATGTCTGCTGTAGGGAGGTGAATGCTGTAGAGGAAGTTTTTACTGTTCTACTGTTAATAAATTTCACTATTGACAATTTCCTGAAGTGTGATTTTATCTTACATGTACAATTAATTGAAACACACAATGTTCAAACATAACAAGCAATTACATCATTATTTTTGTTGCAATCTATTTTTTGCCCATAAATTTTATATGTATTATTATAACATTTTTCATGTGTTGTGAATATTTATGAAGAACGTTTATGTATATGAGAATAGATGATACTTTAGGTCTAGTGTATGATGTTTATATATCTGCTGTAATATGTATAACAGATGTCATATCTTCATCAATTGTAAAATGATTATCATAATCCATCACGTATCAGGTATCAACTTCAAACTTTTAATATATGTTCATTATTATCAACCACGGGTACGTTGCTTAAGCAAATCGCTACGTATCGCTTTGTGTCCTGGTACCCTTCTTACAACAAAAGGAATGAGTGTGTGACATCAAATTTTGGGTACCAGGACACAAAGCGAAACGTAGGGATTTGCTTAAGCAACGCACCCCACGCCTCATGTTACAAGGTTCATAACTCCAAATGCATTCTTTTTCAGAATTATCTCCCCTTGAACTTAGAATTTTCTTTAAAAAATATTTGTTTTTACTGCAACTGTTTTATTTCTTTAGGTGTCACTTTCAAACTTAAAATATATGTTCCTTATTATCAACCACATCTCATGAGACAAGGTTCATAACTCCAAATATTTTTTTTCAAAATTGTCTTCTGTGAACTTAAAATGTTCTTTAAAAAAAAAACTATTATTTTTTACTTTAACTTCTTTATTTCTTAAGGTACCATTTTCAAATTTAAAATAGATATATGTTCCTTATCATCAACTACATCTCATGTGACAAATACTTAGTCGAGCATGCTGTTTATTGTCAGATATTGTCAGATCTTTATGAAACTTCATACAATGTGATGAACAGAATTAGAAAGTAACTACAACTCTACCTGGCTTTATTATGGATTATTTCACTTAGTAATTTTTGCGTAAAAGTTATGAGATTTCAATATGTTGGATATCTCTGTCATTTATAGTCAGATCTTGATGAAAATCTGGCTTATATCTGGTTTCCACATTATATTTCTTGTTCTGTTAATATATTTCATCGAGAAGACCTATTTCATAATGTATAAGTAAATGAAATATTTTAATAATATTTGTAAGGTATAGCTTATGAAATTTGACTCGAGACAAAAATTACAATTAAAATACATTTTATCAGTTAAAAATAGTTGAGTCACTTACGCTTATAATGTTTTAATCTGTCTCAGGTTAATTTGCACGAACAATTTTCATGTATGTATTTGGTATTTCTTAAGTCTAACATAACAGTCTTTTTTAGACAAAAATGAGTTACAGCAGTTTTTGTGAAATCCTTAATGAGTGAACAATTCCTACAGTGCACATGACTATTTTTATTGTTGAACAACTACAGAAGCTTATTTTGACAGGTTTTTGAAAAGCTTGATTTTCTACAGTGAACAGACATTTTACTGTAGAAAATCAAGCTTTTCAAAAACCTGTCAAATGGCTATTATTACTCAACAACATACATCATACAAAATTATATGTGCTATAGACATTCTACTTTATATGTATGAAGTTGTAAAATAAAATGCCTCAGTTTTATTTGGTTTCTGCACTTTTTGTGAGGTTGACTTTTAAGAGAATCGGATGGGTGGTTTCTTTATTTTGAGTAAACTTTTATTTGTTTTAACATATGATCTGATGGGTTCAAAACTAGTCTACCTACATGTAAATGAAAGTAGACAAGTTTAGCACTGATTCATTTCTAAGTTGATAAGCATACATAGAAAATATAGTTTTAAATGCATTAGGAAGCCTTATGGTCCAGTAAAAAAACTTGTGACTCAAGGAGTCATATTTTCTGTTAAAACAGACATTGTTATCTTACTACCTGTTCTAAGTGTATAAAACTAATACCGATACTTTGTTAATAACCTCATCTTGAAGTGTCTACTGAAACTATAGTAATATTAGTTACACAGTCAGTTACTGACCGGATACGATGTGATACCGGGTCAGTAAATTAATATTGGGTGAGAGCGTAGCTCGAGCCCAATATTTATTCACTGACCCGGTATCACACCGTATCCGGTCAGTAACTGACTGTGTAACGAATTTATCTTACCGAGTACCCCCATCTGAGTAGAAAAATAAGGTTTCGTCAGCGCTATCATTTATAAATTTTGTTACTGACTGGATATTAGAATCTACTGACCTAATATGGGATAATACATGGTCAGCACGTGACCGCTCTCGGCCAATGAAAAACGAGTATTCTGTACGAGGTAAGATAATACAGCATTTGTCTTTATTTGAATGACTGAATATCATAAATTTCATATACATGTTTGTATGTACATTTTAACTGTTGCGATTTTTTTCATTGTCACATGTGTCCTTATAGTTGTTTCCATAAAGTGAGTTTGATCTAGCCAGGTCTACATAAAACTGTATTGTTTCAACTGCCTGTTACTGTACAATTGATTATTTTGTTGAAAGAAAATTTTAGATGATATATCAGTAGAAGGTAACAAAATTTTACAAAAAGATTGAATTCACAAAAACATCAGTGTTGTGAATAAAACCAGTTCTTTTGTAATTCAAAGCCCATCCTTAACTTAAGTATAAACTTACCAATTTTTATAACCTGCACAATGCACATTTTGTGAAAACATTTTCTTCAGGTCTTGTCAGTAAAGATTGATTATAGTCTTGGTTTTTAAATTAAAAGAATACTATAAATTCTGTTTTGTATCCGCTTACTCCGTCCTGTTATTCTATTTATATGTTTAATACTTTTGTTGTGTTTTCTACATTGCCTTTATCTTATGAATGATTATAGGTGTGTAAGTTTTAGATGATTATAGGTGTATTAGTTGTAGGGTGTATTTCTATCTTAATATATGTCCATGTATTACTATATGAAATATTTGTGTATCTTAAAAGCTAGTTAGGCCACAACAAATTGATCATATGGTCGTTGGATTTACTGAACCTAAATATCCGAAAAAAAATAAATCCCGTGGTATCTAATTCCCTGGAAACGCGGCACAGCTCATTGCATCTCAAAGACGTCATGTTGTCAAAAGAAGTAAACTTAATTACTGTTTGGCCTTATAACTCTTCAAAGCATTCCCCTTGACCTGTACGATGCATTTCTAGCTCTTCTGTTACAATTCTGCTAACAGTTCCAAACAATAAATACAGAGAATAACTGAGAATCGTAAAAGTATCCATATGATTTCATTAACCTTCTCGTGCAAATTTTCCTTAGTTTCCTTGACTCTGTTTCTCAGACCGCGAAGCATTCCCTACACCTTGCCATCCATTTGAAAATCCGAGATGCTTCTTATACACTAGTGTACGCCACACTGATGGTTTATATATTTCTCACTTTCAATCATTGTTTTTGTCTTGCCAAATGTTTTTTCCGAGCTTTACACAGAATTGTATAACTGTCTGCAGTTTTGCTGGATCCGTGACGTCCATTTTTATGAAGCTGTTATGAAGCCCTTCTTTCATCAAACACGAGTGTATAATGACCGCAACGTCAATTTTTCTCTGAAACTTACAGAATGACGTCATACATGTCTAAACAATGTTATTATAACGTTTTCTGCCATTTTCTTTATTAGAACAGATTTTACATTGGTTTGAATGAGGTAAAAACATACACATGGAGAAAAAATGAGCTGCGCCACGATTTCGATGCTTCATATTTTGATGATGTCATAAATAGATGAAAATGCAATTGATGTTTTAAAATTTTGTCAATTTATCAAGAAAGCATAGATTAATGATATCCGAACAAATCAGCACGGTAGGACGTCACATTTTGAAGATACACACATTGTCCACAAAAAGTTAGCTGTGGTGAAAGTTCTTTTTCTTTTATTCATTGTCATATGGTATAAGGTAAATTATTTAATGGGTAATTTGGAGTGCAGAAACTGTTTTCATAGACAAAAGATAAGGATACAGAATTGTGATTTTTAAAGCCGGTGAAAATCGTCACATTTTCTGTTGGGTCTCCCTATGATTAACTTGGCATATGTGAAAAAATATCCAGGTAAAGTTTTAAAAGTTGATGTATTTGCATTCATTAAAGTATTGTGAATTTTATTAAACCACATTTACAAAAATAATTTGATAATTAATTCAATTTTACATCTTAAAGACATATACCCCTTCAAATTTATAGTGTGATTTTTACTCATTACTCAATTTTCAAAAAAGTTATAAAAAATTTATTTGTCGGTAGAAAGTTAAAATATTTTGCCAGTGAAAGGCTGTAATTCTGATGATAAAGTCGCAAAAAGCTTTTTCCATGATATGTGTATTATGGGTACTCTACCTTAACTGTGCTTTCAATTTTTCTAACTTTGACTAGAATTCTATTGAATAGATCTGCATATTTGATAACTTGCTTGGTTAGCTGATGGCTCTCATGCCCAGTCATTGAATCACACACTTTAAATCACACACTTTTCATATTATGTGATATATTGACACTCATGTTAGTTGCTTAGTCTCTCATTTAGTGGAATGTTTTACAGATAGATATACATGTACATATAGTTAATGATTATTTAAGTGTGAATGTTGTATTAATCATCAAGAATATATTTCATGTTTCGAATACATGTGCTTATACCATTTATATTTTGTTCTTTTTTATATCAAAAGGTTATTTTGTCCACATTGTGTAATTTTTAATTGATTTAATTATCACATTGATGTATGTATCATTCTTTTATTAAATATTTCAACAATTCTAAGTAAATACAGTTCTTTTTGTTTTTAAGTTATGCGCTTTTTAAGCGCTTAACTTATTACGACCATCTTGACAGTCGTTACGGGTTTAGCCAACCCAAGTCTAAGACAAAGTAGTTCTTCCGACCTCTATTTTACCACAACCACGCAATTTTCTTTCATAGTATGTGCAAATTGTGTCTATTCTACATAATTACCGACAAAAGTGCATCATATGAAACATAAAATCATTCAAAACAAGCTGTCCCAAAGTTTTCGTTTTATATTGGGCTCGTTTCACAAGGCAAGCGCCAATATGCTACTCAAAATTGCTTTCAAAAAGTGCTAGCTAGCGATAGCGTTGTGGAACATGCCCCTTGATATGAATATGCGCAAGGACATCGAACTATTTTTCTATGACGTCGCTCAACCCATGGAGATGAACGAAGTTGCCGGAAAGAGTTGAACTCTATTAACATTGAAATTATCGAGGGTAATTAGACGAGATGACCGACATGCATTCGATCGCTATTGATTTGAATATCATCATAGAAGTGTTACAATGATTTTAAAGCGTTTGATCATGTCTGCATGGCTTATTAGAGATGTACATGCGGACAGCTGAGACGGAGAGCGGATGACTGAATACGTACAAATCGGAGGGATTTTCTCAAAGCAATTTTCGATCAAATTGTTAGGCCAAGCAAAATAAATGAACTTGTATATTTCTACGTGTTTTTGCAATTCCATATGACTTACCACTGAAATGCTCATGATACGTGTATAGTAAAATTTAGATACAGTATAAAACAATAAGATAGTTATAGACAATACAGGCTTGATGAGATAAGTGGAATCAGGATTTCTTGGCCATCAAAATGACGCACACACATATATGCTTATGAATCAAATCGGTTCTGCAGCTTTGCCATTTCCTGAAAACTGTGTTCTTTTAGCCGACAAAATATACCCAAATGGTCATCGACTCGCAACAACTTTACAATACGCGTCAGCTTCGTACTAAACAATGTCAAGAGCGACGAAAATGTTTAAAATTCAATTGTTATCTTTCACGGTACAGAATTTTCGTTGAGCACACCATAGCTAATATCAAAATCTACAAATGCATAAGTTCCGTATGGTGACATCCCAGAGAACTGTTATCTGTGGTTGTCAGGATATGTACTGCCATGGCGGTGCGAAGAAAACATTTAGGAATAATTTATTAAGACTAGGGGCACGTTCTGCAAGGAAATCGCTAGCTAGCGATTCGTCCCCTGGTACCCTCGATTTGGTGTCTTATGGTAAATACTTTTGGTGCAAGAAAGGTACCAGAGGACGAATCGCTAGCTAGCAATTTCCTTGCGGAACGTGCCCATAAATGTTCATGTAACAATCAATAATTCTCAAGTCAACTTTTCTAAGACGCAGAAAATCGTCAACTTGTGAAAATTTTCACACAGTTTTTGTCTTAACATGTCCATTCTGTCTCATAAAAAAATGATAAAAAGTCGCAAAATTCTGAAAAAAAAGTTATATTTCCAATGGGCAAAGACCATTTTACATGTAAATTGTATTAAATTTCCATTTAAGGTATTTGCTTTTGAATGATGTTAAACTTTCCGCAAGTCGAATGTCAAGAGGCATTTCATTCCATATAACTGATCCTGAATGTGCTAAGGATTTTCTGAAGAATTCAAATTTGGTTTTGGAATGTACAATTGTTTATTAGAATTTGGCCTTAATTTAGAGTACCTGCAAAAAACAAATTTACTGTTTAAATCAGGAGCATTGTTGTTTAGGGATTTGTAGACAAGAATTGCTTTTTTGTAGTAATCCATTTTAGTGTTTTAAATAATTCCTAAGATGGTGCATCAAATGGCTGTCGAAGATTATATGTGCCGCTGAGCTCTTTTTGGAAATTTTAGAATGGCATTGGATAATTCCATATTGCATAACCCCCAAATAGTACAACAGTAATCAATATGTGGAAGGATATAAGCATTGAACAATACATTTAGTGCTCAAAGATTGTGAAAACTTAACACTGTTACCGGTCAGGGAAAAATGATTTTGCCAGGAAAGTCAGGGAATTTTGATTTCTCATCTTTGTGAGAACCCTGTAAATACTCATCAAGATATTTAAATGAAAGATAATATGCTTAATCATTTAGTACTACATCTACACAACTTGGAAGGGTCATAACTCTTGATTAATTATTTTTAGAGTTATGTACTTTAATTTTAACATTTGTTCAAATTGTATTTTTAGTACGTAATATTGGTAAAGACATTTAAATGAAAGTAGGTATGCTTATTCATTGAAATAACTTTTACTTAACTATAACTATGAATGTATGTTTAAGGAGTAATGATCCTTTTATATTTTACAAATATGAGCTGGTAATTATTGTTTGACTGATTTATTTCCTTTGAAAAAGTCCTGTCTTGAAAGCTGTTTTGTTTAAGGATAGGCATTGCCATGAATAAAACACTCCAAAAGTGGAGTGTGCTGTTCTTGGACTGTTCTCGTTAAATATTATCACCAAGTGCCAATATTGAGCGATTATTATGAAACAGTATTTCATTTAAGGTTGTTGCACTTCTTACATAAACTTGATATAAACCTGTGTTTATTCTTTCTTTCTTCTAGTAGAAATCCATTTAATAAATCTGTAGGGACTATAGATTGCATGTTTTATAGTATTAAATACTTTGCTACTCTTAGATTCATCAGTAGATTTCATCCACATACCACATCCTTTTTCACTAGCATAATTTTCAAGTTTAATAAGTTTATCAAGGTAGTTCAGTAAGTTAGTATCAGCTTGCATGTCACTTATTTCTTCTATATCAGATATTGATGATATTTTAGCTAATCCTAACTTCACTAACTCTTCGTTGACATAAATATTTGATCTATAAAGCTGAAACGATAAGAAACAAAATAAAAACTAAACTGGAAACAGCAGCCAGTTAGCTAAGCCAATAGAATGCCTGATAGTGAAACCAGGGATAGTGGGTTCAAATCCAACAGCCATGTATATAGTCACATGATCTAACCATTTTGTAATCTGACTTGGGTTTTGTTGAACTTTTGCTGCAGCTAAAAAATTATAGGAAAGATTCAAATATTGCATAAAATAACTACTACATTTAATGCAAAGTAGGCATTATAAATCAGATTTTGACTGCATTTATGTACCATAAATATGTAATATGGAAGATCAAGACTAAAAGTACAAAACTGTACTCATATAAATTAAAATGGCCAACGATAAACACATCTATCAATTCTAATAGTTTATTAGGAAACAACTGATTTCAGTTTTATTAATCAAGACAGCCCTAGTCAAAACTAGTGCATACAAGAAACAACAAGTAAATCTGTGAGCTAATGCTCACTAGTGATACCCCCGCCAAAATCTAAAAATATGCGACAAACAGGAAGTAGATGAGCAAGGAGCATGAAATCGCTTTACACCATATGGGAATATGGGATGAAGCAATATGCAAAGTATTAGGCTGCTGCATGATATAGTTGCTGAGAAAACTGCGACGGAAATTTTGTAACGGACGGATGGACGGACGGACGCACGCACAAGGGTAAAACAGTATACCCCCCTCTTCTTCGAAGCGGGGGTATAATGAGTCGATACAACTGTTCTCTTCTGGCATCATCACTTAGTATTAAAATCAGTAACACAGAAGACAACTTATGAAGAAAACTTGGATATATTTATCCAATTATTTGACTGTATCTCACAGTCATCATCAGGGTCATGATAGATGATCAGTTGGTATCACATGGCCGAGTCAAATTACACCAGTAATATGAAAGTTTTCTCCTGTGTTATGGAATTTAACCCTCAAAAATTCAAAATGAACAGCTAAACTCACTTTGACTGTTTTAAACAAGATAAATTTACAAGAACAAAAACTATAAACTTACTCTTCTTGGCAGTTCAATTCTACTATAAAGTTGTGACTGGTTCCTGCCTCTATGCTGTGTTCTATGTAATAAATGGAACCAAACTATTTGTTGTAATATATTATCTTTTAACCATAATCTACCTTCAGGACTTACATCAATACAAGCAAGATGTACTGGTAGTAATTCTGAAACAGTATCAAGTAAAGTAAAAAATATAGATTAGTTTATTGTAAACTGAATAAATACCTCACGATAGAAAAAATAAGTTGGTAGGTCAATCAAGCAAAATAGGAGTTGATGATACCAAGATGATATCGAAGATTTCCTAATATTATTAGAAGTATTCAAGTAAATTCCATTTAAAACTCTCTAGTCATTTTGAACTGTTTTCCTTTTTATTATAAAACACATGAATAGTTATATAATTTGAGTGATTATTGCTCAGAGTTTATGGCACTAATGTATTTAATTGGTTCAACCAAATGAGTAGTCTAAATGACTGTAATTGTTGTTGTATCGCAAGAATCACTTATTTTTAAGAATGACATAATTTTTGTCAGTGTTTGAATTCATATTTCCAAATAGAATGATTAAGCAGGTTGTATTTCAGTTTTTACAAAATAAATTGTAACTTTCCAAAGCTATCCAAGTTTTATCCATGATATTCGGATAGCCCATTTTGGAAAAAAGCGGACATCATTTCGAGTAACCAATGATATTCGTTAGATCCGATTTCGGATAATTGAAATTTAACTGTATGTCATTTGTCCTCCTTTGCCTTCATGCTAGCTTTTATGGCAATGTAATAGTCTGCTTATGACTCAGAACAGTGAGCTCTCAACCCAAACTATAGACTACTACAGGGTTACATGAATCTATTACATAAATTTTCACCAAAGTTTACCTTTGTGTTTATTCTGTCTAGTGAAATACTGAGGTAGTCTGATAACTGGTATATGTTCTATCCATAATATATCCTCATCATTTATCTTTTTTACTTTTCCTTGAAGTCTTACTTTCTTTTTTACAAAACTAGCTGGAATATCTTCAACTTTGGTGAAAACTTTAGACTACAAAGAAAACAATGAAAACTGTAATAAGGTAGAGGAAGAGTAATATACATTAGAATGGACACAAACCTAATACAGTCCTTCTGGAAACTCAGTTGATCTCGGGCATTGCCTTAAATTTCATCAGTACTAGTCCCATTTTTTATTTTGTATAGTAAAGGTATAACAAGTAAATCTGTGAGCTAATGCTCACTAAAGATACCCCCGCCAAAATCTAAAAATATGCGATAAACAGGAAGTAGATGAGCAAGGAGCATGAAATCGCTTTACACCACATGGGACTATGGGATGAAGCAATATGCAAAGTATTAGGCTGCTGCATGTTATAGTTGCTGAGAAAACTGCGACGGAAATTTCGTAACGGACGGACGGACGGACGGACGGACAAGGGTAAAACAGTATACCCCCTCTTCTTCGAAGCGGGGGTATAATTATCAACTAGCTCAACTATGTGAAACAAGTAATTTTCATTTGTTTGAATCGATTTTAAATAGTCCAAGGCTATGAGCTACTTGATTAAGACCTGGCATTCTCTTAGGTCAGGACAAAATGCCGACAACACACGGAATGTGAATTTAACATTCAGCAAGACTTTCATATGATCATATTACCATCTTTTGGCATCTTTGGGATCGATAAATTTGTCCGGGTCAAAATTTTGATCAAGAGCAAAAATAAAGCGTGGAAATCAATTTCCTGACATATTTTGCATCTTGTCCTGGTTGTCGTCAGGACATCATCAGGACATCCTGACTTTTCTACAGATATTCCTGAAGGCTTCAACGACGCGGACAGTTCGCGGACAATCTGGACAGTGTGTGGAATGATTAAGAAATAAATGTGGAAGCTTCGCAGAACCATTCATGAGCGTCCAGTGTGGTTGCGGTATGATCAAGGATCAACGTTGAAAATGTCATGTGACTTCTTCGTCAATTCCAAGTGACGGAACTAAGTTATAATTACGATACACATCAGAAGTGTTTTGGATTCCCGAAATAGTATTTCGAAAATATCCAAAACTAAGAATTGAATCATTGTTTAAGATACTGCTTACGAATGTACAAGCATTGTACAATGTTTAAACATTACTTATTTACAGAGAAACCCATTGAGAACGAATCTGAATTTTGAGTTCAAATCACATCTCGTAACATTATGTCAATCTGGTACACATAGTGCAACAAAATACTGACATAAATTTACAATAAATTCAGTCTCTTATAGGTTACTCTAATCATAGTCATCTCAAAATATCCGTAATATAATAATTGATGTTTATGTCACCTATAGTCAATAACTCACATGTGAACATTGTCACAAAATGACTAAATCATTCTTTCCTAGTCGAATGTGTTTGAATTGTCATTGAGCGTACTGTTTGTACACCTGAATATTCGGTACCATGCCAAAATATCTACGAGGACAATACCAGGACACATTTAAGAAAGCTCACAGACATTCCGCGGACAAATACATTTACGTTCAGATATTACATTTCAGACGCAGAAAGTGTGCCGAAATAAATTTAGTTTTACTGTAAAGCTGGTTGACCTACCAAGACATGTTTCTGATATATATAAAAGTATTTCTGCACAAAAATGTCACTTAATCAATTGCAAAACTTTATATTGTTTTGGAAGAGACATTTTTTAACAAGAACCCAACAATGTCTCTGCTTGATATTTTTCATCACATAATATTCAAAACAAACAAAATTTTGCAATCATGTGTTTAATATTATAGCATAATTTTGTAAGTTTTGTTTTTATGTAGTGAAGTTGTGAACCAGTGACACTGATACACGAGTTTGTAAGCACCAAGTAAAAATGAACATTTAAAGGAACAAGCAACATGATCAATATTTTACCAAGTAAAGTCCACGGGCTGCAATCACTAAGCCTACACCGGCAAAAATAAAAACACTATTCTGAAAAAGAAAGCATTTACATTTTACATGTATATACTGTCATCAAACTGGCAATGCTTTAATGGTGTGCTAAGGAAGATAGAGCATTCAGCAACCTCTAATCAACATGACAAGACCTGTTCAGCTACTGGGGCCCTGTAGACATAGCTCGAGCCAATCACTTGAATATGCTTGTTGCAGGATGAAAGACCCCATTAAAAAGGTTTTGTGAGCCCACTCTTGAAGGATGCCAAAGCATGGCCATCTGCAAGGGCTAGCTGCCGGTAAATTGTTCCATAGTCATGGTGGCAATAACACTTGACTATGACGTAAAAAATATTAAGGTTTTAAAATGAAAACATTGAATAATTCACCTCGACTCAGAGTTTTAAAGAGCTGTAAGTAGTCTAATTCTTGTCACATTTCCACAAGACCTAGGCGAGGCGAAGCAGAAAAGTGTAAACTTTTTGCTGCACATTACATCTTCAAGCCAGTTTCATTCTTTTTGCCAAAACCCTGGAAAACCTAACAACAATATTCCTTTTCAGAGTGCCACAGTGACAAGACATCATCCTTTTTGAAAAGGAATAACATTGATAGGTTTTTCAGGGTGTTAGCAAAAACTAGAAAACTGGCGATGAAAATGTGATGATCGATGATAGAAATGGAAATAGAGTATCTAGACTGCTTCAGGAGTAAAGAATGAGACCAGCTGACATAACTCCAACCTTCATATCTCTCTAGAACAGTCTTGACTATTAGCTGATCAGATTTGAAGTTTGTCAAGCCCCTGCTTGAAGTGTACCAAGGTGGGAGCCACAACTGAGTCAGCTGGTAGTTGAAGTTCAGATAAACTAACACAGCATAACAATTTGTACAGCATTGTCAACTGTATCTTTGTCAGGATTCTAGGAGCAGTGGTCAAGTGGTAGGACAAGCATTAAAGGATTGAGAGGTCTTGGGTTGGAAACGCTAATAGGGGCATAAGGCATTGCTAATTTCCTTGACCAAGAAATTTACCCACAGTTGTTCCAGTCAACTCAGTTGTAATATATATAGGTAATGTGTGGAATCACCTGCTGGAAATTTTTAACACAGTAAATAGTTTGATTTGGGGAAAAAATATCAACAAATCAACCAAAGTGGGTAATTTCTTCATTAATTTTTCTGCATTAAATCATTATATGCTTTGCTATGGTGTCTCTGAAAGTGTTGCAGTGCTCTTAAAGAGTTTGTTCTGACAGTTCAGTGAGGCATTCAATGCAAATTCTCATGAAATCTTGTGGTTTCTTTTGTAAAGGCAAAATTCCAAAGAGAATTATTTAACAAGATTGGGATTTTTTTCTTGAAATTGGGGAAAATGGTCATTATTTGGCATTGGGAACGGGGCCCATATTCGGCCCCGTGAGATAGGCTGAAAAAGCCCTGCTAAAGGTGATTTTAATGATCAAAGGTTATTGTACAAATTGTGAAGTCATCTGAACATGAATTTGGAAACAGCCTTTAAACCACACTTTAACTTGACATACAGTTGCTGTTGCTAACAGCAGAGTGACTTCTGAAAGTCTGACAAGCAGATACTTATTTAGAAAAAAATAAATGACGCCATTTTGAGGCAAAGTCAATCACAAACAGAATAAAAGCATGAACACTTATAATATAAGTTATATGATCTTTTTTACTGTCCGAGACATGACTATTATAGTCATGTTTAATGATACACGTATCTCTTTAGTATCCGAAAAAAAACAGTATCCGAATTTAACAATCTTGTCATATTATAATATGCTCTTACTCGAACGAGTTGAATATGTGAGTCAATAAAGGCTTGCGTTGACCCTAAAATATCAATTCTGCTTTTCTTATGACTGTCATCACCGTCTGATGACATTGTCTCAACCAGTCAGCGTATTTTATTTTTTTCCAAGATTAAGAAATGTCATTGAATAAGAGTTGCCCCCCTTGAATGAATAACGTGTGTGGTTTTTACCCGTGTCTCAATATTTTTCTAGTTACTTCCCTTGAAACCACTAGATGGCCTGATTAGGACAAGGATGAATTCATTTTCCTGAATTATTATTTTTGATAGAAATCTTAATTTCGAAGAAATATGAAACCGCAGGTAGGTAAGAGGGATTTCTATGCATCAATCTATTTGAATTCACTCATCAATTTTTGTACATATTAGCGTAATTTCATCTAAACCATATCAGGTGATGTTATGACTGGAACCCAAAAAATATTCGGGTCAAAGGTCAGGTTTGTTTATGGTATTTTTCTGACTTATCCCGAAGTTATACATATATTTTGGATTAAAGTGAAAATTTTCATAAATTTTAGACAATGATGCTGACGAGATTAAAATTATTTAAAGTTAAATTTGTTTCTTTTTTAATACTAATAGAACTGTAACTAGTCTAGTCCTAAATATAAGACCCTACATAACTATTTTATCATACGCAGCATGTTCAGTGACTTTTTTTAGAGTAGGTATTGTACCCACCAATGTTGAAAAATGTGGGTATGAGGAAATAAAAGTGGGTACACCAGTTTAAATACTTTATTTTGACATAAGTGCAAGACGATTTCTACTCGACGAGATGATCAGTCCCCAATCATATTCGTCCCAAGACGATTTGTTCTAAAAACGAACATAGTTTCGTCAAATCCAAGTCATATTTAACTTTACCCACATTAGTTTATGATAAACAGTCTAGATAAACATAACTTCATCGAATGGCGAGTGAAAATCGTGTAATCTAGCCGCCTTTATTAATATTATCTTTTTGAAAGTAAACCTGGTGCTTGATCGCGCTCGTGAGTCGTATGCAATAGAATCTACTAGTTGACAACAAATCACTAAATTCAAGTGTTTCTTCATCGTTAGTATGCAAATCTCATCGTATCTTTAAAGTTTAAATTAACGCCTTTTTAATTTGATAATACAATCAGTTAAAGTCCTTTGTTTTATTTGACATAAATATTGGTACAAATAATCGCGTCATCAACACTCATTTGTCGTGAAATACGCGGATTTTCGCGTGATTGAACATGCTGCATACGGACGTTCTTCTGTTATGTAGGGTCTTAAACAGATTGCTTCAAAAACGCAGAGCAAAATATTTTTTTCAAAAAGTGAACGAATATGGGTCAAATTAGCACCAATCGATAGATAAAAGTTTATATTTTATAATTTAGGCAGTGGCTAGAGTTACGGTACCATAACTCTAGACCCAGGTTCTACAGTTACGGAAGTTCCGTAACTGTAGACAACCCTGCCAGGGTTGGCTAGAGTTACGGAAGTCAAATAACATGCGTTTGCTTCAACTTTTAAACTTTGGAAAACTTGTTTATATGCATTATTACTCGAAATAAACAAATATTTAACGACTTGACTTATCCAATTGTTATTACACTGCCATTTTGGATATGACTAATAAACTTACCGGATGTTTAATATACTTCCGTAACTCTAGAACCTGGGTCTAGAGTTACGGTACCGTAGATTGAGGAGAACAAATATATTGCTATCAGTCAGAGAACAACCAAAAAAACTCTTGAATAATGAATTTTTAGGCAAAATTAGGTCTTAAATACTGAAATTCTGGCTTGCTCTAACCAACTTGTCTAGTTGATTTTCAACTTTGCTGGGCAAGCAGGCTAGTGCTTATCTCGAATGCTGGATTCCAGACTAGCTAATACGTAGTAAAATCCATTCTGCCAGGGCTTTACTAAAACCCATAACTGAATGAGGCCAGGAACCAAGTTTCTCAGCATATGAAAAAAGGATATTTACAACATCATATGAGTGAATGTCTTTTCCATGCTAGTGCATTTCCATCTTCATCATGGACAGTTTTAAAAATACTCACCCTTGGACCATAATCATGATACTTGTGCAAAAAATCAAGATTTTTTATCACAGATCAGTTTGCCAGTCATTGCCTTAAAATTTAGAAGCACTATTCTGATTAATTGTGTTTTATTGTATTATTGAACTGTCAACTTACTGGACCATTTGAAAATAGTAATTTTACTAGCCTGAATCAATTATCATTAGACCCAGGCTGTTGGCTTGTGGGTTGAGGCGATTATTTATTTTTTCTAGATGTTTTGGCTTTAGGCCTTCTTTTCATGTTTTATCTATTTATTCATTTTACCTCTTGTTTGGCACACAGTGCACAACTCATATTTCACCTAATACATGTGGGTTGGTTGAAATCAAACATGCACCCAAAATAGACCTCAATGCATTGTTTTGTAAGAAGTTAAAAGGTTTTCAATAAATCATTTCTCATTGTTGGAAGTAAGACATTATTAAGATGTTTAGCAGCAGACACATTCTTTTTAGCTCGACTATTCGAAGAATAGTGGGGCTATCCTACTCAGCTGTGCGTCAGCGTAACCCTTCTTGGCTAAGTTTTTAGCTGCAACATTTTTGTATCTTTTATATCTTTGCAAGTACTGGAGGGATTTACTTAAAACTGTATTTGTGTTTATGGAGTTACCATTGGAGTTCAAATACCAACTAACATAACTCTTGCATGAATTTGGGCAGAATTATGGCCCTTATATAATTAAAAATTTCTTGGTTAAGTTTTTAGGTGCGACATTTTTTCTTTGCAACTACTGAAGGGATTCACTTGAAACTTCACACATGTCTACGGGGTTACCATTGGAGGTCAAATACCAAGTTACATAACTCTTGCATGAATTTGGACTGAATTATGGCCATTTTATTCTTAGAAATTTCTTGGTTAAGTTTTTAGGTGCAACATTTTTTCTTTGCAACTTATGAAGGGATTCACTTATAACTTCACACATGTCTACAAGGTTACTAATTGATGTCAAATACCAAGTTACATAACTCTAGCATGAATTTTGACTGGATTATGGTCCTCCAATACTTAGAATTTTTTTGGTTAAGTTTTTTGGTACAAGATTTTATGTTTGAAACTACTGAAGGGATTTACTTGAAACTTCACACATGTCAACGGGGTTAGGAATGAAGGTTAATACCAAGTTGCATAACTACAGCATGAGTTTTGATTGGTTGTTGCTGTCGTTTACATGAATACCCAGAATATTCGAGGGCACTGTCCGTGGACTGCTCTTGTTTAATTATGTCAATGATTTTATATTTTTAATTATGTCATTGATTTTATGTATGAATGTATTACGTTAATGTTTTTAATTCTATTTTATTACCCTAACCTAGATAGATATATTTGTGTATTTTTGTACTTTAATATTTAAAGATTTAAGGCAAAGGACCCCATTGGAAATAAGTCCTAGGACCATATTGGCTATTTATTTTACTAATATCTTTATCAGTACTGTGATATTTTTTGTCATATTCTTGTTTTTATGTTATTGTTAAATATTGTATGTTTTGTAAAATTTGTAAAAATCATCACAAATAAATCTTTCTATTTATAACAGTTTTATTTTGTAGAGCTAAGTACTCTTAGCATATCAAGTTTATATAACCATTGATTTTCTTGGTCAAAACTCCTTTTTCTGTTACAAATTTCCCATTGTAGGAAGAGGCACACATTTCCAACAAACAAATCTTGTTACAGTTAAGGAATTGTAGTTTCCTGATGATTAATCAATGGCTTATTTATTAAGTTTAAAAGTATTTTGATTTGACTACTTGTAGTGTCTAATGTGATGCGCCCCTGTGATTGTTGAATGGTTGAATCATATGTACATCAATATCATGTGAATACTTTATTTCCTGGTTTTAATTACCAATACTTACAGGGATGGAATTAAAAAAGATTTATTTCATCTTTGGTGGGGTGATTTGTACTACTAGTATTATGATCTCATTTATTATGTTTATGCTATTGATTTACTGTCATTGGTTAACATAACTCACTGAGCCCATGTCTCAGGTCTAGTAAACTATAATTTCAGCTAGTGCAACATTTTTTTCTTTGCAACTACTGAAGGGATTCACTTGAAACTTCATACATGTCTACAGGGTTACCATTGGAGGTCAAATACCAAGTTACATAACTCTTGCATGAATTTGGACTGAATTATGGCCATTTTATACTTAGAAATTTCATGGTTAAGTTTTTAGGTGCAACATTTTTTCTTTGCAACTTATGAAGGGATTCACTTATAACTTCACACATGTCTACAGGGTTACTAATTGATGTCAAATACCAAGTTACATAACTCTAGCATGAATTTTGACTGGATTATGGTCCTCCAATACTTTGTCTTTCACTGTATGACATAGTAAATGAGGCTAGTGCTCAAGAAAATTGTATGAGAAGTCTTTTAAATTTACTAATGTATTAAATCCTGTTAAACCTGTGCTTACATTGAAAATTATCACCCATAGGACTGCTTCTAGCTCCCTAGTACTTAGTTACTTACTTATAAATAATAGGATAAAGTTTTTGCTGAAGTTAACCAATGAGATACACTTTATACACTATTAGAAAGACTGCTAGCTCTCCATTGATTACCAGTCCAATGTGGATATATTTGGATGAAGACACCACAATAACTGTTGGATTCCACTTTATAGATACGCATGATATAAATTAATGTATGAAGGTAAGGTCAATATATCAAATGATGTGATTTTTATTGAAGTATTTTTCATTTCATTTCAGTGTTTTAAGTTATGACTAGCTGAGATAGCTTCCATAATTTGAAGCTATGTTTAGAAATGAGGTATTGGGATCTTATATATGAGTGGGGAAGATACATAAAACAGTACAGGTATGTACATACTGTGATTTTTATTTTAATGTCATGGTCATCATACATTCTGGGATAATGGCACATGGTATGTGTGGATGAAAATTTTTATTATTGATACTTATTTTAGTACTTTAAGAATCAGTTACTCTATGTAATTTATATGAAACTTGTCCATATAAATACTTTGAAAGTATGTTTTTAGTATTTTCAAAACTTTAAATTTCCGCTGATGAACAGTGTGTGGATGATGCCAATGGTGATCGTTTAACTTGTACAAAAAGTAGTACTGAATGAACATTCCAGAGTGACACACAAATCCTGCACCATTGACACAGTTCTGTCAGAAATATGTAAAGTTTTATTTTGTATGTCCACATCACCCGCAGCAGATGACAAATAAACTCAGGATATGTATGTTACCTTTACATAGAACACTTAGTGCCATTCATCCAATATGATTAAAGGACTATACATGGTTAGAATATAATAAGAAGCTATGTTGTATGACAGGAAAAATCACCCATTTACTAGTATAATAGGCTATATAAAATTTGATCTGTGATGCTTGACTTGACAGCTTTTTCAATCAAGAGAAAATCTGTATTTCACGCCAAAAAGTAAAATTCATGCGAATATTCAGACCCTACCTGGTACGAATACCTGGACTGAAGTATATCATAATGTAATGAACGGTAACTCTGTTAAACTTATTACGATTTTTACTGGCATTTAGCGTAATCGAAATGACGTCAGCAATGCTGAGCCGATAGTTTTTGTTTTCGTCACTTATATAGAATCCTGGCGTTGATAGTCATTGGTGACGCGATGATTCGTACCAATAATTATTTAAAAACAGAGGACTTAAACTGATTGTATTTGCCTAATTAAAAAGACGTTAATTTAAACTTTAATGAAACAATTAGATTTGCAAACTAACAATGAAGTAGCGCTTAAACTTAGTTATTTGTTGTCAATTAATAGTGCACTAGCGCGAGCACCAGATTCACTTACAAAAAAAAATAAAGGCGGCTAGATTGCATGATTTTCACTTGCCATGATTAAATTTCGATGATGTTGTGTTCATCTGAACTGTATATCATAAACTAATGTGGGTTAAAGTAAAAGATGACCTGGATATGCCGAAACTATGTTCGTTTTTTGGGACGAATCGTCTAAAGACGAATGTGACTGGGGACAGATCGTCTCGCCGGAGAATAGGGGAGAAATTGTGTACTTATGTCAAAATAAAACTATTCAAACTGGTGTACCCACTTTTATTTCCTCATACCCACATTTTTCGACATTGTTGGGTACAATACCCACTCTAAAAAAAGCTGACTTGAGCCATACAATTATTATAATAGATTTTTGTTTGCATGACCCCCAAAATTATCAAGTGTCATCAGATTAAAATTCTAGGGTACTCCATTTCATAAGTCTATGGAAAACCGTGCAACCCTCTGATGTACCTTGTCCTATTTTCTGCCTTCCTGCCCTTTTTTCTAAGTTATAGAATAATGACTAGATAATGTGATACAGTCATACTTGTAGTCTTATAAATGTATTATATCAAATATTTCCTTGTATACATTGTAGCTATTGTATACTGTTGAGACACTATTGAGACACTTATAAATGTAATGTATATACTTATTGTTTTATGATGTATCAAGGTTACATCACTGTGTCAGCAGACATTGATTATGTCTTGATCTCTCATGTATACTATATGTGCCATTTTCACATGATATCAGGTATCATTCCTCCTCCCCCTCTTACTATAACCTGACACACAATCATTTAATTTATCAATTAAATATCCAATGTTCGAATACAATAATCTTGGAGTTGAATAACTTCATTATTATAACACTTTTGAAGACACCACCGATTGTTTTTAATTTTCAAAATCTGACGAACACTAAGAACTGCTCTTTTCATTTCTTGGCCTTTATTTTGCTATTTTTAACTGATATTAGGGGAGTTTTCTCCTGTGTTGCTTAGCAAAATTTTGCATTTGTCCAATAGAATGAGATTTTATAAATAGATTTGGGTATTCCGAAAGCCAGCTTAGACAGGGAAGGGGAATTTTAAGTCATATACACATGTTTCTACTTAGAAGTGCCACACCTACTTATAACACTGTTTATTACCACTCATAATAATGGCTAGTATATTTGAGTGTTTTGGCCTCTCATTCAATTTGGTTTTTTATATATTTTTTGAGGCAGTGTTTTGCTGAGCTTAAAAATAAGCTAGTGCTCCTGAATGTACATAATGTTGGTTTATATATGGGCAGCTTAGGTCATTTAACTGGTTCGTTTGACTTTCAAATTTTGTTATGGATATATATCTTTTTCGTCAAATCAAATCCTTAGGGCATTTTTAATTGCTGCTTCTGTCATTCAAAAAAGTTTTTAACAGCTTGTTAATTTGTTTTATATTGCTACTTGGTTCATGGACCCTGTCCTTGCTCAGTCTTAAAGCTACAATGGACTGTTTGTTATCGAAACTAAATGCATTTCTAGTAAAAGTTCCTACAATATCCTGATGTCATTGCTTCCATTTTTAATTGTTTTTCTAAACTGTACAACTCATTGATTTTTAGCTTGACTTTACGAAGTAAATGGAGAGCTCTCCTACTTGCCCTAGTGTCGGCGTCCGCGTCCACATTTCTGATTAAAGTTTTTGTGCAGTAAAATATTTTTTACTATAACTTTTTTATTTCTTTAGGTATCAACTTCAAACTTTGAATATATGTTTCTTAATATCAACCACATCGCATGTGACAAGTTTCATAACTCCAAATACATTTTTATCAGAATTATCTTCCCTTGAACTTAGAGTTTTCTTTTAAAAAATGTTTGTTTTTACTGCAACTGTTTTATTTCTTTAGGTATCGACTTCAAACTTTAAATGTATGTTCCTTATTATCAACCACATCTCATGTACCAAGGTTCATAACTCCAAATACATTTTTTTTCCAGAATTATCTCCCCTTGAATTGAACTTAAATTTTTATTTTATTTTTTTTACTTTAAATTTGTTAAGGTTATGTTTTCAAATTTTAAAATGTGTATGTTCCTTATCATCAACCACATCTCCTGTGACAAATACTTACTTAGTCGAGCATGCTGTCTCCTCTGACAGCTCTTGTTTATTGACTCTCCAAATGACAGCCAGTCATTTGCTTATTAGACTTCAAAAATTGCCACTGAAACAGTCTTGCAACAATTGTATTCCTAAGTTAGTTGATTTTAACAAGTTATGGAGAAATCTTATTTCATAATTATTGTCTTATTAATATCTAAATTACCAGTACATTTATCTAACTTTACATTCTTTGATTCAGAAGCAAACTGATCCAGTATTGTGAACTTTCAATACCTATTGTTGATACGATCTTTGATATGTTAAACGTATTTTAATTAGTTGAATTAAAATTGAGAACCAATCGAATTGCATTTAAGAGTTATTATGGGGTATGACTAAAATACGAACAAGTACAGAAAATGTTGTTGTCGGCCGAAACACGGTTGCCCCTCTTGGCAAAACTACTCAATTTTGTCTGTGACATTGATATTTGGAGCTGTTTTGAGGGGAGTTATTTTCAGAAATTGGGGGAAAAAACATACTATTTTCAGAGGGGAATGGGACTGATATTTGGCCCCCAAAACGGCCAAATGAGTGCCCTGGATTGTTCAGATTATGCCCCTGGGGTCAAAATTGGTCACCAGTGTAATAGAATCACTGATCATTTGGTGTAAGTATATATTTATGTGCTTCCAATAACTAAGTAACACACTTTTATATGGACTTGTTGATCATTATAATTACTTGTCATCTGGCACTTGTGAATTATTTATATTGTACCAGATAATTATTGGTCACTGACTCACTTAGTATGAAACATATTCTGTGTGCACCAAATTGTCATATTTAGACACATGAATTTGATCACATGATTTAGGGCTCTAGTAGCTGCATGGACACTATATAAGACAAACGTCCATACTGTGCAGGGTCAGTCCATGCAGGGTCAGTCCATGCACAGTGTCCACTGCTGTTGACTCACACAAGCAGCATGTTTAGTGATTTGTTTTGGAGTAGCTATTGTACCCAACTATGTTGAAAAATATGGGTATGAGGAAATAAAAGTAGGTACACCAGTTTAATAGTTTTATTTTGTTGTAGATATAAGTGTATTAAGTTCAACTGTCACTTCAGGGTTTGTTTGCAAATCTGATCTTTAAAGTTTAACCTATTGCCTTTTTACTTGGGCAATACAATTGGTTAAAGTTGTTGGTTTTAACATAATTATTGGTTGAAATCATCCTGTCATCAAGGCTCCAGAGTAGTAGACTATTGACACCATGCTTCTTTATTATATAACAAAAACACTCCACTCAGCATTGCTGACGTCATTTTGGTTAAGGTAGAATTCCAGTAAAAACCTTAATAAGCTGTGACAGGGTTACACACTATTCATTACATTATGATGATTACGAACAAGTTTATTATAGCTTGCATATTCTGACACAAGTTAGTTTATGTAATACTATATACAATAAACATTAGTAGAAGGAACAAGGCTTGGGTTATGCTATAAACACTTTAAAACAAGGAAATTTAAAAAAGCTTCCTACCAACTGTAAGGCCTAAAGCATGTGTAATGGTCATGTGGCATCACCTCAAAATCCTCTACAAAGATTGTTCAAATTATGCCCCTTGGGTCAAATTTGGCCCAGCCCTAGGGCTTAAAAGTTTTATATAAGGAAATATTAAAAAGTCCTCTTCTCTGCAACTGTGGCCTAGGGTTGTCATATTTAGTATGTAGCATCACCTAAAGGTCCTCTACAATTGTACAATTTATGATCCTGAGGAGTCAAAATTGGCCGTTTTTTGCCACCTTTGTATATTTCTTTCAACTATTTTCACTATCAGTTTTGTAAGATTTCTCTAAAATATGATTTTATTTTCACCAGGTTCCCTAAATGAGATTTGTATTGCCCTCATAAAGTTACAACTTGAAATTAATGAGTTTATTGCTTCGTTGTAATTAAGAATGTAACAGTACTGGTCAGCATAAAATTGTGCCAGTCTGAGGCTAAAATGACTGTTCAGCTGAAAATGAAAGTGTTTAAATAATTTTTTTTCACAAATATATTTGTTTATAAATAAACTAAAGTGTACCATACTGCATTAGGTTGTGTAATAAACCATTTAAATTATATCATTACAAAGTTACAATATTTATTAATTTGAACTATTGATTGTTACAGAGCCTGCTTATTTTAAGAATACCATGCTACACATAAAATAAAAATAAACTATTACAGTTTGTTGTTGATATTCCATATGTGGCTATAATTCTTGAATCATTGTGAAAGTGTATGATTGCTTAGCTCTTGAATAGTATTGATTTCTTCACAATACCTTATACAATTCTTTGAGAGTTCATGTAGTAATACAGTGTATATCAGAACATGTGATCTCATGGTAATTTATAGTAACTTACAATGTGATCTGTAGGTATTTTGTGTCAGAATCTATAGGTAATTTATGCTGTGATCTTCAGGTAATTTACAATAATAATGCCACAAACTTAAGGTTATTTAATGTAATTATGCCACAATCTTAAGGTAATTTACAGTAATTTATGCTGCAATTTTGAAGTAATTTACAGTAGATTAGGTCTCTGTAATTTAAGTATTTTTCTCATGATCTTCGGGTAATTTATAGTAATTTTTGTTATAATGATCTTAAGATATTTTACAGTAATTAATAACATGATCTTGAGGTTATTTACAGCAATTAATGCCATGATTTTTAGGTAATTTACAGCAATTAATATCATGATCTTGAGGTTATTTACAGCTATTAATGCCATGATCTTGGGGTAATTTACAGCAAGTTATACCATGATCTTGAGGTTATTTACAGCAATTAATAACATGATCTTGGGGTAATTTACAGCAAGTTATACCATAATCTTGAGGTTATTTTCATCAATTAATACCATGATCTTGGGGTAATTTACAGCAAGTTATACCATGATCTTGAGGTTATTTACAGCAATTAATAACATGATCTTGAGGTCATTTACAGCAATTAATATCACAATCTTGAGGTTATTTACAGCAATTAATGCCATGATCTTAAGGTTATTTACAGCAATTAATATCATGATCTTGGGGTAATTTACAGCAAGTTATACCATGATCTTGAGGTTATTTACATCGATTAATACCATGATCTTGATGTTATTTAAAGCAAATTATACCATGATCTTGAGGTTATTTACATCAATTAATAACATGATCTTGAGGTTATTTACAGCAATTAATATCATGATCTTGGGGTAATTTACAGCAAGTTATACCATGATCTTGAGGTTATTTACATCAATTAATACCATGATCTTGATGTTATTTAAAGCAAATTATACCATGATCTTGAGGTTATTTACAGCAATTAATAACACAATCTTGAGGTTATTTACAGCAATTGATAACATGATCTTGAGGTTTTTTTACAGCAATTAATGCCATGATCTTTAGGTAATGAGGTAATTTGTTGTGCTTAACAGAGTATGTTATGACCAATCAAATCCACAATTATAATTGAATTTCAACTGAGCTAACTGTGTGGGCTTTATTTTGAGGTCATGGAGTCATAGTCATATTTGGCTTATAGGTTGGTCAGTATGTCTTTGCAATAGGAATATTTTATTATTAAAGCAGTTATTTACTTGGAATATAGATTATAATGTATGAAGTTAACTTTATGAATGGTTGTTTTCTTTTTCAACATTTTTACAACCTTAGCTGACTTAGATATTAGTCAACTTGTCTAAAGGGATATTGGTCACAGTGTCAATGCATTTTTGAAATGAAGTTTTTAGAAAAGCTTTAAAACTTGAACTTCTTATACCTATACATTATGTTATCCTGAGATCTGTTAAGTGTTTAAACAGAGAGACACAGTTTATAGAGGTTATATTGTATAATATGAAATATGATATAAAAGATGTGTGTTGTGTTCAGTACAACAGTTAATCAATACAAACAAATACTGCAGCAGACGTCAAATCAATAAAATATCATCATCAACAAAACTGGATTATATTATATATACTGTAGTCTGTACAACTGCATTATCATGTAATATTGTATTATAGTCTTGTGATAGTTACATAGTTACTGATGAATCAAATAAATAATGGTCTCTGCACTCTTCTTGTCCGGTTTTGCTCCTTCTGGTGCAGAAATGGATAAAGTGAAATTTGCATCTCATTGATGCACCTTATAGCTGAATGTAGTTGCACCCTGCTTTTATTTTATTTTCAATTTTCTAGTTTTGCTCCTCCCTGTACAGGAATGTTTACCATGAAACCTGCATTCCACAAATACACCCAGTATCCCGCTTTTACTGTATACCTGCCCCTTTTTAGCTAGACTTTTCAAAGAAAATGAGAGCTTATACTGTCACCCGGGTGTGGCGTTGGCATTGGCGTTGGCGTTGCAAATCAAGGTTAAAGTTTTTACAAATTTAAATTACTTCAATACTGTCAAAGATATTCAACTCAATCTTGGAATACTTATTCATCATCACTACCTCCACCTTACTCTAAAGGCCTATAACCCTGGCTTCACTGTTTCAGAAGTTATTCCCCTTTTTTACTTAGAAAACATCCAAAACCAAGGTTTTACAAATTTAAATAACTTCAATACTGTCAAAGATATTCAACTCAAACTTGGAATACTTATTCATCATCACTACCTCCACCTTACTATCAATGTCCATAACCCTGGCTCCACTGTTTTAGGAGTTATTTTCCTTTTTTCCTTAGAAAACATCAAAAATCAAGGTTAAAGTTTTTACAAATTTAAACAACTTCATTACTGTCAAAGATATTCAACTCAAACTTTGAATATTTATTCATCATTACTACCTCCACCTTACTATGAAAACCCATTCCATGATTAACTGAGAAAAGTCGAGCATGCTGTCTCCTCTGACAGCTCTTGTTACTTTTAGAATAATCAGTATTACAAGTGTTGCAAATATCTTGTAGCCCTTAACCTTATTTTGGGTACATTTTCGTATCATTTGGGTGTAGTTAAAACATTCAACTATCAGACTTGAAATATAATTGTATAATAAACAGTACACTGATGTCCAATTGATCAGGACATGTTTTTCATATAAACAACTGAAAGTCCACTTTGGCAGCCAAAAGTTTGCATCATGTTTGAGACATTATGTAAGTAGCATGAATGCTGGTCCCTCAAACCTGTGAGTGTACACATCATATCTTCATGGCCTGCTATAGTTAGTGGTTATTCTAGAACTTACAAAAGGGCTGGAGGGAAGTAAAACATGCAAAGTACACCAGAGGGTTGATGTTTCAAAGTAACTATTTCTGCAATTGAAAGAGGAGCTAAAAAGTGCAGGATGTAGTGTCCTTCTCGTAGTGATATTCTGCTTTAAGATACTTACTACACATTGTAATTTAGAATAGTAAACCAGCCTAAAGCAGTCAAAAGTTCACATTTCAACTTTATCTATAAAATCATATTGATTTCTTCTTAAACAAAAGTATATGGAAAAAATCTATAACAATATTCTGGCATAATATAAAACTATCTGGAATATGATAAAATTTTGGTGTCTGCATGTGCTACACACCCTTTAACAAATGTATTATACTGGACTCTCACCTCTCTTGATTAAGTGGTGTGATCCACCCCAGGCTATTATATCTTCCACTTGTCCAAACATTATTTCCAATCATGTATATAAGACTTGTTTGATATGTCAGTTAATAGGTACCAACATACTGTAAACATAGTGTTAACAATCAAGGTTCTATGCTCTTATTTACTTGAATTTCTTGGAAATATGGATTACTGTGCTTTGAAACCAAATATATGGCATTTTATTTTGTTCTTTCTCTAATTATGGTATGTTGTTTCATAGAATTGGTAAATCTTCTTGAACATTTTAAATACATGTACTATGTAATGCGAGATGGAATAAGTGTACATACTAATGATATTGGTAAATTTTATTGAACAGTGGAGCGTACATTTAAGCCCTCTGATTTAAATATTTGATTATTGATTGTAAGTGCAGAAATACTGCAGTGGATATTTAAATCAGTAGGGTTAATGTATGTACCTCTGACAGTTGAATAAATTGTACACAATATAGTATTTTTTTTACCCTAGTAATTAGAGTTTGTTTACATTCTGAAGATCACATGACTTAATATACCCTGATTAGGGCCCTCGAAATGTGTGTCACACACATGACTAATATACCCTGATTAGGGCCCTGGAAATGTGTGTCACACACATGACTAATATACCCTGATTAGGGCCCTGGAAATGTGTGTCCCACACATGACTAATATACCCTGATTAGGGCCCTCGAAATGTGTGTCCCACACATGACTAATATACCCTGATTAGGGCCCTCGAAATGTGTGTCACACACATGACTAATATACCCTGATTAGGGCCCTCGAAATGTGTGTCACACACATGACTAATATGCCCTGATTAGGGCCCTCGAAATGTGTGTCCCACACATGACTAATATACCCTGATTAGGGTCCTCGAAATGTGTGTCACACACATGACTAATATACCCTGATTAGGGCCCTCGAAATGTGTGTCACACACATGACTAATATACCCTGATTAGGGCCCTCGAAATGTGTGTCACACACATGACTAATATACCCTGATTAGGGCCCTCGAAATGTGTGTCACACACATGACTAATATACCCTGATTAGGGCCCTCGAAATGTGTGTCACACACATGACTAATATACCCTGATTAGGGCCCTCGAAATGTGTGTCACCACATGACTAATATGCCCTGATTAGGGCGCTCGAAATGTGTGTCACACACATGACTAATATACCCTGATTAGGGCGCTCGAAATGTGTTTCACACACATGACTAATATACCCTGATTAGGGCGCTCGAAATGTGTGTCACACACATGACTAATATACCCTGATTAGGGCGCTCGAAATGTGTGTCACACACATGACTAATATACCCTGATTAGGGCGCTCGAAATGTGTGTCACACACATGACTAATATACCCTGATTAGGGCGCTCGAAATGTGTGTCACACACATGACTAATATACCCTGATTAGGGCCCTCGAAATGTGTGTCCCACACATGACTAATATACCCTGATTAGGGCCCTCGAAATGTGTGTCCCACACATGACTAATATACCCTGATTAGGGCCCTCGAAATGTGTGTCACACATATATTTTGTGACATTTTGACTGCCTTTTTGAAAAAAAAAATATCTGTTTATAGACTGTCACATTATCAAGTACATTATATAAATATAACTTGTCACTTTCATTTTTACAAAGATGATAATATTAGTATCTGTTACCTGGTCATGGTGTTATGAAGTTTCTGAATATTGTTTTAGAGGTGAATATTTCAGATATTTACTGTGTCTCATACACTGCTGATTGTAATATTGGATATTTTGATGTTTTCCTGTCTAGTTCTTGGCATTGTTTAGTTTTACCTTATTTATTATTTATTTCTATTATTGATGATGGAGTAGTGTTCTTCATAATATAGTTTTTGCTTTTATATTTAAGTACATTTTATAGTTCCTTGTCTTGTCTGCTAGAATGTTGTCTATGCTATGTAGGGCTGCAATGATTTACCAGAAAGTCGTTTCAATTTGATTCATTGAGTAGCATAGTTTTCTTCAAATGTACATCAGTTCATTCATTTGAGCTTAATTTTTTAACTATTTAATTTTGATAAAATAAAAATGTTACTGAAATTTTTAACGTATGCTTTTTAGAACAAGATCAACAAAGCAAAAATTAATGCATTTGAATCAAATTACTTCCAAAACACAATGTAATTAGAATTTTTAGCATATTGATAGAGCAACATGATTTTAGCTCCAGTTGCCATTTGCTACTAAAACGTATATAGAATACATGAATTATATCAAATTGTATCTTTCTTTATTACTAAAGATAACATAAACATACAATTTGTTGACCAAAAATACTAAAATTTGAATAAATTTACTTTAAAACTTAACATGTGTGTGTGAAGCTTAAAAACTTCCAGTATTTCAGAACATGTAAATTTCACTCACACTGACTCAAAGCGATACAGGTCGGAGCATATACTATATATTATATAAGACAAATTTGGAATTGTTTCCAAGACAAATTACTTAGCATCCAGACTCCTTCCATGTTCCTAAAAACTACAGTTCTACATGTTTTATTGAACAAAATCTTTTGGAAGGGACCCATTGTTTGAAACATACATGTCCAATAGACTCAGGGTTGCCAGCTTCAAAATGAATCACTGGGTTGTATAAAACACTATTGTATGTTGCCTTGTAGCTCTTGTGTAAGCTGAATCACTGGGTTGTATAAAAAACATTATTGTATGTTGCCTTGTAGCTCTTGTGTAAGCTGAATCACTGGGTTGTATAAAAAACATTATTGTATGTTGCCTTGTAGCTCTTGTGTAAGCTGAATCACTGGGTTGTATAAAACACTATTGTATGTTGCCTTGTAGCTCTTGTGTAAGCTGAATCACTGGGTTGTATAAAACACTATTGTATGTTGCCTTGTAGCTCTTGTGTAAGCTGAATCACTGGGTTGTATATAAAACACTATTGTATGTTGCCTTGTAGCTCTTGTGTAAGCTGAATCACAGGGTTGTATAAAAACACTATTGTATGTTGCCTTGTAGCTCTTGTCTAAGCTGAATCACTGGGTTGTATAAAAACACTATTGTATGTTGCCTTGTAGCTCTTGTGTAAGCTGAATCACTGGGTTGTATAAAACACTATTGTATGTTGCCTTGTAGCTCTTGTCTAAGCTGAATCACTGGGTTGTATATAAAACACTATTGTATGTTGCCTTGTAGCTCTTGTGTAAGCTGAATCACTGGGTTGTATAAAAACACTATTGTATGTTGCCTTGTAGCTCTTGTGTAAGCTAAGGTCTTTAGTTCTAACCTCTCAATAATCTACAAGTACATGGATCAGATGGATGACAGTTGACAGTGCCTCAATATGACTGAAATATTGTTCTTAAGTAACAAAAACACCAGTTGGTCATGTATAAGTTAGTTCACTGTTCCAAAATGTTTTTACTCAAATCTACCATAGACAAAAGAACAATATGTTTATCTGAATGTTCTGGATGGTATATGAAAATGACCTAGACTAAATGGAGAGGGCTGAAGATTAAATGGAAGGAACAGGGGGTCAAAATGTTCAACATGATCGAATGTTAAATTAGTTTTATTGTAAGAATTTTATGTGAGAAATTATTTCCTATATCATACCACTGTGTATTGTTAAATGTTTATTGATTATTTCTTATATCTCATGTCAGTTAACATACTCTATCGAACTTTGATAAGAATATTAAGACATGTTTCTGAGCAATTGGCCAATGTTCAATATGTATAAACAGGGAAACCACATATTATGACCATCTTACCATAAGATCATCACTTCACCTAGTTGTAGATGAATACCTGATATGAGGGTATGATTCTGTGGTCCCATGTGTCAGCTGCAAATATTTTAGAGTAAAAGACTCTTCAGGGATATTAATAGATAACAGTTAGGCTTGATGACCAATGATAACATGCATAAACATGAAACTTTATTTTTATATATTACATTCTGAGTCTTCTAATACATTTCCCAATGATATAGTCCCTCTCTTCTATGGTCTTCTTCATATGATTACAGCTGTTCAGTAATTGGGGAAGGGGCCAGGGACCTTACTTTATATAGAACAATTTGGGGAATTTTATGGCTTTTTCATTGACAGGGGAACAAATCTAAGGGTAACTCTAAATTTAGTAAAAACTGCTTGTCTTCAAGTTCAAAGACATTTTAGAAAGGAAGGACTGCTGTAAGCAAACACCTGCAGGTGAGTGTATTCAGAAAGTGAGATGTATTTTAGCTTTCATAGAAATATGACATATGTTTTAGATCATGTAGTTTAATATGTTTAAATTCAATTAGTAACTAGAACAATGGGTTAGTGTCTATACACTATACACCCAGTCAGTGGACAGTAGTGTGACACAGATAATGGTACATTAGTTTTAAAAGAGGTTCTAGTACAGAGGTTTTACTGTACTTCACTAATAATTTATTATAGTTATCAACATCCAAATTTGTTATCTATGATGTATCAAGTGGTGTCAATGAGATGATTAGTAAATATTTTTCTCTAGTTTTTTCTCTCCCTGAAAACTTTCATGGTGAGTTTAGATGTTAATTATATTAGCTTAATTAATGGCATTATTTATTAAAACATTATCAGACCTCCAAAGATGAACGTTAGAGGTTGAATATTTTAGATTGAGTGAAAATGATCAATATTGTGCTTGTATCAATCAATTGAGTTGATTATTTGGTCAAACGTTTTGTATTACAATGTTTATAGTGTGTGTACTTTTAGCAATTATGGGTAACCAGTGTAACAGACCAATTTTTGCCCCTCCCCTTGGGTAAGAACTGGACTAGCGCAGTTCCCCCATTTCCCCACCCATTTTTAGCTCATCTGTCATGTAGTGACTGACTGAGGTTTTGTGATCACCTTTTGTCTGTCATCCGTCCGTCTGTCATCCATCCACAATTAGTTTATGAACACTCTAGAGATCACATTTTAACCAAGGTCAATGAAACTTGGTCACACTGTAACTCTCAATGAAATCTCAGACATGTTCAATAATGGGTCATCTTGGATTCTATAACATCATGAGATAGCACACACTGCACATCAGTGTACTTCCAACATGTGAGTCAGTGAAACATTCTCAACCTTGTGGAATTTATTTTCAAGTTTTTAGCATTATTGGCGTAAGCACAGATTATTTTTTGTGTTAATACAAAAATTGGAATTAAGGTACCACCAAATACATACTGTGATATTATAATATTAATTTGTTGTTTTTGTACCTGTGTATGATAAGAAAACTAGACATATAAATGTAGAAATTCAAGGCTACTATATAAAGCATATTTGCTTGTATGGCAAGTATGAGTATTGATTGATAAGTTATATAAGACAAAATGATACAAGGATGAATGTGTAAAAGAGAAAACACGAGTTTAAATAGAAAATTGAATATATACATGTACATTATTACATTCTAATGAGCACCCCACTTAATCATATATGTACATTATCTGTAAGTTGTTTTATAGTGACAATACGGTAACTTAAGTAAGTCAAGTAATGAATTTTTCTGCGTTTAAGTGTAACGAATTAGCAGATAAATTATTTCCCTTGTATAGTTAATGATATCCAAAAGGTGTCGCTATAACACACGAGTTTTCGTGTGTGTAATAGGATTTGATTCATTCAGCTTTGGGCAACCGACAAGTAAAGAACGCTAATTTTTCATACGATTTCCTGTTTCTCTATAGAACGAATTTCACAGTATTTTGATATTATTCTACATGATTTTATATTGTATTATGATGTATGATTGTAAAAATGGGTTGCCCAAGTGCTACATACAATTACAAATAGTAATTTATATTTAGTGTTGTTCTTCATTTTTGGATAAATGAAATGTTGGAGGGAATAGCAATGTTTGTTGATGTAACACAACACCAGAGAATTCTGTTCAATTATTGATCATTTCATTGTCATTTCTAGATCACTAATAAAACTAGGCATATACTATTTATTTTCTTACTTTTCAATACCCAACTGATCTGCTTAACTTTATTTTAGATTAAAAGATCACATTTCATTACTGATACATCTTTTACTTGGGATGTCTCCAGAAATTAAAAGAACATGGTTTATCTTTACTTTAGCTGGGGTTAATTAGCCAGACTGGGGTCATAGGCCATAAATAACATTTTTAACTGTAATGACTATGATGACGCTATACCTCTCTATATGTCTTAATAAAACTGTAAATAAAAATAGAGATAAATATCCTATGCCCAAGAGACTTGTTATTATACCCCCGCTTCGAAGAAGAGGGGGGTATACTGTTTTACCCTTGTCCGTGCGTGCGTCCGTCCGTCCATCCGTCCGTCCGTTACAAAATTTCCGTCGCAGTTTTCTCAGCAACTATAACATGCAGCAGCCTAATACTTTGCATATTGCTTCATCCCATAGTCCCATGTGGTGTAAAGCGATTTCATGCTCCTTGCTCATCTACTTCCTGTTTGTCGCATATTTTTAGATTTTTGCGGGGGTATCACTAGTGAGCATTAGCTCACAGATTTACTTGTTTTAATCAACTTGATGTAGCTCCTGCTTAATAACAATAGTTTAATGTACAATTACCGTACATGTAACTTGTAAGTTCACTGGTGTAATAAAACAACAATCCAAATTCTCATGTTGGTGTTATCAGAGACCCAAAGATTATTTGCCAGTTATTGATTTTGGATTAAATTGTTTTAATTTAAGACCTATTAAGAAAACCTGGATTCAAACATTGTTTTATTAAGTGTAATGAAGGCATGGGTACAATGATAAAAATCAGGGAAGTGTAATGTTACATTTTGGACATAGACTTTTATTAAACCAATATTCAAGGGAAGATTGGTATTAATATTTTAATTACATGTATACATGTATAATCAGATGATAATTGACCATTAAAGTTGAAGCAAACAAACAAACTGTCAACCTCTTGTCCATTGCATACAATGAACATTTATAAATGTATTATAATGTTAAAGCCTACATATTTAATGTACTAAGTGATGAAACATTCTTGTTTCATCAGGTGATAAGTTGGTCAGTGTTTTATTATATCCCTTTATCAACCTACTTTGACTTTACATAATCCTTTTAATCTGTATACATTAAGATACATGGGAGGGTTTGTGTTTGAAAGGTTAGTGAATGTTTTCTTCCTGTTTTCACTATCTTGGTCACTGGACTTGTTCAGCTCATGGTAAGATTTATCTTATGATTGTTTTGTCAGTATAGAGATATTGTATTTAGCCACCTGGCTAGCTCAGTCGGTAACCCACAAGTTTAGGTTAGCTCTTCAAGGGGTTGGACAGGGCATACTTTTGTGGAACTTGGTAATGAAATAATTTCTATGGCTATTCTTCCTTCTACCACTGATTCTAAATCATTTCCGACAGTTATCAGTCACTGATGAAAGTATGCACCTATCGGTTATCGGTTGACAGCTAAATCAAGAGATTAAGCCTTTCCAGGAAAGGTAAGTAGGTTGACTGGCCGCCATAATATGAATATTCAAATTGTTGTTATTGCGCTTAAAAAAGACATAGTACTAATATTTCTGACAACTGAATGTATTAACTGAATTAGATCTTCTTGCTTTTTTAAGCTCCCCTGAGCACAAAGTGCTCAAGGTGAGCTATTGTGGGGGG
The DNA here is from genome assembly GCA_025267735.1 of Mactra quadrangularis. Classification (NCBI taxonomy): domain Eukaryota; kingdom Metazoa; phylum Mollusca; class Bivalvia; order Venerida; family Mactridae; genus Mactra; species Mactra quadrangularis. The sequence goes on along the minus strand of CM046294.1, from coordinate 34,626,156 downwards.
TCTGACCAATGTGCGTTAGTGCGTGCGTGTGTTCATCCGTCGTCAACAATTTCTTAAACAATCTTCATGTCAAAAACCGTAATGTCTACAGTTATTAAATTCGGCATGTAACATCACTAGAAGGTTCTTTACAAAGATTATACCCCTTGGGTCAAAATTGGCCCCGCCTTAGGGATCGCAAGATTTACATAGAGTTATAATATAAGGAAATGTTAAAAACTCTTCTTCTCTAAAACTTGAAGGCTTAGAGCTTTGATATTTGGCATGTAGCATCATCTTAAGGTTCTCTACAAAGATTGTTCAAATTATGCCCCTTGGGTCGAAATTGGCCCCGCCTTAGGGGTCGCAAGATTTACTTAGAGTTATATAAGGAAATGTTAAAAAATCTTCTTCTCTAAAATTTGAAGACTTATAGCTTTGATATTTGGCATGTAGCATTATCTTAAGGTTCTGTACAAAGATTGTTCAAATTATGATCTGGGCATTTAAATTGGCCCTGTCCTGGGGGGGTCATAAGATTTATGTTAAATTGTATCAGGAAATGTTAAAAATGTTTTTCTCAAAAAACTACATGACATAGTACAAATTATGCCCCTGTAAGCCTAAATACACCTTACCTCAAGAGACACAAAATTTATAAAGACATATCATAAAGTGTAAAAAAAACTTTTCGCAGATATTGTTTGGTTTGGTTTTACAACATACCAACACTAAAGGTCATATCATGCCGGAATTTCGCAGAAATGACAAGACCTTCAGCTTTCATATTTAGTATGTTATGTCACTTTGAAAATTCTGTACAAAAATTGTTCTAATTTAATGTACCTGGGTTCAAAATTAAATGCTCTAGAGATCACAGTTTCCATCAGCTAAAACTGTTAAAATATTCTGTCAGCTATTCTATTGAATGGGGCTTTTATATTTAAATTATGTGACGTCATATCAAAAAATGAAAGCTAAAGTAAATATATCTAAATATGGTCTTATTAAAGTAACTAGAACTATTAAGCTAATCATGTCTATGAAATTTGTGTTTGACTGTATATATGTTAGCAACTTAATTATAAAAGGTGAAAATAAAATGTTTTTTATGTTACAAAATTAGACCAAAACGTGACAACTTTCTCTAATATGTCTTTGAATTACCATATAAAAGGATCCCTTTTTTGACCCCTTAACAATGCATTAACAAAATGCATATTTTTCTATTTAAAGATGTGATTTTGTTTTATCAAATAACACATGCCACTGGGATACAAAAAAATGATTATAACATTTATTGCACATCCTACAGGTCATATTTAAGTGGAGAAAAATGGGGTAAAACTCTAAAAATGATATTTTGAGTGATCAACTAAAATTGTACAAAACTGTTAGATAAAGTAAGTTGAAATATCTTTGTTTAAGTAAACATGATAAATAACATCACAATGCATATTAAGTTGTTTAGCTTGTTTATATTGACTTGGAATGAGTGAATACAATACATGCTTGAGTCAATGCATTTTGGTTTACAAATTAAGAAAAAGACAATTTCAATTGTCTATTTGTTTTACAGGTTTATTTCTGCCTAAAGAGAAATTAGAAATGTGAATATTTATGAGGTCATTGTGATGTCATTAGGAAGTTTAGGAAGTATCAACATACAAATGTTAATAATTTCCATAATAATCTAGCAAATTAAACTACAAACCAACATGGTTCTTTTTTATGCTCTTTTATTTAAACTGAAGTTGAGTTTGGCTGTGAATCTCCCTCTCTAAATTTTATTGATTGTAAATCAAAAGTTAATTGTACCTATTTGTGTCATAAATTGAACAGTAAAGAACAGAACATACTACATGTATGATCCCTCACTTCTAGTAGTGGTGAGGGATATATTGGAGTACTTTTGTCCTTCCATTCATCCTGATTTTTAGCTCGACTTTACAAAGTAAATGAAAAGCTCTCCTACTCACCCTAGCGTCTGTGTCCATATTTCTGATTAAAGTTTCTGTGCAGTAAAAAAATTTTTACTATAACTTTTTTATTTCTGGTATCAACTTCAAACGTTAAATATAAGTTCCTTATTATCAACCTCATCTCATGTGACAAGGTTCATAACTTAAACATTTTTTAAAATTATCCCTCATTGAACCTAGAATTTTCTTAAGAAAATATTTGTTTTTACTGCAACTGTTTTATTTCTTTAAATATAAACTTCAAACTTTTAATATATGTTCCTTATTATCAACCACATCTCATTTGACAAATACTTACTTAGTCGAGCATGCTGTCTCTACTTACAGCTCTTGTTGTCAGAGCTATAACTCAACAATGGGTTGATGGATTTTAAAATTACTTGGCACTAACATACGTGCTTAAACTGTGTCAATAATTCAAACCAATTTATGGGGTCAAGCAGTCACCGCGAAAGATGGCGGACCGACGGACAAATCCTGTAAAAATTTAGAAGGTGCGTCTATATCTGCAGGTTTACGGGACTGACTGTCCGGCAAAAAATTTGACCTCATAAATTTTTGAAATTTTTGTTAAAGACTTAACAGAGAGTTTTGCATGAATGGTCAAATTTTGGAATGAAACACTTAGATAAAACTCATTCACATACATTTAAATACGTAAGTATGCTAAGTTTTCAATTCATCAAATATGTAAAATGACTCCGGTCCTGTAAGACTTGGTTTGGTCCTGTAAAATTTTGATCTTCACAGGACCTACTGACCAGTAATAAACAGTAGAGTTTCGTTGTGACTGGGGTCAAGGGTCAAATTTGTTTTGAAAATTGGGTTGTCCAGGCAATAACTTCACCACAGATTGGTGGAATTTAAAATGATAATCATATATCACAAATGTTTACCTTGTTTAGACAGTGTATCGCATGTAGTAATGGTGTCAATACTTCAAAAGGTGTGGCCAATTAAATGGGTCAAATGTCCTTCCCTTTTGACATGGTGCCAGATGGGAGTATTCATCACTTCTGTGATGGCTCTAGTTAATTTTGTCACAGTGTACATTGTAAAATGTGTGAACAAATGAACAACAAAAAACAACATGACATTACAATTATCAATAATGTGTCTACAATAGATTTTGTATCTTATATATTCTTGTCCCAAGTCAATACATGTATAAGCTATGCATGATATATAATCATTGTATACAGTGAAACCTGTATTAACAGTCACCTCTATATAGGGTGACCCTGTCCATTATGGTCAGTTCAGGGTCCTCCCGAACAGATTTGTTCTAATTTGACCCTTTATATAGCATGACCCTCTTCAACGTGGTCAGCGGTCACTAGTTTCGGACCCATTTGCGTCGTATAGCAGTCAGTATAACAACTAATTTTCACGAATGTCTAAAAATAACGATCACTTGCAAGAGCTGACGGAATGTAAACATTCAATCACGCTAAAGGTGTGAAAAACATATTTCTGCAATAGATTATGGCAATTATTGTTACTTAATTTGTTAAAGAGAATTAAGTTAGTTGTTCTAACAAACAAGTTTGAGTGAAAATTATGTATCAAATTATATAATTTTAATGTTTATGCACATTTTATTTAGATTATTTTTCCAAACACCGCAGATATTTTCATATCGAAATTATTTGCTTCGCAGTTAGTTATGATTTTTCGTCCACATGGCCAGCAATTATCCAATATCTGTATATGAATATGCTTTTTATGTGGAAAATGACAAGTTATTGAATCTTTCCATTGCAATCGGAGCAACAGTGAATATGCGGCTTGACAATATATCAAATCTGAAGAAAATGGCTTACTTTTTAGCTAAATAGCTTGATTTATAATTTCATTTCCAAATACAATTCATTGTCCAATGAATATTATGTCTTTACATTAATTTATATGTAAAATGAAATATAATGTTTATATGAGTATAAAATAATTATTGAGACGAAACGGCATAAATAAAAGACACTTTCTGTATAAATTTATTTATTTGTTTGTTTGTATTAAGAGACTGTATATAGTGGTCACCTGTCTATAGTGGTCACTTTCAGCCAGTCCCTTAGCTGACCGCTATAGACAGGTTTGACTGTATTATGGGCTTGGTAATTGTAACACTAGTCATGCAATTTGGTAATTAAGATAATCTTTACGTTATGATAAGTTCTCATTTGTTTTGTTCAATATAGGTAAGTATGGAAATTATGAAATAATTAATTGATTATCAGTCCTTATTATTTTTAGAATTAAATATGGGTGGAGTAGTTTAATTGTATATTCTAAAATGAAACGGTCTTTAGAGCAGACAATGATGATAAAAATCTATTAGTGTTTCAGGGCTTGACATTTTCTGTTGTTCTATTGCCTGTGACAACCTGATTTTAGGTTTGAGCAACAGGTTTTTGCTGCAAGTTACAATGTCTGATTGGGCAATCAGAATATATCTATAACTCGCAAATTTTACCACTTTGTTCGGGCAACTAAACATTTGGTATGGCAAGTAAACTTAAGTCGGTTGTCTTACTGGGCAACCTACTAAAATTGTTTATGTAGAGCCTTAGGGTTTGCTTTTGTATTCCTGTATGCTCTTAGTAGGGCTCTATATTGATCAGAATGATCGATACGATATTCGTATCGATACGAAATGATCGATATTCGATATATCATATGATATTTTAGTAATACATATAATTTTTATAAAACAGTAAAAGCGTGTGGTTTTATTCATTTAATTTATTATAGAAGCACCATACTAATAAATTAATGGTCTTTTTAATATCTAAATGATAAAATCTTTGACGTTTGCATATTTTTTAAGTTGTAGCATTGCATCCAGTGAGTCTGGGTCTAGATTCGGCAAATGAAAAAACATACTTTTTCAGAACCTAAGCTATCAACATGACAAATCGCTTCGATCTGTACAATCAAGTTCTCTTTAATTGCAGATCTGCCCGAACAAATCCGAGTGCTTACTGGTTCCCAGAATTGATCTGCAGCGTGTTCGGTAACGGCTGTTAGCGAATGTTACAGGTACGGGACAACTCAACCCGTGGATAACTCAGCTCAAAGTTGGGACAACTCAACCCGTTAGTAGGGGATTGAGCTGTCCCGGATTGTGTTGTCTTTGGATTGAGTTGTAACGTTATGGAACGTCCGGGGTAATTGAACAGGCCACTGTATTCTCAATACTGTTTGTTGGTTCCCCGACTAATTGAAAACGAAAGTATAATACATATAAAAAACTTTCTAACCGCAACAGTTACTTCCCTTTGATTGAAAAGCACAAATTTTTAACATGATAACCGGTGTAAGACGTTTGGGGAATGTCATCATATCATGAGATTGTTCGCCCAAAGGTTAGTTCATACCGTACCGGAACTAGTGAAATGTTGATTGGGCGATCTGATTTGTATGACCATCTTTGATTGATATTTTATTCGATACGGAAACGTTCGATCCCATATATCTATCGAACCTACAATACCGGTATTAGATATATATCGTATACCGGTGTAGAGCCCTAGCTCTTAGGCTATAATTGTTGAAGTTGATTTATTTGAGAGTGTATTTGTTATTATATTAGACCTGAGGTGGGGGAACAATTATTTCTGCTGATACATGAGATTTTTCACATTTTTTTTATCTTTTATGAATCATTATGATACAATTTACTGTACCAAATAAATTATATTATATGCATTGCGTGGATATGTTATGTGGAACAAGTAACACACAAGTTTGCGTTCCACTTTTAAGGAATAATTCTTTGAGATAAAAATTTAAATTTTTCCAGCCGCCATCTTTGATATCTAAGCGAAACACCTCTCAAGCTGAATCGCGAGCACTTGCATTGTTGAATGCACCTCAGTGTCACCATATTAGGTTACCCTTGTGTGATGATGAACAGTGGTTGTAATTGTATATATATAAATTGAATCTGGTATAGTTCGTTTTTTCTGTCAAAACATGAATAATTTCACAGTGACTTTGTGCTCTTTGTCTAACACTCGTGATATTGACACAAACAATGTCTTTTATATTTTATTTTTCTATGATATAATTGATATTACTGTATTGTATTAATCTTATAAGTTTTTATACGCCCGTTTTGAAAAAACGGACGTATTATGTTATGATGTTGTCCGTCCGTCCGTCTGTCTGTCCATGGACAATTGCTTGTTCGGATGTTAACTTAAGAAGGGATGTACCTAGGTTCCCCAAATTTGTGTGTGGATAGCCCTTGGGTAGAGGGGCTTCCCTTTTGATTTTGAGACCCCAGGGTCAAAGGTCAAGGTCACTGGGACTTAAAATATGAAAACCTTGTCCGGATGATAACTCAACAACCACCGTATCTAGGTTCACAAAATTTATGTGAGAATAGCCCATGTCTCAAGGAAGTGCCCTATTGGTTTTTGGGGCCCCTGGGTCAAAGGTCAAGGTCACAGGGGCATCATATGGAAAAACTTTTTCCAAACAATAACTGAACAACCACTGTACCTAGGTTCATTGAATTTTATGTGAGAGTAGCCCATGTGTCAAGGATGTGCCCTATTGGTTTTGGGGCCCCAGGGTCAAAGGTCAAGGTCACAGGGACATCATATGGAAAAACCTTGTCCATACAATTACTCAACAACCACTGTACCTAGGTTCACCAAATTTAATGTGAGAGTAGCCCATGTGTCAAGGATGTGCCCTATTGATTTTGAGACCCAAGAGTCTAAGGTCAAGGTCAGTGGGACTAATTTATATGAAAACTTTGTCCAGACAATAACTCAACAACCACTGTATCTATATTCACCACATTTTAATGTGATAATAGTCCATGTGTCAAGGATGTGCCTTTTTGGTTTTGAGGCCCCAGGGTCAAAGGTCAAGGTCACCGGAACATCATATGGAAAAACCTTGTCTAGACGATAACTCAACAACCACTTTTCCTAGGTTCATTAAATTTTATTTGTTGATAGCCCTTTGGTAGAGGATGTTCCGTTTTGATTTTGAGACCCAAAGGGTCAAAGGTCAAAGTCACTGGGACTATATTTATATTAAAACATTGTCTGGAAAAAACTCAATAATGACTGTACCTAGGTTCACCAAATTTTATGTAAGGGTAGCCTAAATGTCTAAAAAGCATATGCCCCTTTGGTTTTGAGGCCCCTGGGTTATAGGTCAAGGTCGCAAGGACATCATAAGGAAAAACCTTGTTCAGAGAATAACTCAACAACCACTTTATCTAGGTTCACCAAATTTTATGTATCAATACTCTTTGGGTCAAGGCTGTGAACTTTTGGTTCTGAGGCCCGAGGTCAAGGTCACTGGAAGTTTATATGGGAAAACTTTGTGCTGGTGTTAACTCAACCATAGCTGTACCTAGGTTCTCAAAATCTTTGCTTTGGATAGCCTTCTAGTTAAGGATGTGACCTATTCTGAGGTCCTGGCGGCCATTGGTCAAGGTCACAGGGACTTCATATGAGATAGAACTCAGCATGGACTGCACACGAGGGTATTATGCCCCGCCCTGCGGAGCTCTTGTTCAATATTAGAATTGAAATTAATAACGTATATTTATCTTCTTCTTGAAATTATATATAATATATATTATAATTTAACTAGTACACCATGCATGAGGAAAAAATTTTTTGCTAGTTTTCGGTGAAATTATTTAAGTTGACCAAAAACAGCATTAGTACTTTTAATTGTGGATTACTTATTGAATCACTTGTTCTATGTATCAAAATTTAATTTATGTCCATATTATATTCAATGACAAACCTTGAAGAACCATTAAATATAAGAATAAAACATAATGGCCAATGACATGTTTATGTTTTTTCCAACTATAAAACACACACATGTCTGTAAGGTATTTCTTAAGTAGGTGGAAGATTTATAAGAGAGAAAATAAAAAAATAATAATTTCATGAAGTCCTAACAATAATTTATGCCTATTTTTTCTATGTAACATTAAACATTATTGTTAAAAGTAAAAATTCTATGATTGGATTTTTAGTGTGACAATGTATTTATGAAAATATCTAAGTTCTGTTTTATCGGGGACACAATACTATCTTATATATTGATCTCTTTATTATCTGAACATATTTTTATCTTGGTACTTAATCTTCAACATGTCCTGTCTACTTTCATTTTATTTCCGATCTTTTTGTTTGATTTTATACATTTAATTATCTAGTAAAAATTACATTGACAATTATGTTTTAGTCTTTGTATTGTATTGTATTGTATTGTATTGTCATGTATTAATGTATTAATGTTTTACTATAATTTATATTGTAAGCAAGATTAGACTTATAATGTTTCATGATAAGGTTAGGCTATAACAAAATAAATGCTGAAAAAGTTATAATACTGTTTAGGTAGGAAGATTTTGGTCTACTCTGCTAGATAGGACTTTGTTCTATCGGCCCTGCAACATCATTGCTGCTCAGAAGACTGCTTTTTGCCCGCCTAGCTAGGTGGGTCTGTAGCAAACAAGTCTACTGATAGAGGGGTCATGACTTTGACTCCTGGGTAGGGCTTACATTTGTGGAGTTTAGTCATGCAATAATATTTATGGCCATTCTCCCAACCACTGATTCTAAATTATGTAGGACAGTTGTCAGTCACTGACGTAGTATATGTCTAGTACTAACTGGTTAATAGATATAAATCCAGATATTTAGCCTTGCCAGGAATGTTGAGTAGTTGTCTGACCACCATGATATGACCTATACAATGTGTTGCTACCACATTAACCCATCCAAAAAAGTTTGCTTGTTTGTAATATCATTTTCATTAAGGAAATCATGCTTATAAGAAATTTGCTTTTTTATACCCCCGCTTTGAAGAAGAGGGGGGTATACTGTTTTACCCTTGTCCGTGCGTGCGTGTGTGCGTCCGTCCGTCCGTCTGTTACAAAATTTCCGTCGCAGTTTTCTCAGCAACTATATCATGCAGCAGCCTAATACTTGGCATATTGCTTCATCCCATAGTCCCATGTGGTGTAAAGCGATTTCATGCTCCTTGCTCATCTACTTCCTGTTTGTCACATATTTTTAGATTTTGGCGGGGGTATCACTAGTGAGCATTAGCTCACTGATTTACTTGTTTGGAAATTTATATATAATTAATTTTGTATACCAGTATGCAGCCCTAATTACATCACACAAGTTATCATTGAGATGTGTTAGAGATTAAGATTGAGTCAACCTGTTGATTATAGAACTAGTGCCACTTGCAGTCTTGGAATAACAGATTTAGAAAATGATTGCTTTAAACTGCTCTCTCTTATACTGTATTACACAATCTGAGTTTGATAAAGTGTATGTTTTGTTCTGTTCTGATCTCTTTTGATTTTATCTGTTCTGTTTTGATCAATAATTCTTCTGTTCTGTTTTGTTCTGTTCTAGTGCTCTGTTTTGATTTTATCTGATCTGTTCTGTTCTGATAATAACTGAATTTTCTCAATTTGGTTGTGATAACAAAAAAAGATCATTTTATGGCTATAACACATTCATTATCGTAAAAATATAGTTTAGACTTTGTCATTCATTTTTGTTAGAGTATTGTTTAAGTGTAAAAGTGTAAATAATTGATATGATATATGATAGTATTTGTAGAAATATCATAGTAATCTATATAAAGTATTTAAATCTGTGTGAAATATTATATCTTGTATAAAATGGTCTGTAAAACATTGTATAGTGTCACATTGCTTGTTGTAGTGTTAGTTGGAAGGCCATTTTAGTTTATTTAAATCGTTTAAAGCATCTTTGTATGCAGTTGTACATATATGTTTCTGGCTGTAGATTCAGAGGTCTTTGATTCCATTTATGGATGGAACCTTAATGATTTATGATATGTCTTCCTGGAGTTTGGTCTTTAAATATTTTCTACTGTCATGCTCATTTCTTCAGCAGTATCAAATATGGCATTAGTCAACCACTGGCAAAGGTCTATGCTTTAAGTTCTAGTTAAAGACTATGGTATGGAGAATTAAAGTTTCTCAAAGACTCAAAGATGAAGTGAAGCTCCACAGACCACTTAAAGTGACTGAAAAATAGTAGAAAAGTGGTATTAGGTTCTGAAATTTAAATATGTACATGTATACATGTATTGCAATGACCTCTGATCAAATCTTCTTGGATTCCTGGTTTTGAACTTCATTTGAAAAATGAGCTCACTTCCTCTTTGTTTATATTTTTAAAATTATGTTTACAATGTCAAGTATTGTAGGTTTTTATGTTTAATGGCTTGAATTGTTTAAAATCACATTTATTATGTTTGACGTTTAATTTTCAAGTTCCTGTTTACAAAACAAAAATCAAAGCGCTAGCGGCACTGAATCTCTTCAGGTTTGATAAGTCAAAGTGCTTCAAAAACATTCGTATACAAAAAAGGACAGTGCAGTGATACTTGTTTGTTAAGTATAAAAACATATAAAGATTGATAAAATAGTGAGACCATTATTATACCCCCGCTTCGAAGAAGAGGGGGGTATACTGTTTTACCCTTGTCCGTGCGTGCGTGCGTCCGTCCGTTACAAAATTTCCGTCGCAGTTTTCTCAGCAACTATAACATGCAGCAGCCTAATACTTTGCATATTGCTTCATCCCATAGTCCCATGTGGTGTAAAGCGATTACATGTTCCTTGCTCATCTACTTCCTGTTTGTCGCATATTTTTAGATTTTTGCGGGGGTATCACTAGTGAGCATTAGCTCACTGATTTACTTGTTTTGTCCTGATTTTCACCCTAACAAATAATAAAAGCTTCAGAGATTTGTCAAAGATTGAACAGCTGGCTGTGAATGTTCTCGGTTTGCATCAGAAGATGACAACACCATATTCCACTGAAGGATTCCAAATAGTTTAATATTATTGATGTATAAAAACATAGTCAATAGTCTTGTGTTTATGTTACTTTATGTTACTTTCTGTGAACATGTTTATACACACAAAAAATATACATAGACATTGAAGTGATAATTTTCTCATATGTAAAGTGTATAAAGCTATATCCGCTGATATATTGTTAGACAAAATGAGTTCATTCAAACAATGACAACACTTGTTTTAAAAGGACTAGACTGTCTATTCCTACTTTACTTCTCATATATTTGAAATCTGTGGAACAGTATAATGTAACTATCAAAAAAGTCATATGGTTTTATTGTGCAATACTTTATGATATGATCAGTTATATGAATTGTATTAAGGATGTATTGTTACAAAATGTTGATATGATCTAAAACAAATGAGACAAGTAAGTAAAACTACATAAAATACTTGTGGCAATTATTCCGTTAGATTAAGGTTTATAATGTCCAGTTTAATACACTATATATAGGTCGTTTGCGTAAATGCTGGACCCCTATTTGCCTTAAATATCTTTTAAACTATAAGAGCGATTTTGCTAAAAAATTTAATACAATCCTATTTAAATTTTTCCTTGTAGGATTTAAATTTTCAGAATTTTTAATAGATAAATAAAAAAGTTTTCCATAAGGTACAATGCAAAATATGTGGAATTTTTTATCAAAAATCTGGCGGGAGGTAAAATAAGCTGTTCTGATTATAACATTGTCAATCCTCCAGTCTATTTATACAAAGTCCCGTGCGTCTACTGAAAATATGTCGCTTAAATAAACACTCAACGGTCTACTGAATTGTAAAGGCGAGGCCCGTCTTTAAAATCGTGCGTGTATAGATTTTGACGATACAGACGACAGTGATGATGATATTTGAGTTTGTATATACTGTTATACATTGTTATCAAATAAAATTTCTAACCGGGCCTCATATTTAGCTATTATTTTGTATCATCTGTTATGTGGCTGTTCTGATTATGGCACATACCCATTTAACAAAAGTCGCTTTTTGGCTTCAAAATTTGCATTGCATGTCTATGGGAAGTATGTTATGTAATTAAAGAAAAATCTGAATTTTTGGATTCGAGAAGGAAAATGCTAGTTATGATCACATACAAAATTTGAGTTAATTCTATTTCATAGTTATTGAGATATTTCATGATTTTAGGGGTCCAGCTTTAACGCAAACGACCTATACCATAGACTTATAGCTATACAGACCTGACAGGCAGTCTCACTCTTGGCAAAGTAACCACAAGCTAAAGAGGTCATTCCTAGCATCATTCAGTTACCCAAGGTTTAAAGTTACCATTCATGCATATTTATTCTACTTCAACTGTATATATAATAAAAAAACTAAACTCCACTATTCAGATAATATCATCCATCAGTCATTAACTCTGACCAGATTTTTTTCCCCATATACTATCTTTTAACTATTCATACATAAGACAATGTAACCATCGCTACTGACTACTATTGCATCGCGACTGAATTGTTAAAGCCACTCTATAACTTTAATAAACATAGACATATCTGCTGAGACACTCACTGATCAGCATTTTTTACCAACTTCAGTCCTGAACAAAATTTTTAATAAAACTGAAAGTTTTACATGTTTATCAAAGGTGAATAAATTGATATTTAATATTTTTGAAGTGGGATTTTTTTTTTAATGTGGTTTTTCAGTTTCTTTCAAAACTCCTCTCTTGACTAGTTTTAAATGAAACCCAAACTAGCTATGAGTGAACTAGCTGTTTTACTGGACTATAATGGCTTGTATATATTGAATACAAGTACTTGCATGTTGGAGTAACTTAAGACTGTAAACTCAGAATAAATTAACATGTATACACTATTTCTTGACTCTGTCAATAAAACATTGTATAGCTTAATAATATATTAGGTAATTTTTATTTGATTTAGAACAATATGTAAATGTTGTGACCCAATTTTATTATTTGAATTGTTGATTATGTTTATCCTTCAGTGCTGATAGGGTTTATATATATCCTGATACAACATGTTGCTGATCTCAATTTTTCTATAACATTGATCAGAGTTAAAATTGTGCTGAACTCTTCCTTAGGGAGTTAGTTTTTACTTGTGTATGGTTGGTTTTTAATCTGCACCATTGGTTGTTAATGAATGTAGGTAAAACTATTGTGCATGAAAGTTTTTTGATCTGTGCCAGTGGACATTGTATACTGTAAAGGCGTTAACCCATTGTACTTGTAACTGATAGCTGAATAACAACAAAGCTTGCAAAAATAGAAATAAAACTTCGCAGGACTGAATTGTTTCTTGATAGAAATTTTAATAGTGTATACTGTATACATGATGTTTTTAGTTTCAATTTGTAGCCTGATACCTACCTACAAGGAATTAGAATGTTAAATATTAAGAGCTATTTTTAGAAATGTAAGTATATACCCTAGAACACTTGTTAAGTAATACATCTTTTTATACTTGGTAGTAGATTTATAATGTATTTAATATTGTATTCTGTTTAATTTATGAACTAATTTAAAAAGATTTTAGTAATGTTTTATTTAATTATAATATATTTGGTTTATTGGTTTTAAGTGGGTAGTGACCATTAAGTTGTTTTGTGTTTTTTTTTAAATTTTAAGACGAAGTCTAAAAAATGTAATGATCTGGGATTGAATGTGTAAGGGTAGGCACCCGTGGCTTACTGATTTAGTGCAGATATTCTTATCTAGATGTCTAGCTTCTCCCACACTGTAGAGTGGCTACAATGTAAAATTGTTTTCTGAACAAAAAAGATGAGACTTTAGCTTGTCACAAATGTGATTTATAGTTGGGGGTATTACTGGGGATTTTTTCTGGGTTTGATTCCTGGGGGGGGGCATACTTTCATGGAGCTTGGTCATGAAATAATTTCTATGGCCATTCTCCCTCCTACCAATGATTCTTAATTATGTAGGGCAGTTGTCAGTCACTGACGGAAGTATGCGCTAAGTAGTCGGTTAACAGCTAAATCCAGAGATTTAGCCTTTCCAGGAGTGAGTAGGTTGACTGACCGCCGTTATATGACCTATACAATGTGTTGCTACTGCATTAAACCCAACAAAAACAAACTGGGAATTTTTAACCATTTGAATGTCCCTGCAGGGCCTGAATATTTTACCGGGGGTTTGCTAGGCTCAAAATCTTAGTTCCTGATATTCTTGCAGAGTGAGAGTTACAATGAACAAATGACTGATGGATAATGCTAACCTGTCAAGATGAACAGGTTTCTAAATTATGATTCCTCTATAAATAATCTTTGACCATTGAGTCAGTGGCTATAACTGTCTATAAAGATATTTGATGAATTCAAAGAGAATTTCATATCTTATTGGGTAATTGTTAATTCAGGATGGCAGTTTCCCATTGTTCAGAATGTGTGTTACCTTTTTCAGTTGAGTATATAAACTTTATATAGTACAGCATACATCAAGGTAGCATCAGTGTGTTTGAACTATTGATAACAGAGGTTATATTTAAACCTATCAAGAGATTGCTGTACTGTAATTATTTAATTGAATTTGGCATGAGAATGTGCGGATGTAATTATCATGACTGGGACCTAGGTGTAGTGATAGCGATTACAGAAAGGCAGCTGGTTAGATGAGAAATCAATGGTTTATGTTTGATTTAGGAGATTGGGGAGAGATCTTTCCCCACTATTATCAGTGAATGGACAAAGGTAGTTAAACTAGTTCTCTTACAGTGAACATAGTGTAGATAAATCTTGCATGTTTTCTGCTGGTGTTTTCTTTCTGTGTTTCTGTACGTGTGTCTTTCATTTAATTTGAGAAGTTTGTATTAACTGTGGAGATAATATTTACTTGTATTAAAGACTGGCAGTATATTATCTTATCAAAGCAGAGTTGTTACATGGTGTATTTTTATCATCGTATGATTCCAGTTTTGCTTTTCTTGTTTTTATGTGGGTCAGATATTTTTGGAAGTATTTCTCCGGAAATTTGTTGGAAATAGTTCTTACACAATTTATGTTGTATTCATTATATAATTGGAAATGTGTGAAATGTGTGAAATAATTCAATGAAGTGTATGCTGGGCCCACATCTGGAGCAATAATGTACTTAATGATGAAAATGTAATTTTGAACATAGGGATTGAACTCTTGAGTCAAACTGTGAGTTTTACTTTTATTTCTTATTAGTCATCAATGGATAAGTGTCACCTTTATAAAGTTTATTTGTAAACTGTTATGTTATGTAAATCACTAAAATGTATGAATATCTATAGTCAAACCTCGATTGTAAGCTGTCAGACAAGGGAAGCAAATTTGAATGACTGCTTAATACAGGTGGCTGTTTAAAACAGGTGTTAATGGAAACTGAATTTTGTGATATTTTTTCATTGCTGCCATAGTCAGAATTTTTTATACAAGTGGTTGCTTACTTAAACTATAAATGAAGAATCTATTAGGTAAATAATAAAACCATGATTTATAATCTCTTACAGTTATTTTCTAGGCATGGCTTCAATTATAAATTCATTGATTATTATGATTGTATTAGCCATATGCTATAATATGCAGTTGGCAATTTATTTCAAAATGGTAAAAAAATGTTATAGTTACGATGATGTACATTGTTATAAAAGTACATGAATTAAACTTACATTAGACTGTATATTGTTTTTTGCATAACAATCACTGTCAAAAATGTATACAATGTCATAATTATAAATTTACCGCTACTTGTTTATGCCAAAGGTAATTTGGAAACCTGAACATTGTGTTTCTGTTCTCTTGGCTGCATAGGAAGACTAGTTAATAGATTTGTGAAGCCATTGAAACCAGTGAATTGATAAATATGTATAAAATGTTTGATATATTAGCCAAGATAGACTAAATAAACCATGACTCATGTAATTTTGATAAGAAATATATGGATATTAGCTATCAGGTATCTTATATTGTAAGGTTACTATTACTTTACTGTAACAAAATATTATATTGATTATTTTAAGTGAAATTTTATAGCATTAATTTTTTGTCCTTTATAAACACTGTATATAATTTGTCATGTTATGTTGTTTAATAGCCTACCAGTATTTAAAATGTCACACTGACAATAGAGAGAGATTCTGAATGGGAAAGATTGAATGAGAGGAAGGGGGAGAGAGGAAGGGGGTTATGGAGGGAGGGGAAGAGAGGAAGGGGGTTTATGGAGGGAGGGAGAATGAGAGGGGAGAGAGAGAGATGGGTGGTTGAGGGAGGGTGGGAGAGGGAAGGAGGGAGAAAGTGAGAGAGAGGTTGAGGGAGGGAGGGAGGGAGGGAGAGGGGGGTTTAGAAAGGGTGGGAGACAGAGTGAGGGAGGAAGAGAGAGGGGGAGAGGAAGGGAGAGAAGGAGTTGAGGGAGGGTGGGAGAAAGAGAGAGATAACATTGGATTGAGGGAGGGAGAAAGAGAGGGGGTTGAGGGGGGGATGGGAGGGATAAGAGAGAGGGGGTTTGAGTGAGGGAGGGAGAGAGAAATATGGAGAGGAAGGGAGAAAGAGAGAGGTGGGAGAAAGGGAGAGAGAGGTTGAGGGAGGGGAGGGATTCATTTTGTTGCTGGATCAACTTCAAAAGTTTACTTGGATTCCTCATTTATTGAATGGCAGTTAGGTCTTGTTCACAATGTTTATACTTGTGATCTGATGTGTGGTCAAAATATCAAAACAAACACAACAAGGTAATGGCTTTTTTTCGGCGTAGCTGTCTAAGCTGGATTTTGACCTACATTTCTGAATAATGATGTCTTGTGTGGGATTTCGGAAATCCGCCGTTCTATTGGATGATTTTATAAGCACTGAAAATGACGTACGGGGGAAACACAGAAAATCCCCTCTTCGATTGGATGGCCCTGACACGCGCGAAAAAATAAAGGCCACACTATTGTAATGCAGTGTTTTACGAAATTTTGCTTCGTTCGTAGAATATTTTTTTTGGGTAGACTTCTATTGCTTTCCAAAGTGTTTTTTTATATTGTAACAATAAAAAGTTACGTGTCAAACACAATATTTTATGGGTAAGATGAATTACGTCTCCAGATGTGAACCGGTTTCTCGTAAAAAGTTTGACATATTACCCAATAATTATTAAGTTAGCCTCACTACGTTCAGTTTCCGGGGTTTACACTTTGAGAGTCACAGCTCCACATATATTTATTAATCTGCAGAGTTATTGGTACGTAACTTTTAAGGTTCTGGAACTGTAACTAACTTAGGTAAACTTCGACACTCGATACAATCCGGGTTTTTCCCGATTACCTATCTTCGTCAAGTTTCGTAATTGCTATTTTTAGAAATTTTCACTACGTAACGTGGGTTTTTCCAGAAGTCATAGGGTAACGCATTTTCCGAAAATGGCGAAACCAGACGCTCTACAGCGTGATCGTAGTTAGTTATCGTAAAAATAATGGTTTATCGACAAAAAAAACAATGAAAAGCCGTAGTGGATCATAACTTTTGCGTTGATTCTGTTTGTACAGGTGTAAAATACATTTTTTTTCATCTTTTTTTACGATGTAAATTGGGTATGACTGAAACACGAAATGGAGATTTTGAGGCGAAATGTACGAAATGGAGAATTTGGGGCAAAATGGGGTTTTGATTGTTTAATCTATTTTGTGTACTGAAAATGAACAAAGGTAAAATAAACTACACAAATATCGATAAACTGGAAAGAATGTTTAACTTATATTGATTTATTGCCGAATTCCCACAAATAATCGTACCAAAGTCAGCATATAAAGACAAAATCGTTGCACATTTTCTGTTATTAATATCATCATATTCTAATTATAAAAAATACAATAAACAGGATAATTTGAAAGCTAAGGCACATAATATACCAACATTACTAACTCTAGTGTCCAACTGTTTGTGCAAAAAACGACAACTGCAGAAAACATAGCTGGTACAAGTTTAATCCCCAAATAGTCCCCTCAAGCTTGCCAAAAAGCATTGGAGAGAAGGTTTTTATATGATAATGCAGAGTTTAACATACATTTTCCATCTCAAATACAAATTTTAGATGATATTTTTGTATAAAGTATTATTATTTGTAATTGACCATTTTGACGTTATTTTTCTCTATAAAATCTCTTGCAGTTTCAGTACAGTAATCTCATACAAATTCTTATAAAAAATTTAAGAAACGGTAAAATTTCTTAAATTTTTCATTATATGGGCAGTTAATACTGCAGAAAAATTTAAAACTAGTTGCATGTGTCTAACTAACTTCTAACTTGAGATATTTGCTTTTAAAGATAGGGTAAATTTTTTAACATTCTCAAAAACTCGGATTTTTTGCTTGGGGGTACATGTATGCAAATCTCTGTATTTTTATATGTATTTGTCCAAAGTGTAACCTGGTTGCTCTGATTTGTCATTACATGACTGTATAACAAGAAAATGGATTAAAACTTGGAAATAAAACAGCAGAATTTGAAAAAAAAGTTCTTTCACTTTTTGTCCCAGCACAATTTACGGTCTTTCTGAAAATCAAGGGTCACGTTATAAAAATGCACATAACTTAAGTTACAAACGGTAAATTTCTTTAAAATTTCAGCATTCAATGTCTTTAATAGTATAGATTCAAGAAACAATATCAGTATAAGAATTGTGGAAGGTCACCATTACAGTTCCAGAACCTTAAGAATAAATTCATAATTTTTGTTTTGTAGCATTAATGAATAGGTTTTCACAATGCAATTTTTAAAAATCTTCTTGTCTGAAACTACAAAGCCTAGAGCTTTCATATTTGGTATATAACATCATCTAGAGGTCCTCCATCACAGTTGTTCAAATTATGCCCCTGGGTCAAAATTGACCCCACCCCATGAATCACAATTGTACATTGAATTATATGAGGAAAAGTTCAAACAACATCTTCTCTTGAACCGCTTATGATAATTTGCCCTAACTCAACAGGAATGGTCCGTGGGTGGTTCCCTACCAAAATTGTTCAAATAGGTCTGATTGGTTGGATAAGTAGGTCACTGGGTCAAAAAATAGGTTTTAACATTAGTGGTCCTCTGTAAATGGCTCTTCTGTGACCTTTGACCTTTTCCTCAGGTGAGCACCCAGGGCCCTTTGGGCCCTCTTGTTTTTAAATCGACGCCGTTTGTCTTTTTTAAAGACATTTCTTGTTATTACATTTGTGGGGTACTTTTTAGAAGGAAACACTCCATGTTATCCCTTAAATATTGATGAAATTGTAAAAGTTAACAATTAATTGCATTGACAGTGCAATTGTTATGATATCACTTAAATGAAAAAAAAAAGAATCTTTTGGGCTGAAAATTGCGAAAGCACCATAACAGTGGCCTTTTAGCTATCAGTATATCTAACCAATAAATGGTACCTTTCTATTTAAACTTTTATGCGCTTGCAAGTCAGATCTAAAGGAGATAAAATTGTGCAGAAGCTTGTCAATAAATGTACTGACTTGAACAATGTATATTTGTATAGAGGAGTTGAGTCACTGTGACCTTAGTCAAATATTAACCTAATTGTATCGTTGTAAAATGTGGTCAATACCACGGTGTATAAACGAAAACGAAACTGTACGATCGCTGTTGATCGGTATTTTATGATTTTCCTCTAAACCCAACCTAAACACTGAAAATTGAAGTAAAATAAGATTAAATTCTGTACGATGTCTGTTGATGTGATGTAAAATGATGTGTACGACGTCTGTTGATGTGCTTGTCCGACTACTGTTGATGCAAATTTTTGATTTGTTACATTCTGTACGATGTCTGTTGATATTAATTTATGATAATATACTTGTTTCTTTATTATTTCCGCCACCGAAGTAAACAAGTAGACCATGTTGTGGAGATGTGCATAAAGAATATAAATTCTGGTAGAATTTTAGATAAGGGAGATATTTCACTTTAATTTTGTACAATAACAATTGTAAGCTTGAGAGCAATAGATACACAAAAATTTTCATACACTGACCACAAAAAAAGTATACAGTCCATTAAATTTTATTTTTTCTGCATTATATAGTATTTTATTATCTTCACTTTTGCTTTTGTAATTTTATTTTACATAGTGGAAAAAACAAGCTCAACATTTATTTATATTTCAATACAATAACAACAAAATCAATATAATTTAATTATCAAATTTCAATCAAAATTACAGAAGAGGTCCACGACGGCAATACAAATAACACTTAAACACAGTTAGTATTTGGTGTAACCCCCTACAACAATCCTGCGTGGCATACCTCTAACCAGCTTCTGGTACTTCTCCACAGTGGTTCTGGACTAGTCCGATTAAAGATTAGCTTCCAGCTCTGTAAGGTTACGTGAGCGATACTGTCGCACAGCTTTTTTCAACTTAAACCACCAGTGTTCAATAGGGTTTAAGTCTGGGCTCTTCGGGGCCAACATATCAGTTCCATGATGTCATTATTCTCTTTCTGTTTATGTGTTCATTCATTCTCCTGCGAACGTAAAACCCACCATCATTCTGGAAGAGAGTGAATCTTGACTCATCTGTACACAGAACATCACTTCAGTCTACCCTGGTCCAGTCTGCATGATTGTTGGCAAATTCCCTCCGTTTTGCACGATGAACAGCTGTCAGGAGTGGTTTCTTCACTGCTCATTCTGCAATAGAAAAAATGTTTAACTTGGGTCAAATAGGCAAAAGTGTAATGCACTTGGTTTCAGGTTCAATCTGATAATAACCCCAATCAAATTTCCGCTTGCATACTCGCTTATCCTGGACAACAACGCCCTACTGGATATCTGTTTACGAAGATTTTTTAAGGTCAAAACAACAATGAAAGTGAAAGAAGAAAGAAAAGACTACGCAAAACCTCACCTTGTAACTCCCTTTCTTCGGCAAACTTGGGCCGCACACTCAACCCTCTGTTCAATTGTTAGTCACATTATCACTTTTCTTCTTGAAAATAAGTGTCAGGAAAAGTTAATAACTACCAATACCATTATCTTAAGGCATTTCATTCATTTGATGAGAACCAAAGTAAACAAAATTTTAATTCCCCCTCATAGCAGAATACTGAAAAAAAATTCCTTTCAACCTATGAAATTGTGTACCGTAAGGAAATTACCCCTTATTTTTTTTAATTTAATATACTCCTTTAATGGACAGTTATCTCCCTTCTTAAAATGTAATGTTTCGGCCTTCCCATGCAGAAAAATTGATGTTTGGTCATATTTTGTCTGTAAAATTAGTTTTAGACACTGTATACTTTAATTAGGTGGGAACAAACAAAGGGTACGAAAGTACAATTAAGTTAAATATAACCTGTTTTATGAATTATGCATTGCTTAAGATAGTGGTACATGACTAAACTCTTAAAACGCAATAATATCATATTAAATCACACAATTAAATCAAACGAAGTCGTACAATACTTTAAAGCCTGTGTCACATATTCGCCAGTTGGTACTGCGAGTTTCCGCGACGATGGGCGAGTTTAATCTCGTGGCCAAAATGAAAGAGTTGTCACAACATTTGGTTATAAAGAGTCTTGCACGACATCTGCTCGAGTGTTGTACGACACTCACACGAGACGTCCACGATCATCGACGGTCAGCGACGATTTATAGTGATCGACATACGAGCGACATGTACATGATATTCTCTCGAAATCTTACGACATTCATACGAGCTACTACGAGTTTCGACGATTTATCCCGATTTAAACACGACATGTTAACGAGTTCATTACGATCTGTGGAGAGAGTAGTGCGACACACATTTTTGATGACACGACATCTTGCGTAGGCTGTATAAATAGCAAACAAAGCGCATGAGCACCAAAAGGTGAAAGACATGCAGGATGATCAGACTGGTGGCATTGATGGCGCATGTTGATAAAGAAGATGCCGATGATGAACTTGAAATATCAAGATTGATTTAAATTCGTTTAACAAGAGATAGTATTGGCAGAGCGCGCCGACAGTGTTGAGTTAGACCATGGATTACGAGAAGGATTGACTTTGGACATTATGACTGTCTGATGCGTGAGCTTGAAATGGGAGACAAAAAATCGTTTACCAACTTTCTGCGTTTACATCCAGAGATGTTCATCGAAATGAATGTTGACAGATTTCTTCCGAAGTATCTTTAACTCGCGATAATGTCGTGTGATTGTCGCAAGGAGGTCGCGCAAACTCGTGAAGATGTTGCAAAAACTCGCAAAGACTCGCTCACATCTCGCGGTGGTAGATTTCACGGCGACATGTGACGACATTACTACGACACGAGTACGAGTTTTCACGACATGCATACGACATCCTCTCGACATCTACAGGAGATAAAAAGTTCGGCGATCCACCGCGAGAATTTTAAACGGTTTAAAATTGTCGCCGCGACAAGCCAAGACGCTGCGACATGTGGAGAGATGCATCGACATCAGTACGAGTTCAACACGATACCAGCCGAGTTGCTGCGAGTTGCAACTCGCCGCAACTCGCGGTCAAATTTTTTGCCTGTGTGACACGGGCTTTACATAAAATCGCTAGTAGTCGTACACAATCATTTGTCGAAGTCGTACAGTATGTCGGCGAATGCACACGACATAAACGTCAAGTTTACACATAGTAGCATTCAACATTCTGATAAATTATTGATATAATACAATAAATAAGTTATTTTATACCAAAAAGTCTTCATACAATAACATGAATGTGATTTGTTTTCTCGAAATCGAGTTTACAAGACTAGCTATGGATGTCAACAAAGCAAAATAGTTCGTGATTTGGAAGTGATTGTTAACGTTTTTACTATAAAAGAACGATATGGAATCAGCAAAACTGGTGCAAATAGTTTATCACGAGCTAAGGTTTATTTTGAAAATCTGTCTATGTACCAGAAGATTTGTTGTTCCATAAAAACTTATAAATTGTACCATTGTATAAATTCACTACCAATCGCAATCACTGATGTCGTACAGTCGTTTATACACCGTGAATACTATACCAAGTTCTCAAGGGACCTAGTATTGTGTACAGTCTCTGTGCCAGTATGGTGAGATAGATTTGTTAACAAGTTTATAGAGGGAGTATTATATCACGATTACTTTTGATTGAAACGAGCCAGAACGAGCCAGAACGAGCTAGCTCTCTGATACCAGTTTATTAGATGCATTAGAAGCACAAGGGTTAAGTGATAGATTTTGATATTTGGAGAATTCAGGTTGAAATCCCAACTGTGGTAGTTAATATCCCTTTATGCATTTTTGATAATTAATAATAATATTTCCTCTGTTGAAGGAGACTTTGTTGGCTCCTTATTGAAGGGTATTATGGTACTAGTAAAGAAAAGGGATCAGAAAAAAAACCTGATAGATCAGAGATTGTAGCCAGCTCTTTGATGACTGTTTTCTTGTAGAGTTCTATTTTAAATTTCTGTCATTGACCTATATTGTTGTAGATATAAATTAGTAATTACTTGTATTATGTAGACTAAATTGATTTTGTAATTGTAAGAAAAACTGTCATTGATTATGCTCGAAGCATCATTGTCATGAATGTGGAGAGCTATTTCCTCAATGGGGTAGCCGTCATTGTTTTAGACCTATCAGTTCATATTATGACAGCGCACCTGTTTCCGCTTACCATAGAAGGTTCGTCTCACAAATTTGACCCTTATTCTTGACTTTTATTTATTTACCTATATAGGCTTTATTATGGATATTTCAAAATGCATATTGATTATTGATCGGAAAATAAATATCGACGACACAGGGATATTGTTGAAATCGATGACAGCTCCAATTTTAAGGTCATGAAAAATTGATTACATGGTTTTCATTCAACCCTCTTCTTTAATGCTGCCTTACCAATTATATATTTTCAGTACAAAAACTACTTAATTGTCAAATGAATTTGGTAGTTATCATTACCATGTAATCATTCAAGTAAATAAAGACATTTCATCAGAAAATGAAACATAACTATTTTATGCATTTATTCTTATGAATTTTAAGTTCAACTCTGTTGAGCTTATAATGTACTTCACATTACCTAAATTTTCAGCTCACATTTACACTTTAGTTTCAGCTCATGCTTTCAAGTATATCCTTTTTGTCGAGCTCATTTTAACATGTGTGCTCTCTATGTAAGCTAACTCGGCTAGCTCAGTCAGTAGTGTCTACTGATTGAGGGATCATTGTTTGATTCCCGATTGGGGCATACTTTCCTGGAGCTTGGTCATGAAATAATTTCTATGGCCATTCTTCCTCTTACCACTGATTCTAAAACCAGAGATTTAGCATTTCCAGGAACAGTTCGTAGGTGGACTGACCCCTGTGATATAACCTTTACAATGTGTTGCTAGGGCATTAAACCGAACAAAAAATAAAAATAAATAAAATCTACTTTAGCTATGATTAGCTCAACCCTTGTAAAAACATGGTAGATAACAAAGCTCTTCTTAACTTCTTTTTTCTATATTTCATAATTTTCAGTTATATGAAGTTTTTATTTGGTCTTTTTTTTCATTTGTGATAAGCTTAGGCCTTGTAAAACAGTGTCTATTATAAATCTCATTTAAACTTATATTTTCTCTCTAATTTCAGCTATGATGAGCTCAACCCTTGTAGAGACTGTGTCTATAAACTATGAAGACTTTAATGACAGTTTTCTAACTTGTGGTACATGTCTATGTGTATATGACAGTTCAGAACATCATCCTAAACTATTACCTTGTTCTCATACAGTCTGTAAGAATTGTTTAGAAAGAATTGTTGACACACAGATACATGATACTGGCACATTTCGTTGTCCAATATGTAGAGAAACAATAGGTAAACATAATTATTATATATTTTATACTAATTTCTATTGAAAAGTAAAAGCTTTAGTTCGAAGCCTGATTTGAAGTATGCTTCCATGTACATGTACATGACTTTCAAGTTAACTGATTGAGGAGTTGTGGTTTTGATTCACAGACAAAGCATACTGCATTGGAATTTGGTCCTGGAGTAATTTCTACAGCCATTCTTCTTCCTACCACTGATTCTAAATCATGTTGGGCAATTGTCAGTCACTCACAGAAGTAAGGGCCTAGTACGTAACTGGTTATGAATTAGCCCTACCAGGAACGGTGAGTAGGTTGTCTGACCTCATTCATTCTATTATGTTATTGTTCGTCCATCCGTCTGTCAGCAATTTCTAAAGGTTTTTCTAAATTACTTGGCACAAATTAACACTACTTTAAAACATTATGTCACACACTTTTTCCAAGTCTGTAGCTCAAAGGTCAAGGTCAGCCTGGGAGCAAAGATCATTCATGACAGCTCATACTTAAAGCTTATAATGTTCTTGTTTACATTATAACTGAACATGGGAATCAGTAGTTTTATGTTGTCACAATATTGAACTGTTATTATATACATATTATATGTACATCGTATTTTATATATATTGTAGGTATACCTAGGGGTGGTGTTATAGCATTTCCTCCAAGTTTTATAGTCAATCAACTTCTAGATTTAATGTCTCGTCAACGTCGTGACGTCATACCCAAGTGTTCTGTACATGCTGCGGAAGAGTTACTGTTCTGTGAATCATGTGACTCTGTATTCTGTACACAATGTAGTGGGGAAGAACACAATGGTAGAGGAGCCAGTGAACATACAGTTATTCCTTTTTCTATTGCAATCAAACGAATGTCAGAAATCTTACTTTATAAAGCACACCTTTGTATTAAAAATCTAAACAACGCTTTTGATAATGTCCAAGCCGAAGTTCACCAACTTGAGAACTCAGTTGATCGAACTATGGAAAATATTAACAGATCCTTCCAGGATGTAATTTCATTGGTTGATAAACGCCGACAAGAATGTCTAGCCATGGTTCGCAAAATAAGAGAAGAAAAGAAAACTATACTAAAGGAACAACTAGATTTGATTCAAGCTGAAAAACAGAAAGTTCAAGGTGACTGTGATGGTTTACAATATCAAGTTGAGGTTAGAAATATAACAAAGAAAATCAGCGATCTCAATGAGAAACTAGACTCCACTAGTACATTATCTGAACCACGCGAGAACAGTTTTTTACGATATGAATACAAGCACAATAGTGCAATGAAGGACATTTCTAATGCATTGAACAACCTTGGTCGTATTAAAGTCAGCACAACATTCCCTGCTTTATGCTCTGCTAAAATTGGTAAAGGTATTACCCATTTGAAATCGGTGGTAACCATAACTACCGTTGATTACCATGGCAACCCTAGAACAAGTGGATCTGACCCTGTTATTGCAGATTTACGTAACGAAAAAGGTGAAGCTATTGAAACTAAAATCAAAGACAAAAATGATGGAACTTACGAAATTCAATATGTCCCACCAAAATCTGGAAATTATAAAATTTGTGTTGGTATATTTAATCGACCAATCAGAGGAAGTCCTTTCTCTATAAGTGTTACTGATCACAATAATCCAGTTATGAAGTACGGTGTACATGGAACAAAAGAAAGTGGATTTATGAGACCACTTAGAGTAGTCAACAATGACACTGACGGTAATGTTTATGTTCTTGATACGGGTAATAGTAGGGTAAAGATAATTGATGAATTCGGAGCATTTGTTCGACATATTGGTCCAGAGGGATTTGAAAATCAAAGTGGTATGGGTATTGCTTTAACTAATGACAATCAAGTAGTTGTTGTCAACTGGAGAACGAGGCTTGTTGCTTTCCTATCTGAAGAGGGTGAAATAGTCAGCAAATTTACACATGACTGTTTGGCTGAACCTATTGATGTAGCAGTGAATTCACGTGGTGAGATTATTGTGGCAGATATTGGTGCCAGTAAGATTTTTATTTTTGACAGTTCAGGAAAGTTGTTGACCACATTTGGTAACAAAGGGGAAAGAGAGGGACAGTTTAGAAATATATCTGCGGTAACAATAGGAAAATGTGATGAAATCCTTGTTGCCGATCACAGAATTCAAATTTTTACGAAAGACGGAAAGTTTTCTCGTCAAGTTCCTAACCAGGCCAAGGGAGATTATGGTGGAATAGTTGTTGATTCCTCGGGTCTGATTTTAGCCACTAGAATTGAAAAAGGGCGTGGCTTTGTGCAAGTATTAAACTCAAGTGGTAAACTTATGTTTTGTATAGACAGTTTTGAAGATAAATTGAAACGTCCCAGTGGATTAGCAGTAACTAAGGACCACCATGTGTATGTAGCTGATCTTGGCAACAACTGTATAAAAAAATACAGATACAGGTAGATAGTATGTTGTATTAATTCAAATGAATAAGTTATGGCAGAATTTCTGTAATGTATTTGATGTAACATTGTCCATTTGTCATGCCACAGTGGAAGAATTAGTTTTCATGTCATGTTGCTTTAAGAAAATGGTACTTATATATTGATAATGTCTGTCAAATGCATTTTTGAAACTTTACCATAAATTTCATATGCAATAATTCCACTCAGATAAGACATTGGAAACAAAGAATATTCTGATGTGTTGGTAGTTTCCTGTCTCAGCAGTTAATTTGTTGTTGTTTGTCCTGTCTTGCATCTTATCACAGGTTTAACTGTAGTTAATGAAATGTTGCCTCTAAGTTTTACCCACTCTCTAAAGAAAGTCTATATATATATATATATTATTGTTGTAGCTATTAAATAACTGACAGACAGTTCAAACGTCATACTCTGTAGACAGGGTTACTTTTATTGGTTTATAAATTATCACATTTGACACACTTCAAAGGATTCTAACCTTGCTACAAATACAATGTAATACTTATAACAGTCTGCAGAGCTGGTGAAGTCAATCAGTATTGTCCATGCTGTCCCAAGGCAAGTGCAAACCAGCATATTTTTCAATGATTTTATTCTATCATGTTTATACGAACAAGAAACTTTACCAGTCAGCAGAGCGGACAAGTTAACAATTTTAAAATTTCACCAACCTTGAGTCTGATGCCTCATAAATTCTACGAATGTATACCCAGGTTTTTACTGGACGCAGGATTCCATGTCCATATATGCATAAATTACAAGTTGGACACATGAATTACTGAAGTCTGCATCCATGTGGACTCACAAAATATGTCAAGCAAGAGGAGTTAATTACCACCAATCCATGACGAAATCCAAAATTTAAATGTAAACAATAGCCCCATTTATCTGCATGTTTACAAATCATCCGTCATTTTGTCCTACATTTTCTTATTAATATGACAATAATAAAAACCTTTTGTGATTTAATCTGTTGGACCCCAAAATTTGCTCCAGGGACTCCTGTTTTCATAGGACCTGCGTCCATTAGACCCCTAAAATTTAAAAGCAATGTAAAACCCTGTATACCCTATCAAAAGTAGAAAGGAGTATATTGGATTCATCTCTGCAGTCTGCTCATAGAATCATAGTTGTCTATTTCAGTATTAAAACACTTGGCACTTTGATTTGAATGCCATAATTCACCATTAATTTTGTGTGTCATGCCATTGCTCCTGATATAAATTATTATTGTAAATGGATGGCATTTAAATTCTTGTTTTCTTGAGCTAGAAACTGTGTCTGGATTGGTTAGTACTGGAAGAACAAGGATGGAAAATGTAATAATAACAGCCCTTTGTCTGATTTTCAACCTGCTTTTTTACCAACCTACAATGAACATAGGAACAAATGAATCTTTCTTAGGTTCATAGTTTGGGTCCAGAGATCTAGGTCTCTCTAGGGACTGTAAGTAGGTTGACTGTCTGCAGTAATATGACACTTACCTACATAAGTTCTTGGTGAAATAGTTTTTGAAAAAAATTATCATGCAACTTGCAAGAGTGATTTAAAACAGTTAAACTGTAGAGTAGTATTTTATGGTTCATGGTAAATTGGTTTGTCCAAAGACATTTGTAATGATATGCAGTCATCTCTTTAACCCAAAGCCTATGATTTGAGGAAATTAATTCTAGTTACAATAGCTTTTTTCATGGTTTGGCTAATCTATGACTCAAGTTTAACTACAAAGCATAAAGCCTGATTGGCTAGTGTTAGATAAAATTAAAGGCTCTTGACTGTATCTGTATTTATTATATTTTATGAATGAAATACATTTTCATGTATATACACATGAATATATTTTCTATTTTCAGATAAAGACAATAAAAGTGATAGATGTAAACTTTGATCCAAACATTCTTCTTTATTAACTTGTTTATACAACCCTCACACAATATTTGCTGATGTTGTAATAATGCTAAATGTTGTCTTTATTGTTAATTGTCTTTATTTTTTTCTCTTATTTATTTGATCTACTGTGTAGATTTGTTCTTTTCTTAACATTGCACCTTAGACAATTTTTATTCATTTTTTGTACATTTAAACTACAACTTTGTCATGTTATCTTTTTTAGATTTCTATTTTAAACACAGGGTTGATGTTAACATTGGCTTGTTAAACCAACATTAGGGTAGATTTCCCCTGGTACAAAGATAGGTTTTTGACAATTGAAAATTTCTCAAAAAACTAGTATCTAGTTGTTTTCTAATGTTTTTCCTTGTTAGAATTTTAAATTTTTTATTATTTTTCTTATGTTATAGATCATTTTTTCTCAACTGTTAAAGTTTTAATAATTTCACGGTGATTGAATACACACTATCACAATATCACAGATATTAGACAAAAAGCACGAAGTCACCGTGAATTATTAATGATTTGACAGTTATGAAAAAATGAACTATAACTATTGTTTTGTGTGGACAGATTAAAAATTACACAATTTTCATATCAAGGGGAGATAATACAACTTTTTTTCATTAACAGTTGACATAATATTGTATTGTAAATCTAGTCCATTACATGGGGCGCGTTGCCTAACGAAAATCGCTACGTTTCGCTATGAAAAAGCGCTTTCTTGTAGCGATTCGTCTTAGGAAACGGCTAGCTATTTACCATTCAGAACAACTCGGCGATCATCGCCCAGGTGGTTCCGAATGGCTATTTACGTCACAAACCAAGATGGCGGCCTTTGCAGAGTAAAACTTTTGCGCTTATTGCAATCGCATGTTTTCGGGGCGATTTCAAACTAAATAAGGCTTTAACAAGTACAAAACCACTGCAAAAACATATGTTTAAATGAACAATTACAAATATTTATTGATTTCAATTCGTGATAAGTCATTTAAACATAAAAACATAAATTGTCGGCAAACAGGAAGTTACATTTCGGCGGAGGCAGCCATTTTGATTTGTGAAAGCGCTCTAGGGTAGCGAAGAATTTTTTCGCTAGCTTTCGCTACGTAGCGAAATGAAGCGATATCTTGTAGCAAGTTGTTTCCTAGGATTTCGCTACAAAGCGATACCTAGCGAAATGCTTAAGCAACGCACCCATGGTGTAATGAAAGAAAATGCTTTGTAGTTGTTGATAATGTTTTTTTGATAAATAAGTAACTGTAACTTGGCATTAAGAGAATTCTGCCTTAAAGTAAATAATAGATGAAATTTGAAATTCAGTTTTATGTGTATTTATTCCAACACTGTCCAATACAAACAATGCATTGTACACATTATTGATAAAAAGCATGGATCATTAATTTAATTTTATTGTTCTCTATGTTACTACCCAAGTAATCTGTGTGATAACAATGACTTATTGCTGACTCTGTTTAACTTGATCATAAAATACTTAATTATCCTGTACTACTAGTTAGGCTGATATTACATGTACTTGTCAACTGATCTCTATCATGTATTCCTTATGGGTTTTTTAAACAATAGAAAGAATCCAAATTTCTGCACATTTTTAATGTGCATTTTTACAATGTTTCTTCATAATTAAGCATATTTTCAAATAGTTGGGGACATTTAATAGAGAACACATAGTATATTTAATGAAAATTTGTGTGTGGAAAATGGCCGTATGTTTTGATGTTTAAATACACAATTTTATTTTAGAGTATGTGACATGGATCATTTGACACTCTTGTACATATAAAACTAACCTTATGAATCTCATGAGACCTCCTATATATTTGTTATGTGTATCTCACTAACTATCAAACATCTGAGTTGACTTCTTGAGTATGGTGAGTGAATGTTGTACCACAAATAAGAGAATAGAGTGATATTACCTTCTTGGCTAGTCATTTTTTGCTAGAATTTGATAGAGTTATAATTGATATTGATATATGCACATGAATGTATACTATTAAACATTAGAAATAATTACATGTAGTTTTTAATACTTCATTCATAAACATTATTTATTTATTTCATAATTCAGAATGAATAATACTTGGGTTATACCATTTTTTGATTCATCATTTCCCCTAGGAAGAAAACTCTTCAGAACAAAACTTTTAACTAAGTAATCAAATTTTATAATCAATTACAGGTAAGTCCCCAACAAACTCTTTAAAATAGAGTTTTATGCTAGTTTGTCAAAATTTTGTTGGCATAGTTTGGACTGACCATTTACAATTACCAAACTTGATAGACTGGCCAAAAGTCAACTTTGATATTTCATTTACTATCAAAATCTCTATTGCATTATTTTGGATTGACTCAATATCATCAAGTGTAAGAAATGGATTGACCCAATATCACCAAATGTTAGAAATGGATTGACCCAATATCACCAAATTTTAAGAATGGAATAATCTAACAATTATTCAAATCTGTATTTTTATCATTTATTGATAAGAAATCATGTTTGTATTGTATATAATATTGTCATTATTATAATACAAGATTTATATAGATAAATTTATACATAAATAATACATGCTCATTGATTTTATAGTCTGTGCAATTATTATTGGTCTGGTTGTCGGAACAAACAGTTTTTTTTTCATCAGGTAACTAATGTTCTACTTGACTTAGAAAATATCATAACAAAGTTATCCAGTTTCATGTTATACATGTTTCTGAAATCGTTGTTGGACTTTATTTAGTTTTTTAAAAGTTTTTACAGCTGTAAATCAGTTAAGGTCATAAGAAATTTAGAAATTTTACTATTTATCTTTGAAATACAGTTAAAATATGATGTGGACAATATGTACATGTATTATATATGTTGTGTTCTATAACATAAATCTAGAGCACACATACTGTAAACAAATAACAGGCAACCATTTACAAATCTTAATTTCACAGACTGATCAAATATAACATGATTGGGGAATCACATGACTTATATGGTCACATTCTGTCTGGTAAGATGGAGTTTTTAAATTCATTATCAATGCCGAGTTTAGGTTATAACAAATGTCACAGCAAGTAAATTCTTGAACTATGTCCTAATTTTTAAGTTACATGAAGAGTTATGTTGAATAGAAGTAAATGCTACAATTAAGTTAAATAATGTTGATGTAAATAAGATTTGATGATATTTGTTGTTGCTGCCATTTTTCTTGATTTGATGTGACTATTGTTGTCTTGTGATTTCCCCTTTATTATAAAATAAATAAATGATAATTAATTGTGATATGATAATAAGATATATTGATTTGATATAAGTATATTGTTTAACTCAGAGAGATCTGTATTTTGTTATTAGTGATTTTATATTTATCTAAACTTGATCTGCTAGTGATGGGTGGCGTACAAAAAATCTCATATTGTATTTGGCTAAGGTTCTCACACATTCGGAACACCCTCGACCTTTCATGAATGAATAATCTCGGAAGGATTCGTGGGGGGTCTTCACAGGATTTTGGTGATTTTACTTCCTACGCGAGGCGAAGCACGTAACGGTTACACAAAATAGTTCTTGTAGTATACACAAAGATCTTTGTGCGAGTAATTTCAAATTTACGGACTAAAAAGAAACTTCAGTTATCGCCTACACGATCATGTACTTGTTTACATAGTTTCAAAATGGCGCCTAAATATGTCCGAGGTTATTCGTAGCGAATGGCCGAGGATGTTCCGAATGGGTTCTCACAAAGGAATCAAAAAGGATCAGTTAATGAATCATACAACTTGTGTTGTTCTATTTGCTTGAAACAATTATACCAGGTAACAGATATAGAAAATAATAAATGTAAAATCATTACATATTTTAAATGCTTTTAATTTAAGAAAAAATGCAATACTTAACTATAATGATAAATCTTATCGATCCATGCTTTATATTCTACCCATTGAAATATTTCACAATGTACAGAAAGTCCACTTTTTACATGTTTGACATATATTTAAAATATGGTGTAATATCACATAATTTGCATTCATTTTAAAGCACCTTACAATTTCAACCATTTAAATGGTCATACTATCTACGTATATACACACCATGTTGTTGTTAAATCAAAATTTATGTTGTACAAGCTAACAATTGTCATCATTCTAATAAAATTGATATCATTATAAAAATAATGTTCATGTTTTTATGCACAATAGACTCTTGAAAATAAAAATTGCAGATTCTCATTTAGCTCCTCCCTCAAATCCTAACTCTGCCTTACCCTTATGTTCTACTTTAATCTCTATTTAGACTGCCCAAAATCCTTGTGAATTATTTATCTGAAAAATAAATTAACTTGCAATAAATATAGTTTTCAATTCCTGATGGTAAGTTCTTGTGTAATATGATTATGATTATAGAGTGGCATCTAATCCATTTAGTTGATCTGTCCATTGTCCCTTTAAGGGTACATTTCCACCATGTACTTATCCTAATATTTAAGATATACTTCCTTGGTTGGGAAATAATTTACTATGGATGAATTACCTCAACTAAACCACCTTTACTATTGTTTTATAGAAACCAGTTACCCTTCTGTTTAGCTTATAGTTGTTCACTGAGGTATGTCCGCTCCATACGGATGCAGAGCTAGAACTTTAACTTCAAATTTAAAAGGTAAGATTCTAGAGAGACATTTAGTTGGATCCATTTTTTCCTCTGCTGGTTTTTGTTCAGTTTCCAGTCAGTGTTGCCCTCACCATTTTCAACCAGTTAAAGGCTGTGAGGTGGTCATTTAAGGATTAAGGAATCTTTATGTATAATTATATGGTTCACCACATAAACCAAATGAGAATCTGAAATTTAATTTTCTATTGTCTCTCCCGGATCTATACAAGTTTAGAGAGTCTATGATGGTAAAAATGCTTATAGCATTTATATAACAGTTTATAAATTGATGATAATAATTAATTGCAATTTTATAAGGATTAGTACCACATTCTTTGATGTTACATGTCATTGTTTGTACAATGTTTACTTTATATACTTCATGTAACAAAGTGTTAACTATTGTTGCATAAAACAATTTGCAGTTCAGTTTTACATGTTATTGAAATGGGTTAAGTTTTATTTTTAGATCATAGAGTTGATGATTTTCTGGAGCTGTAAAAAAAGCGATCGAAATTATTGAATTTAAGAATTTTTGGAATTGGAGAATTCTTTGATCAATTGTCATTATGGTTCCAAAACTTTATTTATAACTAAGATACATGGATGTGGCAAACAGTAAACTCCTGTATATGTATTGGTACAGTGTACATGTATTGGTACAGTGTACATGTATTGGTACAGTGTACATGTATTGGTACAGTGTACATGTATTGGTACAGTGTACATGTATTGGTACAGTGTACATGTATTGGTACAGTGTACATGTATTGGTACAGTGTACATGTATTGGTACAGTGTACATGTATTGGTACAGTGTACATGTATTGGTACAGTGTACATATTTTGGTACAGTGTACATGTTTTGGTACATGTATTGTTACAGTGTACATGTATTGGTACAGTGTACATGTATTGTTACAGTGTACATGTATTGGTACAGTGTACATGTATTGGTACAGTGTACATGTATTGGTACAGTGTACATGTATTGGTACATGTATTGGTACTGTGTACATGTATTGGTACAGTGTACATGTATTGGTACAGTTAGGTATGTGTCTGAAATGTATTTGCTAGATGAATACTGTCAATCAAATGAATCATCATACATTTAGTACATTAATGCAATAAATGAGCATACTGAAATGACATTAGAAGTACATGTTGTACTTTATGATCACAAGCTTGAATACTTGGACACAAAATATTTTATATGAAGTTTATCCCATTTTTTGTGATAAAATGTTTGTACACTGGTTCTAGATTTATTGCTTATAATTCTTTATATGTAAACATAGGTGTTGCTTTAGTCTTGAAATATATGTTAAATGTTGTTTATAAGTCACCCTGTCTGTGCCATTTTTGAAATATTGCAATATATAATATATAAATACTTGATGTGATTTTGTGAAACATTTTGTTTTATTTTACTATGATATTGTGTGTGATGTGACATGCTGTGTGTTTATGCACTAAAACATTTAAATCAGTATTTGAGCACTTATTTGGAAGAATCTATATCTTATATTATAATGTAGTTATACTGTCTTAATTGTATGCTAACCAAGGAACCACTATATTGAGAGCAATTTGACAGACTCATTTTGAAGACTGTGGCATTTGCATATGGAATTTTGCTAAATGTGACACTTTGCTACCAGTGGCATTTTGCTGACTGGCATTTTACTGTCTGTGGCATTTTGCTGACTGTAGCATTTTGCTGTCTGTGACATTTTACTGTCTGTGGCATTTTGCTGACTGCAGCATTTTTCTGTATGTGATACATGAATGTTGCTAACAGGCATTTTGCTGACTGTAGCACTTTTCTGTATGTGACATGCTGACTGCAGCATTTTTCTGTATGTGATACATATATGTTGCTAACAGGCATTTTGCTGACTGTAGCACTTTTCTGTATGTGACATGCTGACTGTAGCATTATTCTGTATGTGACATTTTGCTAACTGGCATTTTAATGTCTGTGGTATTTTGCTGACTGCAGCATTTTGCTTTCAATGGGATCAGGCTGCTGACAGGCACCGAGCTAATTGTGACATGAAGAAGGCAGAGACAAGACACTATGTTTATTAAGGTCTTTATGTAGACAGCTGTTTGTTTAAAAATACTCAAGAAAGTAGACTGTTTTAATTATAATAATTTGTCATTTATATACATTATTTGTACACATTCTATTCCATTAGATTATAATGAGTTTAAGTGATAAATTTTTGTCATTGATGTGTACTTGTTTTGATGTTTTCCCAATTTTTTCTGTGTCCAGATTTACAGTATCATTTCACTGTAAATTTCAGGGCTCAAATGAAATCCTTTGGCAGTGTTATTCCATATTTTTGTGCAGCATTGAATATATCTATGAGATTCAGAAACCTTTCTGGCTCATGGTTTGTTCCTGCCAATGAAATGATAACATCCAATGTCCAATGTGTTTAACCAATGAATTTCTTGTTTTCAAAACATTTTTTTTATGATTTCATCATGAATCTTCTTTTTAGGTGCGAAATTAATAAGTTTTAAACATTAGTTTTGGAAATCAACTTTATGAGACATTAAAAAGTTATGATTTTAAACCGGGGGGGGGGGGGGGAATTAGGGAAAACATCAGAACCAAAGTATTTGAGAATTGTTCATGATTAATAACATGTGTACTACTTGAAATATTATCTTTTATGAGAAGTAAATTATGACAAGTGATGAAAAATAACTTTATTATGATTCAATATTTCAAGGTACATGTAATAAGGTTGTATGATAAATAGAAACATTGTCTTTCTTTTTATCAATTTTTGCTACAAAAGTTAATAAAGTTTTTAAGCTGCATGCAGGGGTGTGGAATTCCAAGTTTTTTCCACTTGTTCAATGACGAGTAAAACTTATAACTCCACTTGTCAGGGATCAAAATGCACTTGCTCTAATGTTCAATACTCAAAAAGAAATATTGAAAACTGTGATATAAAATACACACTGTAAGTAATGATAAATAATTGACAAAAATATTAAGCTTATTGATATCATTTAGTATTGAGACATCCATCTTATCAGGTATTACTATAATACATGACAATGTAGCATATATTAGCTAATAACTATTACTTGCTCACTGACAAGTAGGATTAACTTGTCTGCAGACATAAATCTACAAGTCAGACAAGTTAAGCATAGGAATTCTGCATCTCTGCTGCTCAGGTTGGAAAAATTATATTTGTTTCTTACTAAATGTACTTTTAAAGTCTAAGTTTGAATAAATTTAAAAGAAAAAGACATTTTATTCAATTTTGAGTAAAAGTTTTTAATGATTGCACTTAGGCCTTTTTGTGTCCCTAGTTGAATTAATAATATTTAATGAGGTAGGCCTAAAACTTTTACTTTTAAGTTATATAGTATGTATTTCTTGTTGAATTTATTAGTAGTAACTATGCATTTAAGCTACTACCTTCCTTCAGGGAAGGCAAAATTTGTTGTTTAATGATAGAAAATAACCACAACTCTGAGGCGTTTTTTATACTGTATTATTTTGTCTTTCCAAGTACGGTTAAGTCCTATGAAAGTTTATTTTCCTCAAGTTTATGTAATGATTTTTCTATAATAATGATTTGAAATTTTATGTAAAAAATATTTTAAATATCAATTCTCCAGTACAATTAATTTTGGTCCTTCTCAACTGATGCGTTTTACCTGGTTATTTAATTGATTTATGAATAAATGAATAATTTACTGCATTCTTATAATAAATTAAGTCCACAATTATATTTGTTTTAAACATTTTCTGATAGTCAACAGTTATTCAATGAGCTGTAACCATTATTTTGTATTAATAAACTTTAAGATCCTTCCTGTAAAAGGTAACACAATCATACCATATATTCTCCGTTAAAAGTCATCTGGGCTGTACATCCCAAGGGGGCATTTATATATGTGTCAAGAAATGGTGTAATTACTACATAAAAATATTTTTAAGTGTATGTGCTCTTAATTGACCACACAGCTGTTAAAAATCAGTATCAGCAGCTACCAGTTTAGGTTAGTTGTTCTTTTTTTCTAAAAAGTCAGTGGGGTGTTTATAAGGGAAGAGAGGTTTAATAGAGAATATACAATAAATTAACTTAGTCATTGGTATTAAAATATAAAGTGAAGTAATCCACTCACTTTATTGTTTTAGCTGATATATATTTTTGTCAAAGTTTTGTTTTGACTGTTTTTAACTTCACAGCTTATTGAATAAAATTTCACCTATTAGAATGTTCTTCGATTCATTTTAATCAAGTTATCTCCCCTTTTACTCTGTAACATTGTGTTGATTCTTAGACAAAAAATTATTTTGATTATCAATTTATGTTTATTGACAAATGAAATCCTCTGAGTTGATATTTTTCCTGTCTAAAATTTCAAATGTTTCATTATGCAGTGTTTGAGTATTTTTCATTTTTGGTCTCACCTGAGATCTCAGTTCTTATAGCGAGCACATTGTGATCCTTCTTATGTCTGTTCTTGATATAACATGAAGCTTTATGTAAAATAAGGCAAACCTCACTGAATGGCATGATTATATTTGTTGAAAATATATGTGACTATGCAAGAAATTTCTGACTATGACCTTAGCCTATGGTCAACACCATAATTTATTTTATCATGAAGTAAAGTTCAAATATAAAGACAACCTTGGTGTTTACAAGGTCAAGTGATTTGTGAAATGTTTGAAGTCCCAAATGCATTTTAGAAAGATTACCTAAATTAAGACCTAATCGCTATTAAGACCATTGATTTTTATGGCCCTAATAATAGGACTTTGCTGTATTTAGTGATAGGTTATCTAATTAAATTGTAGATAAAACAGTTTTTAATACAGAACTTAACATTTAAAATCAAAATGATCATATGTCCATCGATATACAGTAACACATTTGGTAACCTAAGATAGAGTGCTGGCTATCATTGTTGGTGTACTATAAACTGATACATACTTTAGTAGCAATGAGGCTAGTACTTCATTTATAACAAATATTGATATCTACCCGGTATATACTTTATATAATTTAGTTTAGAGTGTTCAGGTGAGCTGTACTGGATCATAATGGTCCTCTTGTTTTTTTTTATTTCTTAATGGGTAGAACTTGGTTGAATTATATTAAGTCATAAAATGATATATTTTTGTTGTTTTTGTATCCCAACATTTAGTCCAAATGTAACCCAATAAAATACATGGTCGGAACTGAGATTCTTGTAAGCAGACATTCTACCACAAGAGCACAAGTGCCATATTATTATAAAACTGCTACACAAATTTACCATGCTCTTGTACTATTTATAGTTCACATTGAATTTATTGTGGGATATATAACTGGAGACTAATGTCACATCTAAGGCACAGTAAGATATGTGTTAGTGTAGAATTTTGAAACCTAGTGTCTCAAAAAAGGTTTCAGGTTTCACCTGACTGAGCTTGTTTTACCCTTTCATCAAAATTTGGAGATAATGTTGATTATCTTTAATTATACATGTAAAGTATATAGAGAATTAGTCAGCTTTGTAGAAGGATAGGCAAGTACTGGTTGTAGACAAAGGTTATATAAGTGATAGAAGTGAAACATTGATCAACATGGTATTAAACACACAAAGATATGATAACTGACTATTAGGTGGATAATGTACAAATGTAACAGAACCAGTCTGCTTCAAACAAGAGCAAGATAGATACTAATCAATTTTATTCAAGTCAGAGGCCTATACATTAACCAAGTTGATTTAAATACTGACAACACATTTATACTTCTGCACTTGCCATGGATAATTATATATATCCAAGTATGTTCATAAGTAGGGTTAATGTATGCGCCACTGACGATTAAACAATAATAAAACTAATATATACATATAAGAGCGTGTAAGAATTTAAATATATTTGTTACAAATGAATATAATATCACACATTTTAAATCACTGGAAAACACTAAATAGATCAACATTGATCAAGAATATACATTATGCTGTTCTTGTATGGTAACACCTTAATTAAGGTCACAGGAAAATAAGTGTTAGATTCTCATCACAAATACCCCCTCTCAAAAGCTTCCCCTCAATAATAAGTGAATTTTCTAACTTGACCCTTCAATCTACCAAAACAAGAGTCTAATTGTCAAAAATGGGGATGAATGAATATATTCAAAAATCTTCTGTTATACGAGGGGTGATTGATAAATTCGCGGAATTCCCTTCTAAAATATTTACCCTTTTGTCAAATCACATTAAAACTCAAATAAGGGTAAAATAATTCGTTTATGTTTTCACAATCATACTGGTGAAAAAATTATCAATATGTAGAAATGATAAATGGTATCCATAGCAACTGTTAGGTCACTTAAAGCACGCTATCTTTTTACCTATTTTGAAACATTAGACATGGTATTACACATTAAATTTTTATACGAATTTTGTGCCAACATTAATTACACTAGCGAGAGGTCTCAACATCATTTCCTGAAAGTTTCTTGAAAATGCTTTGAATGGTTATTGCATAGCAGAGATTTTAGAGTCATGGCTTGGAAACAACAAATGACGTCAACAGATGATTATGAGTTGGGCACAGTCATAAACTGTTAAGTTTGACTCAATTTGTCACCTGCAGATACACTAAAACAAATTAAAACTGCTAATACATTGCCGACATGTGGAAAAACATTTGTCCACAAATGGCACCAGAGATTCAGGGAAGGTAGAACATGGGTATTAGATGAAGAAAGACCAGGTCAACTGACACTGACAATCACTGTTGGAAAGGCAGCGTGAGTGGAAAAGCTTCTAGATAAGGATTGATGGCTTACAGTGTGCTGTATTGCACAAGAGAATTATTTATTCATTCAGTGAGGAATACTTCAAGGTTACATGTTGTCTGTGGGTACATAGCCATAGAAAGTGTATGGAAATAGTTGGTGATTATGTGCAGAAAGTAAATAGGAAACTTGACTTTGACGTTTAAGTAACCCAATGATGACGTTGGCGTGCTTCAAGTACGGTATACTAGTGTTGTAAAATGTTTCATGAAAACTTTATTTTCCGATGTATCAAGAAAATATTTGGGCTTTATATATCAGTCTTTGGTACACATAAAGA
This sequence comes from Mactra quadrangularis, assembly GCA_025267735.1. NCBI lineage: Eukaryota > Metazoa > Mollusca > Bivalvia > Venerida > Mactridae > Mactra > Mactra quadrangularis. The sequence goes on along the minus strand of CM046294.1, from coordinate 34,585,367 downwards.
ATGATGTATTTTGTTTTTTCCTATTAAATCCCGAGTAGCATTAATAAATAAATTCCTCGAACTTTTCAATCACCCCACGTATATATACAAAAAAAATTAAGTAATAACACTATCATCTACTGAGCAACACATACTGAGCAGCTAATTTTGTTTTCATAATAATTAATACTTTGAAACTGTACCACAATATAGCGGTTTTATGAGTTTTCCCCATAACTGGATGAGTCCAAAATTAACATACAATAACATGCCATGTTTACAAAATTGATTTATACTTATTTCAAGTCTAGAAAACAATGCTAGCATACAATTAAGACTTGTAAATATTGTTCAATTTTATTTAACTGTCAATGGTCCATCCATTAAACCTGTTGATTTAAATACTACAGATTTGTTGGGTAATTCCTGTATGTAAATAGTGGTATAGATTTTTATTATCACGAGTACAGAAGTACTGTACAGACTATTTAAATCATCACGATAATGTATGCGCCACTGACAGTTTAACATAGTTCAACAATAATCTCTTATAAAACATAAAAATACAACTCCAGGGTATCTCTCATTACAAGTGACTGTTGGTTAAAAAACATTATAAGTGTCTATTTTTTTGGTCAAAGTTGAGAATCCAACAATGAATTTTCTACGACTTTATCTCATTAACACTTGTCTCTTTTTACCAAACTTTATATTGTGGTCAACAGACAAGCAACTTCAATGTCCTAAGGCTGCCTGGCACTTTACTAAACATATTGACTGTTTGATAATAATGGTCAGTGACAATAAATTATCACAACTTAATAAATTGGAATGATAAATTACTGATATGGGTTTCTACTGATATTTTCAACCAATCTACCTCCACAAAGTTACTATCAAAATGAATTATCCTGCTTCTATCTTCCTTCATTCATTGTTTCATTGTTCTCTTATCACAAATAAAAGTTCCTGCAGAATTTTCTACATATATGCAGGCCTCCTAGCAGGCTTTAAATAAAGGTTCTTTTTCTAAACAAAAAAGTCGTTGAGCGTTATTTTTACAATAATAAAGAGCAATTTCAGTAGGGTTTCATAATCGGAAAAAATTTATAATCGATCATCAGAAAAAATCGGGTGACCCTTTTCGATAAATCATCAATTATATAATCTAATTATTTACTCGGGATTTTCATTCAGGATTTCCGAAAATATATGACATTAAGTTGCAATGGTTTAAGTGACTTTGTTTCATTCAATAGAGTATTAAATCATACATAATCAACCTATAATTAGTGGTTTGGTGGTTGTTAACGTTAAATAATAAAATCGATTTTCGGACAATTTTCATATCAATGTAGTATAGAAATGGAGCTATATATTGTCCAAAAGTTGCGAATTCCATGTCGCCGACAAAACAAAATAAATGCAGATCTCAATGATTTACAATAACAAAGTAGTAGTAAAATATTGGTTTAATTAGGAAAGGTTTTATCCCCATGAAATGTTTTTTCTTTGGAAATATTAATTAATTAAAACTAGAATATCTTATTGTCAATAAAATGAATTTCGACAGTAGCCATAATCGTTTATTAAACTTCATAATCGATTGTCTCCCACTTTTACTGAAACAATTATAATCGATCATCATGTAATTCCTAAATTTCAGCAATTTTGTATTTCGATCAAATGATAAATCTCAAATAGTCACGGTCTTCATAATACATGTTTATGCTTTAATAAAGAAGTCACATTAACTACTGCATGTATTTTCAAGATTGATTCTAACAATGTAGTTTCAGATATTATCAAAGATAAACTTGGTAATGGACAAACTGTTGACATATTTCACTTACAATGACACACTACTGTTTCAGATATACAACCTTGATTTGAAAAAAATAAATAAAGGTTTCAATGCAAACAAGGTCAGTAAGTATTGCAGACATAACTTAAGTCCCCTACAGGTAATCTATGTCTAATTTAAGAACAGCAGCATGACCTTGACCTCAGACCAAAAAAAAACAAGAGATTTGTTGGGCAGGGCAGTATACCCTTGAGTTAGGTCCAAACAACCTTGATATTTGGCCCTTGGCCTTAGCCTTGACCAAAGGGCTGCAAGTTAGATGTGTCACCTGACAATAGCATACCAATTACATTTTTTGTATTTACCTTTTTATCTGAAGAATGAGGAATCTAAAGAGAATGGGGTTATACCTCAGACAAGCAAAATAAGACAATACCTTTAGAGTTATGCAGCAGACAAGAATTAGGAATTACTAAGGACAATAATTCCAAAATTATGCGAAGGACAGTTATGGTTCTTGAGCACTGGATTTATCCAAACTGAGATCTACTCAGCTAAGAAGTTTCAAGTTGATATCTCCAGTACTTTAGAGTTAAGTCCTGAACTAGCAAAAGGCATGACAAGAAATGTAATGCGGAAACCACATTAAAGCCAGATTTAAAAACTTTAACGCAAATATTACAAAGGCATTATAGTCCATAATAAAGCCAGGTAGAGTTGTGGTTACTTTCAAATTTTGTTCATCACATGGTATTTTATCATTGTATGAAGTTTCATGAAGATCTGACAATAAATGGGCGAGATATATGCTTAATTAAAATCTTAAATGCAATTGTACCACAATTTAACTTTAACGACACCAGACAAACGACCGCCCACCCATCCGCCTGCAAACTATTTTGCAAACTATTAGCCAGATTATTTCGTTGAAAAATCCGGCTAAAAATTACAATAACTCCAAAAATAGGCAAGGCAGAGTTACAGTTCTTATGCACTGCACTACTACTTGATGATATCTATCTACATATAAAGTTTCACATCAATACCTCTTGTAGTTTCAGAGTTATGTCCTGGACAAAGGTTAAAGTGTAAAAATAAAAAAGGGAAATAACTTCAAAATCAGGCAATGCAGAGTTACCGTTCTTATGCACTGCACTTCTACTTGAAGAGATCTATCTACCTACTAAGTTTCAAGTTGATACCTCCAGTAGTTTCAGAGTTATGTTTGGGACAAGAAATGGGACACCTATGCCACGCCTCAGCCACCACCACCACCATTGCGGACATCTTGAGTGACACTTATATGTCTTCTATGTCAGGCGACACAAAAAAATGAAATAAAAAGATTGACTTCACAGATTAAACCAGGATACAAGCTTTTTGATCAAATTTTGATTATTTCCCTATCCATAGCAACCAGAATGTTGGTCAGAAAAAGAAAAAAACAATGATGTGTATAATCTACTCATTGCAATGTATTCACACACTAAGTTTCAACAAAATAGCTTGAATCTTTTTTTGAAATTGCAGGATCCAGATTTTAACAGACAGACAGACGGACTGAGAGCAAACTTATAGTATCCTCCGGTGTAAACACTAGTAAAGGACTAAAAATAGTTTTTATGCTATTTTTAAAGGTTTCTAGAAAAAATGTTTCATTAAAGATTTTTTTTAAGAAGACAAAGGCTTTAAAAAGTTTCCCTAGGAGGCCTGTATATAAAATATCAATCATAACAGATCACCACATTTGTTGAAAAGTTTGAGCAATTGATAAAACATTAAGCATCAGAATTTAATTCAAGTATAAAAGTTTCAGTTTCTAACATCAAGGCTTTCATATAAACTCTAAGTATATAAAACAAAGTAACAAAATCTTGTGTAGAAAATAATGTATCTGCTAAAGCAAATCCTAATGTTGAAGGTATAAAACCTCTACCATACTCTACCATCCAAGTACCAGCAGTCCATTCTACAGCTGAGGCTTCACCCCAATAATGATATACTGTATCACCTGTAAAATATACACTACAGTCACACTATGGGATTTTATAAGGTCTTAAAGAATCTTGTGTTAAGGGCAGCCAGACACTGGATTTTTTTCTTGATTCTTCCTTCAGAAATATTGACAATATAAGCATGAGTGAAATCTATATTGGATCTGTTAAAATCTATTAAGCCTTATTTTATATTTAGATATTTACATGTATGGTGCCTCAGGCTTTTTCAGCATAGCTGTCTAAGCTGGCTTTCGGAATACCCAATGTCTATTTATAAAATCTCATTCTATTTGACAAATGCAAAATTTTTTTATGGCAACGTAGGAGAAAACCCCCTAATATCGGTTAAAAATAGCAAAATAGGCCTCAAGAATTGAAAAGAGCGTTTCTCCGTGTTTGTCAGATTATGAAACTTAAAAACAATCGGTAGTGTTTTTGTAAGTGTTACAAATAAAGAAATGAATACCAAGGTTATTTATTCGAGCATTGGATATTTAATTGATAAATTTAATGAACGTGTGTCAGGTTATAGCAAATATATTTTCACACACCACAAGAATTTTATGACTGGCCTTTATGTGAAACTAACGGTGTTGTTGAATGACTTAGTTGAGAGTAGTTTCCCCTTAGTATGCGACATCAGATTGAAACAATTTCTTCATCAATCAGTATACATGAACATACAAATTATCTCTCTTTGATAAAGATAACAGTTTTTGTAAAATTTCTAGTAATTTGGACATGTTTGAAATTGTAATAATATTAACTAAAATTCTATGTTAATAATATTGCTGTCAACACAGACTATACTCAATCAAATGGCGAAAGATATATGACAACGATTCTGAGCCATTTATTTTGGGGCATATCAAAGGAAAAATGGAAATGCAATGTGGTTACTATAGGTCATTTAGGATTACTTGAGACAAATCTAAACAAAATTATAAGTAAACAATGTATCATGTTATCCCAAATGAGCTATAGTATATAATCTTCTGAATTGCTTACTTAAACAAACTTTCCGTGAAATGCAATAATTAATTGTACATGATGCAGATACTCCATTGATTCACATTGACATATCATGATTGTTTCCTAATTCAATGCTGTTTGTCTTTTATATAGACATTTTTTGTTTCTGATATTATTTTAATCATGGGAACCAGTCTATACAGGGTCTATAGTCAAGAGTTCTTCAATAACTAATAAAGTTAAGAAACAATTGTTTTCTCAAAGTTCTCTTTCTAGACTAATAATTGAATGACATCAAACAGCACATAAAATGACTACGTGTACTTCTTATCTTTGCCAAGCTTCATTAGTCAAGAGAATATTAATTAGCATCTCTAAATCCTCGGCTAAAATTGAATCAAGTAGGTCATTTACAAAAATATTTTGAGCATGGGATTTAGAGTAACAACTACAATTTAACTATTATTTTATGTAGAAAATGTATAGATAGATCAGAGCAAAACTAGTCTACATTACATGTCTAATGTATGTTTCTTTACACTAGTTTTAAACTGTTCCATCCATTTAACAACTAACCAGGTTTAAACAGAGTAGAATTAATATCTCCTTCTTTCCATTGTCTAAATGTACCAGTTAATATAGTATCTGATATGTTAGCAAAATATCGACCTGAAAATATATAGATTATTATCTAGGAATACTCACTTCATACTTTACTGTACAATTTATATGGTAAAGGAATACAGTAAAACATTGGAATATTTCACCATTTAATCTTCCACAAATAGCACATTAAATTAAACAATCATAACTCAATTGTCAATATAATAATCTTTAATTTGCATGATTTATCTTATTTGACTTTTCCAACAGACAGAGACCAAACAGACCCTGAGGATGACATTTCACCAAACCATCATTACTGGATAGCACCAGTACTAAACTACCATCATTACTGGATAGCACCAGTACTAAACTACCATCCTTTTAGAGCAACAACAAACTTTCAAACAAAATACTATGATTGGTGGCTGACTTCCAACACAGGCCCATCTTTCAGTGTCTTCTTCAAGTAACTAAATCATTAATATAAAATAATATAAAGCTTTTGAACAAAGGTATTAGATTGAAAATGCTCTTCATACAAGTACAAGTACATTACATAGTTATTCAACTTAATTCAGTATTTTTGAGCTTATGAAACAAAATGTTTATAAATTACCAGAATTCCCTGAAGTGTGAACACCAGTACCAAAAAATAAAACATATTCAGTTAAAGAAGCATGTAATATTTTCATGCTACCCATCCAACCACCAGCATTCATAAAGATCCATTGTTGATCTTCCACAGGTAAGATATGTCCTCGATACTCAGAGTAAAAATCTTGATTTAATTGTTCATATGAAGTCTCTACATCTTTTCCTGAAATAAAAATCATTTGTCATGTTTATGACATATAATACATTACCTTTAATAGGTAGATTTAGGTAGGCACAGGCCTTGTAACAAGCTTTCAAAAAAACAAAGGTTTTAATAAGAAAGGTTCAAACCCCAAAACCCATAAACCAAATTATGAAAGGTTTACAGTAGTGCTGTAACTCTAGTCTAGATAACCCTATGTGGCAAGGCTAAAGTTGTGGGAGTTTTAGAATATGGATAGTGTTCAACTTTTAAAACATTAAAACGATCATATTATTCATTATTATTAAAAAAAACCCACACATTTACTGTCATTATTTTACCAACTGCCATTATTAAACATGCCAGTAAATACCAATAACACAAATACAAATGTTACTTAGTAAGTTCATACATGCACCAATAAACTACAGTCTATTTGCAGTCGCTCGAAATTGGGCGGGACCTGCAAAAAAGCTCGAGCGAACGCGATTTCTAGTGAACGTATTGTAGATCCATCATTTTGTTTTCTGTGTAATTTTTCCACATCGTGATTATTACTTATATAGTGTCATCTCGCATTGTTTCTATATACATGTATGATGTTATTTACTCTTGATTTGAGTTTCACTGATAACCATGTATAATTTATGTGCTCTTGATAAGTGTATTTCACATAAAATAAATTAAATTATCCATTTGATTGATCATGTTGATTTTCGGAAACGTGTTAGCAATGTCCTCAATTTTTACCTTTCTTTGTTTAAATAGAATACATGTACTTAAATAAACTCATTTTCGTTTGAACTATTCGTTTCTGCTATTGTAGTCCTTAATATTACTATATTTATATATGTGTATGTAATTTACAATTGTTTCGTGTAGAATTTGTTATTTTAGTGGATTAAAAACAAATTATATTCATTTGATTGATCTTGCTTTTTCGAATGTTTGCTCCTCGTACCTATTTGTCAATAATAAATCAAACAAAATCTTGGCTACTTCATATTCACAGTTTGATTTAATTTGAAAAGTTATTAGTATGATGGCCATTATTGACACGTCAAACAAAAGGCTATTTATCGGATAATGATACATGACGGAGAAAGGTGCAAAATTTTCAAAAATTAATTTTTTTAATCATGTAATTTTCAAGTTATTTTAATATTGAGGGGACTCAAAATCTACCTTGAGTTAACACAAAATACGAGTCAATGAAGGTACTGCAATATTTATAGCCTCAATAAATGTTAAAATAAAACTAAGGCCAATGAAAAACTTAAGTGAAAGTACAAACAGGGTTATAAAAACCCTTTACACTAGTACCTATCAAAATGTTTTTCAATTGCCTTAGTTTTGTTTTAACATTTATTGAGGTTATAACTATTGAAGTTAGTTTATAAAAATATTAATGTCTTTTAGTCTTTTTATATATACAGCATCAATTTTGCAAATACATCTTTCGTTTTAAGTTTTCATGTGAATTAATTAACACTAACAGCATCACTTTATATGTTTATTAAAGTTTTGATGTATAAAACCTTGCTCTTGGTGGAAGTATGAAAGAGTTAGAGCATGTTTTATTTTACAATTACCGTACTTATCAAAACAAAGACTTTATTTGAACCTTCAATATGAAATTCTGCTTAACTTGATCAACTGTTCTACTTTCGGTTTCGATATCATAACGTTACGAATAACAGTCTTTAAACCCAACCTGCCCTACTACTTACCTACATACTTTAATGCCATAGCCTCGACTTCTTTATCACTAAATATGTAAGTCTTACTAGCTAGCCATGATCGTACCAACAAATACAAACAAAATATAACAATAGTTGTCTGGAAAAGACATCGTAATATAGCTATTATTGCCATCTCAAATCAGTAAGAGACAAACTTTAAACTTTACCCATTAAGAGAAGGGGAAATAGTTTCTCTTGTATTTGTGTGGGCGGAGTTAAATAAGAATCTCCACCCAGATTTGATACTTTCACTGTTGGGTCGCATAGTGATTTCTATTCTATCAATGTTTATCTGTCTTCATTACGATCAAAGAATTTCTAAGGAGCTGAGAATCACAAGTAATAATACTTAAATAAGAAATAAGACTTCACACTACATATTCACATACATGTAGTTCACATAGAGTAGTGCCAAATGTGACGAATCACATAAACACGTGGTTTGTTGGGCTCTTGATGATTTTTCATTGACTGATATACTCTAGGCATGCGTTGATTCTTCCAGTTTCAATCTTGATATTTCCCTAATTTTGTCCGTGAAGGATTGAGGAACTACTCCTCAGTTGAATACATAGAACACTATTACAATGTCAATCATTGATACAGTCTTAGATATTAAAACTATTTACACATTTATATACAATTCACACTGAATTCATAGTCATATTAAGCAGGTGATTTTTAAAATAAGGTCCAATACGTATATGTACGACTTTTTGTACGTGAACCCAACCCATGTAACCCTATTAATTATTTTACCAGAAAAAAATAAAATAAGGATGCTGAATTACCCCTAACCATGTCAGTTATAAAATTAATACGTCTTGGGTCGAGAATATTCATGCTTTATATTATCATTATTATAAGGTATTTAACTTAATTTAAATAAAGACGATTAAATACAAGATATGCATTGATTTATAAAAAATATTTTTTTAAGTATTAAACTTACTTATTATCGATTGTATTAGTTAAGTTTGCATTTATTCTCTTGCTGTTGTCAATTGACCGTACAATTTAGGGATTCAATGTTTCTCAACCGATTTTCGTCGATTTCATGCCAACCGATTTTTGATGAAAGTAGTCCAATAAAAGAACCGCCCATAGCCCCGCCTTCCTGTTTAAAAGGATTGCCTTATAGTACATTTGTAGTATAATTTAGATGGTAGTAAGGTGATATGGCACTGCAGTCACATTTGTCTTTGGTATAACATGACAGGCACGTACATGTAGGAAGCATTTTCAGATTTAGGGTTTTTTTTCAAGGAGAAGAAAACAGAACTTAATTTTCATATACATCTAGTCTTGTCCTATAAAAACTCTCGCTTTTTTCTCAGGCTTAAGACTGACTAGGCAGTTTTAGTTATATATATATAGCGTGAAATTTTGACTTTGTTGAAAAAGCACGAATGTGTCAATCAATTGAGTGTGACAGGCCTAAGCCCCCTAACCTCCCCGGTTCCTACGGGCCTGCAAGTCTAACAAGATTTCATTTAGAAAACACTCGTTTACTTATATAATTAATTTCATGCTATGAAAATATGACCAGATTTTAATGTATAAGGGACAATAAGCATTAATTGGAACTTCGCTAGACTATAACAACATGCAATTTTGTAGTTTTTAAGATTTTTGAATACTACATATTTTATAAATAAAATAGTTTTGTTTCTTCACCGATATGAGTATAATTACAATGCCTTCGACATTAATTTGTGCATAATTTTATTCAGTTCATTAAGTAAAAATGAACCAACGAAATGAGCCATTTTTTTCGTTGTCGATTTTCGACATATTGCAACCACATAGTCAATAGGATTAAAAGCTTATATAAAAGAACCGTGTTTTATCTTCTAAAGACTTACCACCAGACGTTACTATCACACTATGGAGCTTGATATAAACAATTGTGTGTTTTGTTAAAACTGGCTCAACTTACCCCGTACATGGGTTGGTTGAGCCACTAATGGGGGTAAGTTGAGCCGCAAAATTAGAACCGATGATGAAAATGTCAATGATGGTTTACAACAGCCTCTAGGGTCAAATGGTTCAAGTCAATCACTTAGAATCATTGATAGATCGTAATGGGTTGGAGACAAGCGACTGACCGATGCTCTATACATAACCATGTAGATATCATACTCTCTTATGAAAGGTGGTGGTTTAGTACTGGTGCATCGCAGGAACGATAATTAAATGAAATAGCCGCATTATTTATAGCACTAATTGTTATAAGTGTTGTAATACATTAAAAAGCTGACAGACAATTATGTGGACACAACAAGTAATCATAACTCTGACATATTAACTGGCAACGATTTATTGAATAATGTTTAAGAAGTACGCATCAATTATATAGCAACTATAATTGTTTTCAATAGATTTCTGTTGATATTGTTCTAGTTAAAGCATAATAATAAGTTATATCTCGTCATCCGAGTCACAATTCTGACAGATGTAAGACATATTTCCAGGTGTGCATTCTTCATGAGTCCATTGTTTACATATAATACATTGGACCCATTTTTCTCCCCCTCTGCTGTTTGAGTAGGCCTCTACACAAACAAGACAGTACCATTCATCGTCATCTGAAGATTGGCAAGATTCTTTTCTTGTCTTCTGCTTTGGCTTTTTAGCGGTGGACTGTTTTCCTCTCTTTGGTCTTTTCTTCAGAAATTGTTCCTCTATTTTCTTTTTTCGGGGGTATCTGTTAGGATGGCCGATTTTCTTTTCGTTGTTTTCTTCTTTGTTTTCCTGGGTCCCGCTTTGGGGAATGGTCTAACCTGTTCAGGATCGAATTCTCTTGTATGATTTTCAGTTTGGATTTTGTTGTTAGATGTTTCTATAGCAGGTTGCATTTTGGATACTACAGCATTGTAATGAGATGAAGCATTGTTGCCTTCTAAAGTTAGCCAGATTGTGCTTTTTACCTTCTGACAGTCGCGTGGAGCTTGGGTGATTTCTGTGACAGTGTTATCTTCTCCAACTTTGCATACTACAGCCTTTATCTTCAGTGCATTACAAAACGCAGCAAGTACCATGTCTCCGGTATCAGTGTTGTATCGTTTGTCGTGTATGTACTGTTGTATATCACGTACTAAGTCAGCTCGTTCTATCTGAAATGCTTGGTAATAATTGACATTCTCTTCTATTTCAATTTCTAGGCTCCTGCACAAGGTTTTTGTGTCCATATTACAAATACCATTAGCTATAAGACATATTTCTATCGCATGTAATAAACAATGGCCATCTCCTTGTACTCTTACAATTTTCTTATCCAACTTTTCAATGTACATTTCTATACTTGTCAATGGATACTGGTATACGGTTTCTGATTCAAGGTTATCCTTTTTATCATTAGATGGATTGTCGCTTTTCTCTTCCCTTTGAGATACACTTTCTATCATACTAAGATCTTCGTCTACTTTCTCGGGCTCTGGGCGATCCGTTACATATGCAGGACTAAATTCTGACTGGTCAAACACATTTGGATTTATAGGCCAAATTCCTGCCACTTCAAACCCTTTCATGACGTTTTTTGTTGTGAATGCATTAACCCAAGCCTCTTTAACTATTCCAGGAATGTCATATATACTCATTGGTATTCCTGGATGGGTTCGTACCCAGGTGTCTTGAGCTGTCGATAAATACTTCTTGAGTGGACCGTATACAGTCCTGTCTAATGGTTGGAGCTTATGCGACGTATGTGGAGGAAAAGAAAGCATCACAATGCCATGAGTTTTTGCATAAACAAGTACCTGCAGATCTAAATGCGAATAATGATTGTCCAGAAGCAGCAGAATGGGGGTTTCAGGTGTTGGTTTAACATGTTTAACTAAGTGGTGCATAAATTCCAGGAAATGTTCCTCATTCATCCAACCCGACGAATTAGCAGCATCTGAAATACAGAAAATGGTTTATTTAAAAGACAATATCAGTTCATCATTTCATTGAATGTTACATAGAGGAAACCATAGGGTATAAAATAGAACACCTTACGGTTAAAAGAACACATTTAAGTTGTAGGTTTGATACCCACTCAGACAACAACTGATACAATTCTTTATAGGAAACATATATGGGCAGAATTGAATGAGCTCATTTTGGGAGTTACTGAGCTGAAATGAATTCAAGGTTTTCAATCCACACTACTGTATGTTAAATAGAATAAAGCCTCTTGTATTAAGTGCACAAATTCCATCATGCTCAGTAGGAGACACTTTAAACCCCAATTATAAGTATTATCATGAATTTTATTGAAATGATAAATTAATTTTACCTATACACCCAACAGGGCCATCTCTTATAAAGTGGTTTTTAAAGTTTTTCCTAGGAAAGATCAGCATTGGTGGTATAGAGTTCCCAATGGCATTTACAGCTCCACAAACGGTAACCAAGGAACCCCGTTCTGCAGATGTTATAGCTCCGACCTGTTTAATACCTTTGCCGGCGACAATGTTGCGCGGTTTTTGTACAGTGGTCACACCCGTCTCATCGACATTCCAAATATCACTTGCACCAAAATTATACCTGAATAAATAGATAAATGAAAGAAAAAAAAAACAAATGAACAAATGTGCACATACACCATAGAACGTCGTTTGAGTGAGTGATTGTGTGAGTACGTGATTGTGTGAGTGAGTGAGTGAGTGAGTGAGTGAGTGAGTGATTGTGTGATTGTGTGATTGTGTGAGTGAGTGATTGTGTGAGTGATTATGTGATTGTGTGATTGTGTGAGTGATTGTGTGAGTGAGTGATTGTGTGAGTGAGTGATTGTGTGAGTGAGTGATTGTGTGAGTGAGTGTTTGTGTGAGTGATTGTGTGATTGATTTTGTGTGTGGGGGTGGGGGTGTGTGTGGGTGGGTGTGTGGGGGTGTGTGTGTGAGTGTGTAGGTGTGTGGGTGGGTGTGTGTGGGGGGGGGTGTGCGAGTGGGGGTGAGTGATTGTGTGTGTGAGTGAGTGATTGTCTAAGTAATTGTGTGAGTGAGTGATTGCGTGAGTGAGTGAATGAGAGAGTGATTGTCTGAGTGATTGTGTATGTGAGTGTGTGAAGAAATTAGTTACTTATTAAAAGCTTTTGTGACTAAAAAGAGTGTGGCACTGATTCAGTTACTTACCAACTTACAGAGTAACTAAGAGTTCATATCACTTCATTGATACTTAATAAATAATTGAAGAAAGAAAAGAAATATACAAATACATAAATTGTAGATTTTTCAGCTCGGTTTTTTGTAGACCCAATGTTTGCACAAAAACATCAATAGCCCATTACTTATTATATTTTATATAATTAAAGTAGCCCCTGCCACTTAAGATATATATACATATACAGAAATTCAGACAGACACAAATATAGCTTAATCACTGAATTACGTAACATTTAAAGGAGAAAACCGTATTTAGATACAACAAACATATCATATTAATACCTTTCAATAACTTCTTTTAGTTTCTGGTAGAACTCCGCACCGTTGTTTTTATTGAAGCTAGTAGCTCTGGCTAAGCTGGTAGCTTCAGGTTTCCTCACAGAAAGACTTGGGTGCCTCTTCATGAAAAGACTAAACCAATCACACCCAGCAATTTGATTATCAGCCCAAGACTTTGGTGTTTTAATTTCGAAAGCCAAAGCACATTCATAGGCCAACTTCCTTACTTCAATAGGCGTTAACCCGAAGAATACATTTGATGCACTGAGTAGATATCTTTCCAAGGCTTGCTCTTGATCATCACTAAAAATTCTTCTATTACCATAATAACCGACTTCAGCTTTAGCAGAACCGCCTTTCTTAATTTTCATGATGAAACAAGTGAGTGTCATTCTGTCAATATTTAGTTCACTGGCAACAGATCTCACACTCTGTTTGTTGTTCAGGACTAACTCCATTGCCTTCTCGAAGACACTACGAGGCTGGGATCCCCTATTTGTTTTACGTCTGTAAATCCTAGTCATCTTACATTCTGAAAACAGTTAAAGATCATTAAGTTAGAACAAAGGTTTTACAGGATATCGAATGGGGCAGGTTGAGCCACCGCCACACCTACCCCATCTGTACTGGCTCAACCTGCCCCAAAGTGACTAATTTACAGTATGGTAAAGGTTTTTTCATAAAATGGCGCATGGCGTCCATTGGTGATTGTTGAAGAAAAACAGATTTAAATTTATTATTATGAATTCGTTTGCAATAGTCTCTAATAAAGGGCATACAATTAATACAAAAATAAAACAACATAAGAAAAGTTACTTACAGGTATCAGATTCATGAACTGTTAAATAAAATGTGTATTTTTGATCGTAAGACTTTCTCCGTGAAATATGTTGTTGTTTAAATTTTCCCGCCTCTAAAAAATCAATTCTAATCGCTGACGTCACGTCTATTAAGTCGCCGCGAGAAGTGGCTCATTCAACCCGTGGCTCATTCAACCCCGGTCTCCCCTAACTTGGATGCCAACGGATTTTTAAGTATTAATGAGATGGTTTCCAACTAATTTTGGTCCATTTGTAGATTCTGGATGCAAAGTAGAGTCAAGATGCCAATCGATTTTGGTCGATTGTAGGGTTTATTTGGCAAACAATTTTTAGAAAATTTGTAGATTCTGGATGTTAACCGATAAAAGAATAATTTGTTGAGTGTGGATGTTAACCGTTCCAATTGTAGAAAATACATGTGTACTTGATAACCGAATTTTTTGATATTTCGAGAATAAGGACGTTCACCGATTCCAAGAAATTTGCGCAATCTGGATGCCAACCGATTTTCGTCGATTTGTAGAGCCACTAATGAAGATTTGTATAGTCTAAATGCCAACCGATTTTGGGCAATTACTAGTGTTTAGATCCAAACCAATTTTGGTCGTTTTGTTTAGCTTAGATCCCAACCGATTTTGGTCCATTTGTTCAGTCTAAATGCCAACCGATTTTCGTCCATTTGTAGAGTCTAGGTACAAATCAGTTTTGGTTGAATACTTGTGTCTAAATGCCGACCGATTTTAGTCGTTTTGTTGATTCGGAATGCCAACCAATGTTGGTCGTTTAGTTAAGCTTGCATCCCAACCGATTTTGGTCGATTTGAAGCGGCTAGAAGCCAACCGATTTATGTCTATTTGTAAAGTCTAGATGCAAATCAATTTGGTTTATTACTAGTGTCTAAATGCAAACCGATTTTGGTCGTTTTGTTTAGCTTGCATCCCAGCCGATTTTGGTCGATTTGCTACGGCTAGATCCAACCGATATTCGTTTATTTGTTCAGTCTAAATGGCCACAGATTTTCGTCGTTTTGTTTAGCTTTGATCCCAGCCGGTTTTGGTTGTTTTGTTAAGCTTGCATCCCAACTGCTTTTGGTCGTTTTGTGAAGTCTAGATGCCAACCGTTTTTGTCTATTTGTTCAGTCTAGATGCTTTCATTTGCAGAACCTAAATGCCAACCGATTTTGGTTGATAACGAGTGTCTAGATGCCAACCGTTTTTGGTCGTTTTGTGGAGTCTGAGTGCAAACCGATTTTGGTCGTTTTGTTTAGTTTGCATCCCAACCGATTTTCGTCTATTTGTTCAGTCTAAATGCCAAACAATTTTCGTCGTTTTGTAGGGGTATAAATGCCAAACCAATGTAGCGGGTAGATGCCAACCGTTTTTTGTCTATTTGTTCAGTCTGAATGCCAACCGATTTCTGTCTATTTGTTCCGTCTAAATGCCAACCGATTTTGGTAGATTAAAGAAGTCAAGATCCTAACCAATTGTGTCTATTTGATTAGTGTTAATGCTAACCGAATTTGGTAGATTTTTGAAGTCAAGATGCCAACCGATTTTCATCGCTTTGTAGCTGCTAGATGCCAACCGATTTTCGTCTATTTGTTCAGTCTGAATGCCACCGATTTTCGTGGTTTTTTAGCGGTAAGATGCCAACCGATTTTCGTCTATTTGTTCCGTCTAAATGCCAATCGATTTTCGTCTATTTGTTCAGTCTGAATGCCAATCGATTTTCGTCGTTTTTTAGCGGTAAGATGCCAACCGATTTTCGTCTAATTGTTCCGTCTAAATGCCAACTTTTTTTCGTCGTTTTGTAGGGGTTAGATGACAACCGTTGTCTTTTATTTGTTAAGTCTAAATGCCAACCGATTTTCGTCGTTTTGTTTAGCTTGGATCCCAACCGATTCTCGTCTATATGTAGCTGCAAGATGCCAACCGATTTTCGTCTATTTGTTCCGTCTAAATGCCAACCGATTTTCGTCTAGTTGTTCAGTCTGAATGCCAACCGATTTTCGTCGTTTTTAGCGGTAAGATGACAACCGATTTTCGTCTATTTGTTCCGTTTAAATGCCAACTGATTTTCGTCGTTTTGTTCTGTCTGAATGCCAACCGATTTTCGTCGTCTACTGGGGGTAAGATGCCAACCGATTTTCGTCTATTTGTTCCGTCTAAATGCCAACCGATTTTCGTCTATTTGTTAAGTCTGAATGCCAACCGATTTTCGTCGTTTTTTAGGGGTAAGATGCCAACCGATTTTCGTCTATTTGTTCAGTGTGAATGCCAACCGATTTTTGTCGTTTTTTAGCGGTTAGATGCCAACCGATTTTCGTCTATTTGTTCCGTCTAAATGCCAACCGTTTTTCGTCGTTATGTTTAGCTTGGATCCCAATCGATTCTCGTCTATATGTAGCTGCTAGATGCCAACCGATTTTCGTCTACTTGTTCCGTCTAAATGCCAACCGATTTTCGTCGTTTTGTTCGGTCTAAATGCCAACCGATTTTGGTAGATTAAAGAAATCAAGATCCTAATCAATTGTGTCTATTTGATTAGTGTTAATGCTAACCGAATTTGGTAGATTTTTGAAGTCAAGATGCCAACCGATTTTCATCGCTTTGTAGCTGCTAGATGCCAACCGATTTTCGTCTATTTGTTCAGTCTGAATGCAAACTGATTTTCGTCGTTTTTAGGGGTAAGATGCCAACCGATTTTCGTCTATTTGTTCCGTCTAAATGCCAACCGATTTCCTCTATTTGTTCAGACTGAACAAATAGACGAAAATCGGTTGGCATCTAGCAACTACATATATACGAAAATCGGTTGGGATCCAAGCAAAACAAAACGACGAAAAACGGTTGGCATTTAGATGGAACAAATAGACGAAAATCGGTTGGCATCTTCCCCCTAAAAAACGACGAAAATCGGTTGACATTTAGACGGAACAAATAGACGAAAATCGGTTGGCATCTTACCGCTAAAAAACGACGAGAATCGGTTGGCATTCAGACTGAACAAATAGACGAAAATCGGTTGTCATTTAGACGGAACAAATAGACGAAAATCGGTTGGCATTTAGACGGAACAAATAGACGAAAATCGGTTGGCATCTAGCAGCTACATATAGACGAGAATCGGTTGGGATCCAAGCTAAACAAAACGACGAAAAACGGTTGGCATTTAGACGGAACAAATAGACGAAAATCGGTTGGCATCTTACCCTTAAAGAGTTTTTATCCAGTTTTTATCTAGACACTAGAAATCAACGAAAATCAATTGGCATCTATACTATAAATCTACTATCTTCAAATCGGTTGGCATTAACAATTTACAATGGACCATAATCAGTTGTGACTCAAACTGATTAAAATCGTCAAACACCACTTGGCATGCAAATTTTACAAATGGACGAAAATCGGTTGGCATCCACACTCCACAAATAGTTATAAAAATGGCTGGAATCAGGACTCTACAAATCGACCAAAATCGGTTGGTATCTAACTTCTACAAATCGTCAAAAGTCAGTTGGCATCCATCTCTAAAAATAGAAAAATATTAGTTACGTATAGGTAAGACTATAGTCTCTTGTTCATTATGGCTCCCCCAGCTAGAAATCCTTTATTTGCTAATGTTTCTCTCCCAACTAATGGTACTGATAAATATACTTAAACCGCTTTTCATCGTAGTTAACTCCATTATGTTATTATTGTCGACTTGTTAACAGAGCTTATGACATTGTATGCGTGAATGTGTATACATTTATATGTTCCTGTAATAATATATTCTTAAATATGATTTTCGACAATCTTATCAAGAACAGTAACTTTTATTTCCAGTTTCTTTCAATAATTACCGCAAATTATTTTCTTTGAAACCGGGGTATAAACATTTCTAACTAGGTAGGCGTGGTTTTTATGTCAAATAGTTCCTACACTTTTTGTCCACATGTGTTGAGGGATTCAATGTTTCTCAACCGATTTTCGTCGATTTCATGCCAACCGATTTTTGATGAAAGTAGTCCAATAATAGAACCGCCCATAGCCCCGCCTTCCTGTTTAAAAGGATTGTCTTATAGAACATTTGTAGTATAATTTAGATGGTAGTAAGGTGATTTGACACTGCAGTCACATTTGTCTTTGGTATAACATGACAGACACGTACATGTAGGAAGCATTTTCAGATTTAGGGTATTTTTTCAAGGAGAAGAAAACAGAACTTAATATTCATATACATCTAGTCTTGTCCTATAAAAACTCTCGCTTTTTTCTCAGGCTTAAGACTGACAAGGCAGTTTTAGTTATATATATATATAGCGTGAAATTTTGACTTTGTTGAAAAAGCACGAATGTGTCAATCAATTGAGTGGTACAGGCCTAAGCCCCCTAACCTCCCCGGTTCCTACGGGCCTGCAAGTCTAACAAGATTTCATTTAGAAAACACTCGTTCACTTATATAATTAATTTCATGCTATGAAAATATGACCAGATTTTAATGTATAAGGGACAATAAGCATTAATTGGAACTTCGCTAGACTATAACAACATGCAATTTTGTAGTTTTTAAGATTTTTGAATAATACATATTTCATAAATAAGGTAGTTTTGTTTCTTCACCGATATGAGTATAATTACAATGCCTTAGACATTAATTTGTGCATAATTTTATTCAGTTCATTAAGTAAAAATGAACCAACGAAATGACGTTTTGTATAACTTGGATGCCAACGGATTTTTAAGTATTGATGAGATGGTTTCCAACTAATTTTGGTCCATTTGTAGATTCTGGATGCAAAGTAGAGTCAAGATGCCAATCGATTTTGGTCGATTGTAGGGTTTATTTGGCAAACAATTTTTAGAAAATTTGTAGATTCTGGATGTTAACCGATAAAAGAATAATTTGTTGAGTGTGGATGTTAACCGATCCAATTGTAGAAAATACATGTGTACTTGATAACCGAATTTTTTGATATTTCGAGAATAAGGATTTTCGCCGATTCCAAGAAATTTGCGCAATCTGGATGCCAACCGATTTTCGTCGATTTGTAGAGCCACTAATGCCGAGAATGGAAGATTTGTATAGTCTAAATGCCAACCGATTTTGGGCAATTACTAGTGTTTAGATCCAAACCAATTTTGGTCGTTTTGTTTAGCTTAGATCCCAACCGATTTTGGTCTATTTGTTCAGTCTAAATGCCAACCGATTTTCGTCTATTTGTAGAGTCTAGGTACAAATCAATTTGGGTTGAATACTTGTGTCTAAATGCCGACCGATTTTAGTCATTTTTTTTATTCGGAATGCCAACCAATTTTGGTCGTTTAGTTAAGCTTGCATCCCAACCGATTTTGGTCGATTTGAAGCGGCTAGAAGCCAACCGATTTATGTCTATTTGTAAAGTCTAGATGCAAATCAATTTTGGTTTATTACTAGTGTCTAAATGCAAACCGATTTTGGTCGTTTGGTTTAGCTTGCATCCCAGCCGATTTTGGTCGATTTGCTACGGCTAGATCCAACCGATATTCGTTTATTTGTCCAGTCTAAATGGCCACAGATTTTCGTCGTTTTGTTTAGCTTTGATCCCAGCCGGTTTTGGTTGTTTTGTTAAGCTTGCATCCCAACTGCTTTTGGTCGTTTTGTAAAGTCTAGATGCCAACCGTTTTTGTCTATTTGTTAAGTCTAGATGCTTTCATTTGCAGAACCTAAATGCCAACCGATTTTGGTTGATAACGAGTGTCTAGATGCCAACCGTTTTTGGTCGTTATGTGGAGTCTGAGTGCAAACCGATTTTGGTCGTTTTGTTTAGTTTGCATCCCAACCGATTTTCGTCTATTTGTTCAGTCTAAATGCCAAACAATTTTCGTCGTTGTGTAGGGGTATAAATGCCAAACGAATGTAGCGGGAAGATGCCAACCGTTTTTTGATTATTTGTTCAGTCTGAATGCCAACCGATTTTCGTCTATTTGTTCGGTCTAAATGCTAACCGATTTTGGTAGATTAAAGAAGTCAAGATCCTAACCAAGGTGTCTATTTGATCAGTGTTAATGCTAACCGAATTTGGTAGATTTTTGAAGTCATGATGCCAACCGATTTTCATCGCTTTGTATCTGCTAGATGCCAACCGATTTTCGTCTATTTGTTCAGTCTGAATGTCAACCGATTTTCGTTGTTTTTTAAGAGTAAGATGCCAACCGATTTTCGTCTATTTGTTCCGTCTAAATGCCAACCGATTTTCGTCTATTTGTTCAGTCTGAATGCCAATCAATTTTCGTCGTTTTTTAGCGGTAAGATGCCAACCGATTTTCGTTTATTTGTTCCGTCTAAATGTCAACCGTTTTTCGTCGTTTTGTAGGGGTTAGATGACAACCGTTGTATTTAATATGTTTAGTCTAAATGCCAACCGATTTTCGTCGTTTTGTTTAGCTTGGATCCCAACCGATTCTCGTCTATATGTAGCTGCTAGATGCCAACCGATATTCGTCTATTTGTTCAGTGTGAATGCCAACTGATTTTCGTCGTTTTCTAGAGGTAAGATGCCAACCGATTTTCGTCTATTTGTTCAGTGTGAATGCCAATCGATTTTTGTCGTTTTCTAGCGGTAAGATGCCAACTGATTTTCGTCTATTTGGTCCGTCTAAATGAGAACCAATTTTCGTCGTTTTGTTAGCTTGGATCCCAACCGATTCTCGTCTATATGTAGCTGCTAGATGCCAACAGATTTTCGTCAATTTGTTCAGTCTGAATGCCAACTGATTTTCGTTGTTTTTTAGGGGTAAGATGCCAACCGATTTTCGTATATTTGTTCCGTCTAAATGCCAACCGTTTTTCGTCGTTTTGTTTAGCTTGGATCCCAACCGATTCTCGTCTATATGTAGTTGCTAGATGCCAACCGATTTTCGTCTATTTGTTCAGTCTGAATGCCAACCGATTTTGGTAGATTAAAGAAATCAAGATCCTAATCAATTGTGTCTATTTGATCAGTGTTAATGCTAACCGAGTTTGGTAGATTTTTGAAGTCAAGATGCCAACCGATTTTCATCGCTTTGTACCTGCTAGATGCCAACCGATTTTCGTCGTTTTGTTCTGTCTGAATGCCAACCGATTTTCGTCGTCGTTTTAGGGGTAAGATGCCAACCGATTTTCGTCTATTTGTTCCGTCTAAATGCCAACCGATTTTCGTCTATTTATTCATCTGAATAACAACCGATTTTCGTCGTTTTTTAGGGGTAAGATGCCAACCGATTATCGTCTATTTGTTCAGTGTGAATGCCAACCGATTTTTGTCGTTTTTTAGCGGTTAGATGCCAACCGCTTTTCGTCTATTTGTTCCGTCTAAATGCCAACCGTTTTTCTTCGTTTTGTTTAGCTTGGATCCCAACCGATTCTCGTCTATATGTAGCTGCTAGATGCCAACCGATTTTCGTCAATTTGTTCAGTCTGAATGCCAACCGATTTTCGTCTATTTGTTCCGTCTAAATGCTAACCGATTTTGGTAAATTAAAGAAGCCAAGATCCTAATCAATTGTGTCTATTTGATCAGTGTTAATGATAACTGAATTTGGTAGATTTTTGAAGTCAAGATGCCAACCGATTTTCATCGCTTTGTAGCTGCTAGATGCCAACCGATTTTCGTCTATTTGTTCAGTCTGAATGCCAACAGATTTTCGTCTATTTGTTCGGTCTAAATGCCAACCGATTTTCGTCTATTTGTTCCGTCTAAATGCCAACCGTTTTTCGTCGTTTTTTAGGGGTTAGATGACAACTGTTGTCTTTTATTTGTTTAGTCTAAATGCCAACCGATTTTCGTCGCTTTGTTTAGCTTGGATCCCAACCGATTCTCGTCTGTATGTAGCTGCTAGATGCCAACCGATTTTCGTCTATTTGTTCAGTGTGAATGCCAATCGATTTTTGTCCTTTTTTAGCGGTTAGATGCCAACCGATTTTCGTCTATTTGTTCCGTCTAAATGCCAACCGTTTTTCGTCGTTTTGTTTAGCTTGGATCCCAACCGATTTTGGCATCTAGCAGCTACAAAGCGATGAAAATCGGTTGGCATCTTGACTTCAAAAATCTACCAAATTCAGTTAGCATTAACACTGATCAAATAGACACAATTGATTAGGATCTTGACTTCTTTAATCTACCAAAATCGCTTGGCATTTAGACCAAACAAAACGACGAAAAACGGTTGGCATTTAGACGGAACAAATACATGTAGACGAAAATCGGTTGGCATCTTACCCCTAAAAAACGACGAAAATCAGTTGGCATTCAGACTGACCAAATAGACGAAAATCGGTTGGCAGCTAGCAGCTACATATAGACTAGAATCGATTGGGATCCAAGCTTAACAAAACGACGAAAATAGGTTGCCATTTAGACTGAACAAATAGACGAAAATCGGTTGACATCTAGCTTTTACATATGAACCAAAATCGGTTGGCATTTAGACCGAACAAATAGACGAAAATCGGCTGGCATCTAGCCGCTATAAATAGACGAAATTTGGTTGGCATCTAACCGCTACAAATAGACAAAAATCGTTGGCATTTAGACTGAAGAATTAGAGAATAATATGTTGGCATCTTGACTTTACAAATCGACGAAAATCGGTTGGCATTTAGACTGATCAAATAGACAAAAATCGATTGGCATCTAGCCGCTCCAAATCGATCAAACCGGTTTGGATCCAAGCCAAACAAAACTACCAAAATCGGTTGGCATTCTGACTCCACAAAACGACAAAAATCGGTTGCTATCTGAGTTCACAAATCGACCAAAATCGGTTGGGATGCAATTTCAAAAAAAAAACTCGGTTGGGTTCCCAGCTAAACAAAACTACAAAAATTGGTTGGGATATACTGAACAAATAAACGAAAATCGGTTGTCATCTAAACGCTACAAAGAGACGATAATCGGTTGGATCCAAAGTTTTTATCCAGTTTTTATCTAGACACTAGAAATCAACGAAAATCGGTTGCCATCTATACTATAAATCTACTATCTTCAAATCGGTTGGCATTAACAATTTACAATGGACCATCATCAGTTGTGACTCAAACTGATTAAAATCGTCAAACACCACTTGGCATGCAAATTTTACAAATGGACGAAAATCGGTTGGCATCCACACTCCACAAATAGTCATAAAAATGGCTGGAATCAGGACTCTACAAATCGACCAAAATCGGTTGGTATCTAACTTCTACAAATCGTCAAAAGTCAGTTGGCATCCATCTCTAAAAATAGAAAACAAGTAAATCTGTGAGCTAATGCTCACTAGTGATACCCCCGCCAAAATCTAAAAATATGCGACAAACAGGAAGTAGATGAGCAAGGAGCATGAAA
This sequence comes from Mactra quadrangularis, assembly GCA_025267735.1. Lineage (NCBI taxonomy): Eukaryota > Metazoa > Mollusca > Bivalvia > Venerida > Mactridae > Mactra > Mactra quadrangularis. Next base: position 34,561,893 of record CM046294.1, on the reverse strand, counting down.
TCGCTTTACACCACATGGGACTATCGGATGAAGCAATATGCAAAGTTTCAGGCTGCTGCATGGTATAGTTGCTGAGAAAACTGTGACGGAAATTTTGTAACGGACGGACGGACGCACGCACGCACGCACGCACGCACGGACAAGGGTAAAACAGTATACCCCCCTCTTCTTCGAAGCGGGGGTATAAATATTAGTTACGTATAGGTAAGACTATAGTCTCTTGTTCATAGCTCCCCCCAGCTAGAAATCCTTTATTTCACGGCGTCTCAACGCAGTGATATTGTGGTGGGTAGATTTTGATAGCAATGGGCAAAAGTCACGTGATATAAATCCTTTCGATTTCCACTGCCGACAAATTTATTGTTTTTAATGCAGTTATAGTACAGCCCATTTCCGTTAAAGGTAAATAGAAAAAGCATTTTTGGGGAAAACCATATAAAAAATTTTCTTGCAACAATGCAACACGCGAAAAATCAGCGTTTTATATCAACACATTTCCGCAAATCCTTTCGAATCACACGAAAAAGGGTAGGTATAAATCGCAGACCAACCGGACCAGCAGACCCGTTTAGTGTACGGATACAGTTTAACAAATATGCGTATCATAATGTGTGTATAGTACATGCATGTATATAAATGATATTTGCCAAAATTTAATTTGAAAAGATAAGATACCATTATCGAAATTATATTCTAAGAAATTAGTTTGCAGACTTTAACTATTAAAAGAATCGTCGAATGCTTCATCACATATTGTTGTAAATATTACATATTTCAACTGTTAGAGCCTTTATCATTTGAAAACTAATTTGATATGATTCAAATATAATATTTTAATTATATACCTTTTTTCTTTTTAGCCGACTGTATAAATAAAGAAGCGTTATCGCGTAACATTGACTTTTAATTCTTACCTTTACTGAGTTCTATTGGCGATCTTTTCTAACAATGATTAAGGGCAGCGGACCAGTTAATTTTAAGAGCGTAAGAGTTACGGGCCAGGGTTGAGTTCAGTAACTGCGAACGTTATAGAACGTTCGATCTGTAACCATACATTCGGAACTCCTCGTCCATTTGCTGCGAATAATCTCGGACATATTTGGGCGCTATTTTGAAAAGTCCGGTGTAAAAGTAAACAAATGTACGGCCGAGGAGTTCCGAATGCATCGTTATGTAACGTACTGTAACGTTTTGTGTAATTGAACTTGCTTCTGGTTATAGATCGAGCAAATGTAAGATTATTTTTTTCAATTATGAAGAGTTTGGTACTATATTGACGGACTATTGACCAGACGTATCACTGCAGCGGACCAAGTAATTTTAAGAGAGTTAAAATGACGGACATTTACACCTAGGTGAAAAGCTCGCCAGTTTTTAATTTGTCGAATGGATTATGATTTCTCGAAACCGAGTAAATTCATTATTAAGAAAAATGATTTCTATTCGAAATAGTTTGCCTTTTGTATTTAAGTGCATCTTTTCGGAATTAAAATACATGTTAAATCCTTTCGTGTATCCGGCAACAAAATTCTTCCGTAACAAGTAAAGTAATGACTACTCTCCAATACACCGGTTCGAAAGATTCACTCGTTGACTTTCTACCTCTGCTTAAATACTATGCGCAAACTGATATTTCTATTTTAAGGCAGAGACACATACGTTTAGATTGCATGACTGTCTCGTGATTAAAAAATAAATGCAACAAATGTTCACGCCTGTAATATCAAAATGTCGAAATTCAAAGATGTTGGACAGTTATGCATTAGTTAGATGATTGGTTACACGGATTGGTAAGAACAGATCCGCAAAGTAAGGAGCACTTGACTAAACAGAAGCGATAAGTCGTGTAAATAGCTTCTGTTCTGAAGACTATGTTTTCCCTTTTGCCGATCTTTTTAAGCGTCATGCAAATATGAATTACTGGAAATAAATCCAACTAGAACCAAACATCCTGTCGGCATAAAGATGGTGTCTAGATCCAGACTATTCGCGTACTCCAAGAATGTCAAGATTCTCGATCTAACTAGTATCGAGAATCTTACTAGGCTCTTGGAACGAGAATGTTACATTTGAACAGGAAAACGTTTTATAACAAGTTACCTTTTTATTACTGAAAAACATTAACATGACAATTCAATATAATGCTTTTGAGTTACCTTTAGATTATACATAATGATTTCTGTTTGCCGAGACAATCACTTTGCTGCATTTCGCAGCAATTTTTTACTTGTTAGATATATGTTATTGATCTGTTTTATTAGACACATTCGTCTGTGATAATATGTGCTTGTATCATACTTTTAATAATCCTGTTTTTGAACAAAGTCTTTTCCTTAATAATTGTTATTTTTTCTATTTTTTTGAAAAACAATTTGTTATTCCCTTAAATGGACCCCATTGGAAATAAGTTTTCAGCTTAATGGGTTATCCTCAGGTTCTTAGTACTTGATTACAACACATGTCTATTCAAATATATTATTAAAAGTACGTCGAGCTATGGTTGTACACTGTTTTAAGTAATAATATGCTAGTCAATAGTTTTTTGTTCATCATGTCTTATCATCATATAATTATACTGATGTTTAACTTTTATCTGTGATTTTATTGAATATTTCTGTGATACTGTGTTATAATGTGCTAATGATCTTAAATGTCAATAAATAAATAAATGAATAAATAAATGAAGCATTTCATTCAGCGAGTAATAAAGGGGAGTTACTCTGACTTAATATAATCAAAGTACTGACTTCACCAATTGAAGTACTCAGTGGTATGAATAAACAAGCACCCTGGAATAAACGACACGAGAAACACATCAGCGATTATGAATTAACTGAATCACATGTGTATTTTCAAACGAGTATTTTCTTAAATATACGTCACAATGACATCAGCAACATAGATCTAATATGTACAATGTTTATTTAAAACAATAAGTATAACAAATGCTATATTAACTATCTGTAATTCCACATACAAAAAATACTCGCAAACAATATCATACTTACATACTACATGTCATACAAAACACATCGAAAACAAAGAAATATTTCGTAAGTGTGACGTCATAAATTTCTATATTAATACTATAGTTTGTACATCATGCCTATATTCATAAAATATTTGCTCTTCATTCCTATATTCATACTTTATTTTTTTATCTTTCCTACATTTCTATATTCATACTATATTTCGTTCATTGTACCTATATTCATGCTATATTTTGATTATCATTTCTCGATTCATGCTATATTTTGTTCATCATTCCTATATTTCTATATTCATGCTATATTTAGTTCATTATTTCTATATATTTCTATATATTCATGTTAATTTGTTCATCATGTCCATATTCATGCTATGTTTTGTTCATCATTTCTATATCTTATATTTATACTTTATTATATACATCATCCCTATATTCATACTATTTTTGCTATTCATTTCTATATTCATACTTTATTTTTTATCTTTCTTATATACAGTCCTATATTCATACAATATTTAGTTCATTGTACCTTTATACTAGGGCTCTATACCGGTATACGATATATATCGAATACCGGTATTGTAGGTTCGATAAATATATCGGATCGAACGTTTCCGTATCGAACAAAATATCGATCAATGACGAACATACAAATAAAATTAATGGCTTGCAAATCAGTTGATATTTTTTATCGCCAAATCAACATTCTACTGATTCTAACTCGGTATGTAATAACATATGATCGAATAATGTATGTCAATTTTCAATTACTAGTAAAGGGAAGTAACTGTTGTGGTTAGACTGTCCATTATATGTACTTTCGCTTTCAATTAGTCCGGGAACCAACGATCAGTACTTAAAATACAGATCAATTATGGGAGCCAGAAATCTCTTGGATTTGTTCAGGTAGATCCGCAGTGTAAAGTGAACTTGATTGGTCATATTAATAGCTGAAGTATGCCACCATCGAAAAATAAAGTAAAGGGTTATTAAATTGCAAAAAGAATGAACGGACCAGAATGTCCAATATGCTGCAAAAATGTTGTAAGCAAAGGAGGCAATACAACAAACTTGGCCGTGCATGTCACCCTGTCAGCAGAAAGATCATGTCTAGACACAGACTCATTCATTTTCATACCCAAAGGCTATCAAGATTCTCGAGTTAGATCGCGATGATAACCTTTGGGTACGAGAATGAGACTCACTGAGTACAATGATATTTCTTTAAAAATGCCAAAAAAATGATTTATTGTACCTTTACCAATATATTTGGATGCAAATATCGGTCTCGTTTTGTAGATTAAACTTTTCTTTACAAAACTGACTATTAAAAACTTTATATCTTAAACGGTTATTATGAAATTAATCGTAATTTCAATACTATTATTTTGCAGCGATTGAGAGTCACTGTTCACTTCCGGTTTAATCATGACGCATTTAAGCATGACAGTGCATACGGTCCAAACAGTTTTTATTCAATTCGACTTGTATCTGAAAGAAAATGTCAGCCTCAATTTAAAGATTAAAAATTACTCTAACATCATGCAAAGTTACAAGTTTTATCTGATACCGTTTCGGTGAAATTTATATTAATTTCAGAATCACTTGTTTGCAGCGATTCAACGTCACTACTGACTTCCGGTTTAACCTAACCTGGTTTCCTGGATATTAATGATTACGTACACAGACGCCGAAAATATCTTTGATTACGTATATATTCTGTTTACAGAACTTGGGACACGTAAATGTTTACCTAAGAAGTGCGCTCCATTTGGGTTTAAATTTGGCGCGCTTCATTGACAAAGTACGGGAAGTCAGATTACGCCGGTAAACGCGTCATGATTAAACCGGAAGTGAACAGTGACTCTCAATCGCTGCAAAATGATAGTATTGAAATTAGGAATAATTTCATAATAACCGTATAAGATATAAAGTTATTGAATAGTCAGTTTTGTAAGGAAATGTTTAGTCAACAAAACGAGACCAATATTGCATCCAAATATATTGGTGAAGGTAAAAATAAATCTGTCAGACCGTACCTATTGTCAAAATGGTTCAATACCATGTGAATATTATAATAATTGTATAGATCTAGTACACGGTGATGAATACGGGCGTCATTTTAATTGTGTCTGTTGACAAAATATTATTATATGTGCGTGCATTTTAAAGAATGTGAGGACTCGAGTGCCAGTGATGTGCATAATTGAAATTATTTTTGTAATTGAATACATATGCAATATCTGACAGCACTAAAAACAAAACTTGCTTGTTATAACACCTGGTCACTTAGTGTGTATACATGGTGGTGTGTATGAATCATGTAAAACATTAAAAATATTCAAACTAGAGTTGTATTTTAATATCAGAGCAAAAAAGCACAATCAAGTTTGGATCTACATAAAGGCACCACAATTCGAGCAATAAAATAAATCAATCTACCAACGTTAAATTTAAGCTTTACCTAGTGCCGTGACTATTGTCTCATAATTGTCAGCTAAATGACAAACTATTTTTGTTTCTTGGCCATATGTTACCAAGGCAATACATTCTTGTACTCCATGTTCCTCTCTCGTGTTGATTAATCCTGACAAAAGGGAAAAAATGCCGGTAAATATACAAAAAATCATCAAAATTTGGATTTAATGCATAGTAAAGATTGTAAAAATCGTACAAAAAAGAATACAAATGATTTACAAGTTTTACGAAAAGGTGTCTCCCAATTGCTTGGTTTACACAAGTTTTACTATGTCAATCTGTTTAAGTTAAGTGTCTCCAAATGGCTTGGTTTATTGTTCAAAAAATCCCTTTCCTTGTTAGCGTTGGTCAAATTTGAAGAACGAACAACGCCTACATGAATCCTATTTCAACTCAATAGAAAACAATGGGTTAATGCAACAAATCGTAAGGTTCGTAATTGAGTAGGTGACCGTTGTTGATTAATGTAATCTCGATGCGCATTACACTATTTTTGTTTAACACCGTAGGAACACATTGTATAGGTTAAATCAAGGCGATCAGTCCACCTACTCACTAATACTGAAAGGCCAAATCTCTGGATTTAGCTGTTAACAAACTACTTGGCGCGAGTCAGTGGTTGACTACTGTCCTACATGAATTAGAGTAAGAAGTAGGAGGCAGAATGATCGTAAAAATTATTTATGACTAAGCTCCACGAAAGTATGCTCCGTCCTGAAATCGAACCTACGACCCATCGACCAGTAGAATAATGTGCATGCAAAATGAAATATGAAACACAGTTGACTATGAATGATAAAGAGATAGTAATGAATTTTCGAAAAAAGTAACTTTGTACTCTTAAAATCGTTCAAAAATTCCCTTCAACAGTACTTTCAGTACTTTGATTATTCTCAAGGCAATTCCCGTTTCCACCAGTTGGTAGCACAAAATCATTAAACCGAATAAAGGTATACTTACACTTCAATATTTTTATTTTGATTAAACAGTCAATCCAACAATGTCTTTCAAAACGAACCTGCAGTAAATCATAAATCATTTAACAACCCTAAAAAGAATCTCATGTTCTAAAAATACCCCCAAAACAACACAGCTGATTGAAAGTAGAAATTACAATGTCAATGGAGGTTGAAAATAAATCATACCAGCAATAAATTTGGAAATGAATTCTTTCGTTTGTTGCCATGGCTTTCCTTTCATACTGTCTGAAGTGTCAACACATAGTACAGTGCATCTGCATGAACGAAGTGTTCGACATAGTTGTTTATCTGGACATTATAAAACAAAAAATACAACGTTCGTTAGTTTAATATAGGTAAGTGGAGATGCAAAAAATCATACACATGGATACACTTGCGATACATTTACAGTCAAAATAAAAAAAAATCAAAGCCTACGAAAATTAAAAAAAAAACCAAACGTCCTTTATGTTCAAAGTTTTCCTCTGCAAGAACATTTACAAGTTCAAACCTCACATTATGTCAAAATCATAAATGCAATAGTACTGACTGAAAATCAGTTTTCCAATAATTATTTAACAAATGAATTGTACACCACATATTTAATATACATGTAATTATCATTCACCAAATACCTGGCCACATTTTGATTTAAAGGCTTTGTAAAACTAATATCTAAAAGAAATATTCAAGATATAAAGTGTTTCGAGCAACCTATAGTCTTGAACGAGTATGCTGAAGCAAAATTAATCAATGCTTGCTCATAGCAATGCAAATACTGCTTAGTTTCAAAATTTGTGAGCTAACTCATGCTTAACTGTTATCCACGTGATCACCATACATGGACATTGGACAAATAGAAGATTAAAAAAATATCAAAATAATAAAAAACATACACTTCTCTTTCTCCTGATCAAACACTGCTTCAAGTATATTATCTATATAATCATCGTCATCACTAGAAACATCACCATCATCATCACTATCCCTCATTGCTCCATCATCATTACCAGTCAATTTCGAACCCAAGTTTGTTAATGGAAATGGTAAATCCGACATAGAAGATTCTAATAACAAAGACTTTTCTGGAGTAGATGACCTTGAATCATATGGTGACATTGCAATATCTGTAGGTGACCTTGACATTGAACTATTTGGAGAAAGCAAAGTTGACTCCTCGTGTTTATCGGTTGAAGGAATTGGCCGCGAAGAATAGTTTGGATTTCGTAAATAACTGTAATCAAAAGATACCTAAGTATAAAGATTAATGTGAACATGTAGTGAATTTATACAACTAATTTGCACAACACATAACGAAGTAAGTCACTTCCACAAATTATAAATTTAACTCTATATAATTTTGAATGATTTAGTATAGGTTTAGTAAAGGAGCAAGTATGTACCTTTAGTAGACTAAATTATTTATTCATAATCTTATAACCAAATGACAAAATTATGAAGTCATGTATGTACAAATGTATTCAAATAAACGAATACATGTATTTTACATCTATGCACTGGAAATACTGATTACGTCAAACACTATATAGTTTGTTTGGGTTTTTAAAATGCACACAAATGCATTTTGTTTATACTAGCACAGACAAACATGAATATACTGTACCTGTTGTGTATTGATTGATTGGCAATATTAGGAATGCTTGAAGCAAAATCTGAAAAGAATTGTCTGTGAGGGTTTCCGACAAGACCATGTACCCGTTGGCGTAGAAAAACTTCACTGCCAAGTCTTTCTGAGTAAAGTTTTTCTAGCTTTTCTCTATGATTATGCCATTGTTGTCGAAATTGTTCTGGTGGTAGACAGAGGTCAAGATCAGGTAGTTGAGCAAACGAATCTGACAATGGTTCTAAGCTAATCGCCCCTAGTTCACTTCTTGGTTTGGTCATTTCGACACCATTCATATCAACATTCTGAACAAAAATTGTTTTGTTACTGTGTTGGTGAGTCTCAATCTTTAACTTGTCATCATTGTAAGTCATTTCTTTCAATCTATTGTCATGTTCAGGTTTTGTAATACACCTTTTTAAAGATGATGCACCAACATTCATATCCATAAATGTATTATTTATACCTTGGTATGTTTCAATCTTATCACGATCATCATCAGATTGTCTTATATCTTTGAGTGTGTCACTTTCAACATCTGTACCATCTGAGTCGTGTGTACTTGTACACATGCTTTCTCCACTTTCCGTCTCATCATTAATAGAACCACTGTCATCCAAATCACATGTATCAAAATAATTAACCCATGTTTGCCTGCTTAAATCATCAGGCTCATGTGAATTTTTGTAGATAAGACTGCATTCTTTGTCCCCATGGTTTTCTGTCTCTAATTTAATTTCATCGTCGCTTAATTCATCAAAATCATTTATCATCACATTTCGGGTTGAATCAAAACTATTTGATCTAGTCCTGATACTGCCACTGTCCATCGACCTTGCCCCAAGTTGCCTGGAAATGTTATTATTCAATTTAAAGTCTTCACATTCCACGTTTTGCTTACCAGGAAAATTGAATTCAAACTTTAAGCGATTGTCATCTGGTAAATGAGTTTGAACTGACTTCAAACACATTGCAAACTTAGCTTGCGAACTTTTTAAGCTGGACCAAGCAACCTTTTTAGCACCACATTTCAAATACGCGTAGTACCTTACAGTAGGTTTACAATGTTCGAGACATGATAAAATTGCAACAGGTGAATAAACTGGTTTAGGGAACAGACACAGACACTCATCTATTAATTTATTACAAATGGCACACGTTTCAACAGACTCAATTGAAGGCAAGTTACTTTTCCGATCAGGTATACCTTTAAAATCGTCCGCTTTATTAGGCTGTAGTTCAACATTTAATTTATCCTCATCTTGGAAACGTTTTGTATCATCAGCTATTACTTTCTGTTCAGTTTCAATATTCTCATGTACAGATTGATGTTTTGCTGTACTAGTATTTGGGCCTACAGGAGAAAACCCAGAAGCTTCACTACCAGTGTATAGTCCAAAATGATCTTCCTTAAATGTAAGGACATTTGTTTGATCCATTTATCCAAAAAATTCTGTGCCATGTTCACAGCTATTGTTGTGTTTCTCAATTGTTTCATTGACTGTTGAATTAACAGGTTCTGTAACTTCTAACTTTGTTTCAACTTCACATAACTCTTTTTTATCAACATTGTTCTTGTTAATTTCCTTCTCCGAGTCGGATTCTTCAGATGTAGACTTATTAGAAATGCCACAAGGACGTTTAGGAACATATCTCTTGGGAGAAGCACCTTTACTTTTTCCAGGTAAGAATATCACATTAGAATATAAATTATTTGTCGTTCCTGTCTGGCCATCGTCATTGCTACATATAAATCTATTGTCAACTTCTTCAGGGGTGATTATTTTCTTGAAATGACTTTGAGCGTCGTACCTTTGATTTGAACTAACAACAGGACTACCTAGGTTACACTTTGTACCGCCTTCTATATTCTCTTTAAATGTTTCATTCTCGTCCGCTACACGAATGTTTACATTATCATTAGAACCATGGCTAGGTTCCATCACACTATTGTGTTTACTTCTATCCATATTACTCATCCTGCAAGTTGGAATCATTGCCAGACGCTTATCGTTTGACATATCTTTATGCCATCTTGCAGTATTAGAAAAAAATATTGATTTATCCTTAATCCATTTATCTTCACCTTTAGTAATACTTGTTTCATTTCCATGTACTGCGTTGTCAATCAAAGAATCATCAGGCACATTTTCATCACGCTCTAGCTTATTACTACATGTATCTGTTTCCATCATTTTAGGACTTTGTTCTCCTGGAAGTCCAGACAAAATGTGTATATCATCATCAATACTATCACCATCAAATTTTTCATAGTTCTTTCTGTTAGATACTTCAGATAGTTCAGTAAAGTCATCTGAGTTAGAAACTGTTTCTTCCTTTAATGACTCTGATTTCTTATTTTTGTCTGAAAAAAAATTCATGATTACTCTTACCTCTAACGCATAATATTTAATTACAAGTATCATTGACACCGCGGAAAATTATAACAAGAGGACCATGTTGGCATTTTATAGCTTGCCTGGGTAGCGTTGATATACATGAATAACAAAATTACAAACCAATGTCCATTATATTTTGATAAAACAGTAGGGTGTTTACAAGACTTTCTTTTTTTAGCTCCTGTGACATACTTTCATCCAATAGGACTCATATTCGAACTAATTTGACTAATGACATTAATAGAAATGCCTTGACCCCAAATGATGTGTTATAACCGGCATAAAGAACTATCATTTAAAACAAGGTAAATGTAAGCTGATAATATTGCCATACTACATAATACTAAACAAAGGCAGTGTTAGTGCGTAGACCTGCTTTTTAAACATCACAATTTATTTTAAAATATTGAAAGCCAGATTCAATGTGATGTTCTAATCTTAAACTATTCCCCCAATAACCGCAGTAAAACATATAAATTTTTAGACCTGTCTTAGGGAACAATTTTGGATCTTGTCCTTTAACATCTTCTAAAGAAGATGTCTTTAGTGTTCTTTTTGTAGTTTTATTTCCCATATTGGTATACATCTATATTTCATGGCAACTCTTTCTGAAAGATTTATATATCAAAACTCAGTATTTAAACATCTGGAAAATAGACAGCAATGTTGATAGAAGGAGTTTAAAAAAATTAGTTAATTTCCTTCTTCTGCTTGTAATTTAAAAACTGATAAATCATTTATAATACACAACTTTACAAGAGTAGGTAGTCGGTTCCAAGGGGGGGGGGCGGTTTCAGGGGGGGGGGTGGACCCGGCGTTGACCAAGCAAAGGGTTTCATTTCTATCATAAAATATGACATGTATAGGAAAATATGTATAATATAAATGTCAAAAAATGTTCGCACGCTATGCGTGCAAAAAGTAACAAGACTGGGAGTACACTAATACAATGACATAACATACAATAATTCAAGGTCAATTCCTTCTGATTATTTGTAAGATTTTAACATGATCAAACGGCTGTGAGAAAATTGTATTAAATATATCTAGATGCTTTTATTGTATACCCTGGGAAAAGATAGAAATGAGCTTTGTAGGCCGCGGCTCTGACCAGGACCCATAGGGGGCCCTCAAATACTGCACCTGGAACCCAGCTGCTTGTTAATTTTCAGCCCCCATAACTTGGACCCCCCCCCGTTACTGGAAATCCTGGATCCGCCCAGGAAGTAGTTAATTTGTACACTTTGCAAGTTAGTCATACAAACCGTTAGAGTCAGATCGTGAAACTTTATCATCGACTTGGCTTTTCTATATGTACATGTACATTTATATGATAGTATTAAAACGATATACATGTATATATGTTTTGGTCGTTGTCCTGAATTACAACGGACTGGTTGTGATTTAAATAATAGCAAAAAAGGTGTACAAAGAGAGTAAATTGAATAATTGATAGAGGCAAGAGATTTTATTGAAACAGGAAATTTAAAGACGAAAGAGAAAGTAAAAAATCCACCTTCTTACATACGTTTATATCACAGTTTACATATATCACAGTTATTTTGTTTTAATAACTCATCCCAACAAGTATATAAACATTCTTAATATATATTTTTCTTCAACAACAATTTATGTAAAAAATTAAATTATCTTAATCATTGCTGTTTAAAGCCAGTTATAAGATATACTAAATCGAAAGTAGTCAAACCGAAAGCGGAAGTTAGGAAATAACGCGGCTCCGTGAGATTTGCTACTGCGTAACAAATACGTGTACTTTAAATAGGATCATTTACTCCGGTTAACTAACAAAGTAATCGTTCCTCTAACAAGTAAAGCATGTTTTTACATAATTTTAACATATATCAATATTATTAAACTTAAACAGTATTTTACGTTGATATTTGATACAGTTAACTTGCGAGGAACTTCAAATTACTTTACTGCAATTTTTCAGTAAGGTTCATCAGAATATTTTAATTTATTATTCAAAGCTATTGAGTAATTTAGCAGGTGAATATTGAATACTGACCTTATTTAACATCAATATTATAAAACATTGTACATTCTTAAAGTGGATGTCAACGTAATTTTCGTACAGTCACGTTCCGTATTAATTTCGGGATACGAAGTACAATACTTCTTGGTGATTAATTACCACACAGTGGCTTAATTCTTCCATAGGCGGTCGGCATATGAGTATAATCAAAGTACTGAAAGTACTGTTGGAAGGAATTTTAAGATTTTTTGTTTTATTTTTGTTGGGTTTAACGCCGTAGCAACACGTATAAGGTCATATAACGGCGGTCAGTCAACCTACTCATTCCTCCCGGAAAGGCTTAATCTCTAGATTTAGCTGTTAACCGATTACTAAGCGCATACTTTCGTCAGTGACTGACAACAGCCCTACATAATTAAAAATCATTGGTAGGAGGGAGAATGGCCGTAGAAATAATTTCATGACCAAGCTCCACGAAAGTATGTCCCGCCCGGAAATCGAACCCACGACCCCTCGATCAGTAGACTTGTGTGCTACCAACTGAGCTAGCCAGGGGGCGGCTAGCTACGATTTTAAGAGTTTCAAGTTATTCCGATATTCATCATCATCTCTTTATCATTTATAATCAACAGATATTTCATTTTACATGCACATTAGTCTACTGATTGAGGGGTGTTAGGTTCGATCCCGGGCGGGGAATTCTTTCTTGGAGCTTAAAGTTATGAAATAATTTCTAAGGTCATTCTCCCTCCTACTACTGATTTTAAATAACTCCCTCCTACCACTGATTTTAAATTATGTAGAGCAATAGTCAGTCACTGACTTGCGCCTAATAGTTGGTTAACAGCTAAATACAGAGATTTAGCCTTTTCAGGAACAGTGGGTAGATAGATTGATCGCTGTGATATAACCTATATATGTGTTGCTATGACGTTAAGGCCACAACAAATTAATCACATGTTCTATGGATTTGTCTAAAAAAAATTGGTGCGAGCTAACGATTTTTTTCCATTTTTGGGGGGGGGGGGTATTTTAAGGGCGAAGAATAAATTTGTGATATTTTCATGAACACTTATGAACCAAATGTAAAAGTACTAGCTAAATACGGACTTTTACAGAAAAGATAATTGTAATGTGTAATTCAAAAATCATTAAAAGTTACTTTTTAGTGTTTTAAGTCATGCTTGTCATTTATTCAGCAAATTAATGTAATACAATCATGCATATTTAAAGATAAAATATGTCTAAGTCTTTCGTACTTGGACTTTATTATTTTGATCTTGAGTTACATGGTATATACTATATAGCTCTGATTATCTTTCAGTTTGTTGTGAGAAAGAATACTTGTTGTTAACATGCGTAAATTTATGCTTTAATGGTACATACATCATAAATGACTGTACTTTGTTCCATTTGCATTTACTATTCTATATTATTATACCGCATAGCTAATACATTTAAAATGAATTCATTCGATGTCAAACTTTAATTAAATACTTCCAATATTTCTGTATAATTCAGAATCAGCTCGCCTAACATCATGATGGACCAAACCTGTTGAGTTTGGTGTATAAGTAAAGTCTTCATGTTATTGGGTAAATAAGAGATGGATTCAACAACATACAACTACTCAATATAATTAAGTAATCCAGAATGAGTATCAGCACCCCTGTAAAATATAAATGAACCAGTCCTGTTGACTATATGGAGTATAAATAAAGTTATACTTAAGATATGTGAAAGAAAACAATTAGAATCAACACCCTTCTAAAATAAAGATTGACTGAACCTTTTGGTGTATAAATATAGTCTTGGGGGTACATTATGCAAAATACAACTTTATCTTAAATGAGCCTGTTTGAGTATTTTGGGGCATTAGCATTTGAATATTAAATATTCTACCCTGTCCTACCTGCTTGTCACAAGTAGTATTGTGAATTATTTGTACACAGCAGGGAGAACATATGACGTCACGAATCCAGAGCTGAGTAGAGTCGATGAAGACATCAATTAAGTCCACGTCAGTGTTAATATACAGTTTATGGTAAACATACATTGCATTTATTATTGACTAAAACAAATTTTTGGACAAAGAAATCTAAGGATCAAAGGATTGTGTAAATATGTTTTGAAAAAATACCTCCAAAAACTGTTTTTACTCCGTGACGACCGCCAATGGTGATTTATGCAGTTTTTTAATTGCAAAAGAACTGAGGGGGGCATGAACCAACCCCTCTCCATAAAATCCTCATGTCGGACCCTCTCGTACGTACATAAATGTCTGTGAATGGTATAATTAAAGTACTACATGTACAAAACTAGTGCTCAATTCAAATAGAATCTCGGTTGCTTTAGTTGATAAACGATAACTTTTAGACAAGAATATATTAATTTTCAAAATAAAAAAAAACAAATATTGAAATCGCCTTTATCAAATAAAAATGTACCTATTTTACTTCATAATCATATAACGTAGTTATAGACGCGCTCTACTCATTCATTTTCAATAAGCGGTATGAAGGCAGGAAAATCAGTGTTTTAGAATTCTTTATTTAGCAATTTAGTCGAAGAATATAACCTGTTAACTAGAAATTTCTGAAATATTTTGATCATAACATCAGTAATTGTTGCCATATGCTTACTTGAAGTAGGACTGTCAGGGGTGCAAATTTTGGCATGAAATGTTCGTTACGCCAACTTTCAATCGTCACTTACCATAAATAGTTGGTGTATAACACATTTAAGAACTTTCACTTACATAAACAAATTGTTATTCTTTATAAAATCAAGAAAGATATTCGTGCTGACTAATAATATTCAATTGACATATGCTAAGTCGACCTGACTACAATGTGGTTCAAGGAAAATGGTAATTGATTAGTGTAGGATAAATCTTAATCTTTTGTCTGTATATTCCACGTTTATAATTTCATTTAAATCGTACATTGGAAGTTTTGAAGGATAGTATGTGATTGAAGAATTACTCTTATATGTTTTTTCACACGATTTTTTCTCAAGAATGCTACCAAAATATCGCCGTTATGAGGGAACAACATCGGATATCAAAAACGAAAAGTCAAATGTTTACACCTTAACCTCTTCATATAGTCATAGCACTCCAGTAATAAGATAGTTATGCATTCGAAAACTTAGATTAACATCCCTGATACATGCATAATAACGAAACAAACCATTCATTTTTCACATATTCACACTCTCAGATGGACCTATCTATTGAGAATAACCGTGGAACGCGATGGTGTTGAAGTTTGCTTCCTCACACAAGAGTAATCAAAGCAGGCCCGTTGATGAACTCATTTTGAATCAAGTCGTATTTCAAAATTCTAACAAATATCATCATTAAAAATCACAAAATAAGAATTGTCATCGTTTCATGAGTGCATAAAATTGTAAAAAATAAGCGTCGTAAAATAAACTCATTTCAACTTTTCTCTTGGTTTTCAGTTGACATGTCACATTTGATTCGTTCAAATAGTTATCGTACCCAACATTTAAATTCCGGGTACAAACGTTTGAACAAAGAATCTCTTAAAAAAAATTGATTTGTAATTAGAATTTTCACAACCCGAAAAATGCTAGGTACAAAATTATTGGGACAAAACAAAATGTGAACAAAGATTCATAAAAAAATTCTCGTACCATACTCCTCCACTGGAACAAATTTTATTCTTCCAAATAATATTTGTACCCAACTTTTTTCTGGGTACGAATATTTTCAGACGAATCTTAAATTACATTTTGATCCACCTTAACTTTTCGTAACCGGAATAGGGTTGGGTGTAAAAATTATTATAACAATTTTAAATCTTTGTTAACGGTATTCGTCCCCAAACTTTTATTCCCAACTCTTTAACATCTTTTATTGTATATACATGTACTTCAATTATTTGGACGAATTTTTGCGAACATTTTAATTGGTCCCAAAACTTTTCATACCCAACTTTCTTTGGGTGTGGACATTTCTGTCATTACCAGATTTTTTTTTATATTTTTACTTGTCCCGTATTTTTTTTTAATTTAATTATTTGCATGAATTTTTGCTAACATTTGAATTGGCCCCTAACAGATTTAGTGACCTTTTTGTTTTAAGTTGTGACAGGTTAATGAAACAGAACTTACACGTACAGGTAAACAAAAATTAGTCGAACGAGTTTTCGTCACGAACTCTTCTCTAGGTACATTTTGATAAATCCCAAATTTTCGATACCTGAAAGATTTGGTTCAAGTATTATTTCGACGAACTTGTTATATTTTATTTCGTCCAAATATTCGTCGTACCAAAACTTCATCGGGGTATGAAAATTTTGGGGATGAATCCTTGTTTACATTTTGATTCATCCCACATCGTAACCGGAAAAGCTTGGGAACGAAAATTCTAACGATGAATCTTCTTTTTACGAGTACCGTTTTCTCATTTGGTACACAAACGGTAAAAACTGTTTATTTACCCGAGGTGCGTTCAACAATGCGAGCGCTCGGGGCGACATCGAGCGGTCTCCTTCTGAACGCGGGAGCTCGCGCGAGTGCTCGCGTTTCAACTCGAAAGGTGTTTCGCTTAGATGTCAAAGATGGCGGCTGAAAAAATTTAAATTCTTATCTCAAATAATTATCCCTGAAATTAGGACGCAAACGTATATGTTATTTGTTCCACATAACATATTCACGCAATGCATACAATAGAATTTATTTGGTACAGTTAATTGTATCATAATGATTCAAATATAAAAAATGTGAAAGATCTCTGTATTAACAGAAATAATTGTTCCCTTTTCAATATTAATGTGCTATTTGACGCCATCTTGGATTTTACAGCGAGCGCTCGCAGTCGTTCAATAGCCTAACAATTCACAAAGCAGGCGCTCGCTTTGTTGAAAACACCTCTGAAAAGACGTGGCAATGTTTACATTCTAATAATTTCCCGTTCTTGAAACTGCAGGCTACTGAACAATAAGAGTATGTTTTTGTGTCTACTCAAGTAACATTGAACTATTCAACCAACTATACGTATTAAATTCATCTTTTTAACCGGTATTCAAACCTCCATCCTAACGTGATTACATCTGTCATTCTTTACCATGTAAATTGAAATCGAAAGTAAAATACACGGATAACTATGCATCTGTACCGAATGGGGTTTAAAAGTACTTTGTATTTATGGATTGATATTAGTTATTACCAATCATTTAGTTTACAATTTAATAATGATTGTATAAAAAAAAACATCTAACCAATTTTCTTCATGTGCCGCACTATATTCTGTTGCGTACCAACTGCGAAGCGTTGTGCTTCTTTGTATAGAATGCCGTATTCTTTAAAACCATTTAAACCATCTTTAAAATATTTTTGACATGACAATTTTGATTCATCCAAATATTTTGCGGATCCAACTTTTTCCCGGTACAATATGATTCGTCCCTACTTTTTTATTCATCCCGTACCAACATTTTTGCGACGAATCTTTGACTAAATTTTGATTGGTCCTAAAACTTTTTACACCTAATTATTCTTTAGAAACGTTTGGACGAACGTTTATGTTTTGTTTCGTCTCCACTTCGTAACCGGATAAAGGTTGGAAACGAAAATTATCGGGACCGTTAGTACTTTGATTGGTCCCAGTAATACATTTTTAATACGAAATTTATGGGCTTACCATTGTGATTTGTCTCAACTTTTTGTAACCAAACAAAAGGTTGGGTACCAAAAATTATTCGGACGAACTTCACGCTTTTATTTGTCCCCGTAGCTTTTTATACCAAACATTTCAAATGAACATATATCATTTTGATTCTTCCATATATCTATAATTTAACTAAGAAAATTTAAGGACAATTGTTTATTATATTTTGACATGTTCCTACATTTTTGTACCCGGAAAAAGTTGGTTACAATTATTGAACATGTAATAATTTTCGTATTTAACTTATATCTCGTATCCGGCACTAAATTATCAGGACAAATCTTAATCTGTTTGATTCGTTCTTTATCTTTTTATTCCCGAAAAAAAACCGCTTGAATACAAACAAGTTTGGAACATATTACAAATATATATTCGTCCAAAAAAATTCGCACCAAAATTTTTTTCCGGATTATGGATACAATATGATTCGTTACCAGTTTTCGTAACTGAAAAGCTTGAATAGGAAAATCATCTCGTGACAAGCTTCATAAATCTTGATTCGTCCAGATATTTTTCGGGTTCGATTTTTTGGGACGAATATTTCATTACATTTTAATTGGTGTTTCAATTTTTTAAACCAAATATTTTTTAAACAAATCTTAGTTTACGTTTCGATTTATAACCGGCTTTAAGTTGGATACGAAAATTATCTGGACCGTTAGCATTTACATTAACCAGTCTCCAAACTTTTGATACCGGCTATTGGTACTTTGCGAAACGGAACGGAACGAGAGGCACCACATGGGGGAAATTAAGAAATGAAATGTAAATTCTTAAAATCAATATACAGTAATCATAATAGTAAACTATATGAACTATCCGATGAAACTCATACACAAACAATTATATATGCAGGATCTACAAGTCGCCTTTTTACATGTTTGTTATAAGATTGTAGGACAATTTGTATGTTTGTAAAGGGAAGGCTTTTTGCATATTCCCTTGTATGTGCACGCGTGATTATTCTTCAAACTACTTTGTTTGCGCTGTTGTTGTCATTATACATGTACCAATTTCCTGTGTGTCTAATAGTGTGTAGATGCGTAAGTGTGATGTGTTTTGTGCTTGTCACCTCCCGCTTTCAGCCTCCACCGCTGGATAGCCCTTCGGGCGAAAAGGAAGCCGAGTGCGCAAGTCTTCCCTGCCAGCACATAGCCTCTCTGCACTCAAGCCACATGCAGTGCCTCCCCTTCGGCGTCACACGGAAATTGAGTACCTCGCGGCCTCAAACTGACCTGCAGTGGACTCGGAGGTGGTCTGCCCCCAGACATGCGGCATGTCAGGCCCACCGGCGTGTGGACACGCCCTGATGCCCATGACCAGACCCCCAGCTATGGGTTAAATAGCTCCATTGTCTGTGGATAGCTAGGGATAGCACAAGGCTAAGCGAAACAACCCCAACAGAAGACTCGGAGTGGAGTCCCCGCTGGCAAATACATGTCAAACTCCGATAGGTCTCTGACAACTCCTGCATCCAGTCCTATCTCAAGCCGTCTCGACTACGTCTTGCTGCTGGACTCAAGTGGTTCTGGACAAGAGTGTGGTTGATGCTGCCCAAGTCTTCCTCACTTTAAACTAATTCACGCGCAAGTCACATCACCATGTAGTTGAAAGTTCAACCAAGACCTGTGGCGATGGGGAGTCACGACGTAGTAGGTGTGGATACACTGGTAGCTGCAGTGGCAAACCTGCACACAGGCGGCTGAGGATATTGGTCGTCTTTCCACCCTGACTGACTGAGCAGCCCTCTTTGGGAACTCACTGCTCACCCCCGTAGTCTGGGGAAGGGGCTAGAAAAGGTGCCCTAAACATTGCCTGTTTCAACATACCCGGGCCAGTAAACCGCGACTGGCAGGGATCCCGTTTAGCGGCCGACCTCAAAATGAATATTCAAAGGTGACTTCCCTCACCCTGGGAACGTGGAATGAACGTACCCTCCTAGACACCCAGTCAGCAGACCAAAGAGACGAACAGCCCTGGTTGCCCTAGAACTGGTCGATACAACATTGACATTGCAGCTTTGGCAGAGACAAGGCTAGCCGAGGACAAAGTGAGGTTACACTTTCTTCTGGAATGGTCGCAGCAGCTCAGAACGCAGAGAAGCTGGAGTTGGATTCGCCATCAGGACCAGTCTGATCAAGAACCTTAAGAGTCTCCCAAAAAGTATCAATGATCGTCTCATGGCTCTACAAATACCAACCGGGGAAAAACAGACAACTCTGATCAGTGCATACGCATCAACAATGAATAATCCGGAGGAAGTCAAAGACAAGTTCTATCAAGAACTAGACGAAGTATTATCTGGAGTCCCTAAAGGAGATAAGCTGTTTGTTCTCGGCGACTTCAACGCTAGAGTCGGCACAGATCACCACACCTGGGTTGGTACCCTCGGAAGGAATGGCCTTGGAAAGTGCAACAGTAATGGACTTCTGCTTCTCCGTACCTGTGCCACACATGACCTCATTATTACCAATACCATGTTTCGTCAGGCAAATCACAAAACAACCTGAATGCATCCAAGATCCAAGCATCTCATTGACTACATCATCACCAGGAGTGCAGACAGCCAAGATGTGTTGATAACCAAGGCAATGTGTGGTGCAGACTGTTGGACCGACCACCGAGTCGTCATCTGCAAAGTCAGCCTGAATATCCAAGCAAGACGCCGCCCACAGGGGAAGAGGGTAATAAAACGCCTTAATGTCAGCAAACTTAAGGCTGACAACAAAACCAACCGTCTTGCCACTGAACTGGACAACCAACTTGCTGATCTCCAGCTCAACACCCCGGACATAGAGGAAAACTGGAAAAGCTTCAAGAATAAGGTGCACACTGTAGCACTTGAACCATCAACCAAGAAGCACCAGGACTGGATTGACGAGAACGATGAGGAGATTAATGCCCTCATACAAGACAAGAACAAACTGCATGCCGCTTGTCAACAAGATCCTTCATCTGTTGCTAAGAGAGAATCCTTCAACAACATGCGCCAAATCATCCAGATCAGACTCCGTGATATGATGGACAGCTGGATGAAAGACAAAGCTGCCGAGATACAGAGGTACGCAGACATGCATGACACAAAACGTTTCTACGATGCTCTGAAAGCCCTATATGGTCCACAAGCCTCAGGAACATCTCCGCTGCTTAGTGCTGAAGGCTCATCACTACTCACTGAGCGCACAGATCTTGGACAGATGGGCAGAGCACTTTAACTCCGTTCTCAATCGACCATCTTCAATATATGACGAAGCTATATCTCGTCTCCCTTAGCTAGAGATCAACACGGATCTCGACCTCCCTCCAACTGCTCCAGAAATTTCGAAGGCTATGAAGCAGCTGTCCTGTGGCAAAGCTTCAGGATCTGATGTCATCCCTGCAGAAATACAAGGCAGGTGGATCCACAGTTGAAGTAAAACTGCTAGAGCTCTTCACTGCATGCTGGAATGAAGGCAGACAACCTTAGGATTTCAAGACATTCGGAACACCTCGTCCTTTCATGAATGAATAATCTCGGAAAGATTCGTGGGGGGTCTTCACTGGACGAAGCACGTAACGGTTCTTGTAGTATACACACAGATCTTTGTCTAAACATATTTATTTGTTTTGAATTGAACCAAATATTGTTCATCGGTATCATTGAATGTGTAATTTCAAATTACGGACTGAAAACGAAACTTCAGTCATCGCCTTAACGATCGTGTAATTGTTTACTTCAACACCGGATTTTTCCAAAATGGCGTCTAAATATGTCCGAGGTTATTCGTAGCGAATGGCAGAGGAGTTCCGAATGGATTTCAAGGATGCTTCTATCGTCCACCTGTACAAGAGGAAGGGCAACAGACAGTGTTGCGACAACCATAGGGGCATCTCTGGAAAACTCCTGGCCAGATTATTTATTTATTTATATATTTTATTGGAGTTAACGCCGTATCGACACAATTTGGGTCATTTCACTGCGTCCAGCGCACCTAACCTAGCTTTCCTGGACCATTGTCTATAACCAGTACTCACCTACCCTTCCACAAGGCCGGAAACTTCTCCATATTATCTAATCAATGGAGGAAAATCAACATTATTGTCAAATTTTCATGGAAGGATATAACCTCCCCGGGTGGGATTCGTACCCGCACCCCCTCGGGTACGAGTATCCAAATCCCGGCGCGCTACAACTGCGCTATCAACCCAGGTTTTGCCAGATTATTACTCAACCGCCTGAATTCACATCTGGAACAAGGTCATCTACCAGAAAGTCAGTGCGGATTTCGTGCTGGCAGAGGCACTGTACATATGATATTTGCAGCAAGGCAGCTTCAAGAGAAATGCCAAGAGCAGTACCAAGACCTGATCACTACTTTTGTGGATCTGACCAAGGCGTTCGATACTGTTAGCAGGGATGGCCTTTGGAAGATAATGGCCAAGTTCGGATGCCCAGACATTTTCATCCTAATCATCCGTCAGTTCCATGATGGTATGATGGCCCGAGTGCTAGACAATGGTGAAGCTTTACCTGACTTCCCTGTAAGTAGCGGTGTGAAACAATGCTGTGTCTTGGCCCCCACGCTCTTCACTATCATGTTCTCTGCCATGCTGTCAGACGCATTCAACAATTCTGACCCCGGTATCAGCATAAAATATCGCACTGATGGTAAACTATTCAATTTACGGCGCCTTGGAGCCATCACTAAAGTCAAGAACACCATCATCCGTGACCTTCACTTTGCTGACTGCGCTCTGAATGCCTGCTCTGTGTCGGATATGCAGTACAGCATGAACCGTTTCTCCGATGCATGTGACAACTTTGGTCTTACCATCAGCATCAAAAAGACTGAGGTCATGTTCCAACCCTCATCAGGCAAACTACAGGAGCAACCAAAGATCCAGGTCCAAGGCATTGACCTAAATTCTGTCGACAAGTTCACTTACCTTGGCGGCACATTGTTGTCCAATGTAGTTCACATCGACGACGAAATCAACAACAGGCTAGCCAAAGCAAGCTCAGCTTTTGGAAGACTCCGCAGCACTGTCTGGGACCGCCGAGGTATCCGTCTCGACACTAAACTTCAAGTCTACCGAGCCGCCGTCATGACTACATTGCTGTATGCCTGCGAGACCTGGACCATTTATGCCAGACACGCAAGGAAACTAAATCACTTTCACTTGACTTGTCTTAGGAAGATCAAATGGCAGGACCACATCCCTGACACTGAAATACTGACTAGGGCTAACCTCCCTTCCATCCATCCATACAGTACTTCAGAAGTCCCAAGTTCGATGGGTTGGTCACGTAACACGCATGCCTGATGAGCGCCTTCCAAAGCAGCTCCTTTACGGCGAATTGACAAGGGGGAAAGACGTGCAGGTGGACAGCGGAAGCGTTTCAAGGACAGCTTGAAAGTGTCACTCAAAGTTTTGGGCATAGATGTAGATTCCTGGGAAGAGCTGGCACAGAACAAACCAGCATGGCATGGAGCCACACACAGAGGATCAGTGTCTGCAGAGACGAACCGTCTGGATGAGTGCAGGAGGAAAAGGACGCTTCACAAGACCAGGGCAGCAAGCACCTCAACTTTAGCTACTGACTACAGGTCCCACCTGTGATAGATACTTCCAAGCCTGGCCCGACTAGCCACCTGCGGGTACACAGAACCCAGTCAACTACAAACTAGTAACGATGGACGAACAGCAACCAATTCAGACCATTCTCTCTTGTTTCGTTCCGTTTCGCGATGTACCCCCCAATACCCACACAGGTATGATGTACCAATACCCACTATAATATCAAATCATCATTTCTGGCTTTATATGTAGTTATAATTGCCGACCCAGGATATACAAGTCGCCTTATAACATGTTATAAGATTTGAATGTTTGTAAAGGGAAGGCTTTTTGCATATTTCCTTGTATGTGCACTGCACGCGCGTATTTATTCTTCAAACTACTATGTTTGCGCTGTTGTTGTCATTTTACCAATTTAGACCAATACCCACACAGGTCTTGGTACTTACCGAAATGGAACGAAACATTTTTATATCAATACATGTATCTTCATTAACATCCTCGGTAACCCAGGGTATTACGTCAACGATAATATTCATAATGTATAAATACCGTGGGTTACCGACGATGCTTCATTGATAACCTCGACATGGAATTATGCCGGGTATATCAAATATATGTAGTTATAATTGCCGACCCAGGATCTACAAGTCGCCTTTTTACATGTATGTTATAAAATTGTAGGTATTAATAGTATCATCGATTGCTTTCGGCGCAATATAACCTTTTTGTGTTGGTGCGCCGTAAAACCCAAACAAACAGTGATTATTTTTCAAACTACTATGTCTGCTGTCATAATACCAATTTAGCCCATTCTCTCTTGTTTCGTTCCGTTTCGCAAAGTACAAACAACCAAATTGTCCTACAATCTTATAACATACATGTAAAAAGGCGACTTATAGATCCTGGGTCGGCAATTGTAACTACATGTTTGTGTATAATATAGTTTCATCGGATAAACTAAGATTATACAGAGTTCATATAATTTACTATTATGATTACTGTATAATTAACATTTCATTTCTCAATTTCCCCCATGTGTTGCTTCTCGTTCCGTTTCGCAAAGTAGGCCTACCAATAGCCTTGATACCCAGCTTTTCTTTGTCAATTTTGATTTGTTCCAAAGTTTCGTAACAGGGAAAATGGGTACAAAATTAAAATGAATCCAAATCAGATTTGATAATGCTTTCCTTACCCGTTTCCATGAAAACAATATTTAATGCATCAGGTTATAGTTCAGTTACATTAACCTGTCACAACTTGAATAATTACACGGTCACTGAATTTGTGATTTCTTAGGAACTTATTTCCCCAATATTCAAAATCGCTGTATATATAGTTAGATCATCAATAATTGATATGGATCAGTGGCTCAACGGTTAAAAAGAAGTTAAATAATAACACATTCAGTGACCGTGTACTAATTCAAGTTGTGACAGGTTAATATAACAGAACTATACCTTTCGGTACCTCTCTTCAGGTCTTCTACTTACAATATATATAATTACAATGCGACTTTCAAATTAAAGTCATGGAGACTAATCTGATCTTCAGAAACATGTACTACGGGAGGGATTTTTTTATAGAAACAAAAACAAACACAAGATAGTGGTGAAAACGACCTGCGTTAACACCACTATTTACGTTGTATTTTATTGACATCTTATAATAAACAAAGATAAAATTCCCAATATGCCAACTAATAGCGAATAATGTACATTTTTTATCTGAAAACCGTAATAAATTTAAAAAAAACAAAATATTTTTCATTCATTACATCATATTAACTTTTTCGCATGGCTTGGGTTTAAAAGACAACATTCCTTCACATTAATTAGCCCTTTTATAAATGATCTCCCTTTGTTATCTAAATAGTGTACATGGTATTTTGTCCATGCAAAATAATTGGTAATATAATTTAAAAATCTGACATTAATCAAATGCCAGTTTCCTGAGAAACTTTCTGTTATCATAAAAATAAATATATTTTGGTATTATGGGAATTCTACACATGTAATTTACACAGAGTCAAAAATAAAGACAATCAAGTCATGCTGTTTGTTCCTCAACTCTCATTCCAAAAATGACATCGATGATCCAATGGTGAAACATCCTGAAATGCAAGATAAAGTCTTCCAGTTAAAAAAAATCAAACTTAAGAATAAAATCAGGCTTTGCCATAGACAAATAATCAGAAAGATCGAGCATGCATGTATGAAAGTTTTGATAACAAGGTTTATTAGAGGTTGTAAAGGAGCATAACTAGTAATTGATCCAGAGTTGTGTCCCCTGATAGTAGTGTAGATGTAGAACTGATGAGTAAGCTTCTAACGTTTCAGTCAAATATCTAGAATGTTACTTAACATGTTCAACTTTAGAATACTTTAACTTTAAATCTTAAACTGTATAAGGGACAAAACTTAAAAATTAATTAATCCATCGTCAAGTCGTTTCACAGTCATGTAGATGTATAGTAAATAAATATTAACCTGACGTTGGTACCCTCATTGTAATAATTTCACGCTTCATTGTCTGTCTATTTATACCTTCGGTAGATTCCGGGTATCATTCATACGAAGAAGCACGTGCTAACTGATCATGTACTTCATATAAGTATGTAATTGTTTGTAAGTTATAAGGAATGACTCTATAGCGCCGATGATACCGAGATGGACTGTGAACTACTGTAGTAAGTAGGTGTTGGTTCGAGCCCAATCATGCACAATTCTTTTTCATTTTTTAATATTTGTACAAACAAAATATTGTAAAAATTGTCCAAAAAATGTGTTATTTCATACATTCTTTTATTTTTTGTATTTTTATTCAACTATAATTTAAGTTTTATTATTTTGTAATTAGATCTAATCACATTTGAAGCACGACACAATACAGAAATACAATAAATATCAATTTATCCAATCAGATGAGTCGTGTCGCCAGCTCATATGTTATATAAAACACAATGCACGAGAAAATAGTCGGATATATGTATACTTTAAACGGTACGATGTATTGCTCTTTACTCACTTCAATTTTTAACTCGCGACTTGTTCAACTGTATTAACGGAGAAATAACGGAGATTATCAAGTCAGTCCGACATTTCTCGATGGGAGGCCGATTATTGATTTATACCGCGTCATCTCGATTTAATTTTATTCTGCATAAAGGTTAACGTCAGGTTAATATTTATTTACTATAGTATCAATGAATAAGCATACCAAATTTCATTCAAACATCTTGATAAGTACAAAAATATTCCAAAAATATTAACCCTCAAATGTTAAAGTATAAAAGAGACAGAACTCCAAAACCAAGACTTGTCCAAGATAAGTGTGCTTACTTTTCCCAGTGTTTTGTTATTCCCAAGTTTTTGAAAACAAGACTTAATTCTTTAAAGGGAAATAACTCAGATAAAAAATAATTACAAAAGTCACATCTTTAAGGAATGAAAGGGGCATAACTACAAAATTAAATCCAGCTACCATTTAAATGCCTTGATCACAACAGAAGATATTTTAAGGAAAACGAATTATCCCAAAAGCTGACACAAGTACAGTATATGATTTTTAATTAAAATATCTTAATTATTCAATACAATGTATAACACAGGGCACAACTCAAAAAATAATTAATCCAGAGTTTGACCTTGCATGACAATATGAAGTATTGTTTATAAGATGAAGTACTGATCAATTGTCAACTCAAGTTTCATTCATTCATTTTGATTAGTGCTGAAGATGTTCCAATTTAGAAAACTTCAATCTTAAATGTTTCAGTACAATTGGAAGTAACTCAACAAACAACACATCCAGAGTTACATCCTGTTAGTCACTTAGATGTAATAATGATGGCAAAGCCAACCAACATTCATTTAAATTTCTTAATAAGTAATGCTATTTATTTATTGGAGTTAACGCCGTATCAACACAATTCAGGTCATTGCACGGCGTCCAGCGCACCTAACCTAGCTTTCCTGGACCATTGTCTATAACCAGTACTCACCTACCCTTCCACAAGGCTGGAAACTTCTCCATATTATCTAACCAATGAAGGAAAATCAACATTATTGTCTAATTTTCATGGAAGGATATAACCTCCCCGGGTGGGATTCGAACCCGCACCCCTTCAGGCACGAGTATCCAAATCCCGGCGCGCTACCAACTGCGCTATCGACCCGGGTTAAATAATTAGTAATTCAAAGTGTATAAAAGTGGCATAACTCCAAAAACAATGTATCTATAGTAATGTTCCTTTATAGTCCTGTGGACGTAACATTGATGAATAAGCATGCAAATTTCATTAAAATATCTTAATAAAAACTAAAGATAATTTGAGAAATATATGAAAGGGAAATAGCTCCAAAAACAGTTTGTTCAGAGTAATGTCCCTTTGAAGAATGATTGATATGGTCCCAATTATAGTTTTATGCTGGGTTTAATGCTCTGTCAACACGATAAAGTTTATTTAATGTTGGCCAGCACACCTAACCTCGCATTTCTTGTACCGTGTTTACAACCAGTACTCACATACTCTTTCTAATTATTTAGTATATCAACAATTTAACCCCATACTTTAACCCCTCTGATTTAAATACACACTACAGTTCATCTGTACACACTATTCATTAGTTTAACATATATTTCTCAAAAAGTACATAATACAAATATATAATCAACAATAGTTTATACAGTGAAACACTCCTTGAACAGGAATGAAAATATCATTTTTAAAAAGTTCTTTTCTCAATTGATTTGAATCAGCAGGGTAAATGTATGCACCACTGACAGATGAATAAAATATTACAATAAACTAACTATCAACCTGAAATTTACTTACAATGTTGAAGTACTTGATTATCTCAAAATAAATATTCTTACACCAATCTATGTATTGTGATAAGTTGTTGCCATCAATATTAAGTGTTCTGTAAAAATAAACAAAGTTTTCATAGACAAATTATCATGACCCTAAACAAAAATCAATTTGAAACTCCACTTCTCAATTTGATGTCACCTAATTACACCCTCAATCATGACAGTATTTAGAATTCAAAAAGTCAAGGTAAAGGTCTTCTTATACATAACTATGTTCAGGACCACAGAATATTTCTCCAAGTACTGGCATTTAATGTACCTGGTATTTCTAATATTTTCAATATGACAAATATTTAGATTATCTTAAGTATCATTTTGTCAAAAACTACACAATTATCATATCAAATGGAGATAATAACTCACTTTCATTATTAATTTTGCAACACAATGTTGTTTAATAAATCTGATCAATGCAAAATGATAAGTATGATGCAACCAATGAAAAATATCATGTTTTGTAATTGTTATGTCTGAAGTTATTTCAGAGGGAATTTACACATATCATATGATATATCAAATGAAAAACTTTTTGATTTGATATTTTGGGAGAAAAATTTTTTATCAAGATATATTCATGAACTTATTTACTTATTGCTTTTACTAATTTATTTTACTTTTAACACACTGACACCATATTGTTTACAATAAATTAGTTAAACAAATTCACTACCTAAATTGATGCTTGAATTAAACTACAGTATCGTACGTAAAGATCTTTATTTCTAGTCAATTTATTAGAAACTACGAATTTTCCATTATTTCCATAAATGTTTTATGATCAAGTAGAACTGCTTATGTTGTATGATAGGCTTATAGTAAAGGTATTTTAATAACGGTGAGGCATGGAATGTAAATGTAATGCATTCAGTCACCATAAAACTATTCAAATTATGACAGTTGAAAAAACCGGACTGAATCATCATACAGTACAGGGTATATAGTCACATGATCTTCAGAATGTAAACAAACGCTTGTTTTTCTTCTAATTCTTGCATCAATCAAAATATAGAATTAAATACTGCATAAAATAACTGTAACATTTTTCATCCAAAAATGCTAACAATGAGTTAGCCTATGTCTATGAGTTGTAATCATTTATCTGAATCTTTCACACAAATAATCTTTGAATATGACTTAGTTTACCATTTGACTCAACTTTTATGTGAACATATTCCAGCAAATAATAAAAACTCACAAGATCAAACAAAATTTTCTAGAAAAGTAGTAATTATTATATGCACATTTTAATTTCATTTAATTATTTGTCTGGAAAGTGACATCTAAAAACATACTTTTGTTTACCTTATTATAGTTCTATTTTACTAACCCGTCACAACTTATATAATTACACGGTCACTGAATCTGTAATTTTTAACTCCTTTTGAACTTGTTATTTCTCCGATATTCAAAATCGCCGCATATAAAGTAAGTTTATCAATAATTAATATGGACCGGTGGCTTAATGGTTAGTTTATTTGTTTGTTTATTGGAGTTATAGCCATGTCAACACAATTTAGGTCATTTTACAGCGTCCAGCACACCTAACCTAGCTTTCCTGGACCATTGTCTATAACCAGTACTCACCTACCCTTCCACAAGGCCGGGAACTTCTCCATATTATCTAATCAATGGAGGAAAATTGACATTATTGTCAAATTTTTATGGAAGGGTATAACCTCCCTGGGTGGGATTCGAACCCGCACCCCCTCAGGCACGAGATTCCAAATCCCGGCGCGCTACCAACTTCGCTATCGACCCGGGTTTTAATGGTTAGTAAGAAGTTGAATAATAACACATTCAGTGACCGTGTAATTATTCAAGTTGTGACAGGTTAATAAAATAGAACTATAGCTATAGTTGTAGATCACATAACTATAGACCCTTTTTATAAAAATATCTTTTAGCTCACCTGAGCTAGCTCATGGTGAACTTTTCAGATCATTGAATGTTCGTCTTCCGTCCACAATTGTTTGTGAACACTCTAGTGGTTACATTTTAGGCTCATTTCTTTGCAAACTTTGTGAGGATGCTTGTCTAGGTGATTGCTCAGATGAGTTCAAACATGGGTCATCTTGGATGAAAAACTAGGTTACAGGAGCTAAAAATAGAAAAACATTGTTAACACTGTAGTGGCTACTGTTTTGATCAAAATATCATGGAAATTGGTCTGAAAGAGTGTTTTGTTGATTTCTAGGTCAAGTTCGAATATAGGTTACTTGGAGTCTAAAACTAGGTAACACAGTTCAAATATGGAAAAACTTGTGAACACTCCAGTGGTCATACTTTTTACTCAATTGTCATCAAACTTAGTCGGGATGTTTGTCTAGATAATTGCTTGGACGAGCTTGGAGATTGGTCATCTAAGATGAGAAACTAGGTAACTGGAGCTAAAAAAAGAAAAATCATGTTAAACTCTAGTGGCTATCTTTTTTATCCAAATATCTTGGAAATTGGTCAGATCATTTGTTTTGATGATTTTTAGGTCATATTTGAATTTGGTCATATGGATTCAAAAACTAGGTCAAACATCCCAAATTTGGAAGAAGACTCTAGTGATCATATTTTTGTACTCGGCTGTCTTCAAACTTGGTCAGGATGCTTGTCTTGGTAACTACTCAGATAAGTTTGAACATGGGTTATCTTACATGAAAAACTAGGCCACAGAGCCTAAAAATAGGAAATCTTGTTTACACGCATGTGGCATGTTTTTCCTCCAAATAACCTGGAAATTGGTCTGGAAGTTAGTTCTGATGATTCCAAGGTCAGGTATAAATATGGATTACCTGGGGTCAAAACTAGGTCACTCAGTCCAAATATGGAAAAGCCCTGTGAACACTCTAGTTGTCACAATGTTTACTCATTTGTCATTAAACTTGGTCAGGATGCTCGTCTAGGTAATTGCTTGGATGAGTTCGAACATGGGTCATCTTGGATGAAAAACTACTTCACAGGAGCTAAAGGTTACATATCACTTAAAACATTTGTCTGACAGGCAGATGTTAGGACTAATGAATCAGGTTCCCATACAGGTCACCTTCATATACAAAGCCTACATTTGAAGCATTTTGTGCACTGGAAGTGTGATAAACCATTACCAAAATATATCAAACTTACTCTGTTCATGTATGCACCAATGGTACTCACGTGAGCGATAAAGGGCCATCATGACCCTCTTGTTTTATTTGTACTGGGTTTAACGCCATGTCAACACAAATTTTAGGCAATTTTAAGGCATTCAGCACACCTAAACTAGCTTTCCAGGACTCTCATCTATAACCAGTACAGACCTACCATTCCACAAGGCCAGAAACTTCTCCATATACCATATTAATGGAGGAAAATAGTCATGATTGTCAAATTTTCATGGAAGTGTATAACCTTCCTGGATATGATTCAAACAAGTATCTTCTTCAGAACACTAAATTCGAAATCCAGGCCACTACCAATTGTGCTAAGGACCCAGGTTATAAAAATGTCTAATAATTGAACAATAAACTAAACTATACCTGACTGGTAATTAAATATTTTCTTGTAAAAGGTTTATCAGTGACAAGATCTCTCCAGAAGCTTGCTTTTATATTAAGTCTTTCCACTGCCTATAAGTAAAAATACATTTATAGAATATTTGATCTGTAATATTAGAATATCAGGAAACACTGAACACAGCAAATCACGAGCAATGATTTTGTACAAGGAGAAAGTCTATAGATTCAACAAACTTCTAATACAAAGATACACTGTCCACACAAAATAATCCACCATTTTTTCAGGGGAACTAACTCTATATAACACATTTAAACACCATGCTTTAACTCTTTATTGGTTGAGACTCAGACATGGGTAAAAAATGGCTATTTTTCACATTAACACGCTAGGGCTATATCAAGATACTCTTATTTCATGATTGATTAACTGACAGTATGTAACTTGGCAAAGTTATTACGTAGGTGACCGTCTTACAAAAAATGCCAGTTGAACCCTGCTCCTAGTTACCAAGGCAAGGCTGGAGCAGTGAACAAGAGTACAACTGATTTTCATTTGAGGTGTTTACTTTTGTAAGAAAGGGCCATTTACTACAATGCATTACATCAAGAGTTAGTTCCTGTCTTAAATATAAATTAAGTTCCTGTCTTAAATATAAATTAAATTAAGTACCAAATTGTTTCTGTTTTTTTCTCTACTGTCAAATATAAATGTTTCACATAGACTGCCTGCGTTATGTTAATCATTGTCCAACATTTGTGATTTTTCAAAAAAGTGTACTAGAATTAAGAGTTTCAATAAAATATAACAATTGGTATTTCTTCTTTGAAAACAAAAAGCTAAATAACCAATAGCAGTATAGAGATGACTTGTAAATTAATAACACCCTAGCCTGTTGTATTCACAATGAAATAGATATTATTTTTTGAATCTCAGACTGCACCAATACAATTATCTGCATTATTTTAGATAAAAAAGGTTCTAATTTCAAATATTTCTTATATCTGTGTTATTTCTTTCTTAGCCATTTACTGGTCATCACCCTAGGCTTTATCTGATAGTTGACAGATGCTGGCCAAGGACAGCGCTCGCCTTTTTGAGTGTTTTGTTCTTGGCAAGGCTTATCTTTAAACAAAAATGTCTTTTCGGGTGTTTTGTTCTTGGCAAGGCTTATCTCTAAACAAAATGTTTTCAAGACAAGATTGAATTATTCAAAGGAAAAAATCAGTCAAAAAGTAATTACCAAGTCATATTTGTCAAATATATAAAAGGGGCATAACTCCTAAAACATACATCTGTAGCCCATTCAAAGTTGAGTAGACATAGTAACAATGAATAATTATACCTACTTTCATTTAAATATCTTTATTAAAAATTGTTCGTTTGTTGGGTTTAATGCCATAGCAACAAATTGTATAGGTCATATAACGGCGGTCAGTCAACCTACTCACTCCTCCTGGAAAGGCTAAATCTGGATTTAGCTGTTAGCCAACTACATAGCGCATGCTTTCATTGTTGACTGACAACAGCCCTACATAATTAAAAATCATTGGTAGGAGGGAGAATAGCCGTAGAAATAATGTACCCCCCCCCCCGGGATCTTCATTAAGAACTATAAACATTTCAATTTGAACAAATTTTAATATTTAAGTAAAGGGGCATCACTTCAAAGTAATTTAACCTTAATGAATACTTTGTGAATACTTCCCTAACTGACAAGACATTTGTTAAACTTTTTAAAGCTTCAAGCAGCATTCTAATGAAATTATTGTCTTTACTTATTGCCATTTTTGTAAGGAAAACAGCAAATGAGCTCTCTGTATTTTTTGTTTAAGAACACTGTTTACGGGTATGCATGACATAATTGTATATCTAGGTATAGTTTTGACAAGAACACTTGTTTTCATTCTCTGTAACCTTGTTGAAGCCACTGACACACAGATGGCTAGTAAAGGTCATCATTCTATACCATTAGTGTAGGTCTGAAAACAACTTTGGAACTGACAAACCAATACAGTAGACCCAAGACCTACAGACATATATACCTGAATATAAACAAAAAGGTAGAACTACCTACCCAATCATCTTATTCTTGAGCAGTATTTTGAATTTCCTGATCTTTCGAATTTCAGACCCTTCAATTCTGTAAGTGCAAGTAGTCTGTTAACTTGTTCTAATGAAGAAAACATCCTGAAACAAACAATAAATAAGAGCTGTCCATAAGGCTTTTCTCAGTTCATCAGTGAATAGGATTTAATAGTAAGGTGGAAGTAGTGATGATGAATAAGTATTCCAAGTTTGAGTTGAATATCTTTGATAGTATTGAAGTTTGTAAAAACTACCCTTGGTTTTGGATGATTTTAAGTAAATAAGGGGCATAACTCCTAAACAATGTTGCCAGGGTTATGGACCTTGATAGTAAGGTGGAAGTAGTGATAATGTATAAGTATTCCAAGTTCAAGTTGAATATCTTTGATAGTATCTAAGTTTGTAAAAACTTTAATCTTTCTATGTAAAAAGGGGCATAACTCCTAAAACAGTGGAGCCAGGGTTATGGGCCTTAATAGTAAGGTGGAAGTAGTGTTTATGAAGAATTATTCAAAGATTGAGTTGAATATCTTTGATAGTATTGAAGCAATTAAAATTTGTAAAAAGCTTTAACCTTGATTTTGCATACTCCTAAAACAGTGAAGCTAGGGTTATGGGCCAAAATAGTTGGAAGTAGGAATGATGAATAAGTATCCAAAGTTTGAGTTGAATTTCTTCGATAGTATTGAAGAAATTTAAATTTGTAAAAATTTCAACCTTGATTTTGGATGTTTACTAAGTAAAAAAGGGGCATTACTTCTAAAACAGTGGGGCCAGGGTTATGGACCTTGATTAGTTATGTGGAGGTAGTGGTGATAAAAAGTGTTCCAGTTTGAATTGAATATCTTTGACAGTATTAAAGTTATTAAAATTTGTAAAAACTTTAACCTTGATTTTGGATGTTTTCTAAGTAAAAAAGGGGCATAACTCCTAAAACAGTGGGGCCATGGTTATGGGCATTGATAGTAAGGTGGAGGAACTGGTGATGAATAAGTGTTCCAAGTTTGAGTTTTTATCTTAGACAGTATTGAAATAATTTGTAAAATCTTTAACCTTGATTTGAGATGTTTTCTAAGTAAAAAGGGGGCATAACTCCTAAAAAAGTGGAGCCAGGGTTATGGGCCTTTATAGTAAGGTGGAAGTAGTGATGATGAATAAGTATTCCAAGTTTGACAGAATGGAAGTCATTTAAATTTGTAAAACTTTTACCTTGATTTGCTATGCCAACGCCCCGGTGACAATAAAAGCTCTCATTTTCTTTGAAAAGTCGAGTAAAAATAATGTCATATTTTATATGAAAATTTGGATACTTACGATACTGTAGGCAATATTACTCATTAATAATTTGAGTGGTTTTAGATTAAACATAACTCCAATTTTAACCCCAGGGGCATAATGTGAGCAATCTTTGCAAACAACCTTAAGGTAGAATACCCATAATACACATATCATCAGAATTACAGTCTAGATTCACTCGCAAAATATTTTTTTACTTTCTATTGACAAATAAATTTTTTATAACATTTTCTTTGAAAATTAAGTAGAGTAAGAATCACACTATAAATTTGTAGAGGTATTGTTCGTTTTTTCTCAACTGTCAAAGTTTGAATAACTTCATGGAGGATGATTGCACACTATCTCAATATCACGAGTGTTAGACAAAGAGCACGAAGTCACTGTGAAATTATTCATGTTTTGACAGTTGAGAAAAAAGCGAACAATATAAGCCTTTAAAATGTAAAAATTAATTCAATAATCAAATTCTTTTCATAATTGTGGTTTAATAAAATTCACAATACTTTTAATGAATGCAAATACATCAACTTTAATAACTTTTCATGAATTTAAGAATAATATCATATACATTTTGAAAAAGGAAGCATTTACACAATAAAATAGAAAATCCGATCTTCATCGATTATATCAACGTTGACGAAAACAACTCACGTAAAATGTCAACATGATCCCATATCGCTCGGAGTTTAACAGCAGCTATTATGGGAATTCTGCCTTAAGTTGATGATACAAGCCAAATATCAAAGTTCTAGGCCTTACCAAAGCTGATCTTTTAAAATTTCCTCATGGCCAAGACCAATATTGACCCCAGGGGCATAGTTTAAACACTTGTTATTAAGGACCTTCAGATATTGCTACATGTCAAATTTGGTAGCAGTTAAGCTTGGTAGTTTTGAGGGGAATATTTAAGAAATTGTAACTTAAAATGACTCATGAACTAGCGCACACATGAATGCTAGATAGATAAAAAAAAAAATCTTGGTTATTTATCTAATAAGGTGTTAGCTAAAGTAGTTTCATGGATTTAGAATAAGTAACAAACTTAATAAGAAAAGAAACTCTTAAATCTAAATAATACTTATGGAATCTCCATACAACTAATACAGTTAAAGTATACCAACTGTATTTTATATAGACTCAGTTTCATGCTGGTGCACGATCACAGATTTTACAGCTATTAGCCAACTTTTATCTAACAATCTCTCTGGGAAGTCTTTTACTGTGCTTATGTGCAATCTACAAAATGAGGCAATACAAATGCTGCCAACAAATTGCCACAACAGAAAATACCATCCTTGGAAACTTTTTACGTCAGGGTGGAAGCAAATGAAGTAATTTATCTTTTGCTCAAGACGTGTCCCTCATAGGGTTCCAACCCAGAACCTCTCAACCCCTAACCACTGTAGTTCCGCTCTATCCATACCAAATTGGAACAAATTGTATAAACTCTCCTCAAATTGACATAGTAAATGGTACTTCCAGACAGGTCCGGTACAACTCAACCCGAAGACAACTCAACCCGAAGTAGGGACAACTCAACCCGTAAGTTGGGACAACTCAACCCGCGGACAACTCAACCTGTATAATATATTATGATATATGATCTAATTAGTTATTCATCATAGAAATATGTAAAAGTGAAATCAAATGTATTTCTATCGAGAATGGAAGATATTTGTGAATTAAGTATAAGTAATGTATGTTATTTAGAGATTGTGTAAATATTGTGTCAATTGTATTGTATATCAAATATGTAGTAGTCATATACATTTAAGATTGAGTACCTGTTTTACCGATAATTGAACATTATTTGTTATTAATCAAGTAAAAATGTGTGATATGTAATAAACAAACAAGAATGATGTATATTTTTTATCACATATTTCACATATTTAACGGAGCCCAAGGCCCTGCCACCAGAAGAAGCAAACTTTTTAGCTGTATTGTTAAAGTCTAGAAACTCATCTAGTACTACCCCTAGGTACCTATAATGTTCTACATATGACAAATAATTGGTGCCAACATGAAAAATATAGTCACATCTAGGTTTACCCCTGTTTCTGAAATGAATAACATTTGATTTATCAGGGTTTATCTTTAAGCGCAATTTTGAACATCAGTCACCTATGTAATCAAGCATTTCTTGCAAGTCTGATTCTGATGATGCCATGACTACAATATCATCTGCGTACATTAATAAACACATATTTTCGCCATTAATATCGACCCCTTTTCCTAGAGCTTTAAGACCTTCGGCTAGATCATTAATGAAAAACGCAAATAGGGTAGGGGATAAATTATCGCCTTGTCTGACGCCTGACTTAGTCGTAAAGTGCTCAGTATAGATACCATTAAGCCGAATTGTAGATGAAGTATTAGTGTACATTGCTTTAATAGCATAGTAAAACTACCATCGATACCTTTAGATAACAATTTGTATAGTAATGCATCTCGATCAAGGTAATCGAACGCTTTTTGCAAGTCTATAAATGAAGCGAACGTCGGTTGCCTTGAATGAAGTCGATTATGAATAATAGAGGTAACGGTGTATACATGATCTTCACAAGATCTGTTTGGACGGAACCCATTTTGCTCATCTACAAGCAAGTCATTAGTTTCAAGAAACGGTAATAATCTGTTATTAAGTAATGATGAGTATAATTTACTTACACAAGATATAAGATGTATATTTTTATCACATATTTTCATGGTAACATAATTATCACAGATCAATAAACAGTAATTTAAAATTAATTTACTTACTCATAGAATGAGCTATTGTACAACTACACGGCGAAATGGGATAATTCACAATAACTCTTGATTTAACAAGCTCGTATTTTTGTAC
The DNA here is from genome assembly GCA_025267735.1 of Mactra quadrangularis. Classification (NCBI taxonomy): domain Eukaryota; kingdom Metazoa; phylum Mollusca; class Bivalvia; order Venerida; family Mactridae; genus Mactra; species Mactra quadrangularis. The sequence continues at coordinate 34,523,601 of CM046294.1, read as the reverse complement.
ATAATATTGTGGATTTTGTTAGTCAATATATCTAATGACATATTTTCAATTTAATTAGCCAACTTTAGGTTAAAAATTTCACCATTATTTTCATACTTTAATATCTTTCATTAGCGATTATCTTTATCTCAATATCAAATTTAACTGTTAAAACATATTATTTATGATGAATAACTAATAATATATCATACGGGTTGAGTTGTCCATGGGTTGAGTTGTCCCAGCTTACGGGTTGAGTTGTCCCAGGTTGAGTTGTCTTCCGGTTGAGTTGTCCCGAACCCTTCCAGACACTTATTGACATAAAATACATTAATATATAAAGATCTTAGCCATTTACTTCTTATCACTTCTCCTCACCTTTTCATTCTTCTGAAGCTTGATACTCAATGCCTTTCTGTATGTTCATAAATATTAAACAACACAGTAAACAACATTCACTTGTATCTACATCTAATGTTTAACATCCTACAAATATAAAAAAATGTCATTTTAGTAATTAACGAATAAAAACGCTTCATGCGTGTCTTGAGTATTTTCTTACTATTAGTCCTGCAGTATATGAGGTCAACCGTGCACTTGAGTCCCCACAAAGTGTTTTTGTTGTTTCTATATCTTTGAAAGGTGCTGAATAAGAATCCAAGTGATGACACCTTGTCATCCTTGAGCAATTTGCATAATATGCAAATTAAGTCCGCCATTATAGAAATTCCGTTTTTCGCTAATAACTCAATAACCAACTTAGATACAAAATTAAAATATGTATCCATACCCATGTTTTTAGGGTCTATCTATCACATGGTACTAATATCAGCTTGATCAGATCATTTAAATATGCAAATTTATGCAAATTAGGTATTTTACGAAACACAAAATTCGGTTTTGCTATACAAATCAACGTCTGGAGTTTTTACGTTAATATTTTGAGTAAAATATGTTTATGTTATGCTACTTTTGTATATATTAAATACAAATATACAAATAATTATATTAAATCAATTAATAATGCTCTAAAGATATACAAAATATTCAAATTACGTTAAAACTTGTAGGATTTTGCCTCGAGCATTTCATGGTGTCATGAATATTTATGCCATAGTCTAGCATTCTGTTGATGCCTTGATAATTTTGATTCGGCTTCTACACCTTTGAACAGAGCTGACTAAGAAATTTAGTGATGACATCCAGTCATCCTTGAACAATTAGCATAATATGCAAATTTGGTCCGCCATAATTGAAATTCCGTTTTTCGCTAATAACACAATAACCAATCATGATAAGATTTTAAAATATGTGTCTGCACCCATGTTTATAAGGTCTAGCTATCATATGATACCACATTCAGTATGATCAGATGATTTGCATATGCCAATGTATGCAAATAAGGTTTTTCAAATGAACTGTTTTTCAAGTTAATTTATTTTGTTCAAATTTAAGTACTTCAAAAAGGAAATTTTCCAGGAAATATACCGGTAATTGAAATATATTGAATATAATAAAAAAAAACATCCTGTCATTGACATAATTTTAGCATCTATTTGATTGATACACATGTACTTCATGGCAATAGTAGTAGCCGGAAAGTCGTACTTATGTTCGTGCAGATTTGACCCCTCAACATTGTTTACTGTGGAAAGAAATTCATGAAACTACATCTGTCAACTTTATTAATTTGCTCATTGTTTCCATTGATAAATTTACTCAAGATTAGATAGAACGTTCTAGGCATGTATATAAATATATAATAACAATGCCAGCATTAAGGAATGTCGTATACATGAAACTATTGCTAGCATGTTCAATAATATTTGTTGCTTTTCAAGTTTTCAGAATCATAAATACGACAATAAAACCTTGTATGCATGTTTGATAACTAGACTTTGTATGAATGTTTATAGCATAATTGGTTATTGCAATGTGAGCAGGAATCTCAATTCTGTAACGCCATGATAATCAGACTTACCGGGTATTTTGGACTATCACGGAAGGTCATGATCTGCAAGAATTGAATTGGGATATCCAAACTCGGAGTGTGCTGTACTTGGTCATGGCTACACACACTTAATTTGTCTTTGTATGGCTAAATTTTCAACTTTAATTTGACGAAAAGTTGTTTTGCATAGTATATTCTTACAATTATTTGAATGCATCCTTACTTATCTTCCTCATTATATCAAAATAAAAATGATTACAGAACATATTCTCAGTAGGGGCAATAAGTCATTGGAGAAATTACGGGCATAAAAACAATATTCTTTACAATATAATGACCGTAAGGACCACGTATCTTAATTATCTAAAATTTATATATAATACAATGCAATGCATGTTCTTAGTTTATGTAGAATACTTTAGTTTTATACACTGACTTTGACTTAGATAGAGACAAGGGTTATCACTTTACTTTATGCACTCAATTTGCATTACTATACATATCCAAATCATCTGATCCTTATAATATAAGTATATGTTCTCCGACATAAAACGAAACAAAATAATGCCATGGAAGCATATATATATATATCGGTAAATACATACTGTTTATGTTTGTCATATACGGTTATTGAGATATTATGAATTTTTTTCAAGTGTGTCGTCACTCTAAATATACTAACTAAATACTTTGTCTTTAATTATTTGTAAATTATCGTTAATCTGTTCATAACAGCTCGAAATTTGGAACATGATCTTTATTTTATATAGTGAAAAAAAAACACTTTCCTATACGTAAGACCTAATTTGCATACATCTGCATTTGCAAATCATCTCTGATAATGCATAAGGTCGTATCATATGATAGCTAGACCCTACAAACATGGTTGCAGACACATATGTTAAATTTTTATCATGATTGGTAATTGTGTTATTAGCGAAAAATGGAATTTCGGTAATGGCGAACTAAATTTGCATATTATAGAGTGGGTGGACCAGTGCTCGGCGTAAATTTATCTTTGCCTAAAACATATTGTGCAAAGTTTAAACTTATCTTTAATACTTGCAGTTTAAATTGAAGAACTATCCCAGAAAGAAATTCCATTGTAAAGAAAATTGAAAATAAGTTGTCAAATTTTCCGAAAATGTGCTAAAAATAGACACTGTATTTTTGGACTATGGTTCCGATGACCGGTACCAATGCTCGGCGCATGCAACACGTGCGTACGAAGTATTTTTCAAGAATCGATCATCATTTTCTGAAAATGCATGCAATTTTGAATAAATATGTAGAAAATTAAAAACATGTATTCAAAATTAAGCTACGTTTAATCTCATTTAAAATACATGTTTACACACTTGTAAACTCTTCAATATATGAATGAAAACATTGTATAATAATTAAAAAATGATTGATATCAAGAGCAATACTTGATCACATTTATGATATATATGATTCTCTACTTCTTTGTAGTCTATGACTACGAAAATGCAAAAAAATATGTACAGATAATTACATATATTCTTCTCTTCAGTATATCTGTAGGAAATGCATAAACAAACTGAGTCTGAAGTGCAGACAAGACTGATATCAACACGTGTTTGTACACCAGAAGGGAAGCAATAATAATTTTGAACATATCTATATATGGAATAATTTATTACATATAATAAAAAATATGATATTATCATTGTGTTTTGTTGTAATATTTCCCCTAACGGTGAATAATTTCACATCATTGATAGAGGGTAATGATGAGTAGTATCTGTGGTCATTAATTAAAATGACCATTTAAAGTAAAATGCTGATATAATATGATATAATTATAAATTGAATAGTATTATGTAAGTTAGGATGATATTAACGACTAAAAGATAGAATCAAAAATTGAAATCGTTGTTCTAATCCAAGAAGGACTACTCTTGTATGAATTACGGTTACGCGAACATAGCCAATGTTAATATCGGCTGTTGTTGACAGTGGTGAGTTAAATGCGTCTTTCACGAACTTTTCAGCCAAAATATCACAAGAAACTATTACATTTATTAGAAGAATGTTTTTGTTGAATAATTAAACCATTTTTATTCGATTATCTTAAGTTTACTTGAAGAAAAGTAAGTTTAAAAGACTATGAAAAGAGTTTTAACAAGAGTTGTTCTCCATAACATCTGCAACCGGTGACGTCACGTGATCAAACCGGAAGTTGACATTATCACAGAAATTTAGGTCAGATGACAACAAATTGAATTCAGCAGGTTTTATTTAGGTCAGACGTCTATATTTTTTATAATACCGCGAAAAATACGCGATACGCCGAGCACTGGTATAGGCCGAGCACTGGTCCACCCACTCTTCTAATTGCTCATGGGTGACAGGGTGTCCTAACTAAATTTCTTAGTCAGCTCCGTCCAAAAAACTGAATCAAAGCTATCCAGACCTCCACAGAATGCTAGACAACGGCATAAATATACATGACATCATGTAATGTTTGAGGCAAAATCCTACAAGTTTTAACGTAATTTGAATATTTTGCATATATTTATAGTATCATTAACTGATTTAATGTAACTATTTGATTTAATTGTATTTAATATATACAAAAGGAGCATAACATAAACATATTTTACTCAAAATCTCAATGTAAAAACTACAGACGTTGATTTGTATAGCAAAACCGCATATTGTGTTTCGTAAAATACCTAATTTGCATATATTTGCATATTTAAATGATCTGATCAAGCTGATATTAGTACCATGTGATAGATAGACCCTGAAAACATGGGTATGGATACATATTTTAATTTTGTATCTAAGTTGGTTATTGAGTTATTAGCGAAAAACGGAATTTCTATAATGGCGGACTTAATTTGCATATTATGCAAATTGCTCAAGGATGACAGAGTGTCATCACTCGGATTCCTATCCAGCACCTTTCAAAGATATAGAAACAGCAAAAAAACTTTGTGGGGACTCAAGTGCACGGTTCACCTAAAATATGGCATTTTACTGCAGGACTATATGACATTTAACTTACATTTCAATGTGCTCAGTATCAGCTTGTTTTATAAGCACTGCAAAGTGTCCCAATTTAAGAGAATTAAAGTGAAATTAAATTGTGCTTTTTTCAACAACTGAACAGACTTCAATGAGAAATTTAACTTGTCTCACGAAAATTTTAGTAAAAGTATTGACAATTTTCATACTACAGTTAGAGATCATAATAGGACTGGTTTGACAGTTAAGTTTCAATGTTAATTTAAACATAACTGTCAAACCAGTTCTATCATGATCTTTAACTAGAAGTCTGAACAATACTAATCCAAAGTCCATACCACTATCCATTCTTCTAAAGCTTGATACACAATGCATTCATATTCCATATGTACATAACAGCACAGTAAACAACATTAACAATGTCCATATCTATGACCTCTAACATCCTAAAAAACAAAAATATATCACATTGTAATGATATATTCAAATAATATACCTCACAAATCTACATACATGTACATTTATTTTTTGTTCAATTGTGAGCAAGATACTAGCTTGCTCAAGAAAGCAATAAGCTTTAATGCGATGGTTTTTGAAGTCACAAAACTGACAATATACATCACTGAACCTATGTATTGCAACTATTAGCATTTGCCATCCTGTTCAAATCTATAAATGTTTTATAACAAAATATGTTTTTGTTTAATAACTATTTATTTTAGCCTAAAATTATGAATCAGGTTATTGCAAATTATTATTTGTTTATTACTCAACTCTCCACCATAAAGCCTGTATAATACAATTTGAGAAAAATGTTTGCTCAAGAATAAAAGTTTGAATATTAACATGGTGTGTTTTGAAAGGATTTGAACCATGATTAACAGCTATCTGATGATTATTAGACCAATGCCATAATTATTTGGCAGACTTCTATTAATTTTTCACAAACTGCAACAAAAACAACATATATATGATATTACAAATAGAAAGTACTAACTTTGTATTAATAAAAAAGAAAACACAAAATACTTACATAAAATACAGATTTTTCTTGACTTGACAACATGACATCATCTCAAGATTATTAACGCACAGAACTACCTTGTTTTAGACTTGATATATAAACTATTCAAGTATGTTTTGTCCTGCTTTGTTCTTGTAAGTTGAAAAAGAATTATGATTAAAAATCATAAATAAATGACGAAAACATTTAAAATCTCTACTAGTATCTAATCTAAAGTATTTCATTATATGTTAACTGTGTTTAAAATGTTGTCCAATAAGCCTTATTTAAAGCAATGCACACACGCCACACTGTCAATATAAAATCTCATTTTGGAAATGTTCAGGCAAGACATTTTTTCCAAGACTGCTACAATATACATAAAAATAATTTTGAACTCAATTCTTCATTGCTTTGCATGTAAAGAGTTGTGTAACAGTACTTAGTGTCAGTGTCAGTATCAGTTTTTTCCTCATAATTTACCACCAAATAATGTGACTGTGATAATACATGCAGGTACCAATATTAACATTGATATTTCTAACAGAAAAGAAGCAAACACTATTATCATCAAACTGCTAAGTGTTTTTCCTAAATCTTTTGCTTATCAATGTTTTTCTTTCTAAATGATATGACTCATTCTTAACTGTAGTTCATACATGCTCGGTATATATATACCATCAAATACTGTCCATATGCTATGGGTTGATCTGTATTAATAGTTAATAGAATATGATATTAAGTCCTTACACCATCACAATGTACAATTATAGCAGGAAAAGGTATTCTAAGCATGAATATAAGACTGAGAAACTTTATACTTACCATTTCATTGGTTCTATCATATAAATGCCAACAGACAAACCATAATAGATATTTTACAGTTGTATATTAATCCCAGTAATTGGGTCAATTATGTTCATCAAATTTGGAACCATTGTCATCTTTATTTCTTCACCACCTTTGTTCTTATCACAGTTGCTCTGTTCACTTGTGTTGACATGTATACCATGAAAATACAAAAAAAAAAAAAAATAGTTAAAAGGAATTGTTAATTTACTTCCATCGTTAGTATATCCCAGATGCTGAATAAGATATATCAATTATTGCCTGATAGTACATTTCTATCAAATGATTAATTTGGTTGGTTAAGGCCTACTTTATATTCCTTTTTCAAAGTCAGATCACATAAGCGGCTAACATATTTACTTATTGGGTTTTTGTGTCATACAGCGACAAAGAAAGAAACAATCACTTTATACATTGTAATTTGGAATGACAGAATACTTACCTATTTGCTTTATGTGCCATACATTACTAATTGTGAATTGGATGTATAAAATATAAATGTATTGGGCTAATGTATCATACATCGACAAAGATAGAAAAATTACAATAACTTTGGTGTTTTGGGGTGATAGAATACTTATCCAATAGGCTTATGTGTCATACAGCGACATAGAAAGAAACAATAACATTACTTTTTTTGTGTTTCATGGAGATCTATCTATTGGGCTTATGTGTCATTCACCGACAAAGATAGAAAAATTACAGAAACTTTTGTGTTACAGGGAGATAGGATTTTTATCTATTGGGCTTATGTGCCATTCATCGACAAAGATAGAAAAATTACAGAAACTTTAGTGTTACAGGAAGTTAGAATATTTATCTATTGGGCTTATGTGTCATACAGCAACAAAGAAAGAAATAATAACATTACTTTTTGTGTTTCGGGGAGATAGGATTTCTATCTATTGGGCTGATGTGTCATACAGCGACAAAGAAAGAAATAATAACATTACTTTTGTGTTTCGGGGAGATAGGATTTCTATCTATTGGGCTTATGTGTCATACAGTGTCAAAGACAGAAATAATAACATTACTTTTTGTGTTTCGGGGAGATAGGATTTCTATCTTTTGGGCTTATGTGTCATACAGCGACAAAGATAGAAACAGTTACATTACTTTTTGTGTTTTGTGGAGAAAGGATTTCTATCTTTTCGGCTTATGTGTAATACAGTGACGAAGTTAGAAACAATTACATTACTTTTTGTGTTTAAGAGTGATAGAATCCATCTATTGGGCTTATGTGTCATACAGCGACAAAGATAGAAACAATTACATTATTTTTTGTGTTTGGGAGTGATAGAATCCATCTATTGGGCTTATGTGTCATACAGCGACAAAGATAGAAACAATTACATTAATTTTTGTGTTCTGGGGAGACAGGATTTCTATCTATTAGGATTATGTGTCATACAGCGAAAAAGATAGAAACAATAACATTATTTTTTGTGTTTCCGAGTGATAGAATCCATCTATTGGGCTTATGTGTCATACAGCGAAAAAGATAGAATCAATAACATTACTGTATTGTGTTTCGGGTTAATATAATATTTATCTATTCGGCTAATGTGTCATACAGCAACAAAAATAGAAACAATTACATTGTACATTACTTTTTGTGTTTTGGGGTTGTAGAACATCTATCAATTGGGCTTATTAGTCTTTCAGCGACAAAGAAAGAAAAATACATTACTTTTTGTATTTCAGGGTGATAGAAATTTCATCTATGGGGCTTATGTGTAATAGAGCGACAAAGAAAAAAACATATATTTTTGTGTTTTGGAATGATAGAATACTGACCTATTGAATTTATTCGTCATACAGCGACAAAAATAGTACAAAAGCACGACAGTTATTGTGTTTGGGCTATTGAAAAGATGTATCATTATTGTGTTATATGAGTCGTACATCGAAAAATAAGAAACAATTATACCACTTTGTGAATTTAGGAATGAAAGAATACTATCTTTTTAGTTTAATGTATCATACAGAAACAAAGAAAACAAGAGCACCGCTAGGCGGAGCATTATATGCCCGAATGTGTTTGTTCTTTTAGTTTGAATATTGTGGACCAAATGGAACTAAAGTTATACTCTGGAAACTGTTTTCAGTTTTAAGGTAATAGTGACCTTGACCTTTGACCTTGTGACCCCAAAATCAATAGGGGTCTTCTACCCGATATGGACAATCCTCCCATGAAGTTTGAATACTGTGGGCAAAATGAAACTTAAGTTATGCTCCGGAAACTGTTTTCAGTTTTAAGGTAATAGTGACCTTGACCTTTGACCTTGTGACCCCAAAATCAATAGAGGTCTTCTACCTGATATGGACAATCATTGTATGAAGTTTGAATATTGTGGACCAAATGGAACTTAAGTTATGCTCCGGAAACCAAATTGCTAACAGACGGACGGACAGACGCCACGGGGTATAACATAATATGCCCGAAATTCTTTCGGGCATATAAAAACCAATCACAATTGTTATTGTGTTTTGTGTAAAAGTATACTTAGCTATTGGATTTATGTGTCATACAGCCACAAAGAAAGAAACAATCATAATTCACTTAATGTGTCTTGGCTAAAAGAATACTTAGCAATGAGGTGTATGTGTCATACAGCGACAAAGAAAGAAACAATCATAATTCACTTAATGTGTCTTGGCTAAAAGAATACTTAGCAATGGGGTGAACGTGTCATATAAGGACAATTTTTTATTGTAAGACAATCATATTTAAACAGAAATGTTCCATGAAGTACCTTCATACTTATGTTGTTACATTAGATGCTCTTGTATTTACAAGTTTGTAAAAAATAGTCTAAACAAAATAATTCAAACTTTACAAACCCTTTTACAATAGAGGTAATCGAAAAGAATTATCATGTAATGATAAATGAAAAAAAACCAAATGTGTGCAAAACAAGGTTCACGCCAAGTAATATTACAAAAAATATCGGTGAGGAAATTAAATAAAAAAATAATATGAATTATATATCTCACAAAAAGAAAACGGAAAAAACTACTGAGTTTAAATCTAAATTATTAAGGGTGAAATAAAATTGTTGTTACTCAAATACTCAAATTAAATACGAAATTTCAAAAATAAAATTAAATGACCACATATAGTGATCATCAACATGTATGATTAATCAACAAAAATACGTAAAAATAAAAAAAACCACTTCATTCAAACTATGAATAATTTTCCTCACAAAAAATATAAATGGAAAAAACTGTTTTGATTTCCTATGTTAACAATTTTTGACACTTAAAATAAAGTTATAGTTTAAAACAAACTACAAAAATGAATAAAAAGTCATCATTATACACTGATTTTTATTTTGTCTCAGAGATAATTAAAGTTATCAAATAAAATCGATATACTAAACAGAGACAAAAATAAGCAACAATTTATGCATATAAAATCGAACAAAATTAAAGCAAAAAAGTAGCAAAAAGTGCCTAGTAAATAATAAAAGATGAAAAAAACTAAACTTAAGTATTCAGAAGAGAATTGAAGATCCATCATGAACTAATTGTCGAAAAGGATGAAGGGGAAAGTCCCCCGACCGAGACAAATTGTGATCAATATTCATTCAGACATAGTCGTAGTGTCAACCTACCAAACAAAACCAAGTTAAGTAAAGAAAACCTTACCTACAGACAAAAATGAGCAAATAAAAAACCTAACACGATTTAAGCAAAAAATGGAGCAAAACTACCTAATAAAAATAAAAGATGAAAAACTTAAATTGAGCATTAAGAGAACTCAAGACCCATCATGAATTGATAGTCAAAAATAAGAATGAAGGGATAGTCCCCGACTGAGACAACTAGTGATCCATCTTCATTCTGACATAGTCTTAGGGTCACCCTAATAAAAAAGATAAGTAAAGTAAAAAAAATCCTTAACTATAGACAAAAATGAGCAAATAAAAACCTAACACAAAGCAAAAAATGCAACAAAAATACCTAGTAAAAAATAATAGATGAAAAACTTAAATTGAGCATTAAGAGAACTGAAGACCCATCATGAACTAATAGTCAAAAATAAGAATGAAGGGATAGTCCAAAACCGAGACTAAAAATCCTAACCTATAGACTAAAATGAGCAAATAAAAACCTAACACAAAGCAAACAAATGGAGCTAAAATACCTATAAAATATAAAAATAATAAATAAGTAAAAAAAACTAGATTAAAAAATGCTACCCTAAATGTTAAAGTGCATACCTGTATAAAAAAAGCAAAATATGCAGTAAAAATACCTAATAAAAAATGAAAGATGAAAAACTTAAATTGAGCATTAAGAGAACTGAAGACCCATCATGAACTAATAGTCAAAAATAAGAATGAAGGGATAGTCCCCAACCGAGACAAATTGTGATCCATCTTCATTCCGACATAGTCTTAGGGTCAGCCTAATAAAAAAAACCAAGTAAAGTAAAAAAATCCTAACAAAGCAAAAAATGGAGCAAAAATACCTAGCAAAAAATGAAAGATGAAAAAACTTAAATTGAGCATTAAGAGAACTGAAGACACATCATGAACTAATAGTCAAAAATAAGAATGAAGGGATAGTCCCCAACCGAGACAAATTGTGATCCATCTTCATTCTGACATAGTCTTAGGGTCAGCCTAATAAAAAAATAAGTAAAGTAAAAAAATCCTAACAGAGCAAAAAAATGGAGCAAAAATACCTAGCAAAAAATGAAAGATGAAAAAACTTAAATTGAGCATTAAGAGAACTGAAGACCCATCATGAACTAATAGTCAAAAATAAGAATGAAGGGATAGTCCCCAACCAAGACAAATTGTGATCCATCTTCATTCCGACATAGTCTTAGGGTCAGCCTAATAAAAAAAAACAAGTAAAGTAAAAAAATCCTAACAAAGCAAAAAATGGAGCAAAAATACCTAGCAAAAAATGAAAGATGAAAAAACTTAAATTGAGCATTAAGAGAACTGAAGACCCATCATGAACTAATAGTCAAAAATAAGAATGAAGGGATAGTCCCCAACCGAGACAAATTGTGATCCATCTTCATTCTGACATAGTCTTAGGGTCAGCCTAATAAAAAAAATAAGTAAAGTAAAAAAATCCTAACAGAGCAAAAAAATGGAGCAAAAATACCTAGTAAAAAATGAAAGATGAAAAAACTTAAATTGAGCATTAAGAGAACTGAAGACCCATCATGAACTAATAGTCAAAAATAAGAATGAAGGGATAGTCCCCAACCGAGACAAATTGTGATCCATCTTCATTCCGACATAGTCTTAGGGTCAGCCTAATAAAAAAATAAGTAAAGTAAAAAAATCCTAACAGAGCAAAAAATGGAGCAAAAATACCTAGTAAAAATTGAAAGATGAAAAAACTTTAATTGAGCATTAAGAGAACTGAAGACCCATCATGAACTAATAGTCAAAAATAAGAATGAAGGGATAGTCCCCAACCGAGACAAATTGTGATCCATCTTCATTCCGACATAGTCTTAGGGTCAGTCTAATAAAAAAACAAGTAAAGCAAAAAATCCTAATCTATAGACAAAAATCAGCATATAAAAATCTAACAAAACTAAAGCAAAAAATGCAGTAAAAATACCTAGTAAAAAATAGAAGATGAAAAAAAACCTAAAATTTATCATTAAGAGAACTGAAGACCCATCATGAAGTAATTGTAAAAAAAAAAAATGAAGGGATATTCCCGCGACCGAGACAACTTGTGATCCATCTTATTCTGACATTGTCTTAGGGTCAGCCTTATAAAAAAGCTAGTAAGGTAAAAAATCTAACCTTATAGACTGCAATAAAAATATCTGCATGAAAAAAAAAATTACAATAAAAATATTATTTACTTAAATAATATTCAACAAATAATAGTATCATTAAAATAATAAAAAAAATAATTAAAGTAATAAAGATGATCAAATATGGAAACTTGTGTCCAGTTTAAAGAATAATTTACCATTACTCTACACCTAAAACTACTGTGTTTAGTTTCACTACCATTGTAATAAAATAATTGTCAACAAAAAATAAGAAATATTTTCACAGTAACTGTAAGTCACAAAAATATTTGTATATCCAGTAAGTTATGTAAAACCATTATCTAAGATAGTAATGTTACTATCATACATTTAATACCTGGTACCTTTTGTTAGACCAAATTGGAAACAATAATTAAAGTCTTATAAATAGTTTAACACCTTTAAACTCTAAGACAATGAGTTTAATACTGTGTCAACACAATGCAGTTTTTATGGAGGCAAGTGCACATAACCCAGCTTTCCTGACTGATTCTTGAATCTATGTCAATTTATCTACATGTTTAGAAAAAAAAATTTGTACAACAAAATAGTAAAAACCAGAGAACTGTCCCAATTCATGTAATATTCTATATTAGTCGAAATCAAGAAGGACAACTCATTATTAACATCTGTCAGTTATCCCTAGGTACATTAGTCTGCTTTGCTAGGTTTTGTACCATGGGCCATTTGGTTAAGAAAATCTTGTAATTATGAGTAATTAATGAGACAGTTTCATTGGTTCCTCAAGGAAATCTGTGAAAAAAGTAGCGGCAGCCAATAAAATGTTTTATATCTAAGGTTTGGTTTACCGTTCAAAATGGCGTCAACCATGTATGATTTTTCTTAAGTGGGTGAAGAAAACCCAGTATGATGTAATTGTAATTGAAGAGAATTTAATTGTTATATATATGCAATTTCATTGGAAAAAGATTGGTCTCCCATGCCTCATGCATATTCATGAAACAAGATTTTGCCTGTCACTTGCCCACAGTACATATGGAGTGTAAATGGAAGAAAGTACATAGGTTGCCGACGATGTATATATCATAACCAGTACTTATTGCAACAGAGAGAAAGAAAGAGGATTAAATACAGGAACGGCTCTAACATTGGAATAAATTCATTTAGCTGTGAACTGTGAGCCAAAACGAGACCAGTGAGTTTAATCAAGAAAAAGTGTGATTTAAAGTTCATTCAGATATGAAATAAACAGACTGGCATTAATTTGTTTTCTTCATAACTAAGTGTAGCATAGATCTAAAAGCCATCAAACCCTGGGGATGCAGAGAAAGTTGGGGTTTGATCGAACTCCCCTGAATAATATGGAGGAATAGGCTTAATGGTCATGTCATGCTTGGGTGAAAACCACTATTTCACATTTTGGAGAAAAACAATGATTTATTATTTTATATGTTGTGCATAGGATTTTGTTCAAGTAAGTGAAGAAATCATTTGTATGGTTCATTATCTTTCAAAAAGGAGAATGTTTTGTCCCTTTTGAAGCATAATGAAAAGAGAAACATGAATGCATGTGAAAATATTGGTAAAATGGGCCAAGAATATTATTTTGATAATTGATTGTACAGTTTAAATCATCATAAGTGTGCACCAAGTTACACATGTATTTTTAACAAAAGCATATGACCAAACAGGAGCATAATTGGACATATAAGAGCAATAAATGCTTTCTACAATGGCTTACACTTCATAATTTCAACAGATAGAGAAAAAGTCTATTAAGTTCTCATAAAATGAACAGATGGGATAAAACAATTCTACAAACCAATGTATAAAGTAAAGAACATCAGATGATACGGTTCAATTACCCTGTATACAATGCAACCATCAGCAAGTCCCAATATTTGATAGGCAACGTCCAGTGTGTATCAACCATGAAGTCTGTGCAACATGAAATAAACAATACAAATAGTGTTAGAAAGATTGAAACAACAGGTACAACATAGTTATTTAAAACATTTACAACACAAAAATGAGTGTGGACTGGCCAAGTGATTATGACATTTGACTGGTGATAGTCGGATAACTAGCGACAGATTGGTTTGATTCCATCCAAAACCTACCCCGTTGTTTCCTTCAGCAAGAAACTTGTTCCTACTAGCTCAGATCCGGGGGAATGAGAAGTGAACTCAAAATGATAAATCAAAGTTAAGTCACAAATAGTGACAAATTAATTGTATAGTACATAGAGCTATAGTCCTATATATAAAACCCTCCGTAACTTATTTTTCATTTGGACATTGCTTCTGTTACGTAGGGTCTTATCGACTTCCATACAGGTTGATGTAGCAAAATGCGCAGGGATTCCCTCGCGCGACAAAAGCGAGCATTTTTCAATATTTTTCAAAATAATTTTGTTTTACCCATTCCTAACACTAATAGACACATTTATCTAGCATATTACAACATAAGATATAAAATAACCAACCTTATTTTGTAGAATTAATCCATTGTTTCCGTAACTCAAAACTTCAGACTTTCGTTTTGAATACTTCTAACACTAAAGTTCGATTAGGCCGTTACCGATACCGGACTGGTCATGATAAACGCCACACAATCCGTTTGAATCCGGATTACAAATTCAAAAAATTTGTACTAAACATTTTTTCCGTCGTCGTTGAAACAAAATTACTTTCTAACAATTCAATTAACACAATAATACTTGCATTTAGCTATATTTGTTGTCTCCCGAAAATTAAAAATAATCAAATTTGTAATCCGGATTGGTACGACTAAATGGCCGGTGATACTAAATACTGCCACAGACATCAAAAGACATCAAAAGACATCCTAAATACTGCCACAGACATCAAAAGACATCAAAAGACACACAAAGACAGTGGATATATGCACAAAGACACTTTTTATGATATATTATCTTAAAATAATGTTTTTTTATACCATTTAAATTAATTTTGAATAATATTTTCATATTTTTATGCTTTTATTCGAAGGTCAAATATTAGGAGTCAGACCAGTCTAAGTGAATATCGTACGCTTGCATCAAAAGACACACAAAGACAGTGAATATTTCCACATAGACACTTTTTATGTTTTATTATCATTAATAAGTGTATTATAATACATTTTAAATAAATTTTGAATAATATTTTTATATTTTTATGCTTTTATTCAAAGGTCAAATATTAGGAGTCAGACCAGACTACGGTGAATATCGTACGCTTGCATCAAAAGACACACAAAGACAGTGAAAATATATACAAAGACACTTTTTATGTTATATTATCATTATTTATTGTTTAATATAACAAATAGAAATAATTTTGAATAATATTTTTATATTTTTATGCTTTTATTCGAATGTCAAATATTAAGAGTCAGGCCAGCTTATGTGAATATCGTACGCTTGTATCAAAAGACACACAAAGACAGTGAAATATGTAAAAAAAGACACTTTTTACGTTATATTATTATAAATGAATGTCTTATATAACAATAAAAAATAATGTTGAATAATATTTTTGTATTTCTTACGTATTTATTCGAGGTTCAAATGTTAAGAATCAGGTCAGAGTAAATGACTATCGTACGCCTGTATCAAAAGACACACAAAGACAGTGAATATGTTCACAGAGACACTTTTTATGTTTCATCATCATTAATAAGTGTATAATAACACATTTTAAAATAATTCCGAATAATATTTATATATTTTATGCTTTTATTCGATGGTCAAATATTAAGACTCAGACCAGCGCAAGTGAATATCGTACGCCTGTATCAAAAGACACAATAAGACAGTGAAAATATTTACAAAGACACTTTTCATGTTTAATGATCAATTTATAAATATTTTAGAACACATTTTAGAATATTTTTAAGTATTTTTTTATTATTTTGTTTAATTTGACTATCGTACGCATGTGTACGCAGTTTTCATTATAATCAAACAAAGACACACATTTTTTAATATATAGATCTCTCTATATTTCATAAAATGAAGGTTTGAAACATAATTTGGAATCATTATGACTGAAATATTTCCCAAAATTTATGCATTAATAAAGCATTCTTTTCTGTTCTGCTCTGATAATATTTATTAATATAATATATAAATAAGACCGCTACTAAATACAGTCCTGATTGCAATTTATCATATAACCGTGCCATTTTGTGTATCGCTGTTGATTGACACGTGATTGGGATTAACGTACAAATATATTAAAAGGGTGATATATTGTGTATCGGTGTTGATTGACACATGACTGCAACATAACATATTATGTGGTTATACTTACTGTTATCAGTGTATTCTAATAATTGTTAATCACTAGAAATTGTATTGTTTTTGTGAATAAATGTATGTTCTGTTATATTATCATGAATTATTCATATTAGAAATATCCGTGTTTTGATGATATTTTTATTTATTAAAATTTCAAACTGACGTAGTTGTTTTTACTCTTTTGGGGGATGTTGGCTTCTTTTTTGGGGGTTACTAGTACGTAACCAAGGTACAATAGGTTATCCAATTAAAGTAGTTAGCATACCTATCTAGTGTGTGTTTGCATCTTACTAGCACCTTGGGCGGGATTATTTGATTGATATTGAGTTTGAGTATGTAATGTCAAACAGGTATGCATGTTATAATTTGCCTTTAATTGATATTGATTTTGAGAAGGTTATGTCAAACCGGAATGCCTTTGAAGATGCCTACTAATTGTTAATATAAAAAAACACATTAATAACGATTAGCACATATAATTTCCCGGTGTTTTTTTTGTTTTGTTTGATTTAACAGAAGATCAAAGAAATATCTGTGAAAAGTTTGACGCAAGTGCTACAAATCATATATCCAAATCTGTATTTATTAATCGCCCACTAGTGATTCTCCACAATTGTCTCAAAAATTGACATGCGCTCAAAATTTTGATACTGTGATTTTATTTTGTTAAACTTTGATTTAAATTTATATATTAAACTTTGATATGATATAGGAATTGTTCTTAATTGTGTTGCAATTACAATTTTTAGTTAATGTAAAAATTAAGTGTGTAGCGTTGTGTGTTCAGTGTTTCATGGAATATTAATTAAGACTATCATTTTGTGTTTAATTTTAATACTAGTGTCTCCGGAACATATGAAGTGATTTTACTTTTTTAATTGTTTGACAATATACTTAATAAAAGTGAATAGTGTTAAATCTACGATGGGGAGACCAAGAACAAAGAAGGCACGATTTCCTTGTGGAGAGTGTGCAGCAGAGACTGAAGGAAGGTCGTGTCTTATGTGTGGGGTACGTATAAATTTTCTGTTCATGTCCCTTAAGTCCTTTTTATGCCTGATTAAATTTGATGATGTCCTGTCCAGTGAATGATTTGTACTAGTGAAACGGACAGCAATAAATATGACTTTGAAAAATTATCTCCCTTTAATAAAACTAAAAGTTAGTGTAAATTTTCTACTTTTTTGGACATGTTTAAAATTATAATATGTTTCAATTATCTAAAATTATGTAGCATTTAACCTTTTTAACTATTCATTATGAATTTGGAGTGAAATCTACATAATTTTATTATTTTAAATCATGATATAGAATGAACTCACTTTATCTCTTAGTTATCCATGGTATGGTTAATGAATAACGCCCATACAATATATATGTGAAATTCTAATAATTTGACGCTGTGAGCGTGACCTGTATTGTAAATGTATTAATATATAGTGACTTACATGTGAACGATACTTTTTTTGTAAGAGAATCTTTAAAAATTAAAACTCAGTTTTTGTAATTTAATAGTTTCTTGAACATAATGTTCATCTTCGTGTAAAATTCACATGTATAGTTTCTATATTTATTATTATGTTAATGTAATATGTTATGTAATTATGCTTATATTATTGCATTAATTTGTGAATATGTACTTTTCTATGTGATTTAATGATTTATAAATTAGAATATACAAGTATACCATTTCATGTAGAACTATAATATCATTGCTTTTTATTGAACAGCCGTACTAGCACCCCCCTGATTTAAATGTTATATAAATTAGGATATACAAGTATACCATTTCATGTAGAACTATAATATCATTGCTTTTTATTGAATGTTTAATACAGTAGACTGAAATAAAAGAAAGAAATACACGATTCAATACTAAAGATTATTTATTCATGTATAATTATTAATGTTACAATATAAATATAATGTTGATACACTATGTCAATAAAATAATCAATTTATTCTATAAAGAGTGACATAAATCAATTTGTACATAGATTTTTATAAAACTGTAAAACATCAAACTATATTAAATGTTCATTATATTAATATCACGTATATTAATTCATTATTTATTCAAAGTTTTTTTCCCTGAAAACACCTATATACTATGTCTGCCAATAATTTCATTCCAATTTCTTTTTCACCAGGATGTACTTTGTCATATTCATCATAGTGTTTGGGGTATTTTATCTTCTTTCCCACATCTACGTAGAATTGTTTGAATCTTTTGGATAATTTTTTATTGATACTTCTCCTTATCTTATTGAAAACTACACGATCTAATCCAGTCCAGGATGGAAACTTTCCGCGTTCTATAATACTGGCGACATATACTTTCTCCACACCAGAATTGTACAACTGTTCCACTATATCAACTATGTCCTTGTATATTTGATTAGGATCACTGTTTCTTCTAATGTCATTTCCACCAATATTCAAAAAAACATATCTGAAAAGAAAAATAGTTAGAGTTTATTATTTATATGATCATATATCAAAGCCATGGTAAATACTCACGGAACAAAGTTTTTTTTTCAAGCATAACAATGTTTAACATTTTACAAGATGAATAATTGTTAGTACATGTCATTATTTTCCTACTTTGGTTTAAGTTTTTTTTATTTACTATCACTCATTGTTTCAAGCATAGCTATATTTAACATTTTAATAGATTAATAATTGTTAGAACATGTAATTGTTTTCCTACTTCGGTTCAAGTTTTTTAGTTATTATCACTCATTGCTATGAAATATGAGAGTTTTAATAAATCGAATAATAATTAACGCGATTATTCTAAACAATGCACAGAATACAGAGATTTACGCTAATTAAGCACACAAGCTAATGTTAATCAATTTAATTAGTAATAAGCGTACAATTGATAATTTAATCTATATTATTAATTAAAAATTGAAAGTAGATCGAAACTTAAAGTATAATTTGGTTGTAAATACACAATGTACTTGAGAACAATGGTTTTGATTACAGTATGTTTCAGATGTTTAAAAAATGTTTACTCCGTATTACGTGCTATTATTTGAGTATATAGAAAGCAAAATGGTTTGAACTTACATCTCTAATAGATGCTATATTGTTAGTACTATAAATCACTGACGTCATATAGTGGCTTTAAGTTAGCGTTTATTTAAAAAACTATTTTATTTAGCAGGTTGATATATCGGATTTTTAATTCAGATATTATGCCAATCGATAATTAATAATTTCGAATTTTCGAAACCATGATTTAGCATGTAAACATATTGTTGTTTAATCATTATAATACATCACCGTCATATAGTTTACAACTATCGATGTGGTATTATACGGAACATTAGGGCAGTTGTCAGTCACTGACGAAAGTATGTGCTTAGTAGTTGGTTCACAGCTAAATCAATAGATTTAGCCTTTCCAGGAACAGTGAGTAGGTTGACCGACCACCAGTCACCATGGGTCATTTTCAGCATTGCTGATGATTATATATTTTTCACAGGTATGCAACAAATGGTTCCATACTGAATGTCAGCATATAACTAATGAAGATTTTGAAAAATGGCAAAATGTTGATGACGACTACTTATGTCAGACATGTCGTTGTGACGGATTTGGTGATACATATGATTTTCTACGTGGTTTATCTCGCCTTAGTAAAGTAAGTTGTAGTGTTTTATTAGAAATAAAGTTAAAACACGGATATTGACGTTGTCATGGTTGCGACGTTTTAAATATAACTTTTAATGCTTCATTTGAAGAGTTATTAATAATATGAATGAGGATTAAGAATATGAAGCGTTTGCTTTTTAATAGGATTTTCTACGTTGTTTTACATACATTTATATGTATTTAAAGTGTTATATATATATATATAAATAATATAACAATATAGATTATACTTTATTAACTGTAAACAAATGAACATCTAAGATTTGTCTCATTTTTTGACAACTGTGATATTTCAATTCTTACAGGCAGCTAACAAAGGAAGAAACGATTTAAATGCTGCCTTTATTGTGGAGAAATTATTGTTTGAAGGGAGTAAGACTTATTCTTCAGAATTACATATCAACAGATGTAACAATAACCAACCTTGTATAGACGAAAACGCAGAGATAATAAGAACAAGATTTACAAGTGAATTGGGAGTAGCCGTAACATCGACACCTGACGGAGATTGCTTATTTAATGCTGCCTCCACATTATTGAAGGGCAATGAAACAATGTCAGTAGAATTACGCTATCGCACAGCCCTAATGCTACATTATGAAACAACAACATTCAACGATCATCCCAACAAGCAGAATATTTCATTTATCTCTCCAAAGTACGAAGACGCCGTAAAAGATTGTTGTTTGATTGGTGTTCCATCATCTCTTTGGACAATAATGGGCCTTGCAAGAGTTATACAGAAACCTATTAAAGTTGTATATCCGTCAATTAATGGTACCAAAAACATGTATTATAGAACATGCAATGCCTTGTTCAATAGTAACTCAAGTGAGGATACATTAACAAGACAGGATTTTTTGGACTTGACGGAAACAATGGAATATTTCTACTTGCTGAGGTAACCTATTATAATTCTTATATGATAATGTGATTAATTATTGTATATACTAGCTGTCTAATACAGTTTGTTAAGAAAATTGCGTAATAATAACGAATTACACTCGTTTAAATCGCACACTAAAATCTGTGCACGTTTTGCTACATCAATATATACGGAAGCCGATAAGACCCTGCCGTAACAGAATAATGTCCCAATGTGAAATGAGTTACGGAGGGTCTTATATATAGGACTAATAGAGCTATATCCAGTAAAATCAAAGACAGCTTAATGATTGTTTTATAAATAGGTTAAAAAAATTTAAAGGTCTCCGATTTTGCCACCCTATTTTTTCCTTGTCGTTTTTTCCGGTTTTTTTTCCGCCATGCCACAAAAACTGTCCAACTCCGGTGTTTTGTAATGCGATGGGCACATGTGCTTAGTCTTAGATTAACATCATAGAATGTATAAATGTAGACAAAATACCTATAGATACAAGCAATGAAATAACATCTATCAACAATATATCAAGTTACCATTGATGTACAAATACCTTAACTAACCTTTAAAATTAATAAATATCCTGTCCTAAAATTTACATGGAAAAATATCCTGTATACCTCTATCACAGGAGCGACTTAAAATACACAATCATTCAACCGTGTTTCAGATGTCCACAACGGTAATGACCGAGAATTCCGAATGTAGTGTGAATTAGATTGCAACACAACGCACGAGAAATTTTAACGTGTCCCATGTAACGAATTCTGTGTAAATACGACAATAATAAGTAAAATACCTTTACATAGACATTTTTATCCTTGGCTCTCTTTTTCCCCACAAAACCCTAGTTTCAGCAAATATAATTGTTCCTTGTGCCAAGTTGTGGCTTACGCAGAAAAAGGCGCGAAACAGAAAACAAAAACCCTATACCATACCGTTACAAATGCCGCGGGGCAAACAGAATAAAACAATGAAGATTAAATCATCTTTATAAATAAGGCTTTCTTAATTGATCAATATACTATCGTATATGTTTCCTGTTCAATCGGGATAAACATAAATTTGAAGACATGTAATCCATCTCGATCCAGTCAATGTTTATTTCTGATCAGATCACGGGTACAGGTCGTATTCTAGGTCATGCGCGTTCTTGTGCTTTAAACAATAGACCTGCCCACTAAAAAGATGAAGTAAGCAATGCACTCGTATATTTCAATGGTTTGAACAGGCCATTTTTATGTTTAACATTTATTTCAAATAGTGTGTATGCACATTGTAATTTTTTTATACTGATATGTCTATGTGTAAACTAATTGAATTACAAAATTGTAAAAATAATTCACCCCTAAATATTGGTGTGTAATGAAACTGGCTATGTTTACATACGCAATGTTTACATAGACGACATGTATCTCATTGTACTTATTGCCTTTACTTTAAATTATTTCATGAACTAAAAAAATTAATTTCATAAAAGCAGACAAATTAACAATCCATTACATTTTCGAAACGATATTAGATTGGTAGCGTACATAAGAGCTTTTAAAAGGAAGCTTGAATTACTCAGACATGCATGAAGCAGATGAAATTTCATTAACATGTTTGAACTTGTGGTACTAAGCCATTTTGACATATATCTTTAACAGATACAATTTGTTCCACCGTTCCTGTTTGTTCGTGAAATTTTCTTCCGGTATCAAGAAGTAAAGAAAGGATACTATTGGTTGTCCAAAAATTAAGTTAAGTACATTTTTTCAATATGCATGTCCCAAAAAATAGTTTTCTGTGCAAAATTTTCTATATTTTTTATGAAATAGATAGTTTATGGTATTTTGAAGTCATATTCGCTGGCTTGTACATTTATTCTTCAAACACAAGAACCTTGCACAGCGACGAATATCTTTACCTTAAGATATTCCTTTATTATATTCAACTTTGTTTGCAACCAAATAGTCGAGTGCGCAGTTGTTCAAGTTTAAATTTAACCGACGGAAGATATACATGTTTCGTGACAAAACATTACCAATTGTTTAAACATGTAATTGTTCTACAAGTAAATTCATTGATTAAGGCCATTCCAAAGTGGAATTTTGTTAAGCGTCAACTCAAGTTTGACAAACCTCGGTACCTACTTACAAAAAAAACCCACACAAACCAAAAAAGAAAACACAAAAATTTTAGGACAAAAACAATGCAATATCTATTTTTTTTATGGAAAGACCTCATAATATGAAACAATAGTCTCAATTACTTATGAAATGACTAGATTAAGCACATACTTAAAACATAATTATGGTTTATTAATATTATAAAATGACTTGTGTATTAACAAAGTTGTCGTTATTTAATCCCAGGACATCAGAATTATTAAAAAAAATTTTTCCAATATTTTTGTTTTTTTGTTTTTGACTGAGGACTCTAAAACCTACGCGCACGAGGACGCTTAACAAAATTCCGGTATAGCGTGGCCTTATTGTGTTTTAATTTAATCTTTCTGCCAACAGATACATCAGAAAGATTGATCCTTCTGTTGTAATATTATTTTTCTGCTTGAGGCATAGCAGAAGGATCGATTCTGGTAAAAGGCTGTCAGTTAAGTTGCTGTGGTTATTGAAATATTTCGGCTAGTAACAGATAAAATGATGGTTGATTTTATCTTTCAAAGATAAGTTTATTGTTTATTAATTCGGCACGAAAGTTTTATATTTTTTTCGTTTTTGTTAAAACACGGTGGCAATGCCATGTGACAAACTCCTGTTTTATACTAACAAAAACTGGAAAACTGTTCCGTATCAGGGTGCTACCGAGACAAGTCGTCTTTATTTGTTGAATAGGCAAATCGTAGTCAGTTTTTTCCAGGGTGTTAGCAAAAAGTATATAACTAGCGTTGAAGATGCGATGCGAAAGCAAATAGTATAACATTTAGCTTAGCCCCGAGTAGGTATCACTGAAATCTGACAAGAATTTAGACCCATAACTCTTTACAACTTTAAGTCGCAACTAGTTGACATGGATTGCGTTAGCAATTCAGGTCTTAGTGAGCGAGATATTTTGAAACGCATCAAAAAATGTCGCGGACGTAGACATTCGACGGTCATGCGCAGTTAGATTAGCACAGCGGTATGTTGTTAGGTTGAATTAATACCAACGCGTGAATAAATAGTCCCTTTGATAACAATATCTGACAGTATCAAGTAGTCTTGTAGTTCACTCACAATACATAAAAATATCCTTGTTAATTCCATTTAAACAGTTTCAACCGACATTCTTCCGCTAAAATATTGATAACAAGTTATGTAAGTTTTAACCCGTTTCTGTTCTTGTCGACTGTAACACCAATGCGCTAAAATAGACACGCCTTCAAATGTCTAAAAATAGATCATATACATGTGTACTGATTTCTCCTGATGATAGATAGTATCAATGTAGCTTCGCTGTTCCTTCGTAATGCAGTTTGTTTGTAAATTTTAGAAGGAAAAGATCATAAGTCCAACCTCTCTATATGTAGCTGGATAAATTTTGCCCTGTTAAATCCATGTCCCGACAGCGCCATCGGCGCTTTGATTTTTCACTTTTATCGTCTTCAAATCGTAGCAATTGTGATGTCAATGTCACTTGGTATTGCCACCGTGATATTTATAATTTAGTTACATTTAATTAGTTTTATTTCAGATGTAGCAATCGGGCATATATTCTCTGTTTCTCTTATAAATGTTTGAATGTTTAATAATGTGGACTCCAGGTTGAAGACACAAACAGTTAGGTTGATAGTGTATAGTACTATCCTAAAACAGTTAATGTCCCCTTTGACTTTGAAGCAAACGATCATTTGAGACTTACACTGGAATGATGATCCGAGTATGAAACAATTATATCTTTTTCTCATCTAAGATATTGATGTACATTAACTACGACACTCACGAGGCATCTACTTTTGTATTCATACTTACACCCTCCATGCAAATCTAAGGCTGTTAAAATGTTTGTCTCAGGACATATTTAAAACAATCTACAATCATGTATTGTAAACAATAAATTAAGAAAATCAAATCATAGGACATGCATGCACTTTGTGCTCGTGGTGTTACATTTAAGCATAAAAATAGTTTCCTCCTTAAGTTTTTGTCTGCAGTATTCTTATTACTATAGTATGATCGTATTGTCCGTTTTTATTCAAATGTCAAAGCTTGAATAATTTCACGGTGACTGAATGCATTGTTTTTGTACTGGCGACCTAATTTTTATTAAAAATATATTTTCTAAAACTTATCATACGGCATAAGAAGCTTTATTAAAATAGTCTAGTTGAAGCCAGTTTTTTTTTCGTTAAAATAATATTTGTTTCGTAGACATAAAACATGCAGATGTCCCTAACTTGCATGCAAAAGACAAGGGATTGCAGATGCCCTTTACATGGTGGCAATACCACGTGAATATGACTTCACAAATGCTACAGTCTCAAGAAGAAAACAGTAAAAGTTCGCCTCGTCTCAAGTTTTAAAGAGCTGTTTGCAAGTATTTTCAATTCTTGTCAGATCGACACGATACCTGTTCGAGGCTAATTAGAAAAGTGTATACCATTTGCTGCGCATCACATCTCCAATGCCAGTTTTATACTTTTTGCAACACCCTTATGTAACACTCTGAACAGAGAATCGTATTAATAATATGAAGTCCTAATCAATAGTAATATTAAAATTTCTTGCTCGAAAAACTCAAAGGCGTTCAAGATTTCAAAGCTTGAGATACAAAGGGTTTGCTGCTTTTAGTCTCACACTGGACATTCTCGTACCCAAAGTCTAGTAGGATTCTCAATACTATTAGGTCCAGAATCTTGTTAACCTCGGGATACGAGATTGCACACTGGATGGTTAGACCCATGTTTTACAATGTAAGTTTCCCTCAATAATAAGGTATATAGAGACGTCCGTGCCTTTGTGAAAGGGTACGTTAGTACTGGTTATAGACAAAGGTCTAGGAAAGATAGGTAAGGGGAGCAGCTTCCATAATATGATCAAAGTTTGTGTTGACACAGCACTGCAGTCAATAAAACAATTGTACGTGTGCTTATGTGTATTCCATAGATTTCAAGTCGATTTCAACATAATAACCAAGATTGAGTGAAAGATAATTGTATCATATAGAAGGTATATGTTGTTTAGTATAACATGAGACAAATTTACACAATACTCTAAGTAAACAAGGTCTTATACTATCCTAAACAAGCCATATAAGGAGTTAAAGGACATGTTGGTATATGACAATAAAGAAAAACAAAATATGACACAAGTTATTTACTATCTACTATATTTCATTTTTTGCTAGACTTAAAAAACAATATAATCTTTGAAATGATGTTTTAACACTGTTCTTGTAATGTTACATGAAAATGTATGATGGAAAAAGTATGGAAAAAGTTTACAACATACAATGGAAGACATTTCTTTCAATCTTGGTGTAAAAAATGTAAAAACAGAATATGTAAGTTCATTCATAACATAATATAAGTAAGTAGTTTTAATGCGTTCTTGACTTCAGTGTTAATTAAAACAGTCAGCATTTTTTTCAAAGCTATTGATGTCAATGGTACGATTTAGGAAACCAGAGTTAAGATGACCTAATCTTAGATATTTCTACTTAATAGTTCTTATAGTCAGTCATAGTTGATAGAAATTAAACACTTTCGTCATTATGACATTTATTACAGAAATAAGCAACAAATTTAAACAAATAAGTTTGTATTTCAAGCTAGTATCAGGCATTAAAGGTATGCCATAAACTTGTTAAAACAGTTAGTAAATATATATATATATTTATAATAAAAATGAACATAAAATGAACACTGATTACGATTAAAATAATGTAAGATGATATATCGTATAAAAAAACAATTTACATTTATAAAAAACATTTTACAAAATACAATTTTAAACCTATTTTTTTTTCAAAAAAAATATTAAAATATTCTATAGATCGGTGCTGATATACAAACAAATATACATGAATGTATGGTGCAAAAATTGTGTGAGATTAGAAATCCAAGAAAAAGTGATATCTAGCCTTTCATTTGATACAATGTGCTATAAAATTTGATTGAAATTTAGAATCTCAAACAAAACATACAAAATAATACCCAAAATTACTTTTTTAAATGTCTGTTAGATTTTTTTTGGTCAAATTAGTAACCAAAATTTATTTTTGAGAAAAAAGTTAATCTATATAATATATATGTAGTCATTGTACTATAAATTACTTATTCAAAAACATCAATGGGTATTTTTGAATATTTAGGATGAAAACTTGATTGGAAAATATGGTTAAGTTTCTCACACAGCTTGACAAATCAACAACAATAAATCTCATGTACAAATACCACTACAAAACAGCATTGATTGTATTCTGAGATTATATATATATTTCTTGGGCCTAGTGCAAAACGGTTGAGACTCACTCTTTTTTTAAAAATGAGTTACGATGGTTTTGCGCTAAGCCCGCGATTACATAAAGATTCCTAAAATATGGTTAATATTTCATACTTTATAATACCAAGTTTTACTAAGTGAAGTGAGATGAAATATATTGAAACCAAATAAACTAATAGTCTAAATTCCAAATAATTATCTATAAAAGTATTGAAAAAACAAACAAAGGGAGGTAAGCCTTGTTAGTCAGAAAGGTATATAAAAAAATTATACAAAATTATAAGAATGACAATATAAGTTATTATTGTTGCTTTTGTATGACTTGTTGTTTATGTAAGATGGTCCCTGAATACAAAAAGTTCACTCTTGAAGATATTATGATAATCCAATGATAAAGTTTGTACATATATGTGTTCAAAATATGTATTATGCTTTTTTATCCACCGTCTAAAAGTCTATATGACGAGTATTTAAAATAATAACATGTATCACAATAAAAACAAATAAAAATGAGCTGGGCAACATTCTGATAAAATAGTTCCGCAAAACAACATGAATTTCTAATAAAATAGTCCCACTAAACATGAATTTCTGATAAAATAGTCCCACTAAACATGAATTTCCGATAAAATGGTTCCACAAAACATGAATTTCTGATAAAATAGTCCCACAAAACATGAATTTCCGATAAGAAATAGTCCCACAAAACATGAATTTCTAATAAAATAGTCCCACGAAACATAAATTTCTGATAAAATAGTGCCACAAACATGAATTTCGGATAAGATGGTACCACGAAACAACATGAAATCTTTTATATATACACTTTGTTCAATGAAGGTCTATTTTCACAGTTGTACAGAGGATTTCTAATGATATACTTTTTACATTTCAGATGATGATGACTTGTTTTACATCTTAACTTCTTCATATTCTGGTGGGTATGAATTTTCAAAATTTTCAATCTTTTCATCATTGGTCATCTATAATAAAAAGAACAAAAAAAACAAGAATTAATAAACATTTATTAGAAATATTAAGTCTTCATATTACTACACAATATCTAAAAAGTAATGATACTACATCTACGTGCCTGACTGTTTAAATCAAATAAAATCTCCGCAAGCTTACGAATATTAAATGTTCTTCAATGATTTATCAAACATTCAAATCACAATTTTATTAGAAAATATAGTTTGTTATACTTGCACTTTCTGGTGCTACATATTACAAAGATCTAAATTCGCAAAAATATCTTCATAATGTAGTCATTGAAATGTAAGACCAAAAAAGATTTCAATGTTCTGAAATTTATTTGACATATAATCAATCAGTAATAGGTTAAAACCCTTTAACATAAATTTTGCTGAAATTTAGTTTTTTTGCTGTTATTGTCAGAGTAAGTGACTTAGTGCCATGATAAGTTGTTGCTATGGACAGTCTTTCTGTTTGTACCATAGGCGACTGGCACACTTCTGAATCATTACAGAGAGGCTAAACAGAAAAGTTATAAGAAACAAAATATTGATAGTATAACCTATATTTTATTCTTACACAGTTTGCTCATAATGACCTGGGATATAATAAAACATTCAATGTATCGTCTTAGGTCAATTTCCAAACCCTACACTGCCCCCAGTTTCACAAAAAAACTTAAGGACGAACTCAATAACAGACTCAAGTGTTTTTTGTCTCTAAATAGCTGGTCAATGTAGTTTAAATGACTGTTATTAGATGATAATAAAAATAAAAATACATGTATATAAAATGAATCAAAATAAAATATCATGGGTTTGATTATAAACGTAAAGCCACAAACTCAAATTTCACTTGAGACTAAACTCAATAGTTTATTAACAGTTTATTTTTATTTATTGGAGTTAACGCCGTATCAACACAATTTAGGTCATTTCATGGCGTCCAGCGCACCTAACCTAGCTTTCCTGGACCATTGTCTATAACCAGTACTCACCTACCCTTCCCTAAAGCCAGAAACTTCTCCATATTATCTAATCAATGGAGGAAATTCGACATTATTGTCAAATTTTCATGGAAGGGTATAACCTCCCCGGGTTGGATTCGAACCCGCACCCCCTCGGGCACGAGTATCCAAATCCCGGCGCGCTACCGACTGCGCTATCGACTGCGCTATCGACCCGGGTTTTTATTAACAGACTCATATCAATAAAAAAAATTAAACCTTATACAAACATTTAAATTAGTTTTATTTTGTATATTATAGCTTTTAAGTCACTGTTGGGTTTTCTATCATACTACATATCTGTTGTAACATTGATTTCATAAGTAAAATTAATGATTAAAACATAAGATTGAGTTTGAGTACTAAGTTAAGTTTTTTCGTGAAACTGGGGCCTGAATAATATATCAATAGTAAATTATCTCCAGTTTGAGTCAGCACATTTACAAAAAAATCAACGAAGGCTCATATGAGCAAATGAACTGATAAGAGTTAGGTAAGAAGTGGAAACTTTTATGATAAGAAATGGTTCAATAAAAACAATGCTTGAACACAAATATAAACATGAATATGCATGATAATTATATACCACCAAATATACATATATGATCATTAAATAGTGTAGTAGTAATAGTAATAATTATAATCATTTGTATAACTTGATTATTATATTGAAATATTAAATGATATATTGTACAATTAAACATGCATTGATAAATTTATTTTCAATCTTGTATAGAGAAGGAAATATTTATTAGAATGTTATAAATAATTATATTTTAACTAAAACTATATCAAACAAAATATAACTCAACTGAAAATAAAGATTAAACTTGGTTAAATAAATATATTAGTAATAACAATATTAATAAGGTTTTCTGAAATCTCTCTCTGTACCAAACACAAAACAATTTAGCATTATGTGTATACATCATATTTGTACAAGGGCCATCACCCCACCCGTATCCATAGTAGTTAGTTTCAGAGAAGTCCACCTAATTATTCAGCTTGTTAAATGATTGACGTTTATTTCTTGGATCAAATTTATATTTTTAAATCTTATTTACTTCGCTGAGTGCAAAACGGATGCAT
This sequence comes from Mactra quadrangularis, assembly GCA_025267735.1. Classification (NCBI taxonomy): domain Eukaryota; kingdom Metazoa; phylum Mollusca; class Bivalvia; order Venerida; family Mactridae; genus Mactra; species Mactra quadrangularis. Next base: position 34,492,720 of record CM046294.1, on the reverse strand, counting down.
TCATATGATACATATGGTATACATTTACTGAACATGACACATTTCGGCATATTTATTCCAAAGAGCCCTGAACCCCTCAAGACGCACTCTTATACCCAGAGGTTATCAAGATTGTCAATCAAATGTTAGATCAAGAATCTTGATAACTTATAGGAATGAGAAAGCTCAATATCTAATCCAACCATGTCCATAGAGAATCCAGTATGACTATAAATAATACTCCAGATAATAGATTTGTTACTTTATTATAAATATTATATCTTTATTGAATAAATGATAAAAAATATCAAATCATAAGAAGTTTGTCAGTTGTAAAGGATAAGAATAATTGAAAAAAATGAAGAAAACTGAAATTTTATAAAAAGAAGCTAAATTTGCATTTAAAATGGCATAGCTGAATATTGACTAACTTGAATATCAAAATTTCTTTTGGTGAATATTATTTGAACAAAGTAATTGATATAAAGCCTTCTACATTGAAAGAAAGTTGAGGGAAGATTTGTTTTTCACAAAAGTAGTTTTACTTTTAATATCAGAGTTGAAAATCCTGCACTTTTAATATTTTGTAATTATTTGTATACACCATTAACCTGTCTAAACTAACTAATGTAAATATATAATTATAATATGTACCAAGCAAATTAGCATGATTGTTAAGAATGTCAAATCATACCAAATTAAACATGGAATCAAGTTAAGTAAATTTAAAAATAATTGAGTAGATTTTTATGTAACTATTTTTTGAACATGCAAATGCCATCATATATGAGTATAAATAAATCATAAGGAATTTTACATCAAAAATTATATGATTAGCAATTACATGTATAGTCCAAGTTTTATTCAAAATGCACATTCACTGAACATGCATTAGCATGAGACTTGGACTGTAAATGGAATTACTAGTGGTATTTCTTGCAATAATAAATTAAACCATTACATAACTACAGTGTACATGTATAAAGATAAATAAATGAATAAATGTATGTTTTTACTCATGTTGAGTTTTTCCAGAATACCTACATGCAATCGTATCAAGCAAAAAATATTAAAATGACCTATGGCACCATGCAATTATGTCAAATCCAAAATCCTAAATCAGATAACAAACAGAGAGACACTGTAAAATCACTGCATGGTCGACCAAAAGAATCATTTTTACTCAATTACATGTAATTTTTACATTTCCTGAAAGGGATGAAATTTTTCTTAGACAAACTTGCTTGTTGTGATTCTCAAGAATAGAAATGATAGAGTTTCAGCAAATATTGAGGAAAAGTCTTTCTCATGCCCAGACGTTATTGCTTGTTACACCGAGAATCTTGATAACCTCTGGGTACGAGAATTAGGAAAAGTTGGCTTACTTAATATAATATTATGGTAAAAAGTTGGGAAAAAAGTATTTCAAGCCAGACTAGCAATGTAAGAATAGAAATTCTTTTGGCAGGGAAATTTTCAGCAGACTGTAATATCATAATGCTTGTGTTAAGTTACAAAAACAACTGAAATCTTTAGGTCGACCAGCATATCACACATGACTACCATGTCAAAAATTGTACATGCAATACCTTTAATTAAGCAACATAAACTCTCTGTGGGTAGTGAAATGTTTGGGGTGGCGTTGCCTTGGTAACCTACAAATGTCAGATCAGATCATATGATAGATGGTTGGATTACTCCATTCATTGAAGTTACTATGAAACATAGGCGGACATTACAGTTCAAAGTCAGAAACTTTACATATACTTCACAAGTACACAAGTATATATAGTGTTTTTAATTCAGAATGTGAGAGTCACCTGTGCTATGAAACAAGGTTTTAGGTTTGCAACTATTATAGAAAACACATTTTTTAAGAAATATTTAGGTAAGTTAAGCAAACACATAGAATTGCTGCAAGGTAAAAGATTCAGTAATTCTGAGTCTACAAAGTTAGTTTAGATTCAAATGCTACATCTTTTTCAAGATGTCACGAAAAATTATATTTCTAAATTCTTGCATCTGTTAGTGCATATTTGCATTCAATAATTACAAGATAAAGAAATATCTTTATGTCAACAAAACTGTCAATTATAAAGATGTTACAGTAATTTCAAGTTTTTAACCTAAACTACTAGATGATGAAGTTGGGTACAACATGGAATTAACAAAGTAAAGTGAAACTGAACAAAGTAACAAACTAAAACAACTAGAATCAACTAGAACAACTAGAGCATGCGATTAGAAACAGGATCAACTAAATATTTTAACTTTAGAGCCCCTAAAATGAAATTTTGAAATGCTTTTTTATTTTCACAATTATTTCATTTAAATGTACTACTATTTCTTTTTCACTTTTATAATTTTGTCTTTTTACATATAATTATTTCGTGTTTTTTTAAATAGTGTTATATATAAACGAAATACCTGGAAATTGCAAAAAAAGGTATTCCAAAATGTCACTTTAGGGGCCCAATATGTAACTGATGAACTTTCAACACTTTAACACTTATTTACATTTTCAGGTTTCTTGGAGAGCTACAGGTCTTGCTTCGAAGGTAACACATTTCTGTCAAGGCTAAAACTATACATACTTTGTCTGGAGGCTTAAACACAGCTTAGTTTTCATATATTTATAACAGCGAGTGTATGACGATGTACAATTTTGTGTTTTATACTTGTTGCACATACTATTATATATTATTGATTATCAAAGGTAAAAAGGTGCTTGGCTTTTGTGCCTATACATGACCATACTTATGTATGAGTGTTATTATACTGAAGTGATAATATACACATTGTTTTTTATTGAATTGAGATTACCTAAGTGATATTCTTATTTCCTAAAAGCAGCTGAGGTGTCACCATTAATATGGTATAGCTGAATTACGCATGTTTTAATTTGAAGCAAATTGTCATGGCCAGTTCCTTAGTTCACAAAGCACACAGTGAGAAAAGACAATAATTGGCGGTGTGAAAGCTAGGCATTGGAAAAAAGATAGTTTAAGCATTGACAGTGAATTTTGATAAAGGACTACTAAATGAAAAAAAAACATTGGGATAGAAAAGTATTTAGACATTATATTACACAGCTAGATTGCTACAGGTGCTTATACATCAAGAGACTTGGAATAAGAAAACAGGACAAATATAAAGACCTGCCTAAAACAGGCATTGAGAGAGGATATAAAACAACTCTACCACTCTGTTATAAAGCACTCAGACTTAAGGGTTGCTACAAAGCCTAGAAAAAAAACTTGACATTCTATAAAATATGGCTTTCTAGACATCTAAGTTCAAATGAATAGCACACTTTAGAATCACGATATCTGCAATACTACTTCATCTCAATTTTTCTAAATTTTCGAAAGGCCTAAACACTGTCACTGAACTATGTAGAATTCATACAAAACTTTTCAAACAAAATGCTATTTGATCTCTTAAATTTGAAATATTGTCACATCTTTTTATTTTTGGACATACATCATGGAGTTATTGTGAGGTAGGCGCAGTCACGTTTGAAAAACATTATCAAAGCACTTTATCATTTGAACTTAGATATCTTGTATATATGTATATACTAGGCTATTTAAATGTTATAATACAGGGGTTAAAGGTGCCAAAAAATCATTTACTTTATCGCTGGACATAGGTGACATAATAAGGCTCATAACTCTGGACTTGTTGGGGCTGTTGCGCAGGATAAGTTACGATTTGTTGGGGTTGAGGTCGCTCATATACACGGATTTGCTCCTGACGTGGGTCAGGGCGTACATATACAGGAATCTCATTCTTCATTACTTGTGGTGGTTGATATTCCTAATAGATGGTAAAATGATGAATTTGTATTAGAAATAAACATGTAGTAGAATAAATAATTGACAGAGAAACAAAAGTTTTAGGTATATATAAACATCAACAATACACAACGTCAATATACAATGTTTTATCAATAGATAATATGATTTTGACAATACTCGTACATATAATGCATAGGCAGATCCAGTGGGGGGTCAGGGGGTCCGGACCCCCCCCCTAGAATTTCCAAATTGTACCTGTCCAATAGTGTATTTCTTGACTGTAAGTCATTTTTAAGTAGCACAAAGCAAATTTTCTCGGTGCTTAACATGGTTATTTAGTTTGTATCATAAATGTTGCATTATTCTGCAAAATGAGTATATTGTGGTTGTTGTGCCAAAATTTGCACCCCCCTCCTGAAAAAGTTCGGACCCCCCTCTAGAAAAAAATCCTGGATCCGCCCCTGTAATGATATATATAGATGATAACAATATTTTGAGACAACAAATCAGTTTTGATAATATTATATTGAGATATATATATATATTTAAGATATCTATTTTTCTGATAGCTTTGAGATATCAATATACATGTATATTATTTAATGATAACTATCTTAATTTATGAGTTATCAATTATTTTGAGAAATTATTATTAAGAAATAAGGATATAAACATTTTAGATATATTAATATATTCTATAGATAAATATTTGTTATATCTATATATATTTGACAAGTGATATCAATAGATATTGTGATACAATATTTGAAGTTTCAGTATGTATTTTATAATATTTTTTTCATATCATATATTCAAGTTATGTCAAATTATGTTTTTATAGATTTAACAATATTTATCAATACATGTATAAAATACAAATAAACACTTATGAATCTATATCTATGACCATTAATAAAATAATTACGATGCATTGTAGCATGGTATACAATGTACATTTTACTGTAATGAAAACTCATATGAACAGAATTATATTCTATCATATAAGTGATTATTTATGAAAGTTTGAATTAGCAAGACAAATATAATTTATAAATGAGTACTCCTAAATCTAGTTAAGTTTTTTATGTTTAGGAGCATGCTTTTTCAAATAGTCTTCATGCATAACTCAGGTATTTATCTAAAATGTTTTATGTCACAGCATTTCCTTTTACACACATATTGTTTGCAGCTACATATTGTAATACAAGTGAATCTCTTATATAAATAATACGGGAACCAGGACACAAAGAAAAGTATAAGTTAGAATATTAACTCGAACAAAAGGAAATATACATAAACATAATATATAATTAATTTACATGATTATGTTTAAGGGCCAAAAATGTTCACTTTTTTATTCCATCATAAATTCATTTGTCAAGAATAAAATAAAATCAGCTATGTTGATCATAACTTTGTTAAGTACATGCACTGGCTTAGAACTAAACTAATGCATAATAAAATACCAAATCAAAATATTATAAGTATCACTTTTACACCATTTTCAAGAAAAAAAGGGCAAGTAATTAAAAATAGATATAAAGAAAGATATTTTAAGGTACCTTGTACATTGTAATATCATTATTAGAGTTTGAAACCAAAAGTTTAGATAAATATTGTTCAGAAGTTTGACTTCTTGCAATATATTATAAAGATCAAAAGTGAACATTTTTGAACCAAAGTAAAAATCTTTGTGTTTTTTTCAATAATATTGGCTGTTATTGTTCATTCAGATTAGATTTTCTGACTGTATATATGATGTATATTTCTCCAATATTTCAAAACTTGTTGATAACCTTATTTCAAATATTCTATTTATGCGTTGATATAGTAGGTGTTTGAGGAATAACTCTGAATAATTTAGATATAAAATTGGTAGCAATATGTTTTAGTTATTATACAATAATGAAAACATATAATTCCTTGCTGATCCTGATCGATCCCATCAATTTGATCACGTCTCATGTTTGACCAAGTTCAAATTTATTTTTTAAAGCATTAAAACTCAAACATGCTTACTTGATGTCTCAGTTTTATAAATCATTATAATGAATCACCAAGTTAATATTTATTAATTCAAAAAGTTCTACAAAATTACAGTAAGTCTGCAAAGAATTTAAACCTTTTAGCGATGCTTTAAGTGTGACTTTATTGATTAAATGGTATTTTTTTCTTTGAACTTGCGACCGAGTATTAGTTAAGACCAACCTTACGACTATTGATAAATGCAAACCAGGAGCGAGTTTTCTAAGCATATTACTAGCTAACGCTTTGTGCCCTGGTACCCTTCTTACACCATAATGAATATGTATGTGAAATCAAAATAAAGGTACCAGAGCACAAAGTGCTACCTAGCAATATACTCAGGAACTCGTCCCAGGTCAGCCAGTGGTAAACCATTCATCAAGGGGAGATAACAAAAGTTCTGTAAAATCCAGTATTTTTACAACAGGAAGATGTCTTCGTTCCAAGAGTGCATCAATGCTTAGTTCTTGGTTCAAATCCCTTCATCAGCTTACTGAGGTTAATTTTGACAGAAACTGCAATAACAGGCCCAGTATTTGCACAGTTCAATAATATCATTCTTACTGCTGAGAACATTGGCAACATATAACAAATTTAGTATAATGATTTACATATATTATATTTCAAACATTTTAGAATGAAATAGTATAAATTATTGATATATTCAAACATTTAAACAAGTGTATTCTCATTCCCAAAATCTAGTAGGATTCTCAATAGTATTGAGAATCCTACTAGACTCTGGGTACGAGAATGAAGCAAGTGATAATCTCATTAGAAATTTAAAGGTGTAGTCATGACTCACAAAAAGTTCAAAATAACTGTGTGGGTAATGAAATATACAATGTATTAAATATGCATGAAATTTTACTGATTGAGTAATAAACTTTTGGACTAGAGGTAATATCACATGCTACTGAAAAGATCAGTGAAACTAATTACAAAAACGTAACAATAAATAAATCGAGTAATGATGTTTTTCATATTTGACTAGCCACCATTAACTCTCAGTCATGCTACATGTATCTACATTTGCAATGAATAGTGTAACACAAAAAGTAAATTTAACAAAAGTATATAATTAGATCCAGAATTTTTCTAAAAATGAAAATATCTGTAGCAAAAAATGATGAAAGCATATAACATGATATGACATGAAATTATAAATTGAAACAAAATGAAATCACAATTTATAGATAAATAGCACATTGAAACATAACTTGAATTCATTCTCGTACCCAGAGGTTATCAAGATTTGTGTAGCCTTTGTCAAGAACTATGTTGACTTCTGGGTGCAAGAATGTTGTATAACAAGACTAGGGAAAAGAGCATTTAGGTTGAAATATTGTGACTGATGAATAAAATAGAAGTTTCAAGGTGTAGCCATATTGCAAGAACCTTGATAACCCCTGGGAACAAGAATGTTGTAAAACAAGACTAGGTGAAGCATATCAACATATAAACATTGCATCTTATATATGAACTAGAAGGTTTAATGTATATGAGACATGACAATGGGGCAGAGCAAAACTAAGTCTAACAACATGTAAGTAAAGAAGGACGTAAACTAGTTTTGCACAGACTTAAATAACACTACACAAAGTTATACACTGCCCTCCAAAAGTTCCATCACATACACACACAATTTCTATTGTACTTAATGGAGCTTCAAAAATGTGTAAAAACAGTTTATTGCTAAATGTATTTTTTAATAAGAACTTTTTTCTTTTGAATGTGAATTAACAAAAATATCTCAAACTTGATTATGATTTATTGAGACACATTGACCATAGTTTTGGAGGCTGACAGATAACTGTTGCTGCAACTCAACGAAATAGAATGTACTAATAAAATTTTGTTTTCATTTCATGAATAATGAATAAAATAAACAATAATTTTTCAAACTCAAATTTGGAATATGTAACAATTTAATTAATTGTAATGTGAAGGATTTTTTGGAGGGCAGTGTATAGTTATCTCGGACCTGCCACACACAGACAATAATATCTAGAGCTTCCATCACTGTCCATGGAAGTTTGATCACAGGTGCTTGACATTTTAATTCAAATTTCGGAAAATATCTATCCTTATATTTAAAAAACATTTTTCAAAGCATGACATAAAATGTCAAGCTCCTGTGGTTTGATATTCAAGATCTAGACTGTCATTGCCAAGAGAAAAAGTAAGACAAAACTACGTTGAGACAAAGTAGAGTCTGTTAAATGAAAGAGCAAGACACTTGAACTTGAGTCCATTGACATATGATTTTATGAGGGTACGTAAACAAATAAGTTCATTCACTTTTCTTTCTATATATCTCCTTCTCAGATATAGGATTGTATGAATTGTTGAAAGACATCTGTAAACAAAAGTTGTACATTGAAACAATGTTCATACATGTATACATATTATAGCAGACACATTGACACTGTCTGACACATCAGATGACCCATAAGTTCAGTCACACATCATTTATGAGATATGTCTGGCATGATATAGACCATCCTATATTTAATTTTCACTTATTTTATATAATTAAACATGGTCAGAAAACCCATGGTACTCATATGTTATTGATATTATCAGCCATTTGGCAAGCTCAGTTGGTAGCATGGAAGTCTACTAATTGAGAGGTCATAGGTTTGATTTCCTGGTGGGGCATACTTTCGTGGAGCTTGTTTATGAAATTATTTCTACAGTCATTCTCCCTTTCCACCAATGATTCTTAATAATGTAGGGCAGTTGTCAGACCAAAGTATGCGCCTAGTAGTTGGTTAACAGCTAAATCCAGAGTTTTAGCCTATCCAGGAACAGTGAGTATGTTGACCCCCTCCTCCCCCCTGTTATATGACCTATACAATGTGTTGCTATGGCGTTAAACCCAACAAACAAAATTGACATTATCATTGATGAATAATACTCTGGGTTACCAAGATAGTTATAATTATATGACAATTCAGACAAAATGATAAGGTTTTTGTCTTGTAGCATCTACTATATTTCCAACAGTAAGCAAATAAAGACCCATTGTTTATGTATAAAGTATTAATTGAGTTTCCAGACTAATTTTATTTTAAATTTGCAGATCTTCAGGGGCAATAAAATGGTATATTTCCATTGGAAATACATTATATGTATATTGAATTTCTTAAAGTAATTTGATTGTTCATAATATTTTTCTTGAGCTTAAATAATAAATAAGACCCAAAATATAATCTTATATAAAGGCAAGGTTACATCTACAGAGTAAGAGCCAAGAAGTGACAGCATTGTCAATACTCAACACAATATATACAGTCAGCAAAGCAATACAGAAACATACGTTTTAACCACTATTATATAAATTTTGTCAACCCCAATGTCATTAAGCATAAATTTATATCATGACTAACTTAAAACATGTACATGTATCTAATTCACTCTGTCTTTACCATATGACATTTTGTGATCAGTATGGGTTATTCATGTATGTAATATCAAAACAAACACATATTTGGTAGGTTTTTCCATAGTAATTACTATCACAGGTGGCCAGCATATCCCGGGATCATGCCAGCCCCCTGTGGTTAATATTGCATATGTTTTGGTGTAATAACCATCACTGTTCACAAAATATCATCATGTTCTAGGTAAGGTTTCATAATCGGAATAAAAATACAATCGATGATCGGAAATGATCGGAGGACCCTTTTCGATCAATAATCGATTATATAATCAAAACATTTACTCAGTTTTTTCATTCAGGATTTCCCAAAATATATGACATGAAGTTGCAATTGTTTAAGTGACTTAGTTTTATACAATAGAATATTAAATCATACATAATCAACCTATAATTAGTGGTTTAGTGGTTTTTATGTTTAATAAAAAAATTGATTTTCAGACATTTTTGTTTCATTTTTCAAGAAATGGAGCTATAGTATATTGTCCAATAGTTGCCAAATCCATGTGGCCGACCAAAATATTAGTAGTAGTAGTAAAAATGTACCCATCATGGTTTAATTAAGAAGAGTTTTATCCCCATGAAAATGTTTTTTCTTCAGAAATACTAATTAATTAAAACAAGTATCTCATTGTCAATAAAATGAATGTCGACTGAAGCGATAATCGATTATTAAACTTCATAATCGATTGTCTCCCACTTTTACTGAAACAATTGATTATCTATTATAATCGATCATCATTAAATCCCTAGTTATAGGCATCCTGTAGTTAAGAAAGCAAAATTAAAGTGTTATCTAAATGTTATTTTACTATTACTATATCTAGTGCACAGAGGGTTTGTAGGAAACTGGGTCTATACATGAAGGGGTTTGTAGGAAACTGGGTCTATACATGAAGGGGTTTGTAGGAAACTGGGTCTATACATGAAGGGGTTTGTAGGAAACTGGGTCTGTACATGGGACTTTGGTGCAACTTATAGTTATGAATATCTTAAATTAGTTTGAGATAGGAATTATAACATATGAGGGGGGGATAGTTACTATAGTAACTTTGATTGAATAAGATATCAAGGGGTACAATGCATCAAACCCTTAAGATTGTATAGCAAGTGGGACAAAATAAGCCAAGAAAAAAGGTGTGTGATTATATATATAATCTTTTTTGGGGGGTGGGGATAAAGGGAATTAAGCAAGGATAATAGATGAAAGCTTAATAAATATACATTATAATTGCTAAGAACAGACATAAATTAATTTTTCGTTTAATATTTTGAATTTATATATCGATATCTCAATTTGCTATAATATAATCTTATAATTGATTATTTTGTAGCAAAGGTAAGACATTTCATCTCAGATAATATTGTGTGAATACCTTCCAAAAGTGATGTTTCAAGTTCAGTGATGATTCAAACATAAATTAATGTTTTTACCATAAAAATGACTTTCAGATTAACATGTATTTCGTAAGTTTAGGAGTTAAACATGAGTTGTTTTTTAATTTTATTTCTGATTTATGAAATCTAAACATAATGTAATGTATGACAAAATTAACCTGACACATTTTATTGTTGCTTTTACAACATATGATATGATATTTACACTCATCATGGGCTGTTTTAGATTTAATTCTTTTTTTAAATTGCATATGGTGGGAGTAAAGTACTATGTATATATGACGAATCAAAAATAAAAATACTCAATGCAGATACAAATGTACATCTTTTCAATTATAATTTTGAGCTGTTTATCTCTTCTATTTTATTTGCTCTTTAGTTCTGTCTGAATTTTTATTTCAATACATTTGAATTTGGTTGTTACGCCCTGCAGCTCACGTAGTCAGCCATACTTAACATTTATCTGTTACCAGTATAAACACGTACACCCTTCCACAAGTAGTCAACAACTTCTCAGCAAAATAATATTATTGATTCGTCATGGAAAGGTGTGATTGTTAAGAGAACTACAGACTTAGAGTACTAGATACCGATTGGTTGACATACAAATGGAAATACCCATAGGTGTTAACGGCATGGTTGCCCATGGAAATACTTGACAAAAATTACAGCCTCAAGTCAATGTTGTCATACATTACATATAATACATGTACTACAAATTAAATCTAAATGAATCAATTGTGGATGAATGTGAAACACATACACTCATAATATATATGTAAGAACCCTATAGACACACATGTAATATATAATTATAACATACCTGTAATGCAATGTCGTTGGGTGATACGTTGCCACCACCAGGAACTTCCTTGCCCCATGGATCTACAACATAGTTTGGTACATACTTGGCAACCAACTGTCTGTGTTTAACGAGAGCTGGACCCCATTCAACAGTTGGTGTACAGGCTTGTTTAAACCTCTGAAAGATTGTATTAAAATCTTCAATATAAATAACAAGTGGTCATTTTCACAAAAAATCTTACAATAAAAGTCATCATAAGTCAAAAGCAGGAAACTACATTCATCACTTCTTCATTTTTGTCCAATCAGTCTATGATATTCTTCAGGTATGAAGAATAATGAATACTTTCTGAAATTCATATCAGAATATGACATCATATCTTCAAACTTTAAATTTTTGAAATTGATTGAATAACGATTATTTATTTTGTAAGATATTTTGTGAAAATGCCCAAAGGTATTTAAAGAATGAAAGAAAATCATGTTTGATTAAATGGTCTTTGAAAATTTGTTCAAATATGTACAATGACATGAGACTGCTTCACAAAACCATAAAATTGCCATATGAAGTCTAGTGTCAAACTCCTCACAGTGCTTACGTCACGCTTTGCTACTTCATACTATTGATTTAATAAAGGGAAATAACCGCTGCGGGGAGTTTGGTCTAGATTAGTAGTTATTGGACATACAATAAAGACCATAGCAAAGATATACAGTAGAATTGCCCTATAAATACCATCATGGTTTTTGCAAATTCATGTGATTTTTTTGTAGATTTTTGAAGTCTCAAATGCTAAAATTGAGAAGATAAAAGTCTGTATATGAAGACCAACTGTAGCTCTGTTGATTTTGATGGTCCTGTTAGTAGAACTTTACTGATATTTGTTAATTTTTTATGTCACAAATGCTTAACCTGAAGAGGTCCCTATATTAAGACCATAAACATATTAAGACTATTTGTATATGCATGTATTTAATGATCCTTATAATGAAACTGTACTATAGGTATAAGACTGTTACTCTATGAAGACAATAGAAAGTGATGGTAGTAGAAGTTTACAACTAAGACTCATAACTCACTCTTTTCTTATATTGAGTTACGACCGTTTTGCACTAAGCTGCGATATACACATATTGTGTATACTTACACCACCGAGTCCACCTTCTCCGGAAGCTAAAGCTACAATGGCTCCACCAATGATGGCAACAATAACAGTTAATGTCATCATCCAGCCGAGTACATCTGACCATTCTGGGAACTCATCACCTTCCATGTCAGTATATTGAACCCAGGAAAATATCATGATGAACTGGAGATATACAAAGCATTTGTTAAGACTATTAATTTACTAGTATTTCTCTGGTCGGTCTGTAGACCAAAGTTACTACACTATGTATTTTTTGTTCAAACTGTGAGGGGGACAATTAACAGGGTTCATACAAATTTTGAATACCAAAATTCCATGATTTTTTCTACGATTGCTCTCAGTTTTCCATGATACAAAATAAACACATACATAACCAAATCCAAGTACAGTTTGAAAATGCTGCATCAAAGCAGACAACACAGTAGAAAAACAGAAAACTATGAAGTAGTAAAGTTTTGTACCAAAGCATTCTCCATACCCAACATTTAAATTTATGTTTAAAAGTCATTTTTATGGGTTGAAGTAAAAATAGACATTTATAACTAGATTTTTCCATGACACTATGAACTTTTTGCATGACGTTTTCTAATTTTCCATGACTTTTCCATGATATTTTTCCCTAAACTCAAAAAATTATGATTTTTTTCAGAAAAATCTAATTTTCCATGATATTTCTAGTTCGTACGAACCCTGATTAAGAATTGTTTAGAAGTAGACAAGAGTTTTGGTTTTTATAGACATTTAAATCAATTTAAAAGATTTCCCAAGTTTTTGCAAGAACAAGTATTCTGGAAACTTTAATTGATCACTTAGCTAAATCAAACAAGCGAAAAATTATATAAGTACATATTACATAAATAAAAAACACAAATAAATTGAAGGTTGCTCGCAAGACTGTAGTAACTGGCTCTTTAATGCAATGCATTTACTACAGTTCAGCAATCAAGCCTTGAAATGTCTACTACTTACAGCAACACCAATGGGTGTAAGTGCACACCAATTAAGAGCCCACCAATATTTACACATAAAGAATGGAAAGAACCCACAGATCTTCTGACCAATCATGCATTCAATATCAACAAGGAATCGTCGAATACCTATTATAGAAAATTATACAGAAATGTTAACATTATTATGATTATAAAAAAACAAACATGCATAATTATGTAAAAAGAATAAAAATATATTGCACTGGTATTGTCCGTTTTTTCTCAACTGTCAAAGTTCGAATAACTTCACGGTGACTGAATGCATTGTTTTTGTACTGGCGGACTAATTTTTATTAAAAATATCTTGACTAAAACTTATAATACAGCATAAGAAGCTTTACTCAATCATAATACACACTTTCAGAAACTCATGGTGCATTACAACAATAATTTTAACAAAGGCATTCACCCTGAAAGTATTCATGTTTTGACAGCTGAGAAAAAACCGAACAATAAATATTGTTAATTTTTCGTTTAACTGTCAGTTTGATTTAAATACTCATATTCCTGTCAATAATTATAGTTTATTATACATTTTACTGTACAATACAGAAATATATTTGGATGAGTACACAGCTTGATAACATTCATATTGGATGAGCTTACAGGCGAGTCTAATATGACTTTTCAAGCAGTGTTCGAGTCCAAATATATTCCGTATTGTACTATAATTTAAATGTATAATAAACTTTTTATTATATATCTTTCGTTTTCTTTGAAATAATCATCATCATTAAAAAAGGTGTATGTATTAAAGATTAAAATCGGAAACCAGACTAGCATCGTGTAGTGTACATGTACCCAACTGTCCAATACGAAAATATTTTATGGCATTCAGCACACCTAACCTAGCTTTCCTGGTCCCTTGTTTATAACCAGTACTCACCACATGACCGGAAACTTCTCCATATATCTTTATCAATGGAGGAAAATTGACATTAAGCAAATGAAACAGGCAAAACAGCTTTCTTCTTAGATTTTTGTTTATTCAATTGTACTTTATTAACATCATATTACATGTATGCTTTGGTACATAATTATTATACAAAGTGAAATGCATACAAATAAAATTCAATAGATATTATATGTGTTTTTAGATTGGTGAAGGCTGCTAGTCATCTACAAAACTGGATTGGACATTCTTATTTGTAAAACACTTTTTAAATGGAAATAAAATCTTATACAACTATTTACTAACAGCGATAAAATCAGACAATTTTGTCCAATCCAGTAATTTTGATTGACTGTACTGATTATGAAAAGAATGATAGAGCTTTAATACATTAAATGCCAACCATTGAGGTTTGTGGGAGATTGGCTGTATAAAAAAGAAATAATAATAATGAAACAAGTTATTTATATTAGCTAGGTTAGATATAGAATGTGTTAATGAATAAGAATAAAAAAGATGTAATATTTGTTAACTAAATCATTAATACAGAATAAATGTTACAAAAAACCAAGTTAAGCTGATAAACAAGTTTGTACTAAGTTATACTTAAGTAAAAATGATCACAGAATGGAGAATTTATTTATGTTAGTTCAAAGTAAAAAAACAACTACATTAATAGACAGAAAATTAAGAGTACTTATTGTGTTTAAGAAGAAAGTCATTACAATGAATGCTGAAACAAACAGTTATCTACAAAGAACTACATGCAGAGCTACAGATACACTGCCCTGGGTTCCTTCACAGTTCAATTAATTGAATTGCTATAACTTCCAAGCTCAAGTTTGAAAAGTCATCACTTGCATGGTTTATTTATACATTATCAACACTAGGGACGTTTCTATTGGCACATTTTATTTATTGAGTTGCAGCAAAAGTTGTCTCCAAAACTATTATCAATGTATCTCAAAGAACCGATATTAACTTTGAGATATTTATGTAATTTCAAATCCGTAAGAAAATGTACTGATTGAAAAAAGTAAAATTAAACATTGTTTAATTAACAAGAAATTGCTTTTACAACTATTAGAAATTCTATTAAGTTCAATGTAAATTAAGAATTTGTGAGGAAATGTTTTGGAGGGCAGTGTATGTTAGGCAATATTAAGCTATCAGGTATCTTATATTGTAAGGTTACTATTACATTACTGTAACAAAATATTATATTGATTATTTTAAGTGAAATTTTATAGCATTAATTTTTTGTCCTTTATAAACACTGTATAATTTGTCATGTTATGTTGTTTAATAGCCTACCAGTATTTAAAATGTCACACTGACAATAGAGAGAGATTCTGAATGGGAAAGATTGAATGAGAGGGAGGGGGAGAGAGGAAGGGGGTTTAGGGTGGGAGGGAGAAAGAGAGAGGGAGAGAGGTGGAGAGAGAGAGAGACAGATAGGTGGTTGAGGGAGGGTGGGAGAGGGAAGGAGGGAGAAAGTGAGAGAGAGGTTGAGGGAGGGAGGGAGGGAGGGAGGGAGGGAGGGATGGAGGGAGAGGGGGGTTTAGAAAGGGTGGGAGACAGAGTGAGGGAGGAAGAGAGAGGGGGAGAGGAAGGGAGAGAAGGAGTTGAGGGAGGGTGGGAGAAAGAGAGAGATAACATTGGATTGAGGGAGGGAGAAAGAGAGGGGGTTGAGGGGGGGAAGGGAGGGATAAGAGAGAGGGGGTTTGAGTGAGGGAGGGAGAGAGAAATATGGAGAGGGAGGGAGAAAGAGAGAGGTGGGAGAAAGGGAGAGAGAGGTTGAGGGAGGGGAGGGATTCATTTTGTTGCTGGATCAACTTCAAAAGTTTACTTGGATTCCTCATTTATTGAATGGCAGTTAGGTCTTGTTCACAATGTTTATACTTGTGATGTGATGTGCGGTCAAAATATCAAAACAAACACAACAAGGTAATGGCTTTTTTTATTACATTTGTGGGGTACTTCTTAGAAGGAAACACTCCATGTTATCCCTTAAAAATTGATGAAATTGTAAAAGTTAACAATTAATTGCATTGACAGTGCAATTGTTACGATATCACTTAAATGGAAAAAAAAGAATCTTTTGGGCTGAAAATTGCAAAAGCACCATAACAGTGGCCTTTTAGCTATCAGTATTTCTAACCAATAAATGGTACCTTCCTATTTAAACTTTTATGCGCTTGCAAGTCAGATCTAAAGGAGATAAAATTGTGCAGAAGCTTGTCAATAAATGTACTGACTTGAACAATGTATATTTGTATAGAGGAGTTGAGTCACTGTGACCTTAGTCAAATATTAACCTAATTGTATTGTTGTAAAATGTGGTCAATATTATACCAAGTTCTCAAGGGACCTAGTATTGTGTACA
The DNA here is from genome assembly GCA_025267735.1 of Mactra quadrangularis. NCBI lineage: Eukaryota > Metazoa > Mollusca > Bivalvia > Venerida > Mactridae > Mactra > Mactra quadrangularis. The sequence continues at coordinate 34,475,857 of CM046294.1, read as the reverse complement.
GTCTCTGTGCCAGTGTGGTGAGATAGATTTGTTAACAAGTTTATAGAGGGAGTATACTCTGGGAGATATCAGGATTACTTTTGATTGAAACGAGCCAGAACGAGCTTGCTCTCTGATACCAGTTTATTAGATGCATTAGAAGCACAAGGGTTAAGTGATAGATTTTGATATTTGGAGAATTCAGGTAGAAATACCAACTGTGGTAGTTAATATCCCTTTATGCATTTTTGATAATTAATAATAATATTTCCTCTGTTGAAGGAGACTTTGTTGGCTCCTTATTGAAGGGTATTATGGTACTAGTAAAGAAAAGGGATCAGAAAAAAACCTGATAGATCAGAGATTGTAGCCAGCTCTTTGATGACTGTTTTCTTGTAGGGTTCTATTTTAAATTTCTGTCATTGACCTATATTGTTGTAGATATAAATTAGTAATTACTTGTATTATGTAGACTAAATTGATTTTGTAATTGTAAGAAAAACTGTCATTGATTATGCTCGAAGCATCATTGTCATGAATATTATACCTTCTGTGGAGAGCTATTTCCTCAATGGGGTAGCCGTCATTGTTTTAGACCTATCAGTTCATATTATGACAGCGCACCTGTTTACGCTTACCATAGAAGGTTCGTCTCACAAATTTGACCCTTATTCCTGACTTTTATTTATTTACCTATATAGGCTTTATTATGGATATTTCAAAATGCATATTGATTATTGATCAGAAAATAAATATCGACAACACAGGGATATTGTTGAAATCGATGACAGCTCCAATTTTAAGGTCATGAAAAATTGATTACATGGTTTTCATTCAACCCTCTTCTTTAATGCTGCTTTACCAATTATATATTTTCAGTACAAAAATACTTAATTGTCAAATGAATTTGGTAGTTATCATTACCATGTAATCATTCAAGTAAATAAAGACATTTCATCAGAAAATGAAACAAAACTATTTTATGCATTTATTCTTATGAATTTTAAGTTCAACTCTGTTGAGCTTATAATGTACTTCACATTACCTAAATTTTCAGCTCACATTTACACTTTAGTTTCAGCTCATGCTTTCAAGTATATCCTTTTTGACGAGCTCATTTTAACATGTGTGCTCTCTATTTAAGCTAACTCGGCTAGCTCAGTCAGTAGTGTCTACTGATTGAGGGGTTGTTGTTTGATTCCCGATTGGGGCATACTTTCCTGGGCAGCATATTATCAAAATTCTTACGATAATTTAACAATACAATATAGAAGGATTTACGACTAAAATTGGTCGTAAGACGCTTGATAATACGGTCCCCTGGAGCTTGGTCATGAAATAAGTTCTATGGCCATTCTTCCTCTTACCGCTGATTCTAAAACCAGAGATTTAGCATTTCCAGGAACAGTTTGTAGGTGGACTGACCCCTGTGATATAACCTTTACAATGTGTTGCTAGGGCATTAAACCGAACAAAAAATAAAAATAAATAAAATCTACTTTAGCTATGATGAGCTCAACCCTTGTAAAAACATGGTAGATAATAAAGCTCTTCTTAACTTCTTTTTTCTATATTTCATAATTTTCAGTTATATGAAGTTTTTATTTGGTCTTTTTTTTCATTTGTGATAAGCTTAGGCCTTGTAAAACAGTGTCTATTATAAATCTCATTTAAACTTATATTTTCTCTCTAATTTCAGCTATGATGAGCTCAACCCTTGTAGAGACTGTGTCTATAAACTATGAAGACTTTAATGACAGTTTTCTAACTTGTGGTACATGTCTATGTGTATATGACAGTTCAGAACATCATCCTAAACTATTACCCTGTTCTCATACAGTCTGTAAGAATTGTTTAGAAAGAATTGTTGACACACAGATACATGATACTGGCACATTTCGTTGTCCAATATGTAGAGAAACAATAGGTAAACATAATTATTATATATTTTATACTAATTACTATTGAAAAGTAAAAGCTTTAGTTCGAAGTCTGATTTGAAGTATGCTTCCATGTACATGACCTTCAAGTTAACTGATTGAGGAGTTGTGGTTTTGATTCACAGACAAAGCATACTGCATTGGAATTTGGTCCTGGAGTAATTTCTCCTTCCTACCACTGATTCTAAATCATGTTGGGCAATTGTCAGTCACTCACAGAAGTAAGGGCCTAGTACGTAACTGGTTATGAATTAGCCCTACCAGGAACGGTGAGTAGGTTGTCTGACCTCATTCATTCTATTATGTTATTGTTCGTCCATCCGTCTGTCAGCAATTTCTAAAGGTTTTTCTAAATTACTTGGCACAAATTAGCACTACTTTAAAACATTATGTCACACACTTTTTCCAAGTCTGTAGCTCAAAGGTCAAGGTCAGCCTGGGGGCAAAGATCATTTATGACAGATCATACTTAAAGCTTATAATGCTCCGACTTACAATGTTCTTGTTTACATTATAACTGAACATGGGAATCAGTAGTTTTATATTGTCACAATATTGAACTGTTATTATATACATATTGTATTTTATATATATTGTAGGTATACCTAGGGGTGGTGTTATAGCATTTCCTCCAAGTTTTATAGTCAATCAACTTCTAGATTTAATGTCTCGTCAACGTCGTGACGTCATACCCAAGTGTTCTGTACATGCTGCGGAAGAGTTACTGTTCTGTGAATCATGTGACTCTGTATTCTGTACACAATGTATTGGGGAAGAACACAATGGTAGAGGAGCCAGTGAACATACAGTTATTCCTTTTTCTATTGCAATCAAACGAATGTCTGAAATCTTACTTTATAAAGCACACCTTTGTATTAAAAATCTAAACAACGCTTTTGATAATGTCCAAGCAGAAGTTCACCAACTTGAGAACTCAGTTGATCGAACTATGGAAAATATTAACAGATCCTTCCAGGATGTAATTTCATTGGTCGATAAACGCCGACAAGAATGTCTAGCCATGGTTCGCAAAATAAGAGAAGAAAAGAAAACTATACTAAAGGAACAACTAGATTTGATTCAAGCTGAAAAACAGAAAGTTCAAGGTGACTGTGATGGTTTACAATATCAAGTTGAGGTTAGAAATATAACAAAGAAAATCAGCGATCTCAATGAGAAACTAGACTCCACTAGTACATTATCTGAACCACGCGAGAACAGTTTTTTACGATATGAATACAAGCACAATAGTGCAATGAAGGACATTTCTAATGCATTGAACAACCTTGGTCGTATTAAAGTCAGCACAACATTCCCTGCTTTATGCTCTGCTAAAATTGGTAAAGGTATTACCCATTTGAAATCGGTGGTAACCATAACTACCGTTGATTACCATGGCAACCCTAGAACAAGTGGATCTGACCCTGTTATTGCAGATTTACGTAACGAAAAAGGTGAAGCTATTGAAACTAAAATCAAAGACAAAAATGATGGAACTTACGAAATTCAATATGTCCCACCAAAATCTGGAAATTATAAAATTTGTGTTGGTATATTTAATCGACCAATCAGAGGAAGTCCTTTCTCTATAAGTGTTACTGATCACAATAATCCAGTTATGAAGTACGGTGTACATGGAACAAAAGAAAGTGGATTTATGAGACCACTTAGAGTAGTCAACAATGACACTGACGGTAATGTTTATGTTCTTGATACGGGTAATAGTAGGGTAAAGATAATTGATGAGTTCGGAGCATTTGTTCGACATATTGGTCCAGAGGGATTTGAAAATCAAAGTGGTATGGGTATTGCTTTAACTAATGACAATCAAGTAGTTGTTGTCAACTGGAGAACGAGGCTTGTTGCTTTCCTATCTGAAGAGGGTGAAATAGTCAGCAAATTTACACATGACTGTTTAGCTGAACCTATTGATGTAGCAGTGAATTCACGTGGTGAGATTATTGTGGCAGATATTGGTGCCAGTAAGATTTTTATTTTTGACAGTTCAGGAAAGTTGTTGACCACATTTGGTAACAAAGGGGAAAGAGAGGGACAGTTTAGAAATATATCTGCGGTAACAATAGGAAAATGTGATGAAATCCTTGTTGCCGATCACAGAATTCAAATTTTTACGAAAGACGGAAAGTTTTCTCGTCAAGTTCCTAACCAGGCCAAGGGAGATTATGGTGGAATAGTTGTTGATTCCTCGGGTCTGATTTTAGCCACTAGAATTGAAAAAGGGCGTGGCTTTGTGCAAGTATTAAACTCAAGTGGTAAACTTATGTTTTGTATAGACAGTTTTGAAGATAAATTGAAACGTCCCAGTGGATTAGCAGTAACTAAGGACCACCATGTGTATGTAGCTGATCTTGGCAACAACTGTATAAAAAAATACAGATACAGGTAGATAGTATGTTGTATTAATTCAAATGAATAAGTTATGGCAGAATTTCTGTAATGTATTTGATGTAACATTGTCCATTTGTCATGCCACAGTGGATGAATTAGTTTTCATGTCATGTTGCTTTAAGAAAATGGTACTTATATATTGATAATGTCTGTCAAATGCATTTTTGAAACTTTACCATAAGTTTCATATGCAATAATTCCACTCAGATAAGACATTGGAAACAAAGAATATTCTGATGTGTTGGTAGTTTCCTGTCTCAGCAGTCATTTTGTTGTTGTTTATCCTGTCTAGCATCTTATCACAGGTTTAACTGTAGTTAATGAAATGTTGCCTCTAAGTTTTACCCACTCTCTAAAGAAAGTCTATATATTACTATATATTATTGTTGTAGCTATTAAATAACTGACAGACAGTTCAAACGTCATACTCTGTAGACAGGGTTACTTTTATTGGTTTATAAATTATCACATTTGACAGACTTCAAAGGATTCTAATCTTGCTACAAATACAAGTACAATGGAATACTTATAACAGTCTGCAGAGCTGGTGAAATCAATCAGTATTGTCCATGCTGTCCCAAGGCAAGTGCAAACCAGCAGATTTTTCAATGATTTTATTCTATCATGTTTATACGAACAAGAAACTTTACCAGTCAGCAGAGGGGACAAGTTAACAATTTTAAAATTTCACCAACCTTGCGTCTGATGCCTCATAAATTCTACGAATGTATACCCAGGTTTTTACTGGACGCAGGATTCCATGTCCATATATGCATAAATTACAAGTTGGACACATGAATTACTGAAGTCTGCATCCATGTGGACTCACAAAATATGTCAAGCAAGAGGAGTTAATTACCACCAATCCATGATGAAATCCAAAATTTACATGTAAACAATAGCCCCATTTATCTGCATGTGTACAAATCATCCGTCATTTTGTCCTACATTTTCTTATTAATATGACAATAATAAAAAGCTTTTGTGATTTAATCTGTTAGACCCCAAAATTTGCTCCAGGGACTCCTGTTTTCATAGGACCTGCGTCCATTAGACCCCTAAAATTTAAAAGCAATGTAAAACCCTGTATACCCTATCAAATTTAGAAAGGAGTATATTGAATTCATCTCTGCAGTCTGCTCATAGAATCATAGTTGTCTATTTCATTATTAAAGCACTTGGCACTTTGATTTGAATGCCATAATTCACCATTAATTTTGTGTGTCATGCCATTGCTCCTGATATAAATTATTATTGTAAACGGATGGCATTTAAATTCTTCTTGTTTTCTTGAGCAAGAAACTGTGTCTAGATTGGTTAGTACTGGAAGAACAAGGATGGAAAATGTTATGATAACAGCCCTTTGTCTGATTTTCAACTTGCGTTTTTACCAACCTACAATGGACATAGGAACAAATGAATCTTTCTTAGGTTCATAGTTTGGGTCCAGAGTTCTAGGTCTCTCTAGGGACTGTAAGTAGGTTGACTGTCTGCAGTAATATGACACTTACCTACATAAGTTCTTGGTGAAATAGTTTTTGAAAATAATTATCATGCAACTTGCAAGTCGAGGGTTGCCCGCAAGACTGTAGTAACTTGCTCTTTTACGCAATGCACTTACTACAGTCTTGCAGGCAACCCTCGAAGTGATTTAAAACAGTTAAACTGTAGAATAGTATTTTATGGTTCATGGTAAATTGGTTTGTCCAAAGACATTTGTAATGATATATGCAGTCATCTCTTTAACCCAAAGCCTATGATTTGAGGAAATTAATTCTAGTTACAATAGCTTTTTTCATGGTTTGGCTAATCTATGACTCAAGTTTAACTACAAAGCATAAAGCATGATTGGCTAATGTTAGATAAAATTAAAGGCTCTTGACTGTATCTGTATTTATTATATTTTATGAATGAAATACATTTTCATGTATATACACATTAATATATTTTCTATTTTCAGATAAAGACAATAAAAGTGATAGATGTAAACTTTGATCCAAACATTCTTCTTTATTAATTTGTTTATACAACCCTCACACAATATTTGCTGATGTTGTAATAATGCTAAATGTTGTCTTTATTGTTAATCGTCTTTATTTTTTTCTCTTATTTATTTGATCTACTGTGTAGATTTGTTCTTTTCTTAACATTGCACCTTAGACAATTTTTATTCATTTTTTGTACATTTAAACTACAACTTTGTCATGTTATCTTTTTTAGATTTCTATTTTAAACACAGGGTTGATGTTAACATTGGCTTGTTAAACCAACATTAGGGTAGATTTCCCCTGATACAAACATAGGTTTTTGACAATTGAAAATTTCTCAAAAAACTAGTATCTAGTTGTTTTCTAATGTTTTTCCTTGTTAGAATTTTAAATTTTTTATTATTTATCTTATGTTATAGATCATTTTTTCTCAACTGTTAAAGTTTTAATAATTTCACGGTGATTGAATACACACTATCACAATATCACAGATATTAGACAAAAAGCACGAAGTCACCGTGAATTATTAATGTTTTGACAGTTATGAAAAAATTAACTATAACTATTGTTTTGTGTGGACAGATTAAAAATTACACAATTTTCATATCAAGGGGAGATAATACCACTTTTTTCATTAACAGTTGACATAATATTGTAATTGTAAATCTAGTCCATGAAAGATTTTCATGGTGTAATGAAAGAAAATGCTTTGTAGTTGTTGATAATGTTTTTTTGATAAATTAGTAACTGTAACTTGGCATTAAGAGAATTCTGCCTTAAAGCCCCTATATCAAAAGTAACATTGTTTTTTATTTGCAAAGAAAATGAACATTTATCTATTTCAAACACCTCTAATGAACAAGATTTTTCAAATAAATGCAAATACTGCTTAGATATGTTTATGTTTTTATTGTATTACAAAGTGAAAGTATATCGAAATCGAAAGTAGAATTTGGTTGTCAAAATTTGAAACAATAGTTTTGATCACAGTATGTTAAAGATGAAGTCTTATTAAAGAAAAAAAGTTGCTCCGAATTACAAAATTAGTTTGTAAACTATTTTTTATGAAGTATATTAAACATCAGCGCGTAAATGAATATAGTGTGGTCTTATAAAAGTACCCTACTTTTTTAAGAAATGGACACTTTGTCAAACTCAAACTTAGAGAGCAGAATGGTTTGAACTGTTAACTGTGTTTTTAATGCATGTTTTATTATGATAACTTCATGGTTGTAAAACAGTTTCAAGCTTACTGTTAATAAAGATATCTTCATATAGTGGCTTTAAAGTAAATAATAGATGAAATTTGAAATTCCGTTTTATGAGTATTTATTCCAACACTGTCCAATAAAAACCATGCATTGTACACATTATTGATTAAAAGCATGGATCATTTATTTAATTTTATTGTTCTCTATGTAAAACCACTACCCAAGTAATCTGTGTGATAACAATGACTTATTGCTGACTCTGTTTAACTTGATCATAAAATACTTAATTATCCTGTACAACTAGTTAGGCTGATATTACATGTACTTGTCAACTGATCTCTATCATGTATTCCTTATGGGTTTTTTAAACAATAGAAAGAATCCAAATTTCTGCACATTTTTAATGTGCATTTTTACAATGTTTCTTCATAATTAAGCATATTTTCAAATAGTTGGGGACATTTAATAGAGAACACACAGTATGTTTAATGAAAATTTGTGTGTGGAAAATGGCCGAATGTTTTGATGTTTAAATACACAATCTTATTTTATTTTAGAATATGTGACATGGATCATTTGACACTCTTGTACATATAAAACTAACCTTATGAATCTCATGAGACCTCCTATATGTTTGTTATGTGTATCTCACTAACTATCTAACATCTGAGTTGACTTCTTGAGTATGGTGAGTGAATGTTGTACCACAAATAAGAGAAGTGATATTACCTTCTTGGCTAGTCATTTTTGCTAGACTTTGATAGTTATAATTGATATTGATATATGCACATGAATGTATACTATTAAACATTAGAAATAATTACATGTAGTTTTTATTACTTCATTCATAAACATTATTTATTTATTTCATAATTCAGAATGAATAATACTTGGGTTATACCATTTTTTGATTCATCATTTCCCCTAGGAAGAAAACTCTTCAGAACAAAACTTTTAACTAAGTAATCAAATTTTATAATCAATTAAAGGTAAGTCCACAACAAACTCTTTAAAATAGAGTTTTATGCCAGTTTGTCAAAATTTTGTTGGCATAGTTTGGACTGACCATTTACAATTACCAAAACTTGATTGACTGGCCAAAAGTCAACTTTGATATTACATTTACTATCAAAATCTCTATTGCATTATTTTGGATTGACTCAATATCATCAAGTGTAAGAAATGGATTGACCCAATATCATCAAGTGTAAGAAATGGAATAATCTAACAATTATTCAAATCTGTATTTTTATCATTTATTGATAAGAAATCATGTTTGTATTGTATATAATATTGTCATTATTATAATACAAGATTTTTATAGATAAATTTATACATAAATAATACATGCTCATTGATTTTATAGTCTGTGCAATTATTATTGGTCTGGTTGTCGGGACAAACAGTTTTTTTTCATCAGGTAACTAATGTTCTACTTGACTTAGAAAATATCATTACAAAGTTATCCAGTTTCATGTTATACATGTTTCTAAAATCGTTGTTGGACTTTATTTAGTTTTTTAAAAGTTTTTACAGCTGTAAATCAGTTAAGGTCATGGGAATTTAGAAATTTTACTATTTATCTTTGAAATACAGTTAAAATATGATGTGGACAATATGTACATGTATTATATATGTTGTGTTCTATAACATAAACCTAGAGCACACATACTGTAAACATTTACAAATCTTAATTTCACAGACTGATCAAATATAACATGATTGGGGAATCACATGACTTATATGGTCACATTCTGTCTGGTAAGATGGAGTTTTTAAATTCATTATCAATGCCGAGTTTAGGTTATAACAAATGTCACAGCAAGTAAATTCTTGAACTATGTCCTAATTTTTAAGTTACATGAAGAGTTATGTTGAATAGAAATAAATGCTACAATTAAGTTAAATAATGTTGATGTAAATAAGATTTGATGATATTTGTTGTTGCTGCCATTTTTCTTGATTTGATGTGACTATTGTTGTCTTGTGATTTCTCAGTTATTATAAAATAAATAAATGATAATTAATTGTGATATAATAATAAGATATATTGATTTGATATAAGAATATTGTTTAACACAGAGAGATCTGTATTTTGTTATTAGTGATTTTATATTTATCTAAACTTGATCTGCTAGTGATGGTGGCGTACAAAAAAATCTCATATTGTATTTGGCTAAGGTTCTCACACATTCGGAACACCCTCGACCTTTCATGAATGAATAATCTCGGAAGGATTCGTGGGGGGTCTTCACGGGATTTTGGTGATTTTACTACCTACGCGAGGCGAAGCACGTAACGGTTACACAAAATAGTTCTTGTAGTATACACAAAGATCTTTGTGTGAGTAATTTCAAATTTACGGACTAAAAAGAAACTTCAGTTATCGCCTACACGATCATGTACTTGTTTACATAATTTCAAAATGGCGCCTTGATATGTCCGAGGTTATTCGTAGCGAATGGCCGAGGATGTTCCGAATGGGTTCTCACAAAGGAATCAAAAAGGATCAGTTAATGAATCATACAACTGGTGTTGTTCTATTTGCTTGAAACAATTACACCCGGTAACAGATATAGAAAATAATAAATGTAAAATCATTACATATTTTAAATGCTTTTAATTTAAGAAAAAATCCAATACTTTACTATAATGATAAATCTTATCCATCCATGCTTTATATTCTACCCATTGAAATATTTCACAATGTACAGAAAGTCCACTTTTTACATGTTTGACATATATTTAAAATATGGTGTAATGTCACATAATTTGCATTCATTTTAAAGCACCTTACAATTTCAACCATTTATATGGTCATACTATCTACATATATACACACCATGTTGTTGTTAAATCAAAATTTATGTTGTACATGCTAACAATTGTCATCATTCTAATAAAATTGATATCATTATAAAAATAATGTTCATGTTTTTATGCACAATAGACTCTTGAAAATAAAAATTGCAGATTCTCATTTAGCTCCTCCCTCAAATCCCAACTCTGCCTTACCCTTATGCTCTACTCTAACCTAACCTCTATTTAGATTGCCCAAAATCCTTGTGAATTATTTATCTGAAAAATAAAGTAACTTGCAATAAATATAGTTTTCAATTCCTGATGGTAAGTTCTTGTGTAATATGATTATGATTATAGAGTGGCATCTAATCCATTTAGTTGATCTGTCCATGGTCCCTTTAAGGGTTCATTTCCACCATGTACTTATCCTAATATTTAAGATATACTTCCTTGGTTGGGAAATAATTTACTATGGATGAATGACCACAACTAAACCACCTTTGCTATAGTTTTATAGAAACCAGTTACCCTTCTGTTTAGCTTATAGTTGTTCACTGAGGTATGTCCGCTCCATACGAATGCAGAGCTAGAACTTTAACTTCAAATTTAAAAGGTAAGATTCTAGAGAGACATTTAGTTGGATCCATTTTTTCCTCTGCTGGTTTTTTGTTCAGTTTCCAGTCAGTGTTGCCCTCACCATTTTCAACTGGTTTTGTGACCAGTTTTAGCTGTGAGGTGGTCATTTAAGGATTAAGGAATCTTTATGTATAATTATATGGTTCACCACATAAACCAAATGAGAATCTGAAATTTAATTTTCTATTGTCTCTCCCGGATCTATACAAGTTTAGAGAGTCTATGATGGTAAAAATGCTTATAGCATTTATATAACAGTTTATAAATTGATGATGTATAATTAATTGCAATTTTATAAGGATTAGTACCACATTTTTTGATGTTTCATGTCATTGTTTGTACAATGTTTACTTTATATACTTCATGTGACAAAGTGTTAACTATTGTTGCATAAAACACTTTGCAGCTCAGTTTTACATGTTATTGAAATGGGTTAAGTTTTATTTTTAGATCATAAAGTTGATGATTTTCTGGAGCTGTGAAAACAGCTATCGAAATTATTGAATTTAAGAATTTTTGGAATTGGAGAATTCTTTGATCAATTGTCAATATGGTTTCAGAACTTAATAACTAAGATACATGGATGTAGTAAACAGTAAACTCCTGTACATGTATTGGTACAGTGTACATGTATTGGTACACCTGTAGTTGTATTGGTACAGTGTACATGTATTGGTACAGTGTACATGTATTGGTACAGTGTATGATGTATTGGTACAGTGTACATGTATTGGTACAGTGTACATGTATTGGTACAGTGTACATGTATTAGTATAATGCATAAATATTAACCCCGACTTGACCTTTATGCAAGAATATTCATTACATTGAATACGAATGTAGTATTAATCTTCGATTACACCGTGTCCGTGGCCGTGAGGATTATAAGCTAAAATTTAACACATAAACACACTTCTATAATTTTACGATCACTGTCAAAGTGTAGAATAGGTGTGGTACTGATTTTCGTCGGGATATGTGTAGATAATTATTAGATGCAAATGTGAAAGGTGAGATCAGGGTCAATATTTACACACTATACAGTGTATGATGTATTGGTACAGTGTACATGTATTGGTACAGTGTACATGTATTGGTACAGTGTACATGTATTGGTACAGTGCACATGTATTGGTACAGTGTACTATATTGGTACAGTGTACATGTATTGGTACAGTGTACATGTATTGGTACAGTGTACATGTATTGGTACAGTGTACATGTATTGGTACAGTGTACATGTATTGGTACATGTATTGGTACAGTGTACATGTATTGGTACTGTGTACATGTATTGGTACAGTGTACATGTATTGGTACAGTGTACATGTATTGGTACTGTGTACATGTATTGGTACTGTGTACATGTATTGGTACAGTGTACATGTATTGGTACTGTGTACATGTATTGGTACTGTGTACATGTATTGGTACAGTGTACATGTATTGGTACAGTTAGGTATGTGTCTGAAATGTATTTGCTAGATGAATACTGTCAATCAAATGAATCATCATACATTTAGTATGTTAATGCAATAAATGAGCATACTGAAATGACATTAGAAGTACATGTTGTACTTTATGATCACAAGCTTGAATACTTGGACACAAAATATTTTATATGAAGTTTATCCCATTTTTTGTGATAAAATGTTTGTACACTGGTTCTAGATTTATTGCTTATAATTCTTTATATGTAAACATAGGTGTTGCTTTAGTCTTGAAATATATGTTAAATGTTGTTTATAAGTCACACTGTCTGTGCCATTTTTGAAATATTGCAATATATAATATATAAATACTTGATGTGATTTTGTGAAACATTTTGTTTTATTTTACTATAATATTGTGTGTGATGTGACATGCTGTGTGTTTATGCACTAAAACATTTAAATCAGTATTTGAGCACTTATTTGGAAGAATCTGTATCTTATATTATAATGTAGTTATACTGTCTTAATTGTATGCTAACCAAGGAACCACTATATTGAGAGCAATTTGACAGACTCATTTTGAAGACTGTGGCATTTGCATATGGAATTTTTCTAAATGTGACACTTTGCTACCAGTGGCATTTTGCTGACTGGCATTTTACTGTCTGTGGCATTTTGCTGACTGTAGCATTATTCTGTATGTGGCATTTTACTGACTAGCATTTTACTGTTAGTGGCATTTTGCTAATTGCAGATTTTGCTGACAGGCATTTTGCTGTCTGTGACATTTTACTGTCTGTGGCATTTTGCTGACTGGCATTTTGCTGTCTGTGACATTTTACTGTCTGTGGCATTTTGCTGACTGCAGCATTTTTCTGTATGTGATACATGTATGTTGCTAACAGGCATTTTGCTGACTGCAGCACTTTTCTGTATGTGACATGCTGACTGTAGCATTATTCTGTATGTGACATTTTGCTAACTGGCATTTTAATGTCTGTGGTATTTTGCTGACTGCAGCATTTTGCTTTCAATGGGATCAGGCTGCTGACAGGCACCGAGCTAATTGTGACATGAAGAAGGCAGAGACAAGAAGATACACTATGTTTATTAAGGTCTTTATGTAGACAGCTGTTTGTTTAAAAATACTCAAGAAAGTAGACTGTTTTAATTATAATAATTTGTCATTTATATACATTATTTGTACACATTCTATTCCATTAGATTAAGTGATAAATTTTTGTCATTGATGTGTACTTGTTTTGATGTTTTCCCAATTTTTTCTGTGTCTAGATTTACAGTATCATTTCACTGTAAATTTCAGGGCTCAAATGAAATCCTTTGGCAGTGTTATTCCATATTTTTGTGCAGCATTGAATAATTATATCTATGAGATTCAGAAACCTTTCTGGCTCATGGTTTGTTCCTGCCAATGAAATGATAACATCCAATGTCCAATGTGTTTAACCAATGAATTTCTTGTTTTCAAAACATTTTTTTTTATGATTTCATCATGAATCTTCTTTTTAGGTGCGAAATTAATACGTTTTAAACATTTGTTTTGGAAATCAACTTTATGAGACATTAAAAAGTTATGATTTTAAACCGGGGGGGGGGGGGGGAATTAGGGAAAACATCAAAACCAAAGTATTTGAGAATTGTTCATGATTAATAACATGTGTACTACTTGAAATATTATCTTTTATGAGAAGTAAATTATGACAAGTGATGAAAAATAACTTTATTATGATTCAATATTTCAAGGTACATGTAATAAGGTTGTATGATAAATAGAAACATTGTCTTTCTTTTTATCAATTTTTCTACAAAAGTTAATAAAGTTTTTAAGCTGCATGCAGGGGTGTGGAATTCCAAATTTTTTCCACTTGTTCAATGACGAGTAAAACTTAAACTCCACTTGTCAGGGAACAAAATGCACTTGCTCTAATGTTCAATACTCAAAAAGAAATATTGAAAAAGTACGGTTAAGTCCTATGAAAGTTTATTTTCCTCAAGTTTAAGTAATGATTTTTCTATTATAATGAGTTGAAATTTTATGTAAAAAATATTTTAAATATCAATTCTCCAGTACAATTAATTTTGGTCCTTCTCAACTGATGCGTTTTACCTGGTTATTTAATTGATTTATGAATAAATGAGTAATTTACTGCAGTCTTATAATAAATTAAGTCCTCTGTAGCAATTATATTTGTTTTAAACATTTTCTGATAGTCAATATTTATTCAATGAGCTGTAACCATTATTTTGTATTAATAAACTTTAAGATCCTTCCTGTAAAAGGTAACACAATCATACCATATATTCTCCATTAAAAGTCATCTGGGCTGTACATCCCAATGGGGCATTTATATATGTGTCAAGAAATGGTGTAATTACTACATAAAAATATTGTTAAGTGTATGTGCTCTTAATTGACCACACAGCTGTTAAAAATCAGTATCAGCAGCTACCAGTTTAGGTTAGTTGTTCTTTTTTTCTAAAAAGTCAGTGGGGGTGTTTATAAGGGAAGAGAGGTTTAATAGAGAATATACAATAACTTAACTTAGTCATTGGTATTAAAATATAAAGTGAAGTTATCCACTCACATTATTGTTTTAGCTGATATATATTTTTGTCAGTTTTGTTTGACTGTTTTTAACTTCACAGCTTATTGAATAAAATTTCACCTATTAGAATGTTCTTCGATTCATTTTAATCAAGTTATCTCCCCTTTTACTCTGTAACATTGTGTTGATTCTTAGTCAAACAATTATTTTGTTTATCAATTTATGTTTATTGACAAATGAAATCCTCTGAGTTGATATTTTTCCTGTCTAAAATTTCAAATGTTTCATTATGCAGTGTTGGTGTATTTTTCATTTTTGGTCTCACCTGAGATCTCAGTTCTTATAGCGAGCACATTGTGATCCTTCTTATGTCTGTTCTTGATATAACATGAAGCTTTATGTAAAATAAGGCAAACCTCACTTTATGGCATGATTATATTTGTTGAAAATATATGTGACTATGCAAGAAATTTCTGACTATGACCATAGCCTATGGTCAACACCATAATTTATTTTATCATGAAGTAAAGTTCAAATATAAAGACAACCTTGGTGTTTACAAGGTCAAGTGATTTGTGAAATGTTTGAAGTCCCAAATGCATTTTAGAAAGATTACCTAAATTAAGACCTAATCGCTATTAAGACCATTGATTTTTATGGCCCTTATAATAGGACTTTACTGTATTTAGTGATAGGTTATCTAATTAAATTGTAGATAAAACACTGTTTTTAATAGAGAACTTAACATTTGAAATCAAAATGATCATATGTCCATCTATATACAGTAACACATTTGGTAACCTGAGATAGAGTGCTGGCTATCATTGTTGGTGTACTATAAACTGATACATACTTTAGTAGCAATGAGGCTAGTACTTCATTTATAACAAATATTGATATCTACCCGGTATATACTTTATATCATTTAGTTTAGAGTGTTCAGGTGAGTTGTACTGGATCATAATGGTCCTCTTGTTTTTTTTTATTTCTTAATGGGTAGAACTTGGTTGAATTATATTAAGTCATAAAATGATATATTTTTGTTGTTTTTGTATCCCAACAGTTAGTCCAAATGTAACCCAATAAAAATACATGGTCGGAACTGAGATTCTTGTAAGCAGACATTCTACCACAAGAGCACAAGTGCCATATTATTATAAAACTGCTACACAAATTTACCATGCTCTTGTACTATTTATAGTTTACATTGAATTTATTGAGTGATATATCACTGGAGACTAATGTCACATCTAAGGCACAGTAGGATATGTGTTAGTGTTGAATTTTGAAACCTAGTGTCTCAAAAAAGTTTCACCTGACTGAGCTTGTTTTACCCTTTCATCAAAATTTGGAGATAATGTTGATTATCTTTAATTATACATGTAAAGTATATGGAGAATTAGTCAGCTTTGTAGAAGGATAGGCAAGTACTGGTTGTAGACAAAGGTTATATAAGTGATAGAAGTGAAACATTGATCAACATGGTATTAAACACACAAAGATATGATAACTGATTATTTGGTGGATTCAACTAATGAGGTTACAAATGTAACAGAACCAGTCTGATTCAAACAAGAGCAAGATAGATACTAATCAATTTTATTCAAGTTAGAGGCCTATACATTAACCAAGCTGATTTAAATACTGACAACACAATACTTCTGCACTTGCCATGGATAATTATATATATCCGAGTATTGTATGTATGCGCCACTGACGATTAAACAACAAGTAAATCTGTGAGCTAATGCTCACTAGTGATACCCCCGCTGTGAGAAATATGACTATCATAATGTAACTTTCATTTAACAAAATCTAAAAATATGCGACAAACAGGAAGTAGATGAGCAAGGAGCATGAAATCACTTTACACCACATGGGACTATGGGATGAAGCAATATGCAAAGTATTAGGCTGCTGCATGTTATAGTTGCTGAGAAAACTTCGACAGAAATTTTGTTACGAATGGACGCACGCACGCACGGACAAGGGTAAAACAGTATACCCCCCTCTTCTTCGAAGTGGGGGTATAATAATAAAACTAATATATACATATAAGAGCGTGTAAGAATTTAAATATAATTGTTACAAATGAGTATAATATCACACATTTTAAATCACTGGAAAACACTAAATAGATCAACATTGATCAAGAATATACATTATGCTGTTCTTCTATGGTACCACCTTAATTAAGGTCATAGGAAAATAAGTGTTAGATTCTCATCACAAATACCCCCTCTCAAAAGCTTCCCCTCCATTATAAGTGAATTTTCTAACTTGATCCTTCAATCTACCAAAACAAGAGTCTAATTGTCAAAAATGGGGATGAATGAATATATTAAAAAATCTTCTGTTATACGAGAGGTGATTGATAAATTCGCGGAATTCCCTTCTAAAATATTTACCCTTTTGTCAAATCACATTAAAACTCAAATAAGGGTAAAATAATTCGTTTATGTTTTCACAATCATACTGGTGAACAAATTATCAATATGTAGAAAGAATAAATGGTATCCATAGCAACCACTGTTAGGTCACTTAAAGCACGCTATCTTTTTAGCTATTTTGAAAACATTAGACATGGTATTACACATTAAATTTTTATACGAATTTTGTGCCAACATTAATTACACTAGCGAGAGGTCTCGACATCATTTCCTGAAAGTTTCTTAAAAATGCTTTGAATGGTTATTGCATAGCAGAGATTTTAGAGTCATGGCTTGGAAACAACAAATGACGTCAACAGATGATTTTGAGTTGGGCACAGTCATAAACTGTTGAGTTTGACTCAATTTGTCACCTGCAGATACACTAAAACAAATTATAACTGCTAATACATTGCCAACATGTGGAAAAACATTTGTCCACAAATGGCACCAGAGATTCAGGGAAGGTAGAACATGGGTATTTGATGAAGAAAGACCAGGTCAACTGACACTGACTATCACTGTTGGAAAGGCAGCGTGAGTGGAAAAGCTTCTAGATAAGGATTGATGGCTTACAGTGTGCTGTATTGCACAAGAGAGTTATTTATTCATTCAGTGAGGAATACTTCAAGGTTACATTTAATCTGTGGGTACATAGCCATAGAAAGTGTATGGAAATAGGTGGTGATTATGTGCAGAAAGTAAATAGGAAACTTGACTTTGACGTTTAAGTAACCCAATGATGACGTTGGCGTGCTTCAAGTACGGTATACTAGTGTTGTAAAATGTTTCATGAAAACTTTATTTTCTGATGTATCAAGAAAATATTTGGGCTTTATATCAGTCTTTGGTACACATAAAGAATGATGTATTTTGTTGTTTCCTATTAAATCCCGAGTAGCATTAATAAATAAATTCCTCAAACTTTTCAATCACCCCTTGTATATACAAAAAACAATTGAATAATAACACTATCATCTACTGAGCAACACATACTGAGCAGCTAATTTTGTTTTCATAATAATTAATACTTTGAAACTGTACAACAATATAGCGGTTTTATGAGTTTTCCCCATAACTGGATGAGTCCAAAATTAACATACAATAACATGCCATGTTTACAAAATTGATTTATACTTATTTCAAGTCTAGAAAACAATGCTGGCATACAATTAAGACTTGTAAATATTGTTCAATTTTATTTAATAAAACTGTCAATGGCCCATCCATTAAACCTGTTGATTTAAATACTCCAGATTTGTTGGGTAATTCCTGTATGTAAATAGTGGTATATGTTTTTATTATCACGAGTACAGAAGTACTGTACAGACTATTTAAATCATCACGGTAATGTATGCGCCACTGACAGTTTAACATAGTTCAACAATAATCTCTTATAAAACATAAAAGTACAACTCCAGGGTATCTCTCATTACAAGTGACTGTTGGTTAAAAAACATTATAAGTGTCCATTTTTTTTGTCGAAGTTGAGAATCCAACAATGAATTTTCTATGACTTAATCTCATTAACACTTGTCTCTTAAGAGTATTTTTACCAAACTTTATATTGTGGTCAACAGACAAGCAACTTCAATGTCCTAAGGCTGCCTGGCACTTTACTAAACATATTGACTGTTTGATAATAATAGTCAGTGACATAAATTATCACAACTTAATAAATTGGAATGATAAATTACTGATATCTTTTTCCACTGATCTTTTCAACCAATCTACCTCCACAAAGTTACTATCAAAATGAATTATGCTGCTTCTATCTTCCTTCATTCATTGTTTCATTGTTCTCTTATCACAAATAAAAGTTCCTGCAGAATTTTCTACATACATTTGTATATGCAGGCCTCCTAGCAAGTTTTAAATAAAGGTTCATTTTCTAAACATAAAAGCTGTTAAGTGTTATTTTTACAATAATAAAGAGCAATTTCAGTAGGGTTTCATAATCGGAAAAAATTTATAATCAATCATCAGAAATAATCAGGCGACCCTTTTCGATAAATCAACGATTATATAATCTAATCATTTACTCGGGGATTTCATTCAGGATTTCCGAAAATATATGACATTAAGTTACAATGGTTTAAGTGACTTGGTTTCATACAATAGAGTATTAAATCATACATAATCAACCTATAATTAGTGGTTTGGTGGTTGTTAACGTTAAATAATAAAATCGATTTTCGGACAATTTTCATATCAATGTAGTATAGAAATGGAGCTATATATTGTCCAAAAGTTGCGAATTCCATGTCGCCGACAAAACAAAATAAATGCAGATCTCAATGATTTACAATAACAAAGTAGTAGTAAAATATTGGTTTAATTAGGAAAGGTTTTATCCCCATGAAATGTTTTTTCTTTGGAAATATTAATTAATTAAAACTAGAATATCTTATTGTCAATAAAATGAATTTCGACAGTAGCCATAATCGTTTATTAAACTTCATAATCGATTGTCTCCACTTTTTCTGAAACAATTATAATCGGTCATCATTTAATCCCTAAATTTCAGCATTTTTGTATTTCAATTAAATGATAAATCTCAAATAGTCACGGTCTTCATAATACATGTATATGCTTTAATAAAGAAGTCACATTAACTTCTGCATGTATTTTCAAGATTGATTCTAACAATGTAGTTTCAGATATTATCAAAGATAAACTTGGTAATGGACAAACTGTTGACATATTTCACTTATAATGACACACTACTGTTTCAGATATACAACCTTGATTTGAAAAAAATGAAGGTTTCAATGCAAACAAGGTCAGTATGTATTGCAGACTTAACTGAAGTCCCCTACCGGTAATCTATGTCTAATTTAAGAACAGCAGCATGACCTTGACCTCGATATCAGACCAAACAAAAACAAGAGATTTGCTGGGCAGGGCAGTATACCCTTGTGTGAGGTCCAAACAACCTTGATATTTGGCCCTTGGCCTTAGCCTTGACCAAAGGGCTGCAAGTTAGATGTGTCACCTGACAATAGCATACCAATTATTTACCTTTTTATCTGAAGAATGAGGAATCTAAAGAGAATGGGGTTATACCTCAGACAAGCAAAATAAGACAATACCTTTAGAGTTATGCAGCAGACAAGAATTAGGAATTACTAAGGACAATAATTCCAAAATTATGCGAAGGACAGTTATGGTTCTTGAGCACTAGATTTATCCAAAATGAGATCTACTCAGCTAAGAAGTTTCAAGTTGATATCTCCAGTACTTTAGAGTTAAGTCCTGAACTAGCAAAAGGCATGACAAGAAATGTAATGTGGAAACCACATTAAAGCCGGATTTAAAAACTTCAACGCAAATATCACAAAGGCATTAGTCCATAATAAAGCCAGGTAGAGTTGTGGTTACTTTCAAATTCTGTTCATCACATGGTATTTTATAGGGGTGTAATGGTTAACCGATATACCGGTTAATATTGCAATACGACTTCTGACGGTTTTTAACCGGTTCGTTTTTCTCTGAACCGGTTTTTCTAGTTATGTTCCATACTGATTGTTTTAATCAGAGTCTGAAATTTAGATGTTTGAATTAATGTTAAAATATGTTCGGTAACATGAAATATTTTTCGTAATGTGAGAGAATAATTATCTTTGAAAGTCAATTCAAAACCTTTTTTCTTATTCAAACATTTGCGTAATACGTGTAGATCATTTGAAAATACAAATATCTATGTATAATGTTGATAAAATTAAGACGATGCAGATGCATTAATTTATTCTATGCATGTATGCGCAATGAACAATATGCATTGCAATATATTGCAATATATTGCAATACGGGTTTCGTGTATTGCAATATATTGCAATACGGTTTTTACCGTATTGTTACACCCCTAGTATTTTATCATTGTATGAAGTTTCATAAAGATCTGACAATAAATGGGTGAGATATATGCTTCATTAAAATCTTAAATGCAATTGTACCACAATTTAACTTTAACGACACCAGACAAACGAGAGCCGCCCACCCGCCTGCCCGTGTTTTGCAAACTATTAGCTAGATTATTTCGTAGAAAAATCCGGCTAAAAATTACAATAACTCCAAAAATAGGCAAGGCAGAGTTACAGTTCTTATGCACTGCACTTCTACTTGATGATATATATCTACATATAAAGTTTCATATCAATACCTCTTGTAGTTTCAGAGTTATGTCCTGGACAAAGGTTAAAGTGTAAAAATAAAAAAAGGGAAATAACTTCAAAATCAGACAATGCAGAGTTACCGTTCTTATGCACTGCACTTCTACTTGAAGAGATCTATCTACCTACTAAGTTTCAAGTTGATACCTCCAGTAGTTTCAGAGTTATGTTTGGGACAAGAAATGGGACACCTATGCCACGCCTCAGCCACCACCACCACCATAGCGGACATCTTGAGTGACACTTATATCATGAGTTATATGTAATCTGACTATGTCAGGCGACACAAAAAATGAAATAAAAAGATTGACTTCACAGATTAAACCAGGATACAAGCTTTTTGATCAAATTTTGATTATTTCCCTATCCATAGCAACCAGAATGTTGGTCAGAAAAAGAAAAAAACAATGACGTGTATAATCTACTCATTGCAATGTATTCACACAGAAGTTTCAACAAAATAGCTTGAATCCTTTTTTGAAATTGCAGGATCCAGATTTTAACAGACAGACGGACGGACTGAGAGCAAACTTATAGTAGCCTCCGGTGTAGACACTAGTAGGGGACTAAAAATAGTTTTATGCTATTTTTAAAGGTTTCTAGAAAAAATGTTTCATTAAAGATTTTTTTTTAAAAAGACAAAGGCTTTAAAAAGTTTCCCTAGGAGGCCTGTATATAAAATATCAATCATAACAGATCACCACATTTGTTGAAAAGTTTGAGCAATTGATAAAACATTAAGCATCAGAATTTAAT
Organism: Mactra quadrangularis; assembly: GCA_025267735.1. Classification (NCBI taxonomy): domain Eukaryota; kingdom Metazoa; phylum Mollusca; class Bivalvia; order Venerida; family Mactridae; genus Mactra; species Mactra quadrangularis. The sequence continues at coordinate 34,453,535 of CM046294.1, read as the reverse complement.
TCAAGTATAAAAGTTTCAGTTTCTAACATCAAGGCTTTCATATAAACTCTAAGTATATAAAACAAAGTAACAAAATCTTGTGTAGAAAATAATGTATCCGCTAAAGCAAATCCTAATGTTGAAGGTATAAAACCTCTACCATACTCTACCATCCAAGTACCAGCAGTCCATTCTACAGCTGAGGCTTCACCCCAATAATGATATACTGTATCACCTGTAAAATATACACTACAGTCACACTATGGCATTTTATAAGGTCTTAAAGAATCTTGTGTTAAGGGCAGCCACACTGGATTTTTTGTTGTTTCTTCCTTCAGAAATATTGACAATATAAGCATGAGTGAAATCTATATTGGATCTGTTAAAATCTATTAAGCCTTACACCCTTACTTTATATTTAGATATTTACATGTATGGTGCCTCAGGCTTTTTCAGCATAGCTGTCTAAGCTGGCTTTCGGAATACCCAATGTCTATTTATAAAATCTCATTCTATTTGACAAATGCAAAAAATTTTTATGGCAACGTAGGAAAAAAAAACCCTAATATCGGTTAAAAATAGCAAAATAGGCCTCAAGAATTGAAAAGAGCGTTTCTCCGTGTTTGTCAGATTATGAAACTTAAAAACAATCGGTGGTGTTTTTGTAAGTGTTACAAATAAAGAAATGAATACCAAGGTTCTTTATTCGAGCATTGGATATTTAATTGATAAATTTAATGAACATGTGTCAGGTTATAGCAAATATTTTTTCACACACCACAAGAATTTTATGACTGGCCTTTATGTGAAACTAATGGTGTTGTTGAATGACTTAGTTGAGAGTAGTTTCCCCTAAGTATGCGACATCGCACTGAAACAATTTCTTCATTAATCAGTATACATGAACATACAAATTATCTCTCTTTGATAAAAATAACAGTTTTTGTAAAATTTCTAGTAATTTGGACATGTTTGAAATTGTAATAATATTTATTAAAATTCTATGTTAATAATATTGCTGTCAACACGGACTATACTCAATCAAATGGCGAAAGATATATGACAACGATTCTGAGCCATTTATTTTGGGGCACATCAAAGGAAAAACGGAAATGCAATGTGGTTACTATAGGTCATTTAGGATTACTTGAGACAAATCTAAACAAAATTATAAGTAAACAATGTTTCATGTTATCCCAAATGAGCTATAGTATATAATCTTCTGAATTGCTTACTTAAACAAACTTTCCGTGAAATGCAATAATTAATTGTACATGATGCAGATACTCCATTGATTCACATTGACATATCATGATTGTTTCCTAATTCAATGCTGTTTGTCTTTTTTATAGACATTTTTTGTTTCTGATATTATTTTAATCATGGGAACCAGTCTATACAGGGTCTATAGTCAAGAGTTCTTCAATAACTAATAAAGTTCAGAAACAATTGTTTTCTCAAAGTTCTCTTTCTAGACTAATTATTGAATGACATCAAACAGCACATAAAATGACTACGTGTACTTCTTATCTTTGCCAAGCTTCATTAGTCAAGAGAATACTAATTATCATCTCTAAATCCTCGGCTAAAATTGAATCAAGTAGGTCATTTACAAAAATATTTTGAGCATGGGATTTAGAGTAACAACTACAATTTAACTATTATTTTATGTAGAAAATGTATAGATAGATCAGAGCAAAACTAGTCTACATTACATGTCTAATGTACATATATGTTTCTTTACACTAGTTTTAAACTGTTCCATCCATTTAACAACTAACCAGGTTTAAACAGAGTAGAATTAATATCTCCTTCTTTCCATTGTCTAAATGTACCAGTTAATATAGTATCTGATATGTTAGCAAAATATCGACCTGAAAATATATAGATTATTATCTAGGAATACTCACTTCATACTTCACTGTGCAATTTATATGGTAAAGGAATACAGTAAAACATTGGAATATTTCACCATTTAATTTTCCACAAATAGCACATTAAATTAAACAATCCTAACTCAATTGTCAATATAATAATCTTTAATTTGCATGATTTATCATATTTGACTTTATCAACAGACACAGACCAAACAGACCCCGAGGATGACATTTCACCAAACCATCATAACTGGAAAGCACCAGTACTAAACTACCATCATAACTGGAAAGCACCAGTACTAAACTACCATCATAACTGGAAAGCACCAGTACTAAACTACCATCATAACTGGATAGCACCAGTACTAAACTACCATCATTACTGGATAGCACCAGTACTAAACTACCATCCTTTTAGAGCAACAACAAACTTTCAAACAAAATGCTATGATTGGTGGCTGGCTGGCTTCCAACACAGGCCCATCTTTCAGTGTCTTCTTCAAGTAACTAAATTATTAATATAAAATAATATAACGCTTTTGAACAAAGGTATTAGATTGAAAATGCTCTTCATACAAGTACATTACATAGTTATTCAACTTAATTCAGTATTTTTGAGCTTATGAAACAAAATGTTTATAAATTACCAGAATTCCCTGAAGTGTGAACACCAGTACCAAAAAATAAAACATATTCAGTTAAAGAAGCATGTAATATTTTCATGCTACCCATCCAACCACCAGCATTCATAAAGATCCATTGTTGATCTTCCACAGGTAAGATATGTCCTCGATACTCAGAGTAAAAATCTTGATTTAATTGTTCATATGAAGTCTCTACATCTTTTCCTGAAATAAAAATCATTTGTCATGTTTATGACATATAATACATAACCTTTAATAGGTAGATTTAGGTAGGCACAGGCCTTGTAACAAGCTTTCAAAAAAACAAAGGTTTTAATAAGAAAGGTTCAAACCCCAAACCCATAAACCAAATTATGAAAGGTTTACAGTAGTGCTGTAACTCTAGTCTAGATAACCGTTTGTGGCAAGGCTAAACTTGTGGGAGTTTTATAATATGAATATTGTTCAACTTTTAAAACATTAAAACGATCATATTATTCATTATTATTAAAAAAAACCACACATTTACTGTCATTATTTTACCAACTGCCATTATTAAACATGCCAGTAAATACCAATAACACAAATACAAATGTTACTTAGTAAGTTCATACATGCACCGATGAACTACACTCCATTTGCGTTCGCTCAAAATTGGGCGGGACCTGCAAAAAAGCTCGAGCGAACGCGATTTCGAGTGAATGTATTGTAGATCCACCATTTTGTTTTCTGTGTAATTTTTCCACATCATGATTATCACTTATATAGTGTCATCTCGCATTGTTTCTATATACATGTATGATGTTATTTACTCTTGATTTGAGTTTCACTGATAACCATGTATAATTTATGTGCTCTTGATAAGTGTATTTCACATAAAATAAATTAAATTATCCATTTGATTGATCATGTTGATTTTCAGAAACGTGTTAGCAATTAATGTCCTCAATTTTTACCTTTCTTTATTTAAATAGAATACATGTACTTAAAAAAACTCATTTTCGTTTAAACTATTCGTTTCTCCTATTGTAGTCCTTAATATTACTATATTTATATATGTGTATGTAATTTACAATAGTTTCGTGTAGAATTTGTTATTTTAGCGGATTATAAAAATAAATATTTATTTGATTGATCTTGCTTTTGTCTAATGTTTGCTCCTTGTACCTATTTGTCTATAATAAATCAAACAAAATCTTGGCTACTTCATTTTCACAGTTTGATTTAATTTGAAAAGTTATTAGTATGATGGCAATTATTGACACGTCAAACAAAAGGCTATTTATCGGATAATGATACATGACGGAGAAAAGTTCAAACATTTTCAAAAATCCATTTTTTGAGTCATTATGTAATTTTCAAGTGATTTTAATATTGACGGGACTTGAAAACTACCTTAAGTTAACCCAAAATACCAGTCATCGCATTTTGAGTTATCGCATCTTTTTTATATGAACTTTCGAGTAAATTCGATCGGGACCATGATATAATCTGGAGCTAACCCATAATTACGAGCGAACCCGCTTTGAGCGAACGCAAATGAACTGTATATTATAGGTTTGAAGACAACAAAATAAAACTCGCTAAACCAGAGCACTAATGTGTACATACATTCAATTAAGGTTCTAGTAAAGTCTTGGTTTGCAAAATAATAGTAAAAAACAAAATGCTCTTATTCAGACACATTTCCACCAACGGAAGTGTTTTATACATCATAATGTTCTACAAAGTGATGCTGGTCATCAATTAGGACAAAAATATTTAACAAAAAATGTATTTGCAAAATTGATGTTGCTTAGATAAAAAAATACTAAATTACATTACAATCTTCTTACAACAAAATTCAACATTAAACCCTTTACAGGACCTCATAGTACATATTCCAATGAAGGTACTGCACTATTTACAGCCTCAATAAATGTTAAAATAAAACTAAGGCAAATGAAAAACTAAAGTGAAAGTACAAACAGGGTCATAAAACACCTTTACACTAGTACCTGTCAAAATGTTTTTCAGTTGCCTTAGTTTTGTTTTAACATTTATTGAGGTTATAACTATTGAAGTTAGTTTATAAAAATATTAATGTTTTTTAGTCTTTTTATATATACAGCATCAATTTTGCAAATACGTCTTTCGTTATAAGTTTTCATCTGAATTAATTAACACTAACAGCATCACTTTATGCGTTTATTAAAGTTTTGATGTATAAAACCTTGCTCTTGGTCGAAGTATGAAAGAGTTAAAGCATGTTTTATTTTACAATTACCGTACTTATCAAAACAAAGACTTTATTTGAACCTACAATATACATTTCAGCTTAACTTTATCAACTGTTCTACTTTCGGTTTAGATATCATAACGTTACGAATAACAGTCTTTAAACCGAACCTGCCCTACTACTTACCTACATACTTTAATGCCATAGCCTCGACTTCTTTATCACTAAATATGTAAGTCTTACTAGCTAGCCATGATCGTACCAACAAATACAAACAAAACATAACAATAGTTGTCTGGAAAAGACACCGAAATATAGCTGCTATTGCCATCACAAATCAGTTAGAGACAAAACTTTAAATTTTACCCATTAAGAGAAGGGGAAATAGTTTCTCTTGTATTTGTGTGGGCGGAGTTAAATAAGACTCTCCACCCAGATTTGATACTTTCACTGTTGGGTCGCATAGTGATTTCTATTCTATCAATGTTTATCTGTCTTCATTACGATCAAAGAATTTCTAAGGAGCTGAGAATCACAAGTAATAATACTTAAATAAGAAATAAGACTTCACACTACATATTCACATACATGTAGTTCACATAGAGTAGTGCCAAATGTGACGAATCACATAAACACGTGGTTTGTTGGGCTCTTGATGATTTTTCATTGACTGATATACTCTAGGCATGCGTTGATTCAATCTTGATATTTCACTAATTTTGTCCGTGAAGGATTGAGGAACTACTCCTCAGTAGAATACATAGAACACTATTACAATGTCAATCATTGATACAGTCTTTGATATTAAAACTATTTACACATTTATATACATTTCACACTGAATTCATAGTCATATTAAGCAGGTGATTTTTGTATTCATTGTGTTAACAATGAATACTCTGTTACCAATAGATTAATAGTGGTATTCCGATCGGAGTCCTATATTTAATCAACGAGACCTAACAGCATCTATATCCGGATAATTCCGCTACAATAAAATAGTTCATACTGAAACTGGTACTTTATGTATTTCTGCGCGAGAAAATGACCAGACGCTCAATATGACGTTACAGAATATACTTGAAGCGATTAACTTGTAACAGAGATAAGACTGTCCATAATACTCGTGAGAGATGTGTGGCAGTACTATTAGATAGATGTACACTCGACGGCCTTCGCGGTCTATTTATAGAAAGTCACAGTCTAAACCACTGACGAAGACACTGTGGCTGACACCATAAACAGAGAAGAATTATCAGACCATCACTGATAATGATCGTTTTATATATTGTACATTTATATATTAAATTATCAAACATGGTTGGTTTAATTAACGGTTAATAAACATTTTTTAAAGAATTAATTTAATGCCTCACTTATAGAGATCACAGACGTAAGCAGTACTTTCGTGCTATTAATTGTTTGGGGACCTTTGATGCTTTGCCTCAATATTTTCTTGTAAAGAAATATAATCTTCGTTCGATTAGCCGTCGAAATATGGGACAGAACATGTTCTTGAATCGAATAATCTGGATTGGTTATCAATAAATATAATTTCTTGCCAAATGGACAGGTGAATTATAAAGTATACCATAAAAATGAGTTTGTATGTGCTCGGTCGGAACATGACGAAATTGTTAAACTCTGACACATATATTGCTTGAATGCTTTACTAAAGGAGATGTCATACATGGCTAATCGACGATTCAAGCATTTTTGAAATGCTAATACTTGTACTGTATACATTACTATAAGTGCTGATTCCCGCGTATTGGGTTTGTTTTAAAGATAATTATTTCCGGACTGTAACTGTTCGGGTCGTATGCAATTAAACCCGAGGTGTGTTCAACAATGCGAGCGCTCGAGCGAGCGCCCGCCTCGCGAATTGTTAGGCTATTGAACGACTGCGCTCATTCCATAAATAGGTGAAGATATCGGTCAGTCAGACCGTTTGTGTACAGAATGTCGAGCGCTCGCTATAAAATCCAAGATGATGTCAAACAGCACATCATTGAAAAAGCGGGTGGGGGAAACACTGAAAGATTGAATGACAGCCAAACAACGTCGTCTCAATGAAATTATGAGTCGCCGGGTGAAGTGAGCAGGTGTCTGTGCCCATTCCTCGTGCAATGCACGCCCCAAATCACGTACGCTATTGACGTCATTCAAGCTAGAGGTGGACATACCAGATACTGATTAGTTTGTGATTTTTTATTCTGACCCTTATGCTGTTATCATGACTGGAATTCTCAATAATCTCATCAAACTTTTTTGTAAAAATGTTCAACATTCTGTCGATTGATTAAATTTTGTTACAAATCAATTTTTTGTCAATAGAATGGGGTTTATTATAAAATATTAAATGAAACATTCTTACTGACTAAACTTTTTCCTCTCAGCATATATCTCAATGTCAATGTTACCTCTTAATACGTAACTATCATGATATCCGAGATTTATCTGCATAGAAGATCGCCGAGGTAAGTCCGGTGGTAAAGTTATACATTCCTCGATCGACCTCTCTCAAAATGCCAATATTTTTCCGACAAAACTATTTTAATGGTTTCATATTGTTTGCATATTTTTGAATATGAGAGGCAATGCATTAAACTGACGTGACCCGGGTGCGAAGAAATTCATTTTATGTTTTTTTTTAAAATATATTTTAGTTTATCATAATACATGTACTGCATTTTGACCATGGCACTCTTCCTGTCTTCGATTATAGGAGGTTGGATTTAAAACAATATGAATTTAACGAAGGGGTAGTAAGTACAGAAATGTATGAAATGGACATAGCAAATTTACCACTTAATGTATTCATTTATATTTTTTTCAAATTTCTCTCAAGATGAAAGAAATATTAAATCATTTTCAATATAGTTATTTAATTAAATATAGGGAGGCGAGACAGGATAGAGCGCCATGATCGTGCGACCACATGCACGACTCATGCAGGTTGTTTCGTCATCTCACGATGACGAACGCAGAAACAAAGCGTTTGACCAAGTCCTAGCAAAACATCAACAGCTCTGGTAACCATGCCATATTTCCCTTCTCTAAGAAAAAGGAATGACTTGGTATTTGGGAACGACCAGAGCCAGTAAAATGCTTCGTCAGAAAAAGGCAAACGCTTGACAAAGTGAACAGACGCAGCTTGTCTGTTTGTTACAAGAACGTCTATAGATCTATATACAATATATTAATTACAAGGTTTTTAGTTAAATCATACCGCTGTACATAATTTATTAGTATGTCAAATAAATCGTACATGGGATTATTTTACTTGAAATTTCATAACTATCATTAATACGTTTAATTACAAATCAGAATTTAATTGCTTTTTTAATTTGATAGTGCAGTTTATTTGTATTTGATAACAACTCACAAAATTTAGGATTCATCTTCCAAAATTATCTTCCCCATATTTAATGTCCTTTTTACTGTATTTAACTATTGTTACATGCTCTGCCCTTTAGGACCCGAATAGCTCAGTCGGCTAAAGGGAAGGAACGGAAATATTCATTGAAATGAAAAGTTCAAGAGGTCGCTAGTTCGAAACCTAGCAAAAGCATAAATTTTTATTTTTATATTTTATTTTTTATTATATTTCTATATTTTATATTATACATATTTACGTATTAAAAGGTAACATTGACATATTGAGATATATAATCTTATGAATATTTTAAAACGACTAGTGTTGTGTTTACGTTTTATTATAGTTTCTTTAAGCTGTACATGTATTAGACTTATACAATAACACAATCATGTATCTTTATTTGAATTATTGAAATACAAAATATATATTTCAAAATTTATAATATTAGTCCAGTACCATGATATGTGTGTCTTAGTGTCATCATTACATCAGTAGATGTATTCCAAAACAATGCTTTACCATAATGATTACGCTGTTAGACATTGTAAATTATAACATTTCAAACTGACGTCGACGTAAGAAAAAATCAATCACTTGATTTTCAACTTAAATCTTTGAATCAGAATTTTATGAAACTATTGAACCATACCTAAAAATATTGATCATAACTTAGCCTCATATGAAACTGTATGATATTAATTATTGAACAGACCCTTCAGGGACTCAAAATATTGATTACTGAAAACAAAAGACCCTTAAGGGACCTAGATTGATTTTAACTCATTATCCTCATTAGCCTCAATAAATTGAGGCTATCTTGATTATTTTTATCCTACTTCTATTCAATAAAGAATAAAGGCTTATGATGGAAAAGTTTCATTTCACCAAAGTGTAATCTGACAAGATCTGGAGAGATTAAGGAAAAATTCCTGAATAAAAAACGTTAATTAAACATACTCATTTAAAAATACAATAACTGCATTTAACTTAAATATATTAATAATATGAATGATAATTATTATACTATCAATTAATGTATTGAATATATTATTTGTACTTGTTAAAGTCATCAACATAATTAATGTTTGGAACATATATCACTTTTTCTTCAAAATAACTAGTTTGTGTGTAATAATGAACTCGGGTATTAAATCTTAGTATTACACTTTGAATCTTAACATTTGTTTGTTTTCTTACAAGATATAGATAATTTGTGCATATAAAACACGTTCAACTATTTTCCAAAAAATAATCCCATTCACTTGACTACATTAACCTCTTTGTTAAATCAGGTAACCGAATGAAAAAAAGAAATATAATTTATCAAACAATTAATTCTTAATTATATCTGTAAATTTTAACCTTCGTCATTAAACACCATCAGTGCAGGTAAAATTAATTTCTAAGACATTTATGATAAGCAGAAATGGGGTTTAAATACATTATTTTCTGTTCAGTTACTATATAAATCATAGAATAGCAGCAGGGTGTTAGTCCAACTTTACTCAAAAATGTGTACTACGTAGCACACATAACAGATAACAATGACATAGTTTTAAATCTCTCCTATATAAGAGATTTTTTTGACACACAGACTAATTAAACATTGTGATAGTCATATTGTAACAGTTATAGCTTTTACTAATTACAGCAGTAGTCATAGTCAACAGCTAAATCCAGAGATAAAGCCTCTTCAGGAACAGTGAGTAGGTGGACTGACCGCTGTGATATAACCTTTATAAGGTGTTTGTACAGCATAAAACCCAACAAAAATTGAATAAATCTAAACACAATGAATACCCCAGTACTTTCAGTGCTTTGATTAAAATAAGGTCCAATACGTATATGTACGACTTTTTGTACGTGAACCCAACCCATGTAACCCTATTAATTATTTTACCAGAAAAAAATAAAATAAGGATGCTGAATTACCCCTAACCATGTCAGTTATAAAATTAATACGTCTTGGGTCGAGAATATTCATGCTTTATATTATCATTATTATAAGGTATTTAACTTAATTTAAATAAAGACAATTAAATACAAGATTATGCATTGATTTATAAAAAATATTTTTTTAAGTATTAAACTTACTTATTATCGATTGTATTAGTTAAGTTTGCATTTATTCTCTTGCTGTTGTCAATTGACCGTACAATTTAGGGATTCAATGTTTCTCAACCGATTTTCGTCGATTTCATGCCAACCGATTTTTGATGAAAGTAGTCCAATAATAGAACCACCCATAGCCCCGCCTTCCTGTTTAAAAGGATTGCCTTATAGTACATTTGTAGTATAATTTAGATGGTAGTAAGGTGATATGGCACTGCAGTCACATTTGTCTTTGGTATAACATGACAGGCACGTACATGTAGGAAGCATTTTCAGATTTAGGGTTTTTTTCAAGGAGAAGAAAACAGAACTTAATTTTCATATACATCTAGTCTTGTCCTATAAAAACTCTCGCTTTTTTCTCAGGCTTAAGACTGACTAGGCAGTTTTAGTTATATATATATATAGCGTGAAATTTTGACTTTGTTGAAAAAGCACGAATGTGTCAATCAATTGAGTGTGACAGGCCTAAGCCCCCTAACCTCCCCGGTTCCTACGGGCCTGCAAGTCTAACAAGATTTCATTTAGAAAACACTCGTTTACTTATATAATTAATTTCATGCTATGAAAATATGACCAGATTTTAATGTATAAGGGACAATAAGCATTAATTGGAACTTCGCTAGACTATAACAACATGCAATTTTGTAGTTTTTAAGATTTTTGAATACTACATATTTTATAAATAAAATAGTTTTGTTTCTTCACCGATATGAGTATAATTACAATGCCTTCGACATTAATTTGTGCATAATTTTATTCAGTTCATTAAGTAAAAATGAACCAACGAAATGACGTTTTGTATAACTTGGATGCCAACGGATTTTTAAGTATTAATGAGATGGTTTCCAACCAATTTTGGTCCATTTGTAGATTCTGGATGCAAAGTAGAGTCAAGATGCCAATCGATTTTGGTCGATTGTAGGGTTTATTTGGCAAACAATTTTTAGAAAATTTGTAGATTCTGGATGTTAACCGATAAAAGAATAATTTGTTGAGTGTGGATGTTAACCGTTCCAATTGTAGAAAATACATGTGTACTTGATAACCGAATTTTTTGATATTTCGAGAATAAGGACGTTCACCGATTCCAAGGAAATTGCGCAATCTGGATGCCAACCGATTTTCGTCGATTTGTAGAGCCACTAATGAAGATTTGTATAGTCTAAATGCCAACCGATTTTGGGCAATTACTAGTGTTTAGATCCAAACCAATTTTGGTCGTTTTGTTTAGCTTAGATCCCAACCGATTTTGGTCCATTTGTTCAGTCTAAATGCCAACCGATTTTCGTCCATTTGTAGAGTCTAGGTACAAATCAATTTTGGTTGAATACTTGTGTCTAAATGCCGACCGATTTTAGTCGTTTTGTGATTCGGAATGCCAACCAATGTTGGTCGTTTAGTTAAGCTTGCATCCCAGCCGATTTTGGTCGATTTGAAGCGGCTAGAAGCCAACCGATTTATGTCTATTTGTAAAGTCTAGATGCAAATCAATTTGGTTTATTACTAGTGTCTAAATGCAAACCGATTTTGGTCGTTTTGTTTAGCTTGCATCCCAGCCGATTTTGGTCGATTTGCTACGGCTAGATCCAACCGATATTCGTTTATTTGTTCAGTCTAAATGGCCACAGATTTTCGTCGTTTTGTTTAGCTTTGATCCCAGCCGGTTTTGGTTGTTTTGTTAAGCTTGCATCCCAACTGCTTTTGGTCGTTTTGTGAAGTCTAGATGCCAACCGTTTTTGTCTATTTGTTAAGTCTAGATGCTTTCATTTGCAGAACCTAAATGCCAACCGATTTTGGCTGATAACGAGTGTCTAGATGCCAACCGTTTTTGGTCGTTTTGTGGAGTCTGAGTGCAAACCGATTTTGGTCGTTTTGTTTAGTTTGCATCCCAATCGATTTTCGTCTATTTGTTCAGTCTAAATGCCAAACAATTTTCGTCGTTTTGTAGGGGTATAAATGCCGAACCAATGTAGCGGGTAGATGCCAACCGTTTTTTGTCTATTTGTTCAGTCTGAATGCCAACCGATTTCCGTCTATTTGTTCCGTCTAAATGCCAACCGATTTTTGGTAGATTAAAGAAGTCAAGATCCTAACCAATTGTGTCTATTTGATTAGTGTTAATGCTAACCGAATTTGGTAGATTTTTGAAGTCAAGATGCCAACCGATTTTCATCGCTTTGTAGCTGCTAGATGCCAACCGATTTTCGTCTATTTGTTCAGTCTGAATGCCAACCGATTTTCGTCGTTTTTTAGCGGTAAGATGCCAACCTATTTTCGTCTATTTGTTCCGTCTAAATGCCAACCGATTTTTGTCTATTTGTTCAGTCTGAATGCCAATCGATTTTCGTCGTTTTTTAGCGGTAAGATGCCAACCGATTTTCGTCTAATTGTTCCGTCTAAATGCCAACCGTTTTACGTCGTTTTGTAGGGGTTAGATGACAACCGTTGTCTTTTATTTGTTAAGTCTAAATGCCAACCGATTTTCGTCGTTTTGTTTAGCTTGGATCCCAACCGATTCTCGTCTATATGTAGCTGCTAGATGCCAACCGATTTTCGTCTATTTGTTCCGTCTAAATGCCAACCGATTTTCGTCTAGTTGTTCAGTCTGAATACCAACCGATTTTCGTCGTTTTTAGCGGTAAGATGCCAACCGATTTTCGTCTATTTGTTCCGTTTAAATGCCAACCGATTTTCGTCGTTTTGTTCTGTCTGAATGCCAATCGATTTTCGTCGTCTTTTAGGGGTAAGATGCCAACCGATTTTCGTCTATTTGTTCAGTCTGAATGCCAACCGATTTTCGGCGTTTTTTAGGGGTAAGATGCCAACCGATTTTCGTCTATTTGTTCAGTGTGAATGCCAACCGATTTTTGTCGTTTTTTAGCGGTTAGATGCCAACCGATTTTCGTCTATTTGTTTCGTCTAAATGCCAACCGTTTTTCGTCGTTTTGTTTAGCTTGGATCCCAACCGATTCTCGTCTATATGTAGCTGCTAGATGCCAACCGATTTTCGTCTACTTGTTCCGTCTAAATGCCAACCGTTTTTCGTCGTTTTGTTCGGTCTAAATGCCAACCGATTTTGGTAGATTAAAGAAATCAAGATCCTAATCAATTGTGTCTATTTGATTAGTGTTAATGCTAACCGAATTTGGTAGATTTTTGAAGTCAAGATGCCAACCGATTTTTATCGCTTTGTAGCTGCTAGATGCCAACCGATTTTCGTCTATTTGTTTAGTCTGAATGCAAACCGATTTTCGTCGTTTTTAGGGGTAAGATGCCAACCGATTTTCGTCTATTTGTTCCGTCTAAATGCCAACCGATTTTCGTCTATTTGTTCAGTCTGAATGCCAACCGATTTTCGTTGTTTTTTAGGGGTAAGATGCCAACCGATTTTCGTCTATTTGTTCCGTCTAAATGCCAACCGTTTTTCGTCGTTTTGTAGGGGTTAGATGACAACCGTGGTCTTTAATTTGTTTAGTCTAAATGCCAACCGATTTTCGTCTATTTGTTTAGTCTGAATGCAAACCGATTTTCGTCGTTTTTAGGGGTAAGATGCGAAAATCGGTTGGCATCTAGCAACTACATATATACGAGAATCGGTTGGGATCCAAGCTAAACAAAACGACGAAAAACGGTTATCATTTAGACTAAACAAATAAAAGACAACGGTTGTCATCTAACCCCTACAAAACGACGAAAAACGGTTGGCATTTAGATGGAACAAATAGACGAAAATCGGTTGGCATCTTCCCCCTAAAAACGACGAAAATCGGTTGACATTTAGACGGAACAAATAGACTAAAATCGGTTGGCATCTTACCGCTAAAAAACGACGAGAATCGGTTGGCATTCAGACTGAACAAATAGACGAAAATCGGTTGGCATTTAGACGGAACAAATAGACGAAAATCGGTTGGCATTTAGACGGAACAAATAGACGAAGATCGGTTGGCATCTAGCAGCTACATATAGACGAGAATCGGTTGGGATCCAAGCTAAACAAAACGACGAAAAACGGTTGGCATTTAGACGGAACAAATAGACGAAAATCGGTTGGCATCTTACCCTTAAAGAGTTTTTATCCAGTTTTTATCTAGACACTAGAAATCAACGAAAATCGGTTGGCATCTATACTATAAATCTACTATCTTCAAATCGGTTGGCATTAACAATTTACAATGGACCATAATCAGTTGTGACTCAAACTGATTAAAATCGTCAAACACCACTTGGCATGCAAATTTTACAAATGGACGAAAATCGGTTGGCATCCACACTCCACAAATAGTCATAAAAATGGCTGGAATCAGGACTCTACAAATCGACCAAAATCGGTTGGTATCTAACTTCTACAAATCGTCAAAAGTCAGTTGGCATCCATCTCTAAATATAGAAAAATATTAGTTACGTATAGGTAAGACTATAGTCTCTTGTTCATTATAGCTCCCCCAGCTAGAAATCCTTTATTTGCTAATGTTTCTCTCCCAACTAATGGTACTGATAAATATACTTAAACCGCTTTTCATCGTAGTTAACTCCATTATGTTATTAGTGTCGACTTGTTAACAGAGCTTATGACATTGTATGCGTGAATGTGTATACATTTATATGTTCCTGTAATAATATATTCTTAAATATGATTTTCGACAATCTTATCAAGAACAGTAACTTTTATTTCCAGTTTCTTTCAATAATTACCGCAAATTATTTTCTTTGAAACCGGGGTATAAACATTTCTAACTAGGTAGGCGTGGTTTTTATGTCAAATAGTTCCTACACTTTTTGTCCACATGTGTTGATTTTGAGCATTTGGTATTTAGAAAACAGTTATATTTTATAAACAATACGTTAACATTTACATTAAAGTCAATTCTAAGATAGAATAAGCAAATTTAATTTTAATTATATTCATTTGTGTATTACTACTTTCATCAAAAATCGGTTGGCATGAAATCGACGAAAATCGGTTGAGAAACATTGAATTCCGTGATATTGTGGTGGGTAGATTTTGATAGCAATGGGCAAAAGTCACGTGATATAAATCCTTTCGATTTCCACTGCCGACAAATTTATTGTTTTTAATGCAGTTATAGTACAGCCCATTTCCGTTAAAGGTAAATAGAAAAAGCATTTTTGGGGGAAACCATATAAACAATTTTTCTTGCAACAATGCAACACGCGAAAAATCAGCGTTTTATATCAACACATTTCCGCAAACCCTTTCGAATCACACGAAAAAAGGTAGGTATAAATCGCAGACCAACCGGACCAGCAGACCCGTTTAGTGTACGGATACAGTTTAACAAATATGCGTATCATAATGTGTGTATAGTACATGCATGTATATAAATGATATTTGCCAAAATTTAATTTGAAAAGATAAGATACCATTATCGAAATTATATTCTAAGAAATTAGTTTGCAGACTTTAACTATTAAAAGAATCGTCGAATGCTTCATCACATATTGTTGTAAATATTACATATTTCAACTGTTAGAGCCTTTATCATTTGAAAACTAATTTGATATGATTCAAATATAATATTTTAATTATATACCTTTTTTCTTTTTAGCCGACTGTATAAATAAAGAAGCGTTATCGCGTAACATTGACTTTTAATTCTTACTTTTACTGAGTTCTATTGGCGATCTTTTCTAACAATGATTAAGGGCAGCGGACCAGTTAATTTTAAGAGCGTAAGAGTTACGGGCCAGGGTTGAGTTCAGTAACTGCGAACGTTATAGAACGTTCGATCTGTAACGATACATTCGGAACTCCTCGTCCATTTGCTGCGAATAATCTCGGACATATTTGGGCGCTATTTTGAAAAGTCCGGTGTAAAAGTAAACAAATGTACGGCCGAGGAGTTCCGAATGCGTCGTTATGTAACGTACTGTAACGTTTTGTGTAATTGAACTTGCTTCTGGTTATAGATCGAGCAAATGTAAGATTATTTTTTTCAATTATGAAGAGTTTGGTACTATATTGACGGACTATTGACCAGACGTATCACTGCAGCGGACCAAGTAATTTTAAGAGAGTTAAAATGACGGACATTTACACCTAGGTGAAAAGCTCGCCAGTTTTTAATTTGTCGAATGGATTATGATTTCTCGAGTCCGAGTAAATTCATTATTAAGAAAAATGATCAGAGGTATGTTGGGCCAACAACGTGTTTACGTTGAAGTATTATCTTTATTGGGCCAACGGTGGGCCAACGTCAGCGATGACTGTAGTTAAACCAGTCAGTGGTCCAACAGAGGCCCATCATAGATAAACACTACAGAGAAACATATTATTGGGCCAACCAGGGGCCAACCAAGTGAAACACAAGCGGAAACCCTTTAGTTGGGCCATCGATGGCCCAATGACTGAAGTCATAAATCTCACTTATTGCTTTTATTAGTGTATAAACACTAAAATAACCAATAAATTTGTTTACAAAATTCAATGAACATTGAGTTGATTATTAATTAAACCAAAAAAGTTCATGTAACGGATTGCTTCTTATGATTTTAATGTCTTTACTCTTGACAATGCATGATTAGAAGTAGCTTGGGATGTACATGTTTATACATGTACACAATAGAGAATAACACAATGTGGGGAAAATCAGTGGTGGATATTATTGTTACAGTAGTGTCTTAGTTACGAATCATTAATTTTATACTGTTCAGAGCTTACGTCAATTCACGTCATATTTACTGAAATGCAATGAACGTTTAAGTGGTAGTTTCGCGTGTTCGCGAAAATACGGTACAAACGCGTTTTTGACGGGTATATATGTTTTCATAGACCGGAAGCTACTTTGTTACATACGTATACGTGTATGTGAGTTAATTATACCTTATGTTCATGTTTAATGCCTGCCATTTTCACGATCTAGACCGTTGAATTTCATGTAATTGACTATTTAGAGAGCACTTGTCAGACAGCGTTGTTCCCGCGTGCCATCTATCTGTAATGACGTCACGGCGCATTGTGACGTTTGTTATACATGCAGTTTCTTATTCTCGGCAGTTAGTATAGTTAGAACTCGAGAAAGTAAGATCTCTCCACTGGACGTAGTTTGGAACCTAGGACATCGTTTAATAATGTAACTATGATTTTATAAGAACTATATTTGAATTAAATTCTGTATTCTTTTATAATAATTTGTTTAACTTGCTGTCCGCGCTACATTGATTTGTGGAAGCTCTGACCCGTCAATAATATTCACGTTATATAGTTAATAGATTATTATATCTTATTTAAATTGTGCGGAAATCATTTGCTTATTTTACTTGCATTTGTTGCTGTGTAATAAATAGTATAAACCTTTCACATATTTATTATTGTTTTACATCCATCCACGGGATATTACGCCCTTCTTTGGATAGATAATTGATCGGCGAACTTTTTAATGATCTTCTTACTAATCATTTCAATGTTCCTGAGCACTAAGACAAAGATTTTATGGTTATTTCCATGTCTTATTTTACCCACTCCAAGAAAGATAGCTAACACAGAATTCATTTTTTCTTGCAGATTCTGTTCGAAATAACCAAGCAACAGACAGTATAATTGAAAGAACTATGAGTGAGTGGATGCGGTATGCCAGACAGAGAGGGGGGAGAAACAGGAGAGCAGAGAAAAAAATCAAGGAGAACAACAACAATAATTCCTTTTTGTGCCTAAAAACTTTAGTTGACTTATACCGGAGTGTTTCATAATATAGATACATATATTTACTTGATACATTTACGTACCCCCTCTTGCAGTTTCTACAGACTTGTTTTATGTGTGTTTGTTTTAACACATAAATTATTTGCTGTGATACGCCTGTATAAATAATTCACACTATTTTGTCAATATATATTCTTATAATTTAGATGTCCGAAACGTGTCTTCCACTCTTGTTTCAATGCCTTATAGTACCATGAATTTATATCTAATTGATATATATATATAATGGAATCTTATGTGTCAATTGTGTCTTTACTTTATTGTTGACAGCTAAACATGATATGCCTTACCAGAATTGAATAAAAAGTTATATAATTCCATATTTTTGTCTATTTAACATATTAATATAATAATATTCTATGTAAGTGGAACGACGGTGGCAAATATTGCCTTAAGCCAAAGCAATGGGCAATAATAAAGATACACATACCTGAAGGATGAATGCTACGTAAGTCAATGCTCACTTTGTTCATTAGTTCTACATTGGGCTGACCGTTAGTTCTTTGTTGGCCCAACACTTAAATGCCATGTTGGGCCATTAATGTATTTCTATGTTGGACCAACACTGTTTTTATCATCGACTCCACGTCGGGCCAACGGTTGGCTCACCGTTGGCCCAACGCTTTAATGCGTTTAATCGCTGTTGGGCCATCAATAGTTGTCTACGTTGGGTCAACACTGTTTTTATCATCGGCTCTAAGTTGGGCCAACCGTTGGCTCATCGTTGGCCCAACGCTGAAATGAGTTTAATCGTTGTTGGGCCAACGATGAGCCAACGGTTGGGCCAACGTGGAGCCGATGAGCAAAATGAGGTTGGGCCAACGTTGGCATCCGTTGATGGCCCAACGTAGTGCACTACGTTGGGCCAACGTTGGGCCAACTACCCTCTGCTATCGATTTCTATTCGAAATAGTTTGCCTTTTGTATTTAAGTGCATCTTTTCGGAATTAAAATACATGTTAAATCCTTTCGTGTATCCGGCAACAAAATTCTTCCGTAACAAGTAAAGTAATGACTACTCTCCAATACACCGGTTCGAAAGATTCACTCGTTGACTTTCTACCTCTGCTTAAATACTATGCGCAAACTGATATTTCTATTTTAAGGCAGAGACACATACGTTTAGATTGCATGACTGTCTCGTGATTAAAAAATAAATGCAACAAATGTTCACGCCTGTAATATCAAAATGTCGAAATTCAAAGATGTTGGACAGTTATGCATTAGTTAGATGATTGGTTACACGGATTGGTAAGAACAGATCCGCAAAGTAAGGAGCACTTGACTAAACAGAAGCGATAAGTCGTGTAAATAGCTTCTGTTCTGAAGACTATGTTTTCCCTTTTGCCGATCTTTTTAAGCGTCATGCAAATATGAATTACTGGAAATAAATCCAACTAGAACCAAACATCCTGTCGGCATAAAGATGGTGTCTAGATCCAGACTATTCGCGTACTCCAAGAATGTCAAGATTCTCGATCTAACTAGTATCGAGAATCTTACTAGGCTCTTGGAACGAGAATGTTACATTTGAACAGGAAAACGTTTTATAACAAGTTACCTTTTTATTACTGAAAAACATTAACATGACAATTCAATATAATGCTTTTGAGTTACCTTTAGATTATACATAATAATTTCTGTTTGCCGAGACAATCACTTTGCTGCATTTCGCAGCAATTTTTTACTTGTTAGATATATGTTATTGATCTGTTTTATTAGACACATTCGTCTGTGATAATATGTGCTTGTATTATACTTTTAATAATCCTGTTTTTGAACAAAGTCTTTTCCTTAATAATTGTTATTTTTTCTATTTTTTTGAAAAACAATTTGTTATTCCCTTAAATGGACCCCATTGGAAATAAGTTTTCAGCTTAATGGGTTATCCTCAGGTTCTTAGTACTTGATTACAACACATGTCTATTCAAATATATTATTAAAAGTACGTCGAGCTATGGTTGTACACTGTTTTAAGTCATAATATGCTAGTCAATAGTTTTTTGTTCATCATGTCTTATCATCATATAATTATACTGATGTTTAACTTTTATCTGTGATTTTATTGAATATTTCTGTGATACTGTGTTATAATGTGCTAATGATCTTAAATGTCAATAAATAAATAAATGAATAAATAAATGAAGCATTTCATTCAGCGAGTAATAAAGGGGAGTTACTCTGACTTAATATAATCAAAGTACTGACTTCACCAATTGAAGTACTCTGTGGTATGAATAAACAAGCACCCTGGAATAAACGACATGAGGAACACATCAGCGATTATGAATTAACTGTATCACATGTGTATTTTCAAACGAGTATTTTCTTAAATATACGTCACAATGACATCAGCAACATAGATCTAATATGTACAATGTTTATTTAAAACAATAAGTATAACAAATGCTATATTAACTATCTGTAATTCCACATACAAAAAATACTCGCAAACAATATCATACTTACATACTACATGTCATACAAAACACATCGAAAACAAAGAAATATTTCGTAAGTGTGACGTCATAAATTTCTATATTAATACTATAGTTTGTACATCATGCCTATATTCATAAAATTTTTGCTCTTCATTCCTATATTCATACTTTATTTTTTTATCTTTCCTACATTTCTATATTCATACTATATTTCGTTCATTGTACCTATATTCATGCTATATTTTGATTATCATTTCTCGATTCATGCTATATTTTGTTCATCATTCCTATATTTCTATATTCATGCTATATTTAGTTCATTATTTCTATATATTTCTATATATTCATGTTAATTTGTTCATCATGTCCATATTCATGCTATGTTTTGTTCATCATTTCTATTTTCATTTCTATATCTTATATTTATACTTTATTATGTACATCATCCCTATATTCATACTATTTTTGCTATTCATTTCTATATTCATACTTTATTTTTTATCTTTCTTATATACAGTCCTATATTCATACAATATTTAGTTCATTGTACCTTTATACATGTTATATTTTGTTCATCATTCCTATATTTCTATATTTATACTCAATTTTGTACATTATGCCAATATTCATACTATTTTTGCTCTTCCTATGTTCATACTTTAAATTTTTATTATTCCTATATTTCTATGTTCGTACTTAATTTTTGTTCATTGTACCTGTATTCATGCTATATTTTGTTCATCACTTCTTAATTCATGCCATATTTTGTTCATCATGTCTTTCTTCATACTATATTTTAATTATCATTTTAATATTTCTATATTCATGCTATATTTTGTTCATTTTTCCTATATTTCTATATTCATGCTATATTTAGTTCATCATTCCTATATTCAAGCTATATTTTGTTCATCATTCCTATATTTCTATAATTATGCTATATTTTGTTCATCATTCCTATATTTCTATATTCATTCTATATTTTGTTCATGCTAAATTCATGCTATATTTTGTTCATCACTTTTGTATTCATACTATTATATGTTCATCTTTCCTATTTTTCTATATTCATACTATATTTTTTGCATTATTTCTATATTCATAGTATATTTTGTTCATCTATTTTTCTATATTCATACTGCATACAAGTATTATGTTCATTATTTCCAAATTCATGCTTTATTCATACTGTATATTATGTTCATTATATTTATATTCATGCCTTATTTTGTTCATCATTCCTTAATTTCATTATTCATGCTATTTTTCTTTTATCATTTCTATATTCATGCTATATTTTGTTCATCATTTCTTTATTCATACATGTACTAAATTTTGTTCCTTTTTTATCTCTATATTCAAGCTATATTTTCTTCATTATTTCTATACTTGTGCTTTATCTTATTTATCATTTAAACATTCATACTATATTTTGTTTATCTTCCTACATTTCTATATTCATACAGTATTTTATGTTCATTTTTTCTATATTCATGCTTCATTGTGTTCATCATTCCTATATTTTTGTATATTTTTAATATCCATGATACATATTTCATTTATCTTTCTTTTTTCTATATTCATACTATATTTTGTTCATCTTTCCTATATTTATATATTCATGCTACATTTTGTTCATCATTCCAATATTCATGGTTTATTTTGTTCATCATTTCTTTATTTTAATATTCATGCCATATTTCGTTCATTATTTCTATATTCATGCCATAAGATGTTCATTATTTCTATATTCATTATATATTTTGTTCATCATTTTTATATTCATACTATAATTTGTTTATCTTTCCTATATTTCTACATTCATACTAAATTACGTTCATTATTACTACATATTCATACTTTATTTCGTTCAACTTTAATTCCTATATTTCTATATTCATTCTGAATATTATGTTCCTTATTTCTATATATTTGTCACCAGTGAAACTTGTAGATCTTGCAGTTAACTTAGAGTCGGGCTTATCTAACAATAGACATCACCAGAAGGTGTTTCAAACTGAGATTATTTGTTACAAACAAAAAACATGCTGATTACTTATGTTGATAAGATTATTTGAGAACTTAATTATCTACCAATATCATTAACATAAACAATTGGCTTGGCTGGGAAAATATAGATTTTAATATTGATACTAAATATATCAGAATTATTAAGTTTTTCTTAAAATAAAAGTTTTGCATTAAATGCTCTATGTTACAATTGCTCCCTACTTCAAATATGTTTGTCCTCAAACATTAAAACAAAAGTATTATTAATACAGTATTCCTTTCTTTTTGTTATAATTTCAAATATTCCAGAACTATAAATTAAATTGCATTAAATGCTTTCTGTTACAATTGCTGCCTACTTCAAATATATTTGTCTTGCAATATTAAAACAAAATTATAATTACATGAAGCATAACTATGTCTATTCTTAAAGAATAGTTTCTAAATACTGAAATAAATGCATTTTCTTTCCATTAAATACTCTTTTAAAAGAAAAGTTATCATGAATACATTTAATTTGTTGTTGTTTTTATATATACAAAGTTCAATAAACATGTTAATCATTTATATACATTATATACAGTAATAATATGATACGAATGCTTAAAGCATTATTTGTAACTTCTGAAACATGAAAACAATAAAAGATACGTTTATAACCAAGTTTTGTAAATAATTATTAGTCTTATATAATATTGTTCATCAATCAAACTAATTATGATGTGATCTTTCACTGTTATAAAGTTCACTTACTCATTATATAAATAAAGTTGATTTTTTTTTAAAAACATATAGTTAAGTCTTTAAATCCAATATTGCTAAAAGTTTCATCTTGTTTGACAAGATATAAATGTAGTTCATCGTTGATTTTTTTTTAAAAAACAAATAGTTAAGTCTTTAAATCCAATATTGCTAAAAGTTTCATCTTGTTTGACAAAATATTAATATAGTTCATCTTCATTTCTTCATGACATCTTTGTGTATTTACCCAATGAATGGTATGATAATTTAAAGTTATTTTTGGAATTATTATTCACATCTTTTTAGAAATACGATTAGTATAATAACATATTTATCTGATTTTTCAACACTTATTGAACTAAACCTAAATGTTCTATGATGAATCACAACACTGTTTCCAATTTCTATTAATTTTAATGAGTTCAAATCATCAATAACAATTAGAATAACAGTATGAATTATAAAGCAAGTATTCAATAAGTGTCCAAAATATGTTAAAAGTTAAAACTTCCTACATGTATGTATAAACTTATTAACTTAAGTATAACGTTTGCCTACATATTCAATTCTCTATCCTTTTTTCTATAACTTAAAAGTTTTATAGGGAAAGTCAAAATTAGGGGTGGGGTAACATAAAAATAATCTAATGTATTAATCAGCCAATCAGAATATTACTTTTTGACAATTTCTTGTAAAATAATTAAGTAGCAAATGTCAGGATCTGACATCTTATCAATAAGATTATAAAACAAATAAACTAGCATATGTCAATACTTGAGACTGATCAAGAATTTGATTAAATAATTTATCTAACAATAGACATCACCAGAAGGTGTTTCAAACTGAGATTATTTGTTACAAACAAAAAACATGCTGATTACTTATGTTGATAAGATTATTTGAGAACTTAATTATCTACCAATATCATTAACATAAACAATTGGCTTGGCTGGGAAAATATAGATTTTAATATTGATACTAAATATATCAGAATTATTAAGTTTTTCTTAAAATAAAAGTTTTGCATTAAATGCTCTATGTTACATATTCATGCTTTATTTTGTTCATAATTCCTTTATTTCTATATTCATGCTACATTTTGTTTATCATTTCTATATTCATGCGATATGATGTTCATAATTTCTACATTTATGATATATTTGTTCATCATTTCTATATTCATACTATATTTTGTTCATCATACCTTCTTAATTCTATATTCATGCTATATTTTGTTCATTATTTCTATATTCATGCTTTACCCTGTTCACTAGGGCTCTATATCGGTCAGAATGATCGATACGATATTTGTATCGATACAAAATGATCGGTATTCGATATATCATATGATATTTTAATGATAAATAGAATTTCTATAAAACTGAAGAACAGTGATGTTTTATTCATTTATTTTGATTATTGTAACACCACACCACTAAATGCACTGTCTTATTGATATTTTAAATGTTCAAGTCTTTGACGTTTGCATTTTTAAAGAAATATCATTGTACTCAGTGAGTCTCATTCTCGTACCCAAAGGTTATCATCACGATCTAACTCGAGAATCTTGATAGCCTTTGGGTATGAAAATGAATGAGTCTGTGTCTAGACATGATCTTTCTGCTGACAGGGTGACATGCACGGCCAAGTTTGTTGTATTGCCTCCTTTGCTTACAACATTTTTGCAGCATATTGGACATTCTGGTCCGTTCATTCTTTTTGCAATTTAATAACCCCAAACTTTATTTTTCGATGGTGGCATACTTCAGCTATTAATATGACCAATCAAGTTCACTTTACACTGCGGATCTACCTGAACAAATCCAAGAGATTTCTGGCTCCCATAATTGATCTGTATTTTAAGTACTGATCGTTGGTTCCCGGACTAATTGAAAGCGAAAGTACATATAATGGACAGTCTAACCACAACAGTTACTTCCCTTTACTAGTAATTGAAAATTGACATACATAACGTATCCGGTGTGCGACGTTTGTTTAAAGGAATGTCATATTATGATATTATTCGATCATATATTATTACATACCGAGTTAGAATCAGTAGAATGTTGATTTGGCGATAAAAAATATCAACTGATTTGCAAGCCATTAATTTTATTTGTATGTTCGTCATTGATCGATATTTTGTTCGATACGGAAACGTTCGATCCGATATATTTATCGAACCTACAATACCGGTATTCGATATATATCGTATACCGGTATAGAGCCCTACTGTTCACCATTTACATATTCATACACAATTTTGGTCATCTTTCCTATATTTTCATATTCATACTGCATATTATTTCCATTAGTTCTACATACATGCTTTATTTTGTTCATCTTTCCCATATTTCAGTTAATTCTATATTCATGCTATATTTTGGCCATCATTCCTATATTTCTACATTCATACTATAGTTTGTTTATCATTCCTATATTTTTACATATATACTATATATTGTCCATCATTTCTAGATCCATGCTATATTTTGTTCATCATTCATATATTCATGCTATATTTTGTTTATCATTTGTATATTCACACTAAATTTTGTTCATCATTCCTATATTTCTATATTCATACTAAAATATGTTCATTATTACTACATATTCAAACTTTATTTGGTTCAACTTTCCTATATTTCTATTTTCATACTGTATATTATTTCCATTAGTTCTACATACATGCTATTTTTCGTTATCATTTCTATATTCATGCTATATTTTGTTCATCATTCCTATATTTTTTATTCATGCTATATTTTTGTTCATCATTTCTATATTCATGCTATATTTTGTTCATCATTTCTATATTCATTCTCAATTTTGTTCATCTTTCTTTTATCTCTTTATTCAAGCTACATTCTGTTCATTATTACCATTCTCATGCTTTATTGCTCTTATTTATCATTTATATATTCATACTATATTTTGTTCATCTTCCTACATTTCTATAATCATACAGTATTTTATGTTCATTATTTCTATATTCATGCTTCATTTTTATTCATCATTCCTATATTTCTGTATTTTTTTTAATTCATGCTATGTATTTCATTTATCTTTCTGTTTTCTATATTCATACTATAGTTTGTTCATCATTCCTATATTTCTATATTTATGCTATATTTTGTTCATCATTTCTATATTCATGCTATATTTAGCTCATCATTCCTATATTTCTATATTCATGCTATATTTTGTTCATCCTTTCTATATTCATGCTTTATTTTGTTCATCCTTTCTATATTCATACTATATTTTGTTCATCACTCCTATATTTCTATATTTATGCTATATTTTGTTTATCATTACTATATTCATGCTATATTTTGTTCATCATTCCTATATTTCTATATTCATGCTATATTTTGTTCATCATTCCCATATTCATACTATATTTTGATCATCATTTCTTTATTCATACTATATGTTTTATTCATTATTTTCAAATACATGGTTTATTTAGTTCATCATTCCTTTATTTCTTTATCCATGCTAAAATTTGTTCATCATTTCTATATTCATGCTATATGATGTGCATCATTTCTATATACATGCAATATGATGTGCATCATTTCTATATTCATGCAATATGATGTGCATCATTTCTATATTCATGCAATATGATGTGCATCATTTCTATATACATGCAATATGATGTGCATCATTTCTATATTCATGCAATATGATGTGCATCATTTCTATATTCATGCAATATGATGTGCATCATTTCTATATACATGCTATATGATGTGCATCATTTCTATATTCATGCAATATGATGTGCATCATTTCTATATTCATGCTATATGTGTGCATCATTTCTATATTCATGCAATATGATGTGCATCATTTCTATATTCATGCAATATGATGTGCATCATTTCTATATTCATGCAATATGATGTGCATCATTTCTATATTCATGCTATATGTGTGCATCATTTCTATATTCATGCTATATGATGTGCATCATTTCTATATTCATGCTATATGATGTGCATCATTTCTACATAAATGCTATATGATGTGCATCATTTCTACATAAATGCTATATGATGTGCATCATTTCTTTATTCATGCTATATGATGTGCATCATTTCTTTATTCATGCTATATGATGTGCATCATTTCTTTATTCATGCTATATGATGTGCATCATTTCTTTATTCATGCTATATGATGTGCATCATTTCTTTATTCATGCTATATGATGTGCATCATTTCTACATAAATGCTATATTTTGTTCATCATAATTATTTTCATTCTATATTTTATTCATCTCAACTTTATTTCTATATTTATGATATATTTTGTTATTCATTTCTATATTCATGCTCTATTATGTTCATCATTCCTATTTTCATACTATATTGCATTCATCATTTCTATATTCATACTTTTTTTTGTTCATCTTTCCTATATATCTATATTCATACTATATAATGTTCATTCTTACAATATTTGTACTACATTTTGTTCATCATTTAACTATTTCTATATTGATACTGTATATTATATTCATTATTTCTATATTCATGGTTTATTTTGTTTATCATTTCTTTATTTTAATATTCATGCCATATTTCGTTCATCATTTATATTTATATGCTATGCATGTATGATGTTCATAATTTTTATATTCATGCTTTCTATTGTTATTCATTTCTATATTCATATTATATTTTGTTCATCGTTCCTTTATTTCTATATTCATGCTTTATTTTGTCCATTATTTCTATATTCATACTATATTTTGTTCATCTATCCTATATCTATGTTCATACTGTATACTTGTATTATGTTGATCATTCCTATATTCATGCTATATTTCGTTTATCATTCCTATATGCATGCCATATTTTGTTCAACATTACTATATTTCTATATTCATGCTACATTTTGTCATCATTTCTTTATTCATGCTATGTTTTGTTCATCATTCCTATATTCATACTATATTTTGCTCATCATTTCTTTATTCATACTATATGTTTTATTCATTATTTCCAAATACATGGCTTATTTTGTTCATCATTCCTTTATTTCTATATTCATGCTATATTTAGTTCATCATTTCTATATTCATGCTTTATGATGTGCATCATTTCTATATTCATGCAATATGATGTGCATCATTTCTATATTCATGCTATATTTTGTTAATCATAATTATTTTCAAACTATATTTTGTTCATTTTTCTTTTATTTCTATATTCATGATATAGTTTATTTATTTCTATATTCATGCTTTATTTTGTTCATTAATTCTTTATTTCTGATTTATATATTGTTCATCATTATTATTTTCATACTATATTTTGTTCATCTTTCCTTTATTTCAATCTTCATGCTTTATTTTGTTTATTATTTCTATATTCATACTATATTTTGATCATCTATCCTATATTTCTGTATTCATACTGTATACATGTATTTTGTTCATTATTTCTATATTCATGCTATATTTTGTTTATCATTACTATATTCATGCTATATTTTGATCGTCATTCCTATATGCATGCTATATTTTGTTCATCATTCCTATATTTCTATATTCATGCTATATTTTGTGCATCATTTCTATATTCATGCTTTGTTTTGTTCATCATTCCTATATTCATACTATATAATGTTCATCATTTCTTTAGTCACGCTATATGTTTTATTCATTATTTCCAAATACATGGTTTATTTTGTTCATCATTCCTTTTTTTCTATATTCATGCTTTATTTGGTTCATCATTTCTATATTCATGCTATATGTGTGCATCATTTCTATATTCATGCTATATGTGTGCATCATTTCTATATTCATGCTATATGATGTGCATCATTTCTATATACATGCTATATGTGTGCATCATTTCTATATTCATGCTATATGTGTGCATCATTTCTATATTCATGCTATATGTGTGCATCATTTCTATATTCATGCTATATGTGTGCATCATTTCTATATTCATACAATATGATGTGCATCATTTCTATATACATGCTATATTTTGTTCATCATAATTATTTTCATACTATATTTTGTTCATCTTTCCTTTATTTCTATATTCATGCCATATTTTGTTAATCATTTTTATATTCGTACAATATTTTGTTCATCTTTCCTATATTTCTATATTCATACAGTATTTTATATTCATTATTTCTATCTTCATGCTACATTTTGTTCATCATTCTATATTCATACTATATTTTGTCCATCATTCTAATTGCTTATTTTCTTTAAATGTCAATATTTTGGAATTCAATAATACAAATGTAAGGAAATTTTAAATTGGATTATCTCCCTTAGATATACTGTAAGAAGAAATTACCAAGTTTTTGACTAATACATTTGGAGGGTACTGTATTAACATATTTTGTTTACTTTCCTAGCATGAAGAGCATACATGATCTTGATGTTTACTGTCTTATATGCTTAAACATTCTTCACTATAAAGTTTTTAAAACTTCAACAAATCACCTGAGAGCCAGCCAATTAACTCCCTCTGAGACTTGAACTCAGAACTCCTCATGACATAGAGACTGATCACTAGCACAAGGTGTTTTGCATTAAACTAAAAGAGTGTCATGTCGCTAGTCCCAAGTGATATGCAGCAGCATGCAACACATTGATGGGTGGTGTGTATGATTTGTACAATAATTATCAGAGAATTTATTATATTCATGGATTATTATTCTTAATTACTATCGTGGTCACTCCTTGTTTATCCAGACTTGTGACTGGCTTACATGATACAGTGAGATCATTTAAGAACTAATGCATCAATATAAGGTCAAGTTACCCACATAAAGCAATAGTCAGTGCAACTCAGGGTGGGTGAGTAGAGGTGGGGCTTGTCTTAACTCTAACTCTTAAGTCGCACCGTTTTGACATACGACATATACACGAAGCATAGTGACGAAACACTATGGATAATGTATATGTGTGCATACATATCCTTTGCAACCAAGGCAAATCACAACTGACCCCGACGGATGCATTGGGTACGGACCCCGTTAGGGATAGGACCTCAATCAAGAGCGCTGCGACCATTGCCGTAACCTGTGGTCTTATCTCAAGACGGAGTGTATGCATTTTTCATATGCAAACTAAAACTAAGAGACATGGAATATTATGGATCATCTCATCTCATCTCATCTCATCTGGTTTTGGTATGTATGGATCGTCTCATCTTGGTTGGGTATATATGGATCATCTAATCAGAGTGTGATGTATCAGGGTAATCTCATCTGGGTTGGATGTATATGGAAAATCTCATCTGGGATGGATGTATGTGAATAATCTCATCTGGGTTGGATGTATATGAATACGGTAATCTCATCTGTGTTGGGTGTATATAGATAGTCTTATCTGGTTTGGATGAACATGGATGATCTTATCAGGTTTGGCTGTATATGGATGATCTTATCTGGTTTGGATGTACATGGATGATCTTATCTAGGTTGGATGCATATGGATAATCTCATCTGGGTTGAATGAATATGGATGATTTTATCTGGTTTGGATGCATATGGATGGTCTTATCTGGTTTGGATCTATATGGATGATCTTATCTGTGTTGGATGTATAAGGATGATCTCATCTAGGTTGGATGCATATGGGATAATCTCATCTGGGTTGAATGAATATGGATGATTTTATCTGGTTTGGATGTATATGGATGATCTCATCTCAGTTGGATGTATATGGATGATCTTTTCAGGTTTTGATGTATATGGATGATCTCATCTGTGTTGGATGTATCAGGATGATCTCATCTGTATTGGTTATATATGGATGAATATGTCTGGATGTATATGGATGATCTTATCTGGTTTGGCTGTATATGGATGATCTCATCTGTGTTGGATGTATACGGATGATCTTATCTGGTTTGGATGGATATGGATGATTTTATCTGGTTTGGATGTATATGGATGATCTTATCTGGTTTGGATGTATATGGATGATCTTATCTGGTTTGGACGTATATGGATGATCTTATCTGGTTTGGACGTATATGGATGATCTTATCTGGTTTGGATGTATATGGATGATCTTATCTGGTTTGGATGTGTAGGGAAGATCTCATTTGGGTTGGTATTTATGGATATTTTCATGTGTGCCTGGTATTTATGGATAATTTTATATATATATTCCCATCTGGGTTGGATGTATATGGATCAGATAGTCTGGGTTGGTACTTATGGATATGTGTTTATGTGTGTTTTGTATTTGTGGATAATTTTATGCAGGATAAGTATTCATGGGCATTTGGTGTTTTTGAATAATTGCATGTGCTTGTTTGAATTTATTGATAATTTCACATGTGTTTGGTATTTATGGGTTATTTTATAAGGATCATCTCATCTGGGTTGGGTATATATGGACAATATCATCTGCATTGGATGTATATGGATGATCTCATCTCAGTTGGATGTATATGGATGATCTTTTCAGGTTTTGATGTATATGGATGATCTCATCTGTGTTGGATGTATCAGGATGATCTCATCTGTATTGGTTATATATGGATGAATATGTCTGGATGTATATGGATGATCTTATCTGGTTTGGCTGTATATGGATGATCTCATCTGTGTTGGATGTATACGGATGATCTTATCTGGTTTGGATGGATATGGATGATTTTATCTGGTTTGGATGTATATGGATGATCTTATCTGGTTTGGATGTATATGGATGATCTTATCTGGTTTGGACGTATATGGATGATCTTATCTGGTTTGGACGTATATGGATGATCTTATCTGGTTTGGATGTATATGGATGATCTTATCTGGTTTGGATGTGTAGGGAAGATCTCATTTGGGTTGGTATTTATGGATATTTTCATGTGTGCCTGGTATTTATGGATAATTTTATATATATATTCCCATCTGGGTTGGATGTATATGGATCAGATAGTCTGGGTTGGTACTTATGGATATGTGTTTATGTGTGTTTTGTATTTGTGGATAATTTTATGCAGGATAAGTATTCATGGGCATTTGGTGTTTTTGAATAATTGCATGTGCTTGTTTGAATTTATTGATAATTTCACATGTGTTTGGTATTTATGGGTTATTTTATAAGGATCATCTCATCTGGGTTGGGTATATATGAACAATATCATCTGCATTGGATGTATATGGATGATCTCATCTCAGTTGGATGTATATGGATGATCTTTTCAGGTTTTGATGTATATGGATGATCTCATCTGTGTTGGATGTATCAGGATGATCTCATCTGTATTGGTTATATATGGATGAATATGTCTGGATGTATATGGATGATCTTATCTGGTTTGGCTGTATATGGATGATCTCATCTGTGTTGGATGTATACGGATGATCTTATCTGGTTTGGATGGATATGGATGATTTTATCTGGTTTGGATGTATATGGATGATCTTATCTGGTTTGGATGTATATGGATGATCTTATCTGGTTTGGACGTATATGGATGATCTTATCTGGTTTGGACGTATATGGATGATCTTATCTGGTTTGGATGTATATGGATGATCTTATCTGGTTTGGATGTGTAGGGAAGATCTCATTTGGGTTGGTATTTATGGATATTTTCATGTGTGCCTGGTATTTATGGATAATTTTATATATATATTCCCATCTGGGTTGGATGTATATGGATCAGATAGTCTGGGTTGGTACTTATGGATATGTGTTTATGTGTGTTTTGTATTTGTGGATAATTTTATGCAGGATAAGTATTCATGGGCATTTGGTGTTTTTGAATAATTGCATGTGCTTGTTTGAATTTATTGATAATTTCACATGTGTTTGGTATTTATGGGTTATTTTATAAGGATCATCTCATCTGGGTTGGGTATATATGGACAATATCATCTGCATTGGATGTATATGGATGATCTCATCTCAGTTGGATGTATATGGATGATCTTTTCAGGTTTTGATGTATATGGATGATCTCATCTGTGTTGGATGTATCAGGATGATCTCATCTGTATTGGTTATATATGGATGAATATGTCTGGATGTATATGGATGATCTTATCTGGTTTGGCTGTATATGGATGATCTCATCTGTGTTGGATGTATACGGATGATCTTATCTGGTTTGGATGGATATGGATGATTTTATCTGGTTTGGATGTATATGGATGATCTTATCTGGTTTGGATGTATATGGATGATCTTATCTGGTTTGGATGTATATGGATGATCTTATCTGGTTTGGATGTGTAGGGAAGATCTCATTTGGGTTGGTATTTATGGATATTTTCATGTGTGCCTGGTATTTATGGATAATTTTATATATATATTCCCATCTGGGTTGGATGTATATGGATCAGATAGTCTGGGTTGGTACTTATGGATATGTGTTTATGTGTGTTTTGTACTTGTGGATAATTTTATGCAGGATAAGTATTCATGGGCATTTGGTGTTTTTGAATAATTGCATGTGCTTGTTTGAATTTATTGATAATTTCACATGTGTTTGGTATTTATGGGTTATTTTATAAGGATCATCTCATCTGGGTTGGGTATATATGGACAATATCATCTGCATTGGATGTATATGGATGATCTCATCTCAGTTGGATGTATATGGATGATCTTTTCAGGTTTTGATGTATATGGATGATCTCATCTGTGTTGGATGTATCAGGATGATCTCATCTGTATTGGTTATATATGGATGAATATGTCTGGATGTATATGGATGATCTTATCTGGTTTGGCTGTATATGGATGATCTCATCTGTGTTGGATGTATACGGATGATCTTATCTGGTTTGGATGGATATGGATGATTTTATCTGGTTTGGATGTATATGGATGATCTTATCTGGTTTGGATGTATATGGATGATCTTATCTGGTTTGGATGTATATGGATGATCTTATCTGGTTTGGATGTGTAGGGAAGATCTCATTTGGGTTGGTATTTATGGATATTTTCATGTGTGCCTGGTATTTATGGATAATTTTATATATATATTCCCATCTGGGTTGGATGTATATGGATCAGATAGTCTGGGTTGGTACTTATGGATATGTGTTTATGTGTGTTTTGTACTTGTGGATAATTTTATGCAGGATAAGTATTCATGGGCATTTGGTGTTTTTGAATAATTGCATGTGCTTGTTTGAATTTATTGATAATTTCACATGTGTTTGGTATTTATGGGTTATTTTATAAGGATCATCTCATCTGGGTTGGGTATATATGGACAATATCATCTGCATTGGATGTATATGGATGATCTCATTTGGGTTTGTATTTATGGATATTTTCATGTGTGCCTGGTTTTTATGGATAATTTTATATATATATATATTCCCATCTGGGTTGGATGTATATAGATAATCTAATCTGGGTTGGATGTTTATGGATCAGATAGTCTGGGTTGGTATTTATGGATATGCATGTATGTTTGGTATTTGTTGATAATTTTATGTGGGATAATTATTCATGGGCATTTGGTATTTTTGGATAATTGCATGTGCTTGTTTGAATTTAATGATAATTTCATATGCGTTATTTTAATATGGATGTACGTTCAAGTGTGTTTGGTATTCATGGATAATTTCATGTTTGATGGGTATTTATTGTTATTTTCAAGTTAGTTTATTATTTATTGATAATTTCATTGGCATTTTGTATTTTTGAATAATTGCGTGAGCTTTTTGAATTTATTGATAATTTCAAATGCGTTTGGTATTTAGATGTAATTATATATGGATCATCTCATCTTGGTTGGATATGTATGGATAATTTAATCTGGGTTTGATGTTCATGGATTATCTTATCTGGGTTTGATGCACATCAGCTAGTCTGGTATACATGGATAAATTCATGTGGTGTTGGTATTTAATGATAAATTCATGGGCATTTGGAATTTTTTGATCAGTTCATGTGTGTTCTGTATTAATGGATATTTTCATAGGCATTAGGTATTGATGGATAATTTCATGAGCCTTTAGTATTTATCAATAATTTCATGTGGGTTTGGTATTCATGTATAATTTCATATGAGTTTGGCATTTATGATTAATGACATAAGTGTATGGTACTTATGGATAATATCATGTGGGTTAGGTATTCATGTATAATTTCATATGAGATTGGCATTTATGATTAATGCCATGAGGATATGACACTTATGAATAATTTCAGAAGGGTTTTGTATTTTTGTATAATTTCAAGTGAATTTTGTATTTATGAATAATTGCATGTGCCTATTAAATTGATGGGTAACTGCATGTGTGTTTGATATTAATTAAACGATAATGTCATAAGCATTAAGTATTGAAAGATAATTTCATGTACCTTTAATAATTTTCATAATTTTATGTGGGTTTTGTATTTATGAATAAAATTCATGGGCATTTGATATTTTTTAATGATTTAATGAGCAACTTTATTTTTTACGTAATTCACATTCATACTAAAAGATTTTCATAACATAATTTGGGGCACCAACAAAATGATTCACTTATGTAAATATAAGTAGAACAGAACACTTCTGACTTCATGTATAAACAATAATTGGGTTTCTCATATAAACATATACTTTAATTTTTTACTTAATTGACCATAAAATATAACACACAATATTGACCAAACAATTGATACATTAAATCTAATATTAGTATAACATAACAGAACAGAACAATTATAGCTACATGTGTAAAAAAATGGGTTTCTTATGATAACAACGAGAACTTTGTTTTTTACTTAATTAACCTTAACACATAACCAACAAAATCATACATAAATGTTAATGTGAGTATATTAGTTTCTTATCAGAACAGAACAATTATAGCTACATGTATAAAAAATAATTAGGTCTCTTATATTAGCAACATGTACTTTTTGGAATATAAAGATCTTCAAAACATATATTTGGGACACCGACAAAATGATACATTAATGTTAATAGAATATAATAGAGCAGAACAGAACAGAACAGAACAATTATAGCTACATGTATAAAAAATAAGT
Source organism: Mactra quadrangularis (assembly GCA_025267735.1). Lineage (NCBI taxonomy): Eukaryota > Metazoa > Mollusca > Bivalvia > Venerida > Mactridae > Mactra > Mactra quadrangularis. The sequence continues at coordinate 34,417,422 of CM046294.1, read as the reverse complement.
AGGTCTCTTATATTAGCAACATGTACTTTTTGGAAAAAAAATGATCTTCATAACATATATTTGGGACACTGACAAAATGATACATTAATGCTAATGTTAGAAAAACAGAACAGAGCAGAGCAGAACAGAACAATTATAGCTACATGTGTAAAAAAAATAGGTATCTTATATTAGCAACATGTTCTTTTTGGAATATAAAGATCTTCATAACATATATTTGGGACACCGACAAAATGATACATTAATGTTTATGTTAATAGAACGGAAGAGAGCAGAACAGAACAGAACAGAACAGAACAGAACAATTATAGCTACATGTATAAAAAAAAATTAGGTCTCTTATATTAGCAACATGTACTTTTTGGAATATAAAGATCTTCAAAACATATATTTGGGACACTGACAAAATAATACATTAATGTTAATGTTAATATAACTGAACAGAGCAGAGCAGAACAGAACAATTATAGCTACATGTGTAAAAAAATTAGGTCTCTTATATTAGCAACATGTTCTTTTTGGAATATAAAGATCTTCATAACATATATTTGGGACACCGACAAAATGATACATTAATGTTTATGTTAATAGAACGGAAGAGAGCAGAACAGAACAGAACAATTATAGCTACATGTATAAAAAGTTATAAATAAGGTCTTTTATATTAGCAACATGTACTCTTTTGAATATAAAAAATCTTTATAACATGTATTTGGGACACCATCAAAGTGATACATTAATGTTCATGTTAGTAGAACAGAACAGAGCAGAACAGAACAATTATAGCTACATGAATAAAAAATTATACGGTCACTTATATTAGCAACATGTACTTTTTTTAATATATAAAGATCTTCATAACATGTATTTGGGACACCTACAAAATGATACATTTATGTTAATGTTAGTAGAACAGAACAAAACAATATTAGCTACATGTTTAAAAAATAATTAGGTCTCTTATATTAGCAACATGTACTTTTTGGAAAAAAAATGATCTTCATAACATATATTTGGGACACTGACAAAATGATACATTAATGCTAATGTTAGAAAAACAGAACAGAGCAGAGCAGAACAGAACAATTATAGCTACATATATAAAAGATAATTTGGTCTCTGACATTAGCAACATGTACTTTTTTGAATATAAAGATCTTCATAACATATATTTGGGACATTGACAAAATGATACATTAATGTTAATAGAATAGAACAGAGCAGAACAGAACAGAACAATTATAGCTACATGTGTAAAAAATAGGTCTTTAATATTAGCAAGATGTACTTTTTTTCTTAATAGACCTTAAAATATAACAAACAATATTGACCATAAAATTATTACATCAATATTAATGAAAGAAGAGCAGAACAGAACAAATATAGCTACATGCATTATAAAAAAATGTTTTATATTACCAACATTGTACTTCATTTTTACTTCATTGACATAAAATATGAAGATTTCAATAACATATATTTGGGGCAACATCAAAATAATACATAAATGTTAATGTTAGTAGAACAGAACAGAACAATTAAGCTACGTGTAAAAGATAATTGAGATCTTATGATAGCAACATGTACTTTATTTTTTACTTAATTAATAAAATTTATACATGTAAGTGAATGATGAAAAAATACAAAAAAACTTTAAAATAAGTAAATTAACATTAGTGTTGTTAGTAAGTATGGCCTCCAAAACCTCCCCTTATAGCCATACCCTTACCACCTTAACACTAAGAACTATAAATTATGGTTCCTTAAGATATAGTAACAAAACAAACTAAAGAATTGTCAATAAAACAAAACTCAAAAGTCAAGAAACTAATGTTAATGTTATTAGTAAGTATGGCCTCCAAAACCTCCCCTTACAGCCATACCCTTACCACCTTAACACTGAGGTTCATTATGCTTCCTTAAGATATAGTAAAAAACAAACTAAAGTATTGTTAATACAACAAAACTCAAAAATCAAGATACTAATGTTAATATAATTAGTAAATATGGCCTCAACTCCCTTCCCCTTACAGCCATATCCTTACCGCCTTAACACTAAAAACTATAAATCATGCTTACTTTAGATATAGTAAAATATCTAATTAAAGAATTGTTAGTAAGTATGGCCTCCAAAACTTCAAAACAGCTATACCCGAAACCACCTTTTATTGAACACTGAGCACTATAAATTTACAGCTTGAAGATAAGTTTGATATAAGAGACACTTAAATCTTTACAAAAAAGATGTTGAAATATGAAACAGACAGATAAAAAATTAAGTACTTGTAAAAGTAATGTTAATAACTTCAAGTATTCATCTGTTTACTGAGTTTAATGTGCTTAACAAGAAGAAATGGAAGTATATTAACTATCTATTTACTAAGGAAAATATTTTTAAATCTACGACTGAGTTCATTATTCCAAAAGAATTATTAAGAAAAGTTAAACCTGAATTTCCAAGTTCTGAACAATGACAGATTGATGATATAATTTTAACAACCACTGTGTTTACAAATCCCACACACTGTTCTATGAGTCATAGAGCTCACAATCTGAGTTTAGTTGACATGCTATTGAACCCATTTTTGTAATACCAGGCAACTCTTACAACCCCCTCAGCTCGGCGTTCATCCAGCTCTGAGGCCCGCGGACTGTTCCACTTAGAAGGAGAGGCCATTTGTAGCTATCTTCCAAACTATGTTCAATGTATAAAATCTGTTAATTAAAATGGTAGTTTTCAATTATTTTCTTCCATCTGCAGTAAATTCAAAATAAAGAAATTACATTTAAGAGATTATCTTTTTCCTGCTTAATCTGTAAAATTTTATGTATTGTTATATAGCCCAAATAGATCTATGTACTTTAATAAATTCTATCTATAAACTCTAACTAATATTAATCAAAGTGCTGAAAGTCCATTTTTATCAATTCATATTAAAACTACTTATTATTATAGTACACTTAAATTCATAGACAAATGCTCAAGCTGTAGATATTTATAACCTTAACATTATAATTACATATCAATGTTGATTAGAAATAAATGCTTAAATCCTTAATAATATGAAACCCTAAAAACATAGAGAAATACTTTTCAAGTAGTTAAAATTTAAACTTAAATCATTAATTGATATCAAAGATGTTACATACAAAGTCTTACTACATAAAATGTTAAAATTTGAATATACATGTAGCTTCAAGAATGAGGTACAACAAGAGCTGTCAGAGGAGACAGCATGCTCGACTTAGTTAGTGTTTGTCACAGGAGTAAAAAATATGTATAAGGAGTTATAAACCTAGTCACATGGGATGTGGTTGATAATAAAAAAACATATATTTAAAGTTTGAAGTCAATACCTTAAGAAATAAAACAGTTGCAGTAAAAACAAACATTTTTTAAATTTCAAGGGGAGATAATTCAGAAAAAATATATTTGGAGTTATACACCTTGTCACATGAGATGTGGTTGATAATAAGGAATGTACATTTAAAGTTTGAAGTCAATACCTATAGAAATAAAACAGTTGCAGTAAAAACAAACACTTTTTACAGAAAACTCTAAGTTCAAGGGGAGATAATTCTGAAAAAATATATTTGGAGTTATACACCTTGTCACATGAGATGTGGTTGATAATAAGGAATGTACATTTAAAGTTTGAAGTCAATACCTAAAGGAATAAAACAGTTGCAGTAAAAACAAACATTTTTGAAAGAAAACTCTAAGTTCAAGGGGAGATAATTCTGGAAAAAAATATATTTAGAGTTATGAACCTTGTCACATGAGATGTGGTTGATAATAAGAAGCATATATTTAAAGTTTGAAGTTAATATCTTAAGAAATAACAAAGATATAGGAGAAAGTATTTTACTGCACAAAAACTTTAATCTGTGCACAAAAACTTTAATCAGTTCAAGGGGGGATAATTCTGAAAGAAATGTGTTTGGAGTTATATACCTTGTCACATGAGATGTGGTTGATAGTAAGGAACATATATTTAAAGTTTGAAGTTAATATCTTAAGAAATAATAAAGATATAGAAGAAAGTATTTTACTGCACAAAAACTTTAATCAGAAAGGTGGACGCGGACGCGGACGCCGACGCTGGGGCGAGTAGGAGAGCTCTACATTACTACGTAAAGTCGAGCTAAAAATGCAGTTCAACATTGCAGTTCAAAAATGTAGTTCAAAAATATAGTTCAACATTGTAGTTCAAAAATGTAGTTAATAATATTCCATCAAGTATTTATCTTCCAATAGTTTTATCAGAAGTATTCAAAACATTTATCATTCACCAAAGGATGAAAGTGTTCCTATATCCATCTCACTTTTTTATTAACCTATATAGCAAGAAGACAAGTTAAACATTGTTCAGTTACGGTAAAACTATGTTTTCTAAATGCTTGTAACAACAAAATGATGATATAATTTTAACAACCACTATGTTCACAAATCCCACACACTGTACTATGAGTCATAGAGCTCACAATCTGAGTTTAGTTGACATGCTATTGAACCCATTTTTGTAATACCAGGCAACTCTTACAACCCCTTCAGCTCGGCGTTCATCCAGCTCTGAGGCCCGCGGACTGTTCCACTTAGAAGGAGAGGCCATTTGTAGCTATCTTCCAAACTATGTTCAATGTATAAAATCTGTTAATTAAGATGGTAGTTTTCAATTATTTTCTTCTTTCTGATGTCACGTTGAATTAAAGAAATTACATTGTACCCTATATCTGTATCCTGTTTAACCTGTCAAATGTCTAGTATAAATGTATTACCTAAAGTATTCATTATTTTAATCAATGAAGTTAAACTAATTAATCTAAGTCCTAACAATTCATATTCATAAACCTTATTAAATGCAACTATTAGTCTGTTAAAACTACAAAATGTATGTTCAGAATTTAATTATAATGTACCATAGGCCTACTTTCATTATCATTGATCAACTTATGCATTTAATGTCTAATAATTTTAAATACTTAAAATATTCCGGACAACTATAAATGAACTACATGTAATATGGTTAAAGTCCAAGACATGAAAATTATTTAGAAACGTTGTTTAAGCCACATTTTTAACCCTGTAGGTGTAAAGAGTAAAACATTACATTCTCATACAAAATCAAATTTCAATTTTATGTAAATTAAAGCATGTATTCCATTGGTTTTATTTATATAATTATTCATTGAATGGTAAATACAAGACAGTAATTCAACATTTAGCTAGATATTACAGTTATTTATCCTATGATTCTCTTAAACTATAGTATCATATCATAGAAGGTTTTATTAAAAAAGATGACTTATTTGATAATAAGGCTTAAGACAAGAAAAAACCTAAACCTGAGGTATAAAGGGCAGTAACTTAATATTACGAAAGGGTAAGGTTCAGTTGATACATAAACTTGTAATACATTATAATTATAATATACATAAAAAACAATAAAAATTCAGACATTATTTATAACATGCATTCTATTCCTGACTTAAAGCTGGTTAAAGAAGCTTTTTCATATATAAACAACATGTACCTAGAGGCAACTGTGGTAAAGGGCAGCCTCACGTTCCCACATCCATAACTGGGATGCCACAGCTGGAAGCAGTTTTCTGTCATACCCTGGACCCAAAGATTTTCATAATCTATTCACGGAATCTTTTATCTTTTTACATCTTACAACTTGGTATTTTCCTGATACTTGATATCTCCTCCAATGTAGTAAGTTCATAAATAACCGATATAGAACAGGTGGGTCAGTGGTTCCAAATATGTAAAAAATAAAGCATTCAGCGACCAAGTGTTTATTTAAATTGTTAAAATATAAAGTATGTGTTACTAATATAAAAAACCTAAAACCTTATATAAAAGTACACATTGCTAATATAAGAAAATACCCTAAAACCTGGAATAGAAGTTTATGTTGATAATATAAGAAAAAACCCTAAAACCTAAGATAGAAGTACATGTTGCTAATAAAAGAAAATACCCTAAAACCTTTGAAAGAAGTACATGTTGCTAATATAAGAAAATACCTTAAAACCTTAAAAAGAAGTACATGTTGCTAACATAAAAAAATACCCTAAAATCTTAAATAGAAGTACATGTTGCTAATATAAGAAAATACCTTAAAACCTTAAAATAGAAGTACATGTTGCTAACATAAGAAAATACCCTAAAATCTTAAATAGAAGTACATGTTGCTAATATAAGAAAATACCCTAAAATCTTGAATAGAAGTACATGTTGCTAATATAAGAAAATACCCTAAAACCTTAAATAGAAGTACATGTTGCTAATATAAGAAAATACCCTTAAACCTGGAATAGAAGTGCATGTTGCTAATATAAGAAAATACCCTAAAATCTTAACTAGAAGTACATGATGCTAATATAAGAATATACCCTAAAATCTTAAATAGAAGTACATGTTGCTAATATAAGAAAATACCCTAAAACCTTAGATAGAAGTAAATGTTGCTAATATAAGAAAATACCCTAAAACCTTAATAAGAAGTACATGTTGCTAATATAAGAAAATACCCTAAAACCTTAGAAGTACAGTACATGTTGCTAAAATAAGAAAATACCCTAAAACCTTAGAAGTACAGTACATGTTGCTAATATAAGAAAATACCCTAAAACCTTTGATTTAAGAACATGTTGCTAATATAAGAATATACCCTAAAACCTTAGATAGAAATACATATAAGAAAATACCCTAAAATCTTAAATAGAAGTACATGTTGCTAATATAAGAAAATACCCGAAAATCTTAAATAGAAGTACATGTTACTAATATAAGAAAATACCCTAAAATCTTAAATAGAAGTACATGTTGCTTATATAAGAAAATACCCAAAAACCTTAAATAGAAGTACATGTTGCTAATATAAGAAAATACCATAAAACCTTAGATAGAAGTACATGTTGCTAATATAAGAATATACCCTAAAACCTTAAATAGAAGTACATGTTGCTTATATAAGAAAATACCCTAAAATCTTAAATAGAAGTACATGTTGCTAATATAAGAAAATACCCTAAAATCTTAAATGGAAGTACATGTTGCTAATATAAGAAAATACCCTAAAACCTTTGATTTAAGTACATGTGGCTAATATAAGAAAATACCCTAAAATCTTAAATGGAAGTACATGTTGCTAATATAAGAAAATACCCTAAAACCTTTGATTTAAGTACATGTTGCTAATATAAGAATATACCCTAAAACCTTAAATAGAAGTACATGTTGCTAATATAAGAAAATACCCTAAAACCTTTGATTTAAGTACATGTTGCTAATATAAGAATATACCCTAAAACCTTAAATAGAAGTACATGTTGCTAATATAAGAAAATACCCTAAAATCTTAAATAGAAGTACATGTTGCTAATATAAGAAATACCCTAAAATCTTAAATAGAAGTACATGTTGCTTATTTAAGAAAATACCCTGAAACCTTAAATAGAAGTACATGTTGCTAATATAAGAAAATACCCTAAAATCTTAAATAGAAGTACATGTTGCTTATTTAAGAAAATACCCTGAAACCTTAAATAGAAGTACATGTTGCTAATATAAGAAAATACCCTAAAATCTTAAATAGAAGTACATGTTGCTAATATAAGAAAATACCCTAAAACCTTAGATAGAAGTACATGTTGTTAATATAAGAATATACCCTAAAACCTTAAATAGAAGTACATGTTGCTTATATAAGAAAATACCTTAAAACCTTAAAATAGAAGTACATGTTGCTAACATAAGAAAATACCCTAAAATTTTAAATAGAAGTACATGTTGCTAATATAAGAAAATACCCTAAAATCTTAACTAGAAGTACATGTTGCTAATATAAGAATATACCCTAAAATCTTAAATAGAAGTACATGTTGCTAGTATAAGAAAATACCCATCTTAAATGGAAGTACATGTTGCTAATATAAGAAAATACCCTAAAACCTTTGATTTAAGTACATGTTGCTAATATAAGAATATACCCTAAAACCTTAAATAGAAGTATATGTTGCTAATATAAGAAAATACCCTAAAATCTTAACTAGAAGTACATGTAGCTAATATAAGAATATACCCTAAAATCTTAAATAGAAGTACATGTTGCTAATAAAAGAAAATACCCTAAAACCTTAGATAGAAGTACATGTTGCTAATATAAGAAAATACCCTAAAATCTTAATAAGAAGTACATGTTGTTAATAATATAAGAAAATACCCTAAAACCTTAGAAGTACAGTACATGTTGCTAATATAAGAAAATACCCTAAAACCTTAGAAGTACAGTACATGTTGCTAATATAAGAAAATACCCTAAAACCTTTGATTTAAGTACATGTTGCTAATATAAGAATATACCCTAAAACCTTAAATAGAAGTACATGTTGCTAATATAAGAAAATACCCTAAAATCTTAAATGGAAGTTCATGTTGCTAATATAAGAAAATACCCTAAAACCTTTGATTTAAGTACATGTTGCTAATATAAGAATATACCCTAAAACCTTAAATAGAAGTACATGTTGCTAATATAAGAAAATACCCTAAAATCTTAAATAGAAGTACATGTTGCTAATATAAGAAAATACCCTAAAACCTGAAATAGAAGTACATGTTGCAAATAAGTGTATAAGAAAATACCCTAAAACCTGGAATAGAAGTACATGTTGCTAATAAAAGAAAATACCTTAAGACCTTAAATAGAAGTACATGTTGCTAATATAAGAAAATACCCTAAAACCTGGAATAGAAGTACATGTTGCTAATATAAGAAAATACCTTAAGACCTTAAATAGAAGTACATGTTGCTAATATAAGAAAATACCCTAAAACCTGAAATAGAAGTACATGTTGCAAATACGTGTATAAGAAAATACCCTAAAACCTTAATAAGAAGTACATGTTGCTAATATAAGAAAATACCCTAAAACCTTAGAAGTACAGTACATGTTGCCAATATAAGAAAATACCCTAAAACCTTAGAAGTACAGTACATGTTGCTAATATAAGAAAATACCCTAAAACCTTTGATTTAAGTACATGTTGCTAATATAAGAATATACCCTAAAACCTTAGATAGAAGTACATGTTGCTAATATAAGAAAATACCCTAAAACCTTTTATTTAAGTTCATGTTGCTAATATAAGAATATACCCTAAAACCTTAAATAGAAGTACATGTTGCTTATATAAGAAAATACCCTAAAATCTTAAATAGAAGTACATGTTGCTAATATAAGAAAATACCCTAAAATCTTAAATAGAAGTACATGTTGCTTATTTAAGAAAATACCCTAAAACCTTAAATAGAAGTACATGTTGCTAATATAAGAAAATACCCTAAAATCTTAAATAGAAGTACATGTTACTAATATAAGAAAATACCCTAAAATCTTAAATAGAAGTACATGTTGCTAATATAAGAAAATACCCTAAAATCTTAAATGGAAGTACATGTTGCTAATATAAGAATATACCCTAAAACCTTAAATAGAAGTACATGTTGCTAATATAAGAAAATACCCTAAAATCTTAAATGGAAGTACATGTTGCTAATATAAGAAAATACCCTAAAACCTTTGATTTAAGTACATGTTGCTAATATAAGAATATACCCTAAAACCTTAAATAGAAGTACATGTTGCTAATATAAGAAAATACCCTAAAATCTTAACTAGAAGTACATGTTGCTAATATAAGAATATACCTTAAAATCTTAAATAGAAGTACATGTTGCTAATATAAGAAAATACCCTAAAACCTTAGATAGAAGTACATGTTGCTAATATAAGAAAATACCCTAAAACCTTAATAAGAAGTACATGTTGCTAATATAAGAAAATACCCTAAAACCTTAGAAGTACAGTACATGTTGCTAATATAAGAAAATACCCTAAAACCTTAGAAGTACAGTACATGTTGCTAATATAAGAAAATACCCTAAAACCTTTGATTTAAGTACATGTTGCTAATATAAGAATATACCCTAAAACCTTAGATAGAAGTACATGTTGCTAAAATAAGAAAATACCCTAAAACCTTTGATTTAAGTACATGTTGCTAATATAAGAATATACCCTAAAACCTTAAATAGAAGTACATGTTGCTTATATAAGAAAATACCCTAAAACCTTTGATTTAAGTACATGTTGCTAATATAAGAATATACCCTAAAACCTTAAATAGAAGTACATGTTGCTAATATAAGAAAATACCCTAAAATCTTAAATAGAAGTACATGTTGCTTATTTAAGAAAATACCCTAAAACCTTAAATAGAAGTACATGTTGCTAATATAAGAAAATACCCTAAAATCTTAAATAGAAGTACATGTTACTAATATAAGAAAATACCCTAAAATCTTAAATAGAAGTACATGTTGCTAATATAAGAAAATACCCTAAAATCTTAAATGGAAGTACATGTTGCTAATATAAGAATATACCCTAAAACCTTAAATAGAAGTACATGTTGCTAATATAAGAAAATACCCTAAAATCTTAAATGGAAGTACATGTTGCTAATATAAGAAAATACCCTAAAACCTTTGATTTAAGTACATGTTGCTAATATAAGAATATACCCTAAAACCTTAAATAGAAGTACATGTTGCTAATATAAGAAAATACCCTAAAATCTTAACTAGAAGTACATGTTGCTAATATAAGAATATACCTTAAAATCTTAAATAGAAGTACATGTTGCTAATATAAGAAAATACCCTAAAACCTTAGATAGAAGTACATGTTGCTAATATAAGAAAATACCCTAAAACCTTAATAAGAAGTACATGTTGCTAATATAAGAAAATACCCTAAAACCTTAGAAGTACAGTACATGTTGCTAATATAAGAAAATACCCTAAAACCTTAGAAGTACAGTACATGTTGCTAATATAAGAAAATACCCTAAAACCTTTGATTTAAGTACATGTTGCTAATATAAGAATATACCCTAAAACCTTAGATAGAAGTACATGTTGCTAATATAAGAAAATACCCTAAAACCTTTGATTTAAGTACATGTTGCTAATATAAGAATATACCCTAAAACCTTAAATAGAAGTACATGTTGCTTATATAAGAAAATACCCTAAAATCTTAAATAGAAGTACATGTTGCTAATATAAGAAAATACCCTAAAACCTTAAATAGAAGTACATGTTGCTAATATAAGAAAATACCCTAAAATCTTAAATAGAAGTACATGTTACTAATATAAGAAAATACCCTAAAATCTTAAATAGAAGTACATGTTGCTAATATAAGAAAATACCCTAAAACCTTTGATTTAAGTACATGTTGCTAATATAAGAATATACCCTAAAACCTTAAATAGAAGTACATGTTGCTAATATAAGAAAATACCCTAAAATCTTAAATAGAAGTACATGTTGCTAATATAAGAAAATACCCTAAAATCTTAAATAGAAGTACATGTTGCTAACATAAGAAAATACCCTAAAACCTTAAATAGAAGTACATGTTGCTAATATAAGAAAATACCCTAAAACCTTAAATAGAAGTACATGTTGCTAATATAAGAAAATACCCTAAAACCTTAGATAGAAGTACATGTTGCTAATATAAGAATATACCCTAAAACCTTAAATAGAAGTACATGTTGCTTATATAAGAAAATACCCTAAAATCTTAAATAGAAGTACATGTTGCTAATATAAGAAAATACCCTAAAATCTTAAATGGAAGTACATGTTGCTATTATAAGAAAATACCCTAAAACCTTTGATTTAAGTACATGTTGCTAATATAAGAATATACCCTAAAACCTTAAATAGAAGTACATGTTGCTAATATAAGAAAATACCCTAAAATCTTAAATAGAAGTACATGTTGCTAATATAAGAAAATACCCTAAAATCTTAAATAGAAGTACATGTTGCTAATATAAGAAAATACCCTAAAACCTGAAATAGAAGTACATGTTGCAAATACGTGTATAAGAAAATACCCTAAAACCTGGAATAGAAGTACATGTTGCTAATATAAGAAAATACCTTAAGACCTTAAATAGAAGTACATGTTGCTAATATAAGAAAATACCCTAAAACCTTACATAAAAGTACATGTTGCTTATATAAGAAAATGTAAAACCTTTGATAAAAGTACATGTTGCTAATAAAAGAAAATACCCTAAAACCTTAAATAGAAGTACATGTTGCTAATATAAGAAAATACCCTAAAACCTGGAATAGAAGTGCATGTTGCTAATATAAGAAAATACCCTAAAATCTTAACTAGAAGTACATGTTGCTAATATAAGAAAATACCCTAAAATCTTAAATAGAAGTACATGTTGCTAATATAAGAAAATACCCTAAAACCTTTGATTTAAGTACATGTTGCTAATATAAGAATATACCCTAAAATCTTAAATAGAAGTACATGTTGCTAATATAAGAAAATACCCTAAAACCTAGAATAGAAGTGCATGTTGCTAATATAAGAAAATACCCTAAAATCTTAACTAGAAGTACATGTTGCTAATATAAGAAAATACCCTAAACCTTTGAGTTAAGTTTATGTTGCTAATATAAGAAAATACCCTAAAATCTTAAATAGAAGTACATGTTGCTTATATAAGAAAATACCCTAAAACCTTTGATTTAAGTACATGTTGCTAATATAAGAATATACCCTAAAATCTTAGATAGAAGTACATGTTGCTAATATAAGAAAATACCCTAAAACCTGGAATAGAAGTGCATATTGCTAATATAAGAAAATACCCTAAAACCTGCAATAGAAGTGCATATTGCTAATATAAGAAAATACCCAAAAACCTTAGATAGAAGTACATGTTGCTAATAAAAGAAAATACCCTAAAACCTTGAATAGAAGTACATGCTACTAATATAAGAAAATAACCTAAAACCTTGGATAAAAGTATATGTTGCTAATATAAGAAAATACCATAAAACCTTAAATAGACGTACATGTTGCTAATATAAGAAAATATCTTAAAACCTTAGATAGAAGTACATGTTGCTAATATAAGAAAATACCCTAAAACCTTAGATAGAAGTACATGTTGCTAATATTAGAAAACCCCTCAAACATTAAAAAGAAGTACACATCACTAAAATTAGAAAAACCCTTAAGCCTTAAATAAAAGCACTCATTGCATATATAAGAAAACACAAAACACATAACAAAGGCATATTAAGTTGTTAATAAAAAAAACTTGAAATCATAACAAAAGTGCATGTTGTTAATAAATGACAAAAAACCCAATAAAATTGTGAAGAGAAGTGTATTTTGTTTACATTACAATTAGAATACATAAGAATAAATAAATGTAAAAGTCGAAAATAGAAAAAAAAATCTAACGCTTAAATAACAAAAACATGTTATTTACAGAAAAGAAAAACATAAAATAAAAAATAAATAAATAAATAAATAAATTAATAAATGAATGAATGAATGAATGAACGAATGGACGAATGGACGAATGAACAAATGAACGCTGAACTCTGAACGCATGAACGCATGAATGCAAAAACACATGAACGCATTAACGCATAAACGCATGAACGCAAAAACGCATGAACGAACAAACAAACGAACGAACAAATAAATGAAATAAATATTCATAAATAATGTCAAAGTTAAATAAGAAGCACAATATAAAACACAGTATGAAAATATAAATAAAAATAAATAAATAAATAAATAAATAAATAAATGAATGAATGAATGAACGAATGAACGAATGAATGCATGAACGCATGAATGCATAAACGCATGAACGAATGAACGCATGAACCAACGAATGAACGAATTAATGAAATAAATAAAGAGTCATAAATAATGTCAAAGTTAAATAAGAAGCACAGTATAAAACACAGTATGAAAATATAAATAAAAATAAATAAATAAATAAATAAATGAATGAATGAATAAATGAATGAATGAACGAATGAACGCATGAACACATGAACGAATGAACGCATGAACGAATGAACAAACAAAGGAACAAACGAACGAATGAACGAATAAATGAAATAAATAAAGAGTCATAAATAATGTCAAAGTTATAAGAAGCATAATAAAACTCAATATGTAAACATAAACAAAATAAAAAAAACTCACATCAATAGAGTCCATGTCTTCTTTCTTCATACCATACTCTGCCATCATTCCATGTGCTGTTCTTGTGTTGATACCAAATGATGCTTTCCTGTAAAAAGAAAAAAGAACAAAAAAAGAGTACTTGGTAATGATTACATGTAAAATAATTAAATACAAAACATTTGAATACAATATATCACAAAACTCATACACAAAAATAATAAAAAAGGAAAAAATGATAAAAGAAAACCCTTAACCCCTTAGCCATGTACCCTGAGAGAAAACCCTTAACTCCTTAGCCATGGACCTCGAGAGAGACCATGATACCAACAAAGTTTGCTTCCCCCTTCAATACCTTAGGTTGAGATACATGAACCCGCGTGCTAGGCCCTTCCAGTGGTGCTGATATCACATGGGCTGAGAACGTGCCAAAGCCTGACTGGAAAAATCCTGGAGGGTTTTTGGCATACATAATGTTCAAGTACCTTGCAGACTGGGTGACCCAAACAGTGCCAGCGAAATTCATAGGGGGTTGATAAGGAGAGGGTGGTCCGAGAGGCAGAAGGGAGCATGCATGAGAGGTGGGTGTTCATGAGGGGGATGGGTTTAAAATGATGCTTCTCTGAGTTCTCTGAGAAAGGTGGTGGCATTTCCATGATTTCATACTACCAGAAATTGGTAATGTTGTACAGTGTGTTGTAACAAAGAGTTAAATCCAAACCAACCATCAATAGACAGGGTAGGGGTAGTCAAGGGTTTCAGTCCCTGAATCTCAGTACATAAAACAACAGAATTTGTTGTTTAATGTACCAGGCCCATGAACTGAGATTGCCTAGACAAAGTGTACCTACTCAGTGTTGAAACATACTCAGTGTTGAAACATACTTAGTGTTGAAACACAGAGTTTAATCAGAATGTATTGATGTGAAATGTAGATTATACACTAATATCATGCTCTATAAGAGCATTCCTTAGACCAAGCACTTTTGAGTCATAATTCCAAGTGTCACAAAATGAGACCAATTACATTAGTCAAATGTTGAAAAAATCTACCAGATCAAAAATGACATCATCAATTTTGATTCCCATGCTGTTGTTTCTAAAAAAAAAAACCAGAAAAAATTAAGTTAGATTTTAAAGTAAAATATGGGAAAATATACCGTATTAAATATTTAAGTACGTAATTAAGTTTAGCTAATTTTCCTTGATAAGTAAAGATCATATCTATTTTGTATACTGTACTGAATAAGATTATTTCAACATCACATTTCACCATTTTATTGTGTTAATTACATCTGCCTAAAGTTTTATGGAAACCAGGTGATTCTACATTTTTCTATAAATATTTAGCTTTTTCTGAAGTAAGTCTGTAATAACTAACTGTTCATCGCAATCTTACTCTCATTTTTTATATGAAAAAAGCCATAAAATGCATAAAAAACTTATTTAAAACATTTTTATATTTTTAGTACATCTTGAAACCTACTAGTCAATTAGTTTTCTAAGGTATATACCACATGTATAGTCCAAAAGTTCACCTTGACAAACTTTTCAAGGTCATAATTATTATTATCAAATGTTCCCGAGATTTATCTAATTAAACTTCGTTTTTTTTACTCTAAATCCTTAAAAGAAACACTTACAGAACAAAGATTATATTTTAAGACCTAGTATACAATTTTATAACTTTAATCGTTAAATTTGCATGTTACAGCCGTCTAAACCTCTTTAATGTAATTTTATCAACACTCAAAGTTTAAAGTTTTAATGCGAGAACTATGAATATATCAATATTATGAAATATTAACCTATTAAAGCCACTAAACGAAGACAAAATCTTTATCATCTATTTAAAAACAAGTAAAACCATCAAAAAGACAATAGAATATAACTGCCTTTGGATTATAATAACTCTCTCTAGCGGGTTCCCTTTTAGGGGTCAAGTTATTCAAAATATCAATTTCTTATAAAAGTAGGGTACTTTTATAACATGCGAATTAGATTACGGAGATATCCTCTCAGCCAATCAAGTTGCTTAAAAGGTGTTTGATAAAACTTATACAAAATTGTAAAGTGTTGGATATGTCATATCGTTTTTCCAGTGATTTACTCGAGAAATCAGTGCGTGCAAATTTTGAGAACGCAAACATCTAAACTGATGCTAAAAAGAAACGCCTCATTTCAACTAGGTACATAATTTTCGTGATTAAGAATAATATAAGGAAACATTGATGTTGTCACCCAGTAAGAAGTCCTTGGTGACATGCGCAACGTGAGGTATGTCGTTACTATGCTGATAGACACAGTCATAACGTTGCCCGAATATAGAGACACTCACAGAGCATAAAAGCTAGTATATGTGATGTGTCCTCAAGATTACCTTAGCCAACAACAAGTTGTGGCCTAAACTCGTTTTGAAACATTGATAAATCTGAGGGCGTTACATAAGCTAAGACGCGAATCCTTACTGAGCTCTTCATTATTTCAACACCACTGCCGCGATGATACGAACAGAGAGATAAACGTTGATGATGGTGGCATATCTTAAGAACTCTTTACGCCAAACAAGAAGATTTCCGTTGTTTGTCGACTTATTTGACATACACGGTTATCTTTCACCACACATGACGTAGATACTGCCATGAAAATCTGTCACGCGAATGTCGTTGGCGTAAATATAAATTATCTAGTTGTCTTGGCTTACCGACATTACACTCATTCTACCTGAACGTGGCCTATCAGCAAACGTTTTTGTATAACGTAAGACTTAATGGGTTCGTTTCTTTTTCCCGTCAATATATGTTCATGTATGAATCTATTTACATGATTTCGTGAGTTTTAATTGGCTTTCACACGAAATTCACTATACAAAACGTGTATTTATCAAAGCAGAAAATTTGTTGATTTAAGATTTAGGGTTGTGGCTATTTTTAGCCACGACGGGATGTTCCGATCTAGTTCGTTGAGTTCCGTAATTTTCCGTACAGTCATTACGTTGGGTTTTATCTCTAATTTCAAAATAATATTAGTATGAATTCTGGAGCAAATACTTGTGTTTTTTTATCTTAGATGCGTTTTTTATATTCATTGAATGTTTGCATGAGTTTTAAGCAAAAGCATGATACTTGACAATTATCAGCGTTCTATTTAGTAAAGGGGCTTTAAATAAAAATCATGCAAGCGTACATGTATTAACTTAGCCGAAGTCATCCAAACTATCAATTAAATTTCTATGATAGGCAGAAAGCAAATTTTAAGTTTCAATTATTTTACTGCTGAATAAACATACGAGCTAATAAACCCCATTGCTCATGAAACAATCATGGAAGTTGTGTTGAACTAATATAGACATTTAAACTCTAGGCAGTCAGACATAGCATTCATTTGAAACCCTTTTCAAACCCATATCTTGATAAAATAGGCTGCTTACTTATATAGAAATGTAAAAATCTAGCGATCAAATTATTCTATATACCGAAGTCTCAAGAAATGATCCTGACAAATTCCAAATGTAAGTATGAAACCAAAGAATACTGATTTAAAGCAATTGTTTGAATATAATTTCTAGCTGTAAAATCATAATATATATACTTAATGAATTCTATAAGTTTCAGCAAAATAATCAGGCCAAATATTACATTATAATTATGCTGTAATTTATAGATCAACAAAGATCAGCTGAGAGATGGAAATGAATTGAATATGTTAATTAATTCATAGCAGTATTTGAGTATCTGGCTGTAAAGTTATTCACTATCATGTACTTGAAAGCACTTATTACTCAATAGTTCTCAGCAAAAACAATCTGGTCAAATCTCATAAAGTCAATTAAGTTTTATTTAATAGAATCAGTTCAGAGATGGAAACAGACACAATTTGGAAAGTAGCTGTTGTTTTAGCCTGTAACAGAAAATGCTGATGTAGAAAAACAAAGTACAGGCCTTTTTTTCCTTATATAACAGGGGCCGTTAACAGTTGCCTTCCCCTCTTGAAATTTCTTTGAAATCATGCAGTTTTCCCCAAATTTGGAGTTTACCTTGGATATTTTGTTCCCCTTTCTATGAAATAGCGATAAAATTTCCCCAAATGTTCTATAATTATATAAAAAGGCCCAATGCCCCTTCCCCAAGTACTGAAAAAAGCTCCGAAGTAAAGTAACCAGGTTCAAAAAATTATGTTCTTTGGAATAGCTGAATATTTTCTAGATCTCCGAAAAGTTTATTGAGACATTAAACTAATTACCTCATACTAGAATAATAATCATATCAATATAAAGTTACCATGTTATAGAAGTTAGGCTAGTTGCTACAAACTTGTATCAACCAAAATAATAAATATAAAGCCTCAGTTTATGTTACTGTCGATCATTTCAAAACCAGTGCAATCAGGAAAAATACTACATAATCAACTTAGATTTATCACAAAAGCTAGGCATTCTGTATCATAGTTTGAAAGACTCTCTGCTTCTTATAAGTTAAACTAGTTTGTATTATAAGGAGGGAAATTTTTCAAACTATAAATGTCAATTTAAGCTCCTGTGGATTTATTAAATGTTCTCAGTACCAAAGCTATGATGTGGTATATCTAACATCTATAACGCAACCATATAAAATCTAAATTACAAGAGTCATTCATAGATGGCACAAGATAATTTTGTACTGATTTCGCAACAAGTATAACTTAGAAAATAGAGTAACTCACATTTAATAGTCGTGAAAATACACTGACTTAACAATGAGGAAATGAGATATTCTATGTACAGCTGACCAAAACTGTATAGAAAACACTGAACATATTTAAGTAAATCTATCGCACAACATAGCATTACAATATTTAATGTGTCATAATAGAATGGACAAAAACCAGAAATTTCTTTTGAAATTCTTCCTATTATTACTATATTACAGTATGGATGCAATTAAGGGTATGTAAAAATCACCATTATCAAACCCATGTTCAAATGTACAAAAAATAAAAACAACAAAAATCCTAATTCAAATCTATTCAAATAAATAAATTGTCGATAGTATAGTATCATCATTTAATCAAAACAATAAACAGTAGATACACCGAAGTCAACATTATCAAAGCCATACACATTACTGTTCATTTTATATAAACCTCTATCTACAATACAAAACTTAGTAAACATTGTGCTTATGGTAAAGTTTAGCCACATGGAAATGCTTGTTATCATATACTTGACCATGGGAGGTGGTTCACCTAACCAGCTCTCTAAGAATAACCCTTCAAACCAAATCAAACATGTGACTATGGTTAAGCTTAGTTACATGGGAATACTTGTAATCATAGATATGACCATGGGGTGTGGTTCACCTAACCAACTCACATAGATTAACCTTCAACAAGAGACCAACAGCTTCACCTAATAATAATCTTATACAAATTTCATAGAAGGGTATGACCTGCAGTGACACATGAAAACTTACAATTACTAAGAAACTTTTTAAATGATATATCTATCAATACATACACTTTAATGTATAAAACAACATAATTAAGTATTTGTTACAATGATAATACATTGTTAACATTTCAGTCAACTCTGATATACATATATAATGTACAAAAGTACTTATTTCTAGCAAATATACTTAAATAATGAATAGGATTTCATTTGAATTTAACAATGAACATTATAAATGTAACTAACATCTAAACAATACTCAATACAATGACATCTTCCGATCTAGCTATCCCCCCAGAGTTACCCGGGTCCTTCACTAGATTACTCGGATAACAATACTTGATACAATGACGTCTTCCGATCTAGCTATCCCCCCAGAATTACCTGGGTCCTTCACTAGATTACTCGGATAACAATACTTGATACAATGACGTCTTCCGATCTAGCTATCCCCCAGAATAACCTGGGTCCTTCACTAGATTACTCGGATAACAATACTTGATACAATGACGTCTTCCGATCTAGCTATCCCCCCAGAATAACCTGGGTCCTTCACTAGATTACTCGGATAACAATACTTGATACAATGACGTCTTCCGATCTAGCTATCCCCCCAGAGTTACCTGGGTCCTTCACTAGATTACTCGGATAACAATACTTGATACAATGACGTCTTCCGATCTAGCTATCCCCCCAGAGTTACCTGGGTCCTTCACTAGATTGCTTGGAATGTAGATCTTTCACCAGGTTATCTGGTATATTATTCTCTAGTTTCAATTGTATATAATCAATAATTCACCTTTCATTTGAATTGATAAATTAACATTATAACATCTTAACAATACAATGACGTCTTCCGATCTAGCTATCCCCCCAGAACTACCTGGGTCCTTCACTAGATTACTCGGATTATAGATCTTTTACCAGGTTATCTGGTATATTATTCTGTACGTATAGTTTCAATTGTATAATATTATCAATGATCCATCTTTTTTTTCTTTTTATACTTGCTTGGATCATTTGTATTTTTTTAAATATTTTTTTTATTTATCAATACATTTTTTTTCTATTTCATAATTATGATCTATTTTGGAGCATTGTTATTAAGCATGATAAGTGTTTTTCACATGTATAATGTATAAATATATTTTAAGAACTATTTAGTTTCTAATTTCCCAAATATCATAAACCAAAAGATGGAAAAACTAAGCTGACAATAATACGAAATTATGTTGTTTGATTCATTCAAATGTATGTATATGACTATCATTTATTTTGTTTTGGTATAAATCTTGAAGTATAAATCTTCAATCAGTCAAAGAAGGCATAATCACCTGGGTTAAGTGGCATCAAAGTGCCATCAAAGTATTGAGGGGGGAGTGCACATTTAGTGCAATCAGAGTAAGGAATATGACAAATTTAGTACACTATACTACCTACGAGTGTACTCAGTGAAGTGACCAAAAGAAATTATAAAAAACCTTCGCCATTTATTTACACATAGTCAACTATTTTTGTATTGTAAATACAGGTTAAACAATATTGGAACTGGAGTGATGGCATTGATTGCATGACTTCTTAATTACATATTAATTAATACATGTAAATTAATTACAAAAATTACAACATAGTATGGGTCATACTATAGAGTGCTTACTGTATTTAAAGAATATGACTTTACTCTTTTATAAAATCATTGGATCAGTAGTAATTTATTAATCTGTTTTTACAGTAAATCATGATTTTCATGGGTTTAGTCATAGAGGCACACTTTGTTTCTACTAACAAGTTATTCAATGTTTTCTTTACAATACTGGTCAGTCAGTACATAAATCTATTCTCTATTTTCTTCATTTTATACAGAGTATTCAATTTATCAAAAATCAAGTAAATTGTAAAGACAAAAAGAAAATAAGTTAAAAGTTTGATACAAAAGCTTTCCTACTTTAACAGTTTTAATAAAAATTTAGCCAGTGCTTAGATTTTTAAAATTTACAAAAAAAGGAACACATTTAAGATCAAATGTAGGCATAAAAACATGGGTCATGGCATTTTCTACAACTATGTTTTCCTAAACCATATATATTTGACAAAAGAGGCACTATTGCCATTCATTCAATTATGGCAAAATGAGTATTATATGGATAAGGCTACAATGTATCAGGTTTATATGTTACTAGAGTAAATACAGTATCATACCGTGACTTTGTAAGTAAACGACAAAACAGAATCCCACTCTTCCATACAACAATATGCTGCACAGTAATTTGTGAACTCCAAGCCATTGTTGACCAGAAATATACCTCCTTGGGAAGCATAAGACCTACTGTACACTATTTGAAATCCATGAGGTGTTGTCGTAAGTTATATAATTTGCACCCTATACCAGTGCTTGTACTTACACGGACAGGTCACTAGCTAGATGATACTCTAATTCATACATTATATATGAATTAGAGTTTCATGGAGCAAGAGACCTGGGCCGACCTACAGCACCAACATCAACAATTTCCAAGTGTACAGAACAATGGAAGATGTCAATTGCAAACATTATCATAGTAATCACCATAGTAAATGAACCTCAACTATTACAGAATAGTTCAGAATAACTCACTTAAAATAATTTCTGACAGAGGTTTCCACACAACAAAACTGTAGTTTCTTACTGGGAGTATTATCAACAGAAAATAAAATATTCTTTTTACCTGATACAAGGGAGATAACCTGAATTCAATTAACCATGCATACTACGGATGCAGATAATGATAATTAAAACCTAACAGTATATCAAGACTATAGAATACTATATATAATGGGTCAATATTGTAGATTTGGGCCTTTATACCTTGTAAATGTTATAAAAACTATAAAAATAAGCTACATTTATCTATTACAACACTATTCTCCATAATTTAGTCAATGAATAGCCTAATTTGAAAAAAAATATAGAAACAGGAGTAAATTTATAAATCTAAGGCAATATTTAAATAAAATGTATATTAAATCCTGATGCATGATTTTAACAATCAACAGCATAAACTGTAAGGTATTAAATAATTGAACAAAAGCATTCTTACTAAATTTTATCAATATTTAACAAGTGCTTTGATTTTGAAATCTAACAGAGGAAACACATTCAAGATTAAAAGTAGACATATAACTGAGGGGATAAACAGGTCCTGTTACTATATTTTTCTGGACAATCTCTTCCTATTGGATGTTTGTAAAAAGATATATAAATATATGATATACATATATTTGACAATAGATATGATATTTTACTTAGTTAGCTACATCAACCTATTCCAATACAAGCTAGAATCTTCCATCACAATGCTTCCCAACATGTGGAAGAATGATTGTCTCTTTGAGACTTTTTACTTTTTAAAGGTTCCAGATCAATTTAGTTAAATATGGTATTGTTAAGAAAGAATATAAGAAATTCAATATGCACTATGAACTTTAACAAACATGAAATCTGACCAAGTTGTCTGATGCATAAAAATGACAAGTATAAACTATCACACGAACTCTTGACTAGGTCTCAAACTCTGTGCCAAGTTTGAGTATTTTTAATATACTCAACAACTAACAAGATTTCATTGATCAAGTGGTCTAAGATGTTAAATAATGATCTTTTGGTCCTTCTCTGCTGTGAGTTTAATGCATCTAACATACCAGCCATGAAACATAAAACTAAATGATATCAAGAAAAAATATCAAGGAAAAATATGTGGAATCTAAAAGTTTGACTTCTACCTAATAACACAAAATGAAATATCCTAACTAAATGCAGCAACTTGGCAAAAAAAACTCTGCATTTCCCAAAAGATATGCAGGTAGCTATCAGAAAGTAAGAGGCAAAACCATAGACAATCCAATGTCTATGGACATCAATGCCCACATTACCACTCCAACATATCCAATGGGGTATTTTGACCTTAAATTTGATTCCACATAATACGAAAATACAATGCAAAAAATCTAAAGTAAATGCTATTTATATAACTACACATAAAAAACTGTGCACCTCTCAAAAGATATGCTGGTAGCTATCAGAAAGTAAGAGGCAAAACCATAGACAATCCAATGTCTATGGACAATCAATGCCAACATTACCACTCGAACATATCAAATGAGGTAAACTGACCTTGTTTAGTATGCAAAAAAAGGAGGCTGATAAAATATATTTTGGTAAGAACTTAAACTGAAACCTAAGCAAACAATCCTATCAAATAAAAACTTAATGATTCTGTCTATATCAAACTCACAGCAGAAAAGAATCAAAAGATCATGATCAAGCATCTTGGACCACTTGACCAATGAAATCTTGAAAGTAATTGAGTGTACTGAAAATACTCAAACTCTGCACAAAGTATGAGACCGGGTCAAGTCAGACCATTTAACCAACTACAAGCATTCAGTACCACACAAGTAAACATAGATTAAGTTCATTATTTTGAGTATTTCCGTAAGAAGCAACTGAAATTTTTTATACGGTTAGAAATCTATGCATCCAAAATGTTTACAGCTAGTCATATAAGTTGTTAATTGATTTTGATAAATGTAATGGGCTTTTTTATCAAACGAAATAAATTCTGTAAATTTTGTCAAGATCATTAATTGAGACTTCAACATACATGTATAATATGAACTAAACTTATACACACAAGCAAAATAGACAGTTGTGTTAAGATGCACTTTTAAACTGTTTCGTAGATATCAAAACACCCCATCCATCTTTCCTCCTCCAAACCTTATGGAAAAGTTTCTAAGAAACCTAACACCCAACCCAATTGAAGGGTTTGTTAGATTCCCAGCACCCAACCCATCGCTCCTGGTTCAAATCCAATCAAAGAGTTACTTGGGCACCAAGCACCCCAACCACCTCTCCTTGACCGAACTCAATTGAAGAGTTTCTTAGAAACCTAGCACCCCACCAACCTCTTCTCTACCGAATCCAAATGAAGAGTTTCTTAGATACCTAGCACCCCTCCCATCTCTCCTCTTCTAAACCCAATTGAAGAGTTCCTTAGGAACCTAGCACCCCACTAATCTCTCCTCTTTTGAATCCAATTAAAGAGTTTCTTAGATACCAAGTACCCCACCCACTTCTCCTCTACCGAACCCAATTGAAGAGTTTCTTAGATACCTAGCACCCCACCCAACTATCCTCGACCAAACCCAATTGAAGAGTTTCTTAGATACATAGCACCCCACCAACCTCATGTCATCCGAACCCAATCAAAGAGTTACTTAGATACCTAGATCCCAATCTAACTTTCTTCTTCCAAACTCAATACATAAACTATTCTTAACATCACATGTGATGAATTAAAAAAAAACTGTCAACAGTAAAAATTAGCACATTCCATGCCAACACCTTAGGCTCAGGTTCCTAAATTTTGTAACATTTTATGAATAAAAAAATCCAGCAAGTCATGAAAATTTTATTATGCTTTATCCATTAAAATTCATATATTAATTAGTTTTATAATGATCGTTTATTTGAAATTCCTACAGAATGAATAATAATTTGAATTTCTTTAGTATAGTAAATACACTCCATTATTAACAAGTGGTAGAAACTGTTGGATCTTTATCTTTTGGTCCTTTTCTGCTGTGCGTTTAATGCGCCTAACATACCAGCCATGAAACATAAAACTAAATGATATCAGGAAAAAATTATATAGGAAAAATATGTGGAATCTAACAGTTTGACTTCTACCTAATTATACAAAATGAAATATCCTAACTTAATGCTGCTACTTGGCAAAACAAAACTTTGCACTTCTCAAAAGATATGCTGGTAGCTATCAGAAAGTAAGAGGCAAAACCATAGACAATCCAATGTCTATGGGCAATCAATGCCCACGTTACCACTCCAACATATCAAATGAGGTAAAATTACCTTGTTAAGTATGCAAAAAAAGGTGGCTGATTAAATATATTTTGGAAAAAAATCAAACTGTAACCTAAGCAAACAATCCTATCAGTCAACATTAAACACACAGCAGAGAAGGATCTTAAGATCATGATCCAGCAGCTTAGACCACTTGACCAATGAAATCTTTAAATTAAGAAACTGAGTTAAATTTAAATTTAATTCAACCTTAAACTCAAACTTAAATCAAATTGAATAAAATACAAATCAATTCAAATCAATTCGATTTAATTCAATTTAATTTAGTTCATTTCAATTTAATTAAATTTGATTTAATTTACAAACAAGAGATAGTGCTTGATGCTAAATCAACCTGTTAGGACAACCGCTTTCTTTTTTTAAATCCTTAGACAGACCTAAGATGTCATATATCTAGATGAGACATATAATAATCTACATTTCACATCAATACAAAAGTCTGATTCTGCATTTCAAAAGAAAACTTCAGAGTATCAAAAAATCATTCACAGGTGTCAGGTATAATGTTTACCCAACTTATTCATTACATTCTATATAATGCATAAATAGGGTTAAAATTGTTCCAGGTACCTGTGGTTGAGAATTGATCGGTGCAGACAAGCATTGCTATCTATGGTTTTAAAGATCTTACAACATTGCGAATTGCTGTACAATTTCCTAATGTTCAAGACAAAAACCTTTAGAAGCAAGACTGTAATTATCATGCATAGAAGTTGACAACATTTTTTTCAGCCACCGCTGAATAATCAGAAACATTGCAAATCTTACATACAGCTACAGATAGAATCTAGCCTCATTTGGTCTATATGACCATGCTTGTTTTACAACTACTTATCCCAAAGTATTTGATTCAAGAGCATGTTAACACAAATTCCATACAACCAATTGAACGCACCCTGATCGGTTAAATTCTTGGAGCATAAGTTTTAATCAAATGAGCCATGGAAATGAGCCATGGAAAACTGACTTATCACTACTTTCATTTCGCAAAGGGAAGAATTTCTCAATGAAATAAAAAATATATCGCTAAGTACCAATATGTTAAATTCATACAACGGTATGTATTGCGGAAAATGCTGGTATACCAGTATGTAAAAAATGGCTATGTGTTTTTACATACATACATACACAGCATTCACCTAAAGCTTTATATACTTAGATACTAGTATACAAGTCAGTACACAGTAACAACTGTAACTGACCAAGAGGTCTGAAAATTGTCAATAAATGACAAAAAACACTTGTCATGAAACCATAACACTCCTCATAGATATACTGTACAAGGGATGATCCAAAATTATCAGAACTATGTGACACTAAGAAGAGAATGCATCAAAGGTAATACATGAGTATGATCTTATCACACAGTGATGATCCCATGTACGCCAATATCATATAAGTTTAACATGAAAACATTCGTATCAGAATAACTGTCTTGTTAGACTGAAATGATTTGGTAAGAAGTGTTCAAAGAGTTTTCTCTTCAAATATTCGAAGCAACAGACTACTCGTAGACACAAACTGTATGGCTCATCCTTAATGAAGCCAACAGTGAGGCTAGTCAACCAAAGAAACTCTAACAATTATGCATTTTCTTCACGAGACGTTCAATTTCTAAGCTTTAAGAACATTAAGTCGCTTAAAGGCCAATTCAATTGTGAGCCAGTTATTCAAGTAATTGTACCATGCTGCATGCTAACAAATATTCATACCAATATCTATAATAAATGCTCAAATTATGCCTACAGACCGAATGTAAAGTCACACAAAAAATATATAAATGTACATGTACAATGAATTCATCAAACTCACAAGTTGAATTCGGTAACAAACAAATAGTACGCTATCAATACTAGGGCTGCATTGTCAAACTGATGTATTGCCAAACCGTATAATGGAACAATAACGACAATTAAATCGCAATTTAAATGACCAATTAGTGAAATGAAATAAACTTTCTGTTTGGAAACAAAAATAATTTGTAGAATTTCAATAAAAACACCATAATACCTCAATGTAAAGACAAACAAAATGACTAAATATTTGATAATAGGAAAGTTATTCTTACTGTAAGGGCAGGCCTTTTTTTCCTTATATAACAGGGGCCGTTTACAGGCGCCTTCCCCTCAAAAAATTTCTTTAAAATCATGCAGTTTTCCCCAAATTTGGAGTTTAACTTGGATTTTTTGTTCCCCTCCCTATGAAATTGCGATAAAATTTCCCCAAATGTTCTATATAAAAAAAGGCCCCAGGTCCCTTCCCCAAACAATGAAAAAAAGCCCTGAAGGGTAATAATTACATAGGAGCAGCTTAATAAATACAGACTGTCTCATGAACATCTACATTATGAACTCTGATAAATAACCTATCACTTCTCTTATAATAAAATTTTCATTGGAATTTTACATGTATTAATAAACAAGGTTGAACTTGCGCTTGATGCATATTTGTTTACAATTGGATGTCATGCTCAGCCAACTTTGTGAACCATGTACTGAGATTACTCTTTAAACCAGAAAGACGTATTTTAAGATTCATTGGTTAGGCAGTTTATCCCATAACCAGTACGAAAGTTTATTGAGGGCAAGTTCAATATTGTTTACTTATATCATGAAACATATTGTATCACAACTACGATATCATGATCTAAATCACATCACATCTTGACAGGAGATACACAGCCCTGTAGCCAGTTTAGCTACCCTAAACATTCCAAAACGGTCCATATTGATACATTCGGAACTCCTCAGCCATTCGCTGCGAAATAATCTCGGACAAATTTAGATGCTATTTTGAAACTACCGGTGTTGAAATAAACAAATATACGATCGTTTAGGCAAAGAGTGATGTTTCTTTTTAGTCCATAAATTTTGAAACATCATTCATTGCCTTAACAATCCTATATTTGTTTATTAGATAAGGATACCTGGTAGTTACTGATTCATTACAGTACCATAGTACCAACCTATGAAATTAGTGAATTTATTTTCAATTAAGTATTTTGTTTCTGTAAAAACTAAGTACTGAACTGAGTTGTACATTCAAATAAACACATTGACTATGAACCTTCTAACTAATTTGGATCATCCCTTGTACAGTCACTCTTTGTATACAACTCACTGTACAACATTACAAACTTCTGATAGCACAAAATCATGGAATACCCACCAGCCTTTCTCAGATACTTTCAGATAACACCATTTCTCACCCCACCCACAACATGAATCAGCCCGACCATCCCATACACACCTACCCTTCCATCCCCCCATACACACAACTCCCTACCATCCCTACAAACCCCACCAACACTGTTTAGATCTCAGATTTGAAAATTTACCAGCCAATACAAGATAACAGGAACATTACGTATGACCCCTCTAATCAGACGACACTCCACCCAACCTTGCTTAGTGACATCAACGGTACGTCCGGGGCTTGGGCTCACAACCAACTTCCAGTATATCCAGCTTCCACAAACCTTGCAGTCTTATAATCTATCCCAAAATCCAAGACTTAGGATTGATGCTTGAACAACTCAACAAGAACATTATTCTAGAACGAATTTTCAATAGACAATATTCAGAACTCAAATGTCCGGGTTTTCCCATGTAAGTATTATTATAAAAGACCATTCACAGTTTTTTGCCAAAAGTACAAAAAAAAAATTCTGTTTACAAAATTCCATAGTAAAAGTGTGTAACAAAAAAATGTTTTTTAAAATAACATGGAAAAACACAGCACCTGAGACCTGGAGAAAGTAATGAATAGTAAATGATAACAGCATAAAATGCAAGAAATATTGCTGGATCAGTGCAAAAACAAGTCTACTTTCTTGTTTATTTACATGAAGTTAGACTAGTTTTGCACTGACACATAAATAATTCATTAGATAAATTAAGATATCCTTAGACTCACAATTAGAATAGTAAAAAAATATTGCACTTCTTATAAATAAAATGAACAATTTCTTGAATTGAAAAAAAAATTACTTACTTATACAAAGCTATATAAGAAAGTATTTTTAATTGATAAATATAATTAAAAATTCAAAAAACAAAACATTTACAAATCGAGGGTTGCCCGCAAGACTGTTGTAACTCACTCTTTAATGTAATGCACTTACTACAGTCTTGCAGGCAACCCTCGATTAATGTATATCATTTTTTCTAAGAATGTGTTGAACACTTCAAGAAACAATAAAAATTAATTCACACGACAAAAATAAGAGATGATTCATTATCAAACTGTAGAATAAAGAATGCTAACAAAAATAAATATTGACCATAATCTGAATAAAAATAAAAGTAAAAAAAGTTTAAAAAAGTCAAGTTGCTTACTGAAATTGTTAACTAGGATGCATAAGATGAAAACAAACAAAATAAAATAAACAAGTCAATTTAAATTCAATAAAAATCAAAGCTTAACAAAAAAAGAAAATCCAAATAAAAATTCAAGTAAATAATCATTAATATAGTAGCTTCAGAAAATAATAATCTTTTCATATTAATAACCTGCACATGTAATTCAATCTGGATGCTATTAATTTGTATCTTTTATGTACATTTGAAAACAAATAAACATTACTTACAAAGTTTATTGATATAGATCAAAGGGAGCTAATACAGTATGAATCTTTTCTATTCAGAAAAAAATCAATATTGAATTATCTCCCTTTCATGAACATCAATAAACATGGATAACAATAACATCAGAAATATTTCATAACAAAGACAACCTGCATGGTCCTGAATCAAAACCACTATATATACAAAGTGTTTTTTATTAAGAACCGTGCCGACAGCCTGTGTTTCAGTATATTCTAGAATAATGTTCCTGTTCTGATGCAACAAACATACAAAACCTACTAAAACTAATGTAGCCTCAAATGAATGATGGAAATTATATTTCCAAAAATAATAACCAGGGGATACTTATATTTACATGTATAGTTTGTTTTTCTAAACTGTAAAATTTGAATAATTTCATGACTGAATAGGTTCTCTTATATAAATATGAAGGCAAACATTGGCACAGCAAGCTGGCATTAAATTATAAAATCTTTAAGCATATTCTACCCCATCAGAAAACACCAAATATGAATCCCACAATTCAAGGCAACAAACATTAAATGCAAGAAGTCACAGTGAAATTATTCATATTTTGACAGTTGAGAAAAATCAAACACATACTAAGATCATTACAACACTAGTATACTATAAACAAAGTCAATGATATCCATACAATATAAGAAAGTGTACCATCTGAATAAAAGTTTACCCTTACAGAAGTAGAACAAAAGCAGATAGACTTTGTAAGCTAAATTCCAATGAAAAAAATGATCAATTTTAATATCTAATCTACCCTTTAGAGAAATATACAATAAATAAATTGAAATCCCCAGAGATGAATTTGAGTTAGTACACTGTATTATCATGTAAGGTATCATTGACACAACAATAAGACAGAATCAAAGGTGACCAGCATGGTCCAAAACCATACACAACACAATGTATATATAGGATCTTCGATGGTTCGGGATCATAAAGATCAACTTTGTATTTAACAAATTAATAATAATGAACAAAACGTAAAGACTTCCTGGACAATATCATTACAAAACAGGAATATGGAACCGTGAGTTGGTGGAAAAATGGACAATACTACCAAACACATAATGGTATGAAATACATAAAATAAAATATAAAAACTTAGCTTTTGTCTTCTCTTCATTCTTTCAACTTTTCCATGTTCCTTGATTCAAGTGTTTCACCATTTCTTGTTATTCAATATGTTGAGCTCATACATATGTGTATATAACAACAACTACATCCATCCACATTTTATGGTAAACATCCTGAAAACATAAAAATATTACATTTTCAATAATATAACAAGTAAATCTGTGAGCTAATGCTCACTAGTGATTACCCCGCAAAAATCTAAAAATATGCGACAAACAGGAAGTAGATGAGCAAGGAGCATGAAATTGCTTTACACCACATGGGACTATGGGATGAAGCAATATGCAAAGTATTAGGCTGCTGCATGTTATAGTTGCTGAGAAAACTGCGACGGAAATTTTGTAATGGACGGACGCACGCACGGACAAGGGTAAAACAGTATACCCCCCTCTTCTTCGAAGCGGGGGTATAATAACAATGTACATGTTTTATCAGCACTGTTGAAAGTTGTTGGATAGTCGTCTGGCTAGATAAATTGGTAGCACACAAGTCTACTGATCAAAGGGTCATAGGTTCAAACACCCAGCAGGGCATTCTTTCTCAGAGCTTGGTCTGTGACATGAAATAATAATGGATGATCTCCCTCTTACTACTTATTCTATACTATGTAGAGCAGTTGTCAATCACTGATGGAAGTATGTACCTACAGGTCGTTCACGAATACACTGCATATAATAGCCAGTTTCATTACACACCAATATATACGGGTGTATTCTTTTTTCAGTTTATAGTTTAGTTATTTGGCACTTATTTTATAAACATACCATGCAGTAGAACTTGGTTATAACATACTCATTTTTCCTGGCCCAATTTTCTAATTTTGTATATAACATACTCAGTATGCTGTATGGATTTAACATGCCTTGGTTATAACATAGCTTTTTTCTTTGGCCCAGCGAGTATGTTATATCCAAGTTTTACTGTATATAAATTTAAAATGTGCATATACAGTATTTAGAATAAATGTTGAATGTCAAAATTGTATGTTTTAATCCGTAAAATGCTATTTATGGATCAGCTTATTCACCTATTGAGTGGACAAGTCCAATGTTTAAAGAACAAAAACACGCATGACCTAGAATACCACATGAAATAACTTGTTAAATAGCTACATTTATTTACAAATAGGCCTATAGTCAGACAATATTTTACCCCCGTTACACCAAACTTGTTCTCACTACGTTCTGGAAAAATTGGACCGAACGAGTTCCAACTGTGTCAAAACGGAATAGACGTAGTAGCAACTTGCTAGTCTTTGTACGAACGTGATGAATGAGCTCGGACAGGGTTGAACGAGAATGGGGTTTTAGAACTTTGAGTCAACTCAAAAATTTTCTGCAGCCACACCGTTCTGCAACTAGACTGAGTAACAACGTACTGGCAACGGAATGGATGTACTGCGAACCAAATTGCCATACTAGCATCGTACTCGACGCGCGACTTGTCGTAGTTCGATCGGGCATCAATTTGCAGTACGTTTACACACCGACCTGTTCCGGCGTTTGTAACTTGGTTCATTCCGTTTGCACAAAGACTTAACTCGTCTTGATTACGTCCATAATGCTTTATCCCGTCTAAATGTATGAAAACAAATTATTAAGTTCTGAACCAGTTTGCAACACCTTTACAAGCAGTTCTTAAAGTTCGCAGTAGGTTTTTGGTACGTTCTAAACGTTTTTAATACGTTTATAGCGTTCGTATGCAGTTCGTACAACACAATAACGTCTACAGTACGATCTGGCAAGGTTTGGTATAAATACAGACCATTTCTCACCAAGAGATGGGTGTATGTCTTAGTTTTCTTCTTTTTTCTTTTTTGCCAAAAATCTTCTCCCAAAACCTGGCTGTCTGAGTCATTAGAAGGAGCAGGAGATACAACACCCTTATTTTCATTGACTGGCTCAGGAGGCTAAGAATTCTTAGGCTTAACTAGAGGCTGGTCTTCAAAAGCTTCATCTAAGCAGGTGATTTTTGGAAGCGATTGTCTTAACATGTGCTGCCTGTCAGGCTCTGCTCTTTTTTGGAAGCATGGTGGTCACAGTGATGCTTGACAAATTGTGTTTTCACAGCTTATACCGTGGAATGAGAATGCCAACCGGTAGAAACGTCCTGGATATTCATAGCAATCGAATCAGAACGTGATGTTATTACGTTCAGTACGCTCTTAGAAGGAGATGGGAACATCTTAGAACAAGTAGATCTGTCTTAAACGGGATAGTCAATAGTAAAAGAGCTTAGAAGAACTAGTTATGAACGAGTTAAAACAGACTACGAACAGTTCGGACTAGTTGGAGACGGTGACGAGAACGAGCAATTTTACCCGATCTGATCCCGATACAAACTGACTACAGACAGGATAAAAACGAAATGCACTTATTGGGAACTGGTTCTGAACGATTTATGATCGTAAAGCTGACATTTTCCGACTGAAACGGCACGTCCTAGCTCGTTCACAACCAGTTTCGCGATATTTTTAGGACGGGGTCAAATGTTCTGCGAACTAGTTTGGTGTAACGGGGCCCTTAGCATGAGCTTGAACTACCTCATAAAAAATGCATTATTTTGTCAGTTTCCATATGCGTGTATACAAATAATACAATTATAAATCAATTTTGTAAACATGGCATGTTTTTGTACTTTGAATTTTGGACTTATTTGTTCGTGGGGAAAGGTGTAAGTCCTCAATATTGTGGCACAGTGAAAGTCATTGTTCAGTACACTGCCCTCCAAAAGTTTCTTAACAATAAATTTAACTAAATTGCTACAATTTCTACGTTCAAATTTGAAGAATTATCATTTTTTGTTTATTTCAATTATTATTCATGCAATGGAAATGGAATTTCAATTGGTACATTTTTATTTTTTGAGTTGCAGCCAAAATCATCTATCAGCCTTGGAATCTATGGTCAATGTTTTTCAATGAACCAGAATCAAATTTAACATATTTTCCATAAAAAAGTATAATGATTAGAAAAAGCAAATCTGAAAATCATTTCCCATGAACTGCTTTTGCAACTTTTTTGAAATTCAGTTTATTAGGCCACACTAAATTGATTACTTGTTCTAGGGATGCAGCACACCAGTTTTCTTGATTTTGAAAAAAAAATATTTTATTTTTTTTCATACCACCCACACATTCAAAAACTCCACATCCAAAAAAAAAGAAGTTTTTTTGTTACCGCCAGCACATTCAAAAACTACATTAAAAAAAATAATATTTTTTTACTGCCCGCACTTTCGAAGAAGTTATGAAGAAAATGACAATGAGTCATATCGAGGCAGGCCTGACACAGTCACAGGATCGAACCTGTGATCCACTGATTCATAGTCAGATGCACTAACCAAGAGGCCACCAAGGACAGGCTCAGATGAATTTGATAGCTATTTAATCAATTTTCATGATAATAATAACTGGTCCAAATCTGCACACAGGTTTCATTTTAATTTAAGCGCAGCTGTTTTTGGTAGTGGGTAGTAGCCTGGAACCCCATTGTATCGATCTACTTAATTGTAAACATCAAATTTCAAAACAAAATAAACCATTTATCTAGTTATTTCTGCATTTCAATAGTCTTTAATGTCCATTTAATCCAATTATATCGAAAGTTTCTTCAATAAGTTTTAATTTCGGCAAATAACTTGTCAATATACACAAGGGGGGTAAGTCTGAGGGAAATATTACGTCACGCCATTGTATCGATGCATTGTGGGAAAACAGTTCAAAATATGGAAGGCCAGAGTTGTTTGAGTGTTTACAACTGTTGACATACTGACAGAGTCCCTCTCTCTTAAAATATTATTAATCATTTAAAGGGAAGCTGATTAAGACATCAGATGTGGTTTTTATAGGATTTTACACAAGAAACTGTCAGAAACATGCAGAAAAACGAGGATAAATGGAGATACTATGCAAAAAAATGCTTTCATCACATGTTTCCATCGTAAAATTCCATCAAAAGGCATGCAACAGTAAATTTGACCTAGTTAACGGTGTAAACAATCGGCAGGTGGCGTTGCAATCAAAATATCGCGAGATCAATAAATAGCACAATACAATGGATAGATCGATACAATGGGGTTCGAGTCCGGCGAAATGGACTCTCATTTTTCATGAAGAATTCATGAAATATTCATGATTTCTTCAAGGGGTCATAATAACATGCATCTTTTTATTAGAACAATGTATCATTATAACGAATTTAAAAAAAAGATTATCCGAAAATATGTACACTAAAGTTAAAACCTTACTTGCCTTAGCTAATGTAGCAGATTTTTAAAGTATATAGATGACTATATAATCTTCGCATCTTATAGTAGCTGATGATGACAACAGATCTCTTAATTTATTTCCACTCTTGGTAAAATTTTCCTTTTTAAAATGTTGAGCGGGAAGCAAGGCAACCATGCTTGTTCAAGTTATTCATGGGAACGATAAAAACAAAACATGTCCAAATGTGTTTACATTGTATTTATTAAATACACAGTAGTTTCCCCTGAAAGCATTTAAGTACTGGGCCTGTTAGTTACATTTTTAAGGATCACCATACACATTTTATGACCCATTGATAAATGCCAAGCTATTTTACAATGTATATCAATCATTTTTGATACACTATTCATCTACATGTGTATTTTAAGGTCAATTTTCTTAAGAAGATTTCAAGAATTGTAGTCGTAGAAATATCATAAAATATTCATGACTTTTTGTCAGGAACTGTGAGTTATGAATGTTTTCAGAAATAAATATTATAAAACAGCACAGAAAATGTTCATCTTCTTTTTTCAAGAATTTTTCTTGAATTATGTCAGTAAATTTTCATTCATGAAAAAATCTTGATTAATTCTTCTACTACTTCATGAATATTTCAAGAATTTTTTTAAATTGGTTCCTGCCACCCAGGGTTGTTGCCGCTACCATTCATTTTGAACTGAATTCATGCCAGTAAATAAAGTTTTGTTTTACTTATAGGAAAATTTTTATATCCAGAGTAGTCATAGTAGTACTTGTTCAAAATCAATTCATACAAATGACGCGAGTCGACCCAATTTAAATTTGGCTAGCCTCAGCTAATATTGCATGGCTATTGTGATCTGATATATTTTAAGCAGCTTTTTTGACTGAAAAAAATCACATGATCATGCAATTGTTTGTAATAAAACAAAAAAACAATAAATAACTTCCATGTTTATGCTTCAAAATGAAAATCTAAGTACAAAGTTAAAGATGTTGTCTAAATTCAGACACATATGTACACACATTTTATTAAGCATCTCATTGATTTTCAATTTTTTTCATTTGCTAAACAATATTTTTTTTTGCTCGCTCGCCCCATTTTTTTCCAAAAAAATCCGTAGAACAAGTAATCAATTTGGTGTGGCCTTACAATATAAATTGTGAATGAATGAAGGAACTATTGGAGGGCAGTGTATAAGTAAATTTTTTAACAAGGTGCATCGATTTACCAAAAGAATTGTCTACCAGTCAAAAATAAGGATGGATGAAAAGATTCAAAAATATTGTTTTATCATTTACATAAAACAAGTGTGTAATATTTACACTCTTATTCAATGAGCCACACAAACTGAATGAATAATTTTGTTTTCACAAGAATTTAAATACTTTGAATCTATTCAAAATAGCATGGACCCATGTGTTTACCATATAAATGGATGAATCCAAAATTTTAAGTACAAATACATGCCATGTTTCGATAATTGATTTATACATGTATTTCCCTCAAAATTTATATAAAAAGACAAAATTAGACAGTAAATACTGAGTCAAATAAGTTCTTGCAAAAAGGTCAAGCTCAGGATAATATTGTCCAGCTTTAGTATTGTTTTTATTATGCATCCGCCTAGCTAGCTAAGTTGGTAAGCTCGCAAGTCTTCTGATCAAGGAGTTGTGGGTTCAATTCCTGGGCAGGGCATACTTTCCTGGAACTCAGTCATGAAATTATTTCTACAGCCATTCTCCCTCCTACCAATGATTCTTAATTACGTAGGGCAGTTGTCAGTCACTGACAAAAGTATGTTGGTTAACTTGTACATTCAGATATTTAGCCTTTCCAGCACAGTGAGTAGGTTGAATGACTGCCCTTGTATGAACTATACAATAAAAACTGAAAACTGTTCTACTTACCGAAGAATGCAGGATAGACACAGTGTCACAGGTGTTCATTTTATGTTTGATAAGACCATGTACATGTATGTATCAATAACAAAGTCATCTGTTCTATGTTGTTTGGCAAGACATCAGATGATATGGTGATGAACAATGAAGTCTGTGATATATGAAATAGACAAAACATAGAGTTAGAATATATGTAAGTACATACAAGGCACCTGTGGGTACAATAACAAACATATAATAGACTATATTAGATTTAAAATATTTGGGTTTTCCTAGTAGTTATCAAACAAAACACAATGTAGCTCAAGGTCAGTGACCATGTGCATATATTGTTAATAATTGGGTACTGCTGCATTTGATGAAAATCAAAATGTTAAAAAGTTGGCTTATTTAATGATTATATGTATCCAATTATATCTTATATATTTATAAATAAAATTTACTTGACTAATAAAATCTTAAAAGACAGAACTAACTACCATGGTAAATTGAAAATGAGTGTACAAAAAACAACAGGATATAATCTATGTTTCATACTTTCCAGCAATAAAGTGTAAAATCTGCTTATGTATAGCATGCGCACAGATAGAAAAAAAACATAAATTGGAAATGCCGTTGATAAAATCTAAAAATGAGTAGATGATCACTAGAAAACAGTGTCTTCTGCAGACCAAGTCAAGTCAGACGAGCAACTTTACTGAACAAATGCATAATCATCATAAAATACATAAATGTCAGTATTATATCTTAACGACATGTTATGCTAATTGGCAGACTCATAATTGGAAACCTGATTCTTCTCAATAGCAGAAAGTTGATTATCATTAAGCAGTCATTCTCGTACCCAGAGTCTAGAATGATTCCCAATACCAGTTATATCGAGAATCTTGATAACCTCTGGGTACGAGAATGTGATCAGTTGACTTTCTAAACATTTTCCATTCACTCATTTCAACTTTTAAACCACGATTCAAGATTCATTTCAAAAATAAAAGATTTGGTATCAGAGACACACCCATAAAGACATATCATAACATACCGACACAGATTTAAAAAATACATGTAATCATTTTAAACAAATTAAATTCCAAATAACAAAATTAATTTAGAAAATTCAAAATGCCTTACCTACATAAAAGTATCCAAACAACTGATTTGACAGGTGCGAGATTTGAAATTTCAACACAAACATTTCACACATTCAACCTATTGTCTACACCATTGTATTAGGTATCAATAGAGCGCACGTGAAATAAGTTTCGTTCACGGTTCTCAACCAATCAAAACGCTTACCGCTAGCGATCTTGAGGTTTCATAAATTTGACTGCGGGACAAAACGCATGGACTTAAAAGATTAGAAAATTATTCGTGGCTACCTCTCGGATGATTCCGTAATTTGACGATCAGTCGGGAATAACCGAGGCGTACCGAATATATTGTCAGTCTAAGGTATGAGAAACGTGCACCGAGCCAACGACAATCTCTGTGGTCATCCATCCAACCATTAATCTCGCAGCCCATTACTCAATATGTAGCTGCGTATGTCTAAAACTGACTTTCAGGCGGAAAATATGTACATGTATGTACAGTTACAAACCTGCAAAATGTGAAATACATAATGTACCTTACGTAAACCTTCCCTCCATTTGAACGAATGCAAAATTAATTTAAACTGAATACATGAAACTGAAACAATGCTTTAAGTATCATACACAATTTAAGGTACATGTGATAAGTTTAAATTTTGCATAAACCATTCTAACTGTTTCAAAACAAAAACTTCAAAAACCCAGCAATACAAAAGTTTATTTTTCGTAAAAACTATTCACGACTGGAACGCTCTTGAAGAGAATATCGCGTGAGCAAGGACAATCGAGAGCTTTAGGACAGCTCTCCAGGGGTGCGTTTCATAAAAATATACGATTTTTCTTAAATTTTACGTATACGAAGATATTTACGAACTCGTTTAGTCTTCGTTTCATAAACCGTTGCGTAAATTAGACCCATTTGCGAAAGTTAAATTCAGTAAACCAGTCCATGTTTACGTCATTACACAGCGCGCCATCTGTCAAATTTGACGTCTGCATATCTGTGTACACTCGAAACAGAAAGTCAGTATTTGTTTATTTATGTGCTCAGTGTTATAGTCTTTTTCTTGTGTAAAGGCAACGTTATTGAGCGCATATATTGTCTAATTGGCGTATTATTACTGAAACACAAAAGTATTCTTCTTGAAGGTTAACATTATCGGCTCGTGTTGTCCTTGACTAAAAGTAGAAGTAGACTAATCTAATCGTCATTAGAGGCATCAAATTAATTTTGCCACCAACAATATTACTATTATTTATCCTTAATGTTCGTTAAATAACTGACTGGATTTTACCTATTGCAACGATCTTTTGTTTATGCAATTTCCAAACTTCAGAGTTCTGTCTTCATACTGTCATTTGGACAGGTCAAAGAGAAAGCATGTCAAGAAGGGTCACTTTAGGCTTATATACTTTCATTTTGGATAATCAACCTCATTATTTATGTACACGGTGGCCACCTTTGCTTATTTACGACAAGGAGTATGCTTTCGTAAATTTAGGTGGAAATTTAAGAAAAACAGGTGCTTGCGTATTTTTATGAAACGCTCCAACTTCATATAATTCGATATACGAAGATTCGTAGGATACGAAGTTTGTAAAACGTCTTATGAAACGCACCCCAGGGTCGCAACTGACCAGATCGCTCTACCCGACGCATCACGCCAGCAGTGGTCACTAAGTCGTATACATACAGATACAGATAAAGTAATAAGTTTATACATATTTTTTCCTTGTCCTGAAAACTAGGTATCCTTTTTACGCGGTTTGCGAATAATTCCGACGATTTTCAGTGGGAGGCAGTCTTTTATCCGGTGGGAAACATAAAATTTATGAGTGATAGCCCAGCCTGAATGTTTTTGTTAAAAGACACATCACGATGGACATCATGGGGTCTAAGTCTACCATCCTCCCTGCTTTTACGGACCAACGGTTATTTTCTCGAATTGAACAGATGACCGATTTTTATTGCCAAGTAGTAACTATTTTGTGCCTTTTCCTCTCTACGGGTGCCCTTATTTCAATGTTCAAATTTTGGTCATGAAGAGAGAAAAACCTAGTGAGTAACTAAAATCTGACGGATGCAATATCGGAGATGGGCACCTCTTCGATTATCTACGCAAATATACATGTATTAAATATATATATATTTGCGTCGAATCTCTCCGAGGAGTTCCGAATGGGAGAGGTCTGCGAGTATCGAATTGACCACACTTACAACTGATTCGTTTAAGGAAAATTTGCACCGTTTTCATATCGTTTATGTAATTGTTTGCATCATTACAGGCGTTGGTAGTGTAAAGGCTAGCATGGTTGCATTCCAAACAGTCAATCCTGTTTTAATTCCCGACAGACGAACAATTCTTCTTGGTCTTTTGCATTCTCGTACCCCGAGTCTATTAGAATTCTCGATACATGTACTGATAATCCCAGGGTACGAGAATGAGATGTACTGTTA
Organism: Mactra quadrangularis; assembly: GCA_025267735.1. NCBI lineage: Eukaryota > Metazoa > Mollusca > Bivalvia > Venerida > Mactridae > Mactra > Mactra quadrangularis. The sequence continues at coordinate 34,376,545 of CM046294.1, read as the reverse complement.
GTAAGTAAACAACGGTGGATAGATCTAAGTGCAAAAAATTGGTAAGGTCTCGATTTAAAATTAACTGGACAACGGTGGATAGATCTAAGAAGGTCTAAATCTAGCCGACACGTGACATAAACAATCATAAGTTACAGGTAAAGGGAACTTACCTCAATAAATCGTTATATCGAGATAAGATAAAGTTTTGATTTATCTCCCTTATTCCGACTGAAAACCGTATAATCTACCCGAATCTTCATCGAAAGTAATGTTCCGAGTATAGATGGCTAGTTCGAACCTGATTCACCAAAGACAAAATAAATAAATATATTGAATATGATAAAGGACTTAAGTGAGTATTATCAAACATTTCGAAGTGTGTGTTTAATTAAAGGCCGTCATCGGAAATCGCGATATCGATGTATCACCGATTCTTGTCAGACGAACCGATTTCGATTCGTTATTTCGAATATCGATACAATCTACCATTTTTATAAAACTATAAACTATAGGACAGTTTAATTATTATGAGTTTTCATGTTTTCTGTTATTTGTTAAAAACAAGAAAATACAGTTTGTGTTATATTTGAAACAACTTCCAACATCATGCATAACATCAGGAGGCCATTGTATAGCAAATACACTGAAGTTGTAGAGGCTTTTATTACACTCCTTGTCTAACTCGATATATCACCGATACTTGCCTTTCAATATATCGATACACAATTTTGTTTTATCAATGACAGCCCTAGTTTAATTGTGAATAGATATATAATTGCGCACCAACCAAATCTATGAAAACTTATATCGTGTTATACATTATGAAAATACGCTAGAGTTAAGAGCTGAATCAGACATTTACTCCCGAAAAGACAATGATAATTTATGCTAAATATTATTCGCCATTAGACAGGTATAAAAACAAATTTGACGGTATCAGAAATATCCCCAGTGTATTGCTTTCTTCTGCGTAAAACTAACCATCATGATAGGAGTTTTTAACGGTTATAATGATTGGTGTTTTTTTTTTTGGAATAAAGGGAAATATTTAATGTTTCGAATCGACAAAAAATGAATCGAAGAAACAATCGAATCCCATCGAATTGAATTTCCATTGAATCGTTGCACTAGCGTTGATCAGGTTAATGACTATTTAACATTAACTAGCTTTGTGAAGCTTTTCCCGCAGCTACCTTAAAATATCTGTCACATCATGGTTTTCGGTAGACCTATCCTTACTGTCCTAGTAGATGTGCTCATATTTCTAGAGTTGGGTTGTAAAAAAGTTGAGACTTTGATATTAGTACTTGATTACGGTAAAAAAATAGGACAGAAAGAATTTCATGTCTACAAATATAACGTAGCAGGTCAAGTCAGGGAATCAAACCTATGCATCCTGAATTGATCTACCAACATTGCCAGTCGCCTTGAATATAAGAGTTAATCATGCACATGTAGGTAGAATCAGTGGCAGGAGGCAGAATGGCCGAAGAAATTATTAATGGTGTTGATTACATGTTTTTTTCATACTCACTTCACAATAAAAAATCTGCTTGAGTCATTTAACAATAATGAACGGTTGAATTTACTTATTACTATGATTACTGTTGTAATCAGTCAAAGTTATGTACTGTGACAATATGACTATCATATTGCTTAATTAGTCTGCATGTCAAAAAACTCCAATATACAACTTGAATTTTACATTTCTGCTTAATAATAGTACATGAATATAATAGTTTTGTACAACCATATTATCTGTCTTGCATTCAATGTCCCGTAAAATTCAGCTTTAATAATTGCACACGACCAAAACAGTTACAGTCCGGAAATACTGATCTTTAAAACAAACCCAATACGCGGGAATCAGATCTTATAATTATGTATATAATGTTTCTTATCTCTGCTACAAGTTAACCACTTCATGTAAATTCTTCAAGTATATTTTTGTGACGTCATACTGAGCGTCTGGTCAATTTATCGCGCAGAAGTACATAAAGTACCAGTTTCAGTATGAGGTTACATACCACTAAATAAAATCCTTCTTTGTTGTATATAAAAAGTCTCATTTTCAATGACAAATTACACTATGACCAAGGTACGTAAGATACCCCAAACCATATATAGGCTGAAAGATCTATCTATTCCCCTCAAAATGATCAGTATTAGAAAAAAAGTTACGTTACTTATAAGAAAATAAATTTCGATTGAAAGTCACTACCCTGAAAATGTCCTGGTTTTTAGCTCTTCACCAGCCGTAGAGAGGCATCTCCCCTTTTAACCAGTTTTCGCGACTAAACTAACCAGATCCATTGAATTTTTGCATACTTTCATAGGAAAAGCATTGTCAAAGACATACATACTCTTCAATATTAAAAAGCACCACAAATGAGGTATCCATGCACTCTCAAAAAATAAATAAACACTATGTCACACTTTCTACTTCCGGTAGATGCTCACTTCCGGTTACCATTTAGTGGTATGTAACCTATGATATTGCAAATCATGAACTACTTTGTCTCGGAATATTCTGGCTTGGGTGCTGTTAGGTTTTGGCGATGTTAAACTGTACGATTGTAGAAATACGGCTATATTCTAATGACCCTGTATTCATTGCACATAATGAATACAAAAATGATGCAGGTAACACGCGTTCGGCAATAGATTGTTAGAATATAAGTTGGTTTAAGCTGCCTTAAAATGTTCTACCTTATCAACTTCGTTGTTTTTCAGTTCCAGTTCCGTAGTCCAAACAGACTCTATCCATTCCCTTGTTTTGGTACCTCATCTTGATGTTTCCAGTCTGAATTGAAACATACTTTAGTTTTGGTGGCATTGGAAAGCTGCTACGACCGATATGTTTACTAGTTGCTTGTACGCCACAAATGTCTTCGGCAGTCGGTCTCGTAAAGGAATGCCTCTCACACTGACGAACACTTTCCTTAATTTATGGATTTGCGCAAACATAAGATTGAACAAGAGTAGGCGTGGATACGGAAAATAAGGCTTGACAGAGTCATGTACCACAGAACTGTCATTTAGGAAGAACTCATACCACTTCCATGAATAACATGTGGAAACTGAAAACCTCACTGTTTCTTAATGTTTCTATAAGAAGGATAAATGTAGATAATAAATAATAAAATAAATGATAGTTTAGAATGTAATAAGAAATTTTGACGCAATTGGATCTTACTTGACAGGGATGCCTACCTTTTATCATCGTCGGCTATCCCATGAAACATTACTCCACCATGCTGCGTTATGTACCGTTGACCATTTGATTAGAAAAATCTTGTAATCACGAATAATTAATAAGGCAGTTTCATTGGTTCCGCTAGAAAACCACCGCGGAAAACTAGCCAATAAAATTACGCAACCATTTTGAGCAATCAAACATGTGCGTTGGTTTCTATTTTAAGTAAGAAAATCCCAATATGACGTCATTGTTATTGAAGAGTATTTAATTGTAACATGCGATTTCATTAGAAGAAGATTGGTTTCCCTTGCCTCATGCATATTCATGAAAAGAAGATTTTACCGGTCAAATTGCCCACGGTACGTATGGAGTCAATCTCCGTAAACAGATATCCTGTAGAGCATTGTCGAACAGGATCTCTACAGTCTCCGTTGAAGGTCATGTCGAGATGAACTTTGTGTCGACCAATCAATGCGTAGCTTTCATCTAGACGAAAACACTATTAATCACATTTTGGTTTCGTAATTTCTATGTTTAGACCAAGGTTTGCATGGTAATTTAACAGCGGTATTATTCGCAGTCTGCGATTGGGCGGCTCATTTCAAATTGCGTGACGTAGACGATGTAAACAAGTTACGTATCATAACAATTTCGTCATGAATATTATGATGAGAAAAGGTCACATGAACGTGACCTTCGTTTGAAAAAGGCCAGATCTAAAATAGCGAGTAGGTGAGCGGAAAATTTTAGATCGGGTTTTAATCAGATTGGTATGGAGTGTAACGGAAGAAAGTACTGTACTTGGTTGTCGACGATGACCTTTTATATCATCTAATTATATGAAAACTTAAAAAAAAGAAGAAAAAGTACGTCAATTTATTTTTCTTTCCAAGTTTTAAGTTGAAGTGTCATTTTCTTCTGAAAGGTGTTTCTTTTATATGTACTATCGTCCATAAACAAGTGGCGACCATTTTTTTATATAAAATTACTATCAAATTCAACTTTCTATTCGATTTTATTTAAAAAGCATTGTTTTAATCAATTATTATCAAGACGTTAATTACGCGTCAAGTAGGGCTCTATATCGGTCAAAATATCAACTGATTTGCAAGCGATGGATTTTATTTGTATGACAGTCATTGGTCGATACGTTAACGTTCGATCAGATATATCTATCGAACGTACAATACCGATATTCGATACATATCGTATACCGTTGTAGAGCCTAGCGTCAAGTCACCACCGATGAAAAAATGCACTTAAAAGGGGTTTCGCTGTATATGTAGTTTGTACTTATTTTAATACTGTTTTTGGTTACGAATTGCTTGATGTGCTGGCTTTTAAACCTTTAACTTGTAGTACTGACTCGTGGAAAATCCTTGAAAATCTCTGCATTAAGCCGTTAACCAACTACTAGGCGCATACTTCCATCAGTGACTGACTACTGCCCCACATGATTTAGAAGCAGTGGTAGGAAGGAGAATGGCCGAAGAAAATTACATTGTATTTCATGACCAAGCTCTACGAAAGTATGTCCCACCCGGTAATCGAACTTATGACACCTCGATCATTAGACTTGTGTTTGATGCGCTAATTAAATCACTCGTGCTAAAGCACTCGTGATTTGATCATACGCGCATCAAAGCTCGTGCCAAATAAGTTATTTCTTAAATCTTCATCAAGTGGTCTACTAAACGCGGTTGTATTTCTTGTACATTTTTATATAAGGTATAGTTGAAGATCAAAGGGAGGTAATATGACATATCCCTGTGATTTTATGAATGTAATTCATTCTAAGTGTAATAAATAAAATGTATTCAAAATGATTTAATCGGTGTAATAAATGAAACATACTATAAATTGTAATTATTGATTTATCATGGTTTCTAATTATATTATATGTCATAATTATGTGGACTTCTATTTATGTATCATTAATTAAATGACACAAGAAAAATAAATGCTTAGCTATACGATTTGTGTAATTTTAATGCAACAAGTGGCCAGCACATTCCCGATCAATTAATATCTATATTATATACACCTCCATTGTTCCGATTGTCTGAGGTTATATCAACTATTTGTAACCGAGTTAAACATCCGGGTTTATTTATATATATAGTTTCTATGTATTTAAATATGGAAGTATATTTGTATTCGTGGAACCAGGAAGTTGTTTATGAAACCATGGAGCTAAATCGTCTATATCTATTTGACAGAGGGAATAGCTATCAACTATGGTGGCTGATTTATGCCATGTCGCATTGTTGTCCCGCGGGGCGCCACACGAAAACACGAAAGTACGACAAAATGGTCTTTTTGTCGTATCATCGTCCCGCGAGGCGCCATGCAAAAACACAATCATACGACATTTTAATCATTTGTCGTGTTTTCGCCTGTGAAAGCACAATGTAACAATGTATTTTTACGACAAAACTTTTACAAAGATACGACACATTTTCGTGTTTGTTATTTTATGACTATTTGTGTGAAAACATTTGTACGCACTTTATTAATTTTAAGCATGGATGATAAATATGTACAAATTTAAGTCCTTATTAGTAAAATATATGTTCTGTTCTGTTCTGTTTTGATGAAATTCCAAGTTCTTTAATTTGTCCACGAACAAGCGAAATCCAAAACATAAAATTGTCCGGAGTATTTATATAAATATCTTCAGATTTAGTTATAAATGCTCATAGAAACATCTAAAAGTTTTGTTCTGTACTAAGGATTGTTTTTGCAATTATCAATTGACTCTATGTAAACATATCTGAATTTTAATATTTACAGTACAACCTCTCATGAACAGCGCCCCCCCCCCCCCTGTGAGGGATTAAAACCGCCGAAAAATACGATGAGTTATTCGCTTTAATATATTATATACATCGTCCATGCATAAAATGGTAATTAACGATCTATATTTACAGACAGTAAAATCCGGCTCCTAAATTGTCATGTTTTGTTTGATGAAATGTCAAGGAATCGTACTTTCAAACTAAATATCACTGGTCGCCCTAAGTACGATCCGTTTAGCTTTTGGTGATAAGGCGTCAAAGTCAAAGGTCATTACTTTTGAATTAAAAAAAGAATATTCCGACCATATATTTTAAGGTGGTATGGTACATCTGACATTTTTTAGATTTGCATATAATTTTTGGTACCGTTGTAAAATTGACGATATTTCCGATTCGGATCTACACTTTATTTGACGTCATTATTGTTAATAACGTTACCATGACGTCGTAAACATGACGACCGCGTGCACTTTTTACGTCAGTCGACAATGGTAAGAAAACGTCTATAATGTGTTGCTAAATCTTTATTTTCCGCGCCACAGCAACAAATTATACATCAATTTAAAGTTTACATCATTATCTACCACCTGAACAGTGTAAATATACGTTTAATATTAAAATATTCGAAAGAGACAAAAACTTCCGAATTGGCAACATCAGAAAAAATTCAGAAAAATTGCCTTCAAACCAGTTGTATGAAAAATCTGCCCGATAAATTCCCTTAACAACTTAGACACTACTCATGCATACATTTAGTTTCTTTGATGGATCTAGACCGTGAGGACCGCCTGAACTCTGTATATATTATATATACTAGATGGGAGCCCGTGCAAGCACGGGCTTTAGGTAATGACATTTTAGGTTATTGATTTAAGAAAGGGAAATAACCGCTGCGGGGAGTTTGGTCTATTTTTAGTTTTATCTAGAACTATTTTTAGACACAAAAAACCCACTATTTTTGTTGATTTATGGCAGTTTTTGCAAATATCAAGAGGCTTTGTCAAAAAAGAATAGTCAACTTGATATGCCGGTATATAGGTGCTCCAGCGACAAACAAAAGATTTATTCAAAGCTGCGCAGTTTCTTCCACAAAACAGGAAACTCGCAAATTTAATAGTATAGATGTATGATTGTAGGGTAACACTTTTCTAAGATATATTCGATCAAACTTATTCTATTGATCGACATTCTATAGAAATGTTTACAATATGTGATGTTAAATATGTTAAATACATTAAAGTGTACTGTTTTAAACAGTATAAATTTTATAATATGCGATAAATGTATACAGTAAAGTTCCGCTATAAACACCACAGTGGTTATTGCAAAATCATGCAACTTCGGAAGATTTTTTTATTCCCCAAATCTTAATTTAAAGAGGAAAAAAATCCTATATTAAGACCATTCAACTATTTTATAAACCATTGATTTTGATTGTCTTAATAATAAAACCTTACCGTATGTATATGAATATTGTTTTTAGCAAAATATTTTCACAGACTGTCATTAAAATACAAGTTATATTGAATTCCGTAGTCTACTCATGCAGTTAGTGTTCAGTACATTAATTTGAATTATTGTCTGATAGAATTACAAATATACATGCGTAATATGTGCATATCAGTCTAAGTGTGATGCAAATCAAAATAGTAAACTCTTGTGGGAAAACTGGAAGAATGTAAAATCAAATCAATTATTTTCGTTCTTAAGGTAGAATTCCCAAATTACTACAGTAAAGTTGCGATATTAAGACCAGCAAAATCAATGGTCTTAATAGCGAAACGATCTTATTATAGAGACCCTTTTGTTCACAAATTAAGCATTTGGGTCTTAATAATTGTCAAATATCGCATGATTTTGAATTAACAAAAGTGGTCTTAATAGCAGAGCTTTGCTGTATTTCATGTTTTATTGTCTGTGAAAACAAATCAGATATCTTTTTTCTACGCATGTCATTTCGCCAGATTTCAAATTATGCTAACGCATACTTTTTATATGTAATTTAAAATTTAGTACCTCTGTATTTCAAAGGGAGACAATAACATTCTCAAAACTACTTTTATTCTCAAATAAATTATGTAAATTATGCAGACATTGACTAACTAATATCTAACTTGCTTATTATAAATGAATAAAAATATCTTGATTTATCAGCTAATGTCTACATTCTTTAAAAGTTTATTTATATTTGAGAATGGAAACTAGACAGAATCATAGACATCATAATGCTATGATATATATCTTCGTCTCTGGATCTAAAAGAATTTATCCTTTACGGTTCAATATATTCATTCTATCAGATAAGTATGATAACACAAAACATGCGAGGTATAGTCTTACAAAATACTCGTCATAACTTAGTACAACCGAATCGGCAACTTTCGTCAAGAGTTACAAACAGAACAGAACAAAACAGAAAAATACTTTTCATCTCACGAATTAAATATACTAGTATAGTTCGACAAATATCATCAACGCCTGTCTGCACTTTTAAATTTGGTATGATCCATTTAGAGGGGATATTTATAGTTAATGTAAAAAAATTCTTGTGCGAGATCTTGTTCTGCGCTAGCCATATAATGTTGACTATAATATGATCGCAGTAGTAAAGTGAATGTTTACTATACAAGAGGTCGTCTGTTCGAATCTTGCCATACCTTTTTACTTTTATTTTTACTTGATACAAAAAATATATGTTTTACACAAACATATGAACAGCTCTCTCGTGAGAGAGAGAGAGAGAGAGAGAGAAATCGATAAATTAAGTATGATAATTATGGTGCAATACTGTAAAACAACTTAAACTTCAAGTAATACAATGAATGACCACAGTATGACTATCATTACATTAAACAGCTACAGCCACTTTCAATACACAAATAATTTTATTGCCGAAAGTCTAAAAATGAGAAATTTGCGCGCATGGAAAAACGTGCGAGGTGACCAAACTTTACTTAACCATTTTATCTATATTAAACACGGCGAGGGAAGCGAGGCCGAGAAAAAATTGCTTCATGCTACTTAAAAACGGCTTACAGTTAAAATACACTAATGGGTGGGTACATTTTGGAAATTTAAGGGGGGTCCGGACCCTCCTGACCCCTCGTTAGATCCGCCTATAGACATCATTCTTCAATCCAACAACTTATTGATAAATACCGACAGACTGGAATTCCCGACTTAAAAAACGTTAAAATGTGTGGGACTGGTAAAAAGGGAGATTAGACGCCAGTCACACCAGGCAATCTGCAAGAGCTTTCACGTCTGGTTGTCCGTATATTGGACAGTGTTCTGCAGCATGCAGAATCTGTTCAACTGTGTCAGGTCCATGAGACGTCGTTGTCAGACTGTCATTGCAGTTGCTGGTGGTCACATTCCGCATAAAATTGTGAATTCCCCATTTTTGGGCTTGTTACGTTTACGTTAATTTTTGTGAGTTATATTAATATGATATGAACGAGTTGTTGAAATAAACGCAAGAATATGATTGACTTGTATGTTATAATAGAAACAAAACATTCCCTAATTATTTAACTATAAAACAAAGCCACGTATCTATCTAGTGGCGGTTTAGAACTTTTGAGTAGTGTATAGTTTTACTAATTAAATGTTTTCTCTGTTATGCAATGATATATTTGTTATGTGAATGCAATTATTGTATTACAGCTTGGGGTTTCAAAGCATCGGTATGATCCTAATTGTTTGTGAATTACGTGAATTCCCTGATTACACACATTCCCTGTAACGTATGTTAATGAAGATATTTAAAGTGATGAAAATTCGATTGTTCTTTACCCCTAAAAATACTTAAATTTTAAACAAATTAAATGATTTACAAAAAAGATATTTAAGATTAATTTTGACAAATTGGCATTGAAAAGTAAGGGTAAATCCGAGTAATCCAACTAATTGGACCTACCTTTTTTAAGAGTATACAAGGGGAAATAACTGACTAAAGTCCCTTATTACAAAAAAGTTCGAAATTTATTCTTCAATTTTGTAACAAATAGATTCTCTTTTAGTTTATATATTGCTCTTTGCTTTCGTCATATGTCTTGTATATGTGTTTTTTCTATAGGTCTTATTTTCAGCACTGTATGGAGTTGTTTACTTTGCTCTTTTGTAAATGATGCGCTTTATAAGTTATTATACTTTTTACCAAATATTTTAAATAGATTTACTTATTGTGATACAGACAATTACAGAATGTTTGAATATAAATCATTTGTTGTAATTATAATAGTTGTTATTAAAACGAAGATGCCATTTGCATAATAATTAAGGTGTTTGTGTAGTTTACTTAATGGTCATTGAATTTTAAGAATTTCATTGCTAATCAACATTGATATTTATCAAAAATAGAGTTAGGGAATTTGTGTAAAAATGAAATTATATTTTAGGGATTTCATGAAATCCCTAGCGAAATCAGGTATTCCCTAAAATCACCAGGGATTACGTGAATTCCTTGACTTGGTTAGGGATTACGAGAAATCCCTGGTTACACACATTCCCTGTAACATACATGTATACATACATAATAATTATTACATGCTTACTACATTGCGTGTTTCTGGCCTAAAGTCTAAATAGTTCTATACGCGTTATTCGTTGTTTTTACGTCATGAGTTTGACTGGTAATAAAATTATCTTTACGTTCATTTATGACTTCTAAGAAAGTGAATCTTTCATTAAAGTTATATTCATAAAACACTTTTTTATTTTTCGTTTAAATATGATAATTGAGCGTACTGATTAAATTTTCTAAGCGAAACAACCAACATTTTTTACTTTCTATAAAAAGCGAAAACACTACATTATTAGGAAGCTTAGTTCAGATTACTTATATTTTATTTTGTTTTTATGAAATAATTGACTTTTTTGTCATTTATCTTTTGTCGCGTGATTGTTATGTTATTTACACCGGGATCAAATATCGCTAGACGCGGTTCTTATTGAATTTATTCTTAAAGTCACGGACATGCATTTTAATTCTATTTTATATTTGATCACTTAATTGCGATTGACGCCTTCAAGAATTGTTTAGAATAAAGTTTTCAGTAGTTGCCTAGAGGGATTTTGTTTGATTTGCTTTCAAGTTGGATGACATCACAGTTGTAATGTTTATTACGTTTTTGCAATCGTGCAAACTACAAATATTCTCACCGGAAAACTAACAGTCCGTCTATTGTGGATGATTCAAGGATGAGAGATATAAAACGAGCCCTGTTTTAAATGGTTCTATCGTTTACTTATATACACATGTATTAATATACTCTTTATTTCCACCTATGGTGATTTACACATATACATAGAAGAATAAATTTATGATATAATACAAAATGTTAACATACATAGATAGGTACAAAGAATATGTTAGTAAGTAACAATAAGGGTAGATTTGTACAAAATTGACATAGAAATATAAATAGAACTGTTATTCAAAGTAATAAAGCCAAATTTTTGAGCGCCAGAATTTAGTTTTTAACTAGTTATTGTTAATCATTATGTGGTACGAATTGCCCTTTTAATATGTTTGCCTATATGTTAATGTAAAAAGAGAAAACTTACATTATTGTGAAAACATAACATTATTCACTGTTACAGACGTATGGAGATTGATGCAAACCATATTATGGTAAAATAGTTTATGCACAATTTTGCACGTAGCTATAATAAATGTATGATGATTATATTGTTCTCCGTTCGAGAAACCCAGCCAGCATTTCACATCGGGCCGATGTCGAGCCTACATGATATGTCAAGTCGGGCCGACATCGGCATTCAAATCGATCCCATCTAGAAAGTGCAACTCAGCATTAGATAGGGCCGATGTAATTTAGCATATATAGAGCCAACTTGAAACCAATCTGATTAAAACCCGATCTAAAATTTTACACTCGCATACTCGCTAATTTAGATCTGGCCTTTTCCAAACGAAGGTCACGTTCAGGTGACCTTTTCTAATCATAATATTCATGACGAAATTGTTATGATACGTAACTTGTTTATATCGTCTATATCACGCAATTTGAAATGAGCCGCCCAATCGCACACTGTGAATAATACTGCTGTTCAATAAGCACGCAAACCTTGGTCTAAAAATAGAAATTGCGAAATCAAAATGTGTTTAATAGTGTTTCGTCTAGATGAAAGCTACGCATTGATTGGTCGACACAAAGTTCATCTGGACGTGACCTTCCACGGAAAAAGTAGAGAGCCTGTACGACAACGCTCTACAGGATATCTGTTTATGGAGAGTGACTTGAAACCGACCTAAAGCTGATCTAATATTTCTGTCCAAAATGCATTTCTATTTTATATGTAATGTTTATTTTACATATATATAAAATATATAGTGTGATTACGACTAATTATGGTGACAAAAATTACCTAACATATAATTTAATTATTCTGCCGACATTCCACCGTCTTCAAGCCAATGGTAAATTTTAGTTATAATGCAGTTTAGTCACCATCAATCTCATTAACTTTTCTTGATATAAAAGTATTTTAAAATACTGTCACGATGAACAAATAAAGAGGTACAATAAAGATAACAATTTCAGTCATCGTTCGGTCGACAGGTCAGCAAAATAATCAAAGTGCTGAAAACACTGAAGCAAGACTGAAGGCTCAAAAACTTAAACAACCATCAATAGTTCAAGTTTTGGTTTGGTCATACTTGGTGTCCATTGGTCTCACGTATAACCAGTCATTAATTGAGGTATAAATAAAAACTGAAGATTTAGAGCTTTTTTAGAAAGCCTGGCATACATGTAGGTTAGGGTAGAATGCTTATATGACGAGTTCTGGTCATATGTAAGCATGTTATGTTACTCTAGTAACTGACTGATCAATGGACGTGTATAATTACTACTTGATGAAGAACTGTGAGAAGTCTTACTTCCACATTCAATAAAAGTAATGATTGGCAGTATTGTTAACACAATTCTTTCATACATCCTGTCTATAATCTCAAAATATTGTACTTCAATTAAAATATAAACATCGTGTTGAACATGTGAAGTAAAATCAAAATCATTATTTACATGCTCTATGATTCAACAACTGTAAAAATAAATTTTAGAATTCTTTTGTTTGTAATCTTACTTTCATAACTATTATAAACAGAACAGAACAGAACAGAACAGAACAGTTGTGCTATTATGAATTGCTTTTAAAGTAAGCAGTAGTAATTATCGTAAATGATAACGGCGAGGAGTATACTGAACCGCAAATATCGACGTACATGTAGTAAATATTCGAATTACTACGGCGAGTAGTCCAGTGGACAGCTTGCTTAGCTTGTTATACAATATTTGTATTGTTGGGCGCAGAAATACGTGTACCCATTTACTTCACTATAATAATTATTATCGTATGAACGTTTATATACATTAATTTTTGTCTGAAATATTAAAATTAAGAAACAAGGCCTTCTTATATATTTATTTATCCTATGGCAACATTACTAGGTCCACTGGACAAAAGGTATCCAGTAAAGGTACAATATATTTCATCAGTACCACCATACAATGCTTGATTATTATGAGCTCTGACAGAAACACGGTCACCAGCCATTAGGTTCAACACAGCAGAGTTACCAGCTCCAGCCCAGCTATTGACAACATGACTGTAGAGTGAGTTCACATACCTGTAGAGATAGAGATAGTGAGAGGATACTAACAGTATATGTATTGGTCATGAAATAATGTAGATAGCCATTCTCCCTTCTACCACTGATTATAAATCATGTAGGACAGTTATTGTCACTCACGGAGGTATGCGCCTAGTTACTGGTTAAAACAGCTAAATCCAGAGATTGGAAAGTACAAAGTTTCACAGAATCTATTTATAAAGATTAACTGCACACGGACGATAGGAATGTACAGACTAAATGAAGGAAACACACGCGCTGACGAGATGCACTTTTATGGCATGATGGACTTGGGCGGTTTTCCGAAAATGGAGAATACTACGTAGATTGTTTTTATGAGAAAGATCATGTGAAAGCCAGATTCATTATTTATACTTAATAAATTGCTTGGCTAGAATAAAACACAAGTCAACCTTTGTATTAATTTCATAATGACTGGATAATTCGTTACACAGTCACAGAATGGATAAAAAGCTTTGCCTTGATCGGAAATCGTCAAAGTTTGGCTCCTTGGTTTAGATTATTGTAAGTAAAAGATTTGTAATTCATGTTTAAAACCTTGTGTATAACGTTATTTTATTTAGTACTGACCATTATTATATACTTTCCCATCAAAGAATTTCTGCAATAGTACTAAACATAAAGGATGTAACATAGTTATATTTTTAGAATTATTGTGACATGCAGCTAATCTTGGAGCTAAGTAATGATTATTTGTGGTAACCGAACACAAGCAAGGTAACGATATTACACAAAAATCACATCCCTTCATCATTTTTTGTTCTTCCGAGCATTGAAGAGAGAGTAAATCTGTTTTGTACCCAATTAAGGGTGTCGGATTTATTTCAATGATATGTGAGAAAACACCATTATGGACATATCTAAACTCACATAAACTATTTACCGAGTTTTTACCGTTAGAAAATAATGTGCTTATAAAGAAAATGTTCCATAATTTTGCCCTTTAATATATGTACAATGTATCTATAGCTGATATATAATTTTACAAAATAGTTATACGTACATAGATAATAACCTTGGTAACAAGTCAATATCGAGACAAACACTATTTGACTTATACCGTGTATTTAGATATACAATTTAAAAGTGTAGCATATACAATTCTATACATAGCTAACTTTCTGTTGACACATGTTGAATGCCGATGCCATTATCTATTTAATGTCTATTTAATCACAGACGTAAATTAACAAAACTCTCTTCATGCAATGACATTAAAATATGAAACCAATAAAGATACATGTATTATGAAATCTATGTGACACATTCCATTAGTTATAGATATATCCCATTTCATTACGTACCCCTTTTTGTTTGCTCGGGTTCAAAAGAACTCTTAGATATAATGGAAACATCTTCATGCAATTATTTCCCGCTCTTCGCTCTAACTTTAGTACAATTTTACTCTTACTTTTACATACAATCGGAACTCCTCAGCAATTTTCTATCTATGTTTGTATAGAAGATCTCTGAGGTTTTCCGACTGTTGTAAATGGATATTCTAAACTTAAATGTATCTTAAAATGCTTTACTGTGTAATGAAATAATTGAAATTATATATATATATATATATATATATATATATATATATATATATATATATATATATATATATATATATATATATATATATATATATATATATATATATATATATATATATATATATATATATATATATATATATATATATATATATATATATATATATATATATATATATATATATATATATATATATATATATATATATATATATATATACTAATTGCATAGTACTCGGATATCAGATACAGAGTGACTTAACTTAGTTATAGATCACTCAAATGTATGTTTCACAACATAAAACTATATATAAGTTCAGCGATTCTTGCATTTAAACGACAAAAATAGAACACAAAATATCTGCTTAACGATAGGTGTCTGCTGATTATGTACCAAGGTCCGTGGAAATTTCATACCACGAATCTTTTTCTGGACTTCTCGAACCTTTAATTGTACTCTTTTTTATTACTTGTTATAATATTGAATACAGTGGTATGCGAACCACACACCTATATAAGATTGAATACAGTGGGAGACGGACTACTCACCTTTGTTATAAGATTGAATACAGTGATAGGCGGACCACTCACCTATATAAGATTGAATACAGTGGTAGACGGACCACACACCTTTGTTATAACATTGAATACAGTGGTAGGCGGACCACTCATCTATATAAGATTAAATACAGTGGTAGGCGGACCACTCATCTATATAAGATTGAATACAGTGGTAGGCGGACCACTCATCTATATAAGATTGAATACAGTGGTAGGCGGACCGACTCACCTTTGTTATAAAGATTGAATACAGTGGTAGGCGGACCACATACCTTTGTTATAAGATTGAATACAGTGGTAGACGGACCAATAACCTTTGTTATAAAGATTGAATACAGTGGTAGACGGACCACTAACCTATGTTATAAAGATTGAATACAGTGGTAGGCGGACCACTCACCTATATAAGATTGAATACAGTGATAGGCGGACCACTCACCTATATAAGATTGAATACAGTGGTAGACGGACCACACACCTTTGTTATAAGATTGAATACAGTGGTAGACGGACCATACACCTTTGTTATAACATTGAATACAGTGGTAGACGGACCACTCATCTATATAAGATTGAATACAGTGGTAGGCGGACCACTCATCTATATAAGATTGAATACAGTGGTAGACGGACCACTAACCTTTGTTATAAAGATTGAATACAGTGGTAGACGGACCACTTACCTTTGTTATAAAGATTGAATACAGTGGTAGGCGGACCACTCACCTTTGTTATAAAAATTGAATACAGTGGTAGGCGGACCACTAACCTATATAAGATTGAATACAGTGGTAGGCGGACCACTCATCTATATAAGATTGAATACAGTGGTAGGCGGACCGACTCACCTTTGTTATAAAGATTGAATACAGTGGTAGGCGGACCACATACCTTTGTTATAAGATTGAATACAGTGGTAGACGGACCAATAACCTTTGTTATAAAGATTGAATACAGTGGTAGACGGACCACTAACCTATGTTATAAAGATTGAATACAGTGGTAGGCGGACCACTCACCTATATAAGATTGAATACAGTGATAGGCGGACCACTCACCTATATAAGATTGAATACAGTGGTAGACGGACCACACACCTTTGTTATAAGATTGAATACAGTGGTAGACGGACCATACACCTTTGTTATAACATTGAATACAGTGGTAGACGGACCACTCATCTATATAAGATTGAATACAGTGGTAGGCGGACCACTCATCTATATAAGATTGAATACAGTGGTAGGCGGACCGACTCACTTTTGTTATAAAGATTGAATACAGTGGTAGGCGGACCACATACCTTTGTTATAAGATTGAATACAGTGGTAGACGGACCACTAACATTTGTTATAAAGATTGAATACAGTGGTAGACGGACCACTTACCAATGTTATAAAGATTGAATACAGTGGTAGGCGGACCACTCACCTATATAAGATTGAATACAGTGGTAGACGGCCCACACACCTATATAAGATTGAATACAGTGGTAGACGGACTACTCACCTTTGTTATAAAGATTGAATACAGTGGTAGGCGGACCACTAACCTTTGTTACAAGATTGAATACAGTGGTAGGCGGACCAGTCACCTATATAAGATTGAATACAGTGGTAGGCGGACCACTCACCTATATTAGATTGAATACGGTGGTAGGCAGACCGACTCACCTTTGTTATAAAGATTAATTACAGTGGTAGGCGGACCACTAACCTTTGTTATAAAGATTGAATACAGTGGTAGGCGGACCACTCACCTATATAAGATTGAATACAGTGGTAGACGGACCACTCATCTATATAAGATTGAATACAGTGGTAGACGGACCACTAACCTATGCTTTAAAGATTGAATACAGTGGTAGGCGGACCACTCACCTATATAAGATTGAATACAGTGGTAGAGGGACCACTCATCTATATAAGATTGAATACAGTGGTAGACGGACCACTAATCTTTGTTATAAAGATTGAATACAGTGGTAGACGGACCACTAACCTTTGTTATAAAGATTGTATACAGTGGTAGGCGGACCACTCACCTTTGTTATAAAGATTGAATACAGTGGTAGGCGGACCACTAACTTATATAAGATTGAATACAGTGGTAGACGGACCACTCACCTATATAAGATTGAATACAGTGGTAGACGGACCACTAACCTATGCTTTAAAGATTGAATACAGTGGTAGGCGGACCACTCACCTATATAAGATTGAATACAGTGGTAGAGGGCCCACTCATCTATATAAGATTGAATACAGTGGTAGACGGACCACTAACCTTTGTTATAAAGATTGAATACAGTGGTAGACGGACCACTTACCTTTGTTATAAAGATTGAATACAGTGGTAGGCGGACCACTCACCTTTGTTATAAAAATTGAATACAGTGGTAGGCGGACCACTAACCTATATAAGATTGAATACAGTGGTAGCTGGACCACTCACCTATATAAGATTGAATACAGTGGTAGGCGGACCACTCACCTATATAAAATTGAATACAGTGGTAGGCGGACCGACTCACCTTTGTTATAAAGATTAAATACAGTGGTAGGCGGACCACACATCATAGTTATAAAGATTGAATACAGTGGTAGGCGGACCAATAACCTTTGTTATATAAGATTGAATACAGTGGTAGGCGGACCACTAACCTTTGTTATATAAGATTGAATACAGTGGTAATCGGACCACTAACCTTAGTTATAAGATTGAATACAGTGGTAGGCGGACCACACACCTCTGTTATAAAGATTGAATACAGTGGTAGGCGGACCACTCACCTATATAAGATTGAATACAGTGGTAGGCGGACCACTCACCTATATTAGATTGAATACAGTGGTAGACGGACCACTCACCTATATAAGATTAAATACAGTGGTAGGCGGACCACACATCATAGTTATAAAGATTGAATACAGTGGTAGGCGGACCAATAACCTTTGTTATATAAGATTGAATACAGTGGTAGGCGGACCACTCACCTTTGTTATAAAGATTGATAACAGTGGTAGGCGGACCAATAACCTTTGTTATATGAGATTGAATACAGTGGTAGGCGGACCACCAACCTTTGTTATAAAGATTGAATACAGTGGTAGGCGGACCTCACACCTTTGTTATAAAGATTGAATACAGTGGTAGGCGGACCGACTCACCTTTGCTAGAAGATTAAATACAGTGGTAGGCGGACCACACACCTTTGTCATAAGATTGTATACAGTGGTAGGCGGACCACTAACCTTTGTTATAAAGATTGACTACAGTGGTAGGCGGACCACTAACCTTTGTTATAAGATTGAATACAGCGGTGGGCGGACCACACACCCTTGTTACACGATGAATACAATGGTAGCCGGACCACATACCTTTGTTATAAGATTGAATACAACGGTGGGCGGACCACACACCTTTGTTACACGATGAATACAGTGTTAGTCGGACCACTAACCTTTGTTATAAGATTGAATACAGTGGTAGGCGGACCACTAACCTTTGTTATAAGATTGAATACAGCGGTGGGCGGACCACACACCCTTGTTACACGATGAATACAGTGGTAGTCGGACCACTAACCTTTGTTATAAGATTGAATACAGCAGTGGGCGGACCAGACACCCTTGTTTCACGATGAATACAGTGGTAGTCGGACCACTAACCTTTGTTATAAGATTGAATACAGCAGTGGGCGGACCACACACCTTTGTTACACGATGAATACAGTGTTAGTCGGACCACTAACCTTTGTTATAAGATTAAATACAGTGGTAGGCGGACCACTCACCTTTGTTATAAAGATTGAATACAGTGTTAGTCGGACCACTAACCTTTGTTATAAGATTAAATACAGTGGTAGGCGGACCAACTCACCTTTGTTATAAAGATTGAATACAGTGGTAGTCGGACCACTCACCTTTGTTATAAAGATTGAATAAAGTGGTAGGCGGACCACTCACCTTTGTTATAAAGATTAAATACAGTGGTAGGCGGACCAACTCACCTTTGTTATAAGATTGAATACAATGGTAGGCGGACCGACTCACCTTTGTTATAAGATTGAATACCAGCTTTCATTGACTCTTTTATTTTCCCAGATTCTCTTAGCTTTTCAATAACTTGCTGACTACTTTCATTACAAGGAGAAACATCGACATTTTACCGAATAAACTTGAAAGAGCATAACCTACTGGGGCCATGTTCTACTAACATAGATAGCCTATGTCGGAGTGGCCAGGGAGAGTGATACCAAAGCACTACGAACTAGGTTACAACTGCTGAAATCAGGATATTTTTATATACGAATGACGTCTTTCGCAAATGCGTGGTGTAAGAAATGGGAACTGTTGTTATTTATTTGTATACTGATCTAGTGATCGAATCCTAGAAATGGGACGTCGACGAAACCATGTTTTAGCAGGAGATGCGATGTGTGAGATTGGAAGTGAGAAAGAACTTGTAGATGAGAGTATGACTGAGGCAATAAAAGAGTGGATAATGGAACTACTAGAGGAAGAACTTGTAGATGAGAGTATGACTGAGGCAATAAAAGAGTGGATAATGGAACTACTAGAGGAAGAACTTGTAGATGAGAGTATGACTGAGGCAATAAAAGAGTGGATAATGGAACTACTAGAGGAAGAACTTGTAGATGAGAGTATGACTGAGACAATAAAAGAGTGGATAATGGAACTACTAGAGGAAGAACTTGTAGATGAGAGTATGACTGAGACAATAAAAGAGTGGAACATGGAACTACTAGAGGAAGAACTTGTAGATGAAAGTATGACTGAGGCAATAAAAGAGTGGAAAATGGAACTACTAGAGGAAGAACTTGTAGATGAGAGTATGACTGAGGCAATAAAAGAGTGGATCATGGAACTACTAGAGGAAGAACTTGTAGATGAGAGTATGACTGAGACAATAAAAGAGTGGATCATGGAACTACTAGAGGAAGAACTTGTAGATGAGAGTATGACTGAGACAATAAAAGAGTGGATCATGGAACTACTAGAGGAAGAACTTGTAGATGAGAGTATGACTGAGGCAATAAAAGAGTGGATAATGGAACTACTAGAGAAAGAACTTGTAGATGAGAGTATGACTGAGACAATAAAAGAGTGGATCATGGAACTACTAGAGGAAGAACTTGTAGATGAGAGTATGACTGAGGCAATAAAAGAGTGGATAATGGAACTACTAGAGGAAGAACTTGTAGACGAGAGTATGACTGAGGCAGTAAAAGAGTGGATCATGGAACTACTAGAGGAAGAACTTGTAGATGAGAGTATGACTGAGGCAGTAAAAGAGTGGATAATGGAACTACTAGAGGAAGAACTTGTAGATGAGAGTATGACTGAGGCAATAAAAGAGTGGATAATGGAACTACTAGAGGAAGAACTTGTAGATGAGAGTATGACTGAGGCAGTAAAAGAGTGGATCATGGAACTACTAGAGGAAGAACTTGTAGATGAGAGTATGACTGAGGCAATAAAAGAGTGGATAATGGAACTACTAGAGGAAGAACTTGTAGATGAGAGTATGACTGAGGCAATAAAAGAGTGGATCATGGAACTACTAGAGGAAGAACTTGTAGATGAGAGTATGACTGAGGCAATAAAAGAGTGGATCATGGAACTACTAGAGGAAGTTCATGGGTAATCACATGTAGGTTATATGTTTGAGTGTAAATACTTACTTATCATTTTGGAATAACTCGAGCCATATAGCTACACCTTGTTTACCTAGAGCATGATAGTTAAATTCATATAGACCACTAGTTGGTGCAGTAAATGTTCCTGTGTTTAGATCATAGGCACCTTGGTCATCATAGAACACATGATCATAAACTACATTCGTATCCATATGAACTAGTTGATGGTTTGTTAGACCAGCAGAAAATCCAAACGAACCACCATCTACAAATATAAATGTACTTGTGTTTCAATTTTATAAAATTGCAAGGCCATATAAAACCTTTTTTAGACGAGACAAGGAGTTGAAGTTATTCATAGAACAACTTCTTTTGCTTTCATTTAATAAATGAGGCCAACTGAAATTGTGCAATAGTTATTCGTCACAATCGTGGAAGAAGCTATTGACTTAAAATGCTACTTTCTCTGTTTTAGTTCATTTTTCAAGGAGTTCCACAAACAAATGTATGAGTTACGTCCGGGAAGTATACTTGATGTTTTAGATTAGATCGTGTCCGACCAAACTTTTTTCCTCATTGACGTCACGTAACTATCTTCATTGTCTTTATCTATAAATGGCTATGTGCAATCGAAAAATGAACCATTTCTTTGAAAAATAAAAAGTGTTTGGAAATCGACCCAGAAAAATTAATAAAACACAGGAATCCGTTGATTGAGATAGGTAATCTTTTCGTAATTTCTGAGGTGATGAGTTACATATTTTTACTATATTTATATACATCGTATATATAAGTGTGTGTATACAGTAAAACTCGGATATAACATACTCGCTGGGCCAAAGAAAAAAGGTATGTTATAACCGAGGTATGTTATATCCATATAGCATACTACAGTAAAACTCGGATATAAATACTCGGTTATAACATACACTCGGTTACAACATACCATTTTTTCTGGCCCGTTTTTCATCCTGATATATAATATACTTAGTATGCTATATGGATATAACATACCTCGGTTATAACATACTTTTTTTCTTTGGCCTAGCGAGTATGTTATATCCGAGTTTTACTGTAAGTATATAATATCAGGATGAAAAACGGGCCAGAAAAAATGGTATGTTGTAACCGAGTGTATGTTATAACCGAGTATTTTATATCCGAGTTTTACTGTATACATTTTGTGGTAACACCATTGGTGATCACGTAATACGTTTTGTCTTCGACGAACGTACATAATTTTACCCGTAGTACTACCCGTTGTACTTTACTTGCAGGGTTATTTCCATTGATTGAATGAATGTAAAGGCAGTGGTTAAAGTAGCAACACATGACGTTACCGCTGTGAAGATTTTGTACCTTACCTGTAGCAAGATCATAATCAGTGGCAATTTGAACTCCGGAGAATGTTGAATAGATCTCATCAGGACTTCCATATAAGGTACTAGTTCTACCATTGTGGGATTTGATGGTTATTTGGTCCCCAGCATTTAGATGAAGTAATACACTATTCCCAGCATCAGCCCATTCTTGACTATCTTTGCCGTATATAGAACATACATATTGGTCATTACGAAACAGTTCTTGCCATTCTTCCTGATCTTGTCGAGCAAGACTTTAATAAATAATAGAGAAGTTTTTAATATAGAATAATAGATGTTTCACCATATCTCCGATACGCCAGCGGTGAAACATTCAAGATCTGGTTTTAAGAAGACGGTGAATTAAACACAGGTATTCACACGTGACATTTGAAGATTTTAAATGAAAAAAAAGCTTGTTTAAGTAAAATGAAACGATGCGTTGAAACAGTAAAACAATCAAACCTTTCACTTTACTAAAATGTTCAGGACAAGGGTGCATAGAATTTTCAAATACTTCATTCATGATATTGTTTTAAACAATTTTGATGTGGACATAAGCTTTCCAAAATAAGTTTCATTTCTTAGTTATAAGATTTTGATGCTAAGCAGGTCAAATCATGATCAAAATTTAGTTATCATGTGCCACGTAGAAAACAAAAACGCATTCAGTGCAAACAACTCTCCACATCTTGTATTTTATCTGACAGTCATTTTCAAACGTTCCGAGACAAATTTGTCAAAATTTGAAAAAAAAGAGATGTTTAAAATAACGTTTATTTAACAGAATCGCCAATGGCCACTGACAGTCCCTAGTGATGTTATAATTGACAGTAACATCTTGAACTAGTGTGTAAATGAGCGTGCTGCCAACACAAAGGATTGTAAATACGCTTGATTACATTGAAAGAACGTCTCCTCACTCAAAAAACAAAGCTATCAAAACATTTTTAAAATGATACTTTTTTGAAAAGGTTGTAATTTGAGTTGTACTAAGCTATGGTTCATCAAAGAAAACAGCTTTGGGGACTTTCTTTGGTTTAAAACGCTGAATGCGTCCATAAAATTAAAACAAATGATAGACCAACTTGTTTAAAAACAATGCTTCATTTTCAAAATATGGTACAATACAGGTCAACGTGAACAAACGGTAAAGTTGCGCTATAAAAGAACATATTGGTTATTGCAAAATTATACGATTTTGACGATTTTTAAGTTACAATTGCTTAATTTGAGAAGAACAAAGGTTATTATATTAAGATCGTTTCTGTATTAAGTCTATCGACTATGATGACTCTAATAGCAGAACTTAACTATCAAGAGTATTTTGTATGATGTTGGTCCTAGCAGTGAAACTTTACTGTATTAAAATTGGTAATTTTGTCATTTTGTGTATGGTAATTGGGTCCTAGCAGTGAATCTTAACTGAATAGAAATTAGTAATTGGGTTCAAACAATGACTTCCTGAATGGTAATTGGGTCCTAGCAGTGAAACTTTACTGTATAGAAATTGGTAATTGGGTCCTAGCAATGACTTTTCTGAATGGTAATTGGGTTCTAGCAGTGAAACTTTACTGTATTAAAATTGGTAATTGGATCCGAGCAATGACTTTTCTGAATGGTAATTGGGTCCTAGCAGTGAAACTTTACTGTATAGAAATTAGTAATTGGGTCCTAGCAATGACTTTTCTGAATCGTAATTGGGTCCTAGCAGTGAAACGTTACTGTATAGAAATTGGTAATTGGGTCCGAGCAATGACTTTTCTGAATGGTAATTGGTAATTGAGTCCTAGCAGTGGAAGTTCACTGTACGGTTATTGGTATTTGGGTCCAAGCAAAATAACTTTCTGTATGGTAATTGGTAACTTTGTCCTGGTAGTGGAAGTTTACTGTACGGTTATTGGTAATTGAGTCCTAGCAAGGACTTTTCTGTATGGTAATTGGTTCCCTGGTAGTGGAACTTTACAGTACAGTAATAAAGGTAAAAAGTTACCTAAAGAAATGGAAGAGATATAGACCACCAGATGGCGCTGTGTAGATTCCTGTTGTTTGATTATAACCTTGATTTACATCAGTTAATATATTATTATATAATACTGGAGATCCTGAGCTAACTACTTGATGTTGACTTAAAGTTGCTGAGAAAGCTGATAGACTGGCACCTTCAATAACTAGAAATATAAAATTAACATAAAATATTTTACAACAAAAGGATTTTAGTTTAAACAATTTCAGCTCGGTATTGAAACATTTTTTTTGAAACTTGCGTCAAACCAAATCTTATCCACCCGGTACTAACGGATTAGGATCAAAGTCCCTTATACAAGGACACAACCGAGTGGGTTTCGATGAAGGTTCGAACCAATGCGTAGCTTACTTTTCAATGTTTAAAGCTCTATATACCAGTTTTGTTTATTGCTATTGGATTTCATACATAGCGAGTTTGGAATAAGATCACTGTGTGAAGCGTATCTCAAGGCATCAGTAATCAAGATCACTGTGTGAAGCGTATCTCAAGGCATCAGTAATCAAGATCACTGTGTGAAGCGTATTTCAAGGCATCAGTAATCAAGATCACTATGTGAAGCTTATCTCAAGGCATCAGTAATCAAGATCACTGTGTGAAGTGTATCCCAAGGCATCAGTAATCAAGATCACTGTGTGAAGTGTATCCCAAGGCATCAGTAATCAAGATCACTGTGTGAAGTGTATCCCAAGGCATCAGTAATCAAGATCACTGTGTGAAGCGTATCCCAAGGCATCAGTAATCAAGATCACTGTGTGAAGTGTATCCCAAGGCATCAGTAATCAAGATCACTGTGTGAAGTGTATCCCAAGGCATCAGTAATCAAGATCACTGTGTGAAGTGTATCCCAAGGCATCAGTAATCAAGATCACTGTGTGAAGTGTATCCCAAGGCATCAGTAATCAAGATCACTGTGTGAAGTGTATCCCAAGGCATCAGTAATCAAGATCACTGTGTGAAGCGTATCTCAAGGCATCAGTAATCAAGATCACTGTGTGAAGTGTATCTCAAGGCATCAGTAATCAAAATCCTTTATACATGGAGGTAAAATTTCGTATTCGCATATAGTTGCAACTACTAGAAAAGTTTTATAATCATACATACATGTACACTATTAGTTGAATATTGACTAAACAAACTCACGTGATTCCGAAGATCCAAGTTGTACACCAGTAAATGTTGTATATATTTCACTATCTGTACCATATATATGTACTTCATAATCACCTCGTACTTTTACTTCCACAGTATCACCTGTCATCAATGGTAGAACCACAGCATTACCAGCGGCAGCGTAGTCAGAGTTTGTATGACCCCAGAGTGTAGCTACAAGTTGTGTATTATGATAGATCTCTAGAAATATGTTGGTACCACTTTTTGTTAAAGCATATACTTGGAACTTGTATAGACCGTCAGCATTACAGACGAATCGTCCGTTGGTCAAAGTTGGGTTTCCATGGGAAGTGATTACCTATTTGTAAGAAAGACAATGTATACATGCACATTGTTTATTACATAGAGTGTTCAATGTTTAGTGGCGGACTGTAACAAATCCTCATTCAATTCTTCGCGGACTATTATATAAGACCACAAATGCGCAATTAAAAGGAACAATTACTATTGCAATTACAATAATTCACTTTGAGCGTTAACATCACACAGATGATGCAGTTTAAGCAAGTATATCTTAAATGGTTTAGTGTTCAAATGATCAGTAAATGTAATGGCAATTTCCCATGTATCGCTTTCGTTTGTTGTATAATTCCGTGTTGATATACTCCATCAAATCCCATGTCTGTAGCGTGTTCAATTACACAAAACGTTACAGAACGTTACATAACGGTACCTTCGGAACTCCTCGGCCATTCGCTGCGAATAATCTTATCTAATAAACAAATATGCGATCGTTAAGGCAAGGAGTGATGTTTCAAAATTTACGGACTAAAACGAAACATCATCCATTGCCTAAACGATCATATATTTGTTTACTTTAACACCGGTAGTTTCCAAATAGCGTCTAAATATGTCCGAGATTTTTCGCAACGAATGGCCGAGGAGCTCCAAATGTAACGTGACAGAGCGTTACAGAACGTTTGCGGTAACTGAACACCCTACTGACAGCGCTATTAGGTTTTAATGTTTTATAGCGTCACATACTTTACATATTACATGTACACAAACATACCTAATCTACTATAAATCATTCGGCCACTTTAACATGCATATTAAGACAGAAGCGTAAAGAAATATAACTATAGCAGTTACAAGGGCTTATCCGTGATATTAAAAGAGTACATGAACTATACTATTCTATTTATAAAGTAGTATATACTCGCTCATACATTTAAATCTAACCGTACATTAACTTTTTTTGTGTCACCATAATTATTATGATAAAAACATAATTATAGAGATACGTACATTATAGTTCCCTGGGACAAACAGTTTAGATATATTATTTTTAGTAACAATCAGGCAACTGTATCAATGCTATGACAAAATCAATTATAGCTGGTGACCAACGAGAGCGTACCTGATCATGTCTTGATCATGTAATGGTCTAGTAACAGACATGAAAGTAAATCAAAAGAGGCTTGTTCTCATTTTATGGAAACAAAGAGTGACTTTACTTACTACATTAAAAGGCACATCTGTGTTGCTGGCTGCAGCCACGTGATCAACATGAGCATTTTGTCCAAGAGTAAAGGCTATAGGATTAAAGACAGCCTTCCCTAAAATATAATAATTGCATGGTATTTTACTTGGTTTTGATTGTCTCTATCGCGCTGTAATTTTAATAAAGATTATTGTTCTAAGACACTAACTGTTTTCTATGTCAGCACTAAATAGGCCATGGTATGGCTGAATATTATGGTAATTGCTATACCAGTTGAAAATGAAATTAAAACATGATCGTAAAATGACTTTTGAACCGTCTGCGAGATATCAATGAGAATTACAATAATATATGTAATACTTTGTAAAGTGATTCCAACTTATGAAAACCATTCAAAATGTTATCTACTTTAAAGATAACAACATGGCTTTACTGCATCGAGGTAATCAATGCGCTGACGACACAGTTTGAACGAGTTCATTTTATATGAGCAATGCCTATATATAGGATAACTGATAAGACAGTTATTACATAAAAGTCTAATGTATTTGGGCTGGAGGCATTCTTTCACAAAAATAAAATTCATTGTCATCATTACCATTGTCAAAACATCGGTTTTATAATAGGTCATGTATACATGATTTTGTTCTTTTAGAATAAAATATTCCTACCACAAGTTAATAAAAAAAATGATTCCTAATAATTTAAATGTATATACTAAATATATTTCATTCTTTATTAAGAGACCACTCTGACTCATAGGACTGATATGTAGTCTAAATTCATAAATAGTATGTTTACAATATGTAAGCCTGTTACTGCGCGCCGGGATTTGGATACTCGTGCCCGAGGGGGTGCGGGTTCGAATCCCACCCGGGGAGGTTATACCCTTCCATGAAAATTTGACAATTATGTCGATTTTCCTCCATTGATTAGATAACATGGAGAAGTTTCCGGCCTTGTGGAAGGGTAGGTGAGTACTGGTTATAGACAATGGTCCAGGAAAGCTAGGTTAGGTGCGCTGGACGCCGTGAAATGACCTAAATTGTGTTGATACGGCGTTAACTCCAATAAATAAATAAATATAAATACTGTTACAAAACACTGATTTTAGAGGATATGGTATCTATAGCTAATATATTTAACCACGATGATAGATCACTTAAATAGCAAGACATTTTTAAACTACCTGTACTATATATGTATTCATTGTTTATAATAACAATTACTTTATTTTGATATCAATGACATGACACATAGCATACAAAAGTGAGTAACACAGAATGTATAATGCCATAATTATGCCATGCACATCAATACCGGGGATGACACAAAAAAGAGATAAATCTCTTATTTCCATTGTGGTCCCCGACATTGTTGGCATCACACTGACAAACTGACAATCAAAGGTGTATCACAGGAATAAAATAATGAATGAACAAAAATTCATATTATAATAGTATAAAAATGTTACCGAAATAAGAACAAACAAAAAAAAACAACAAAAAGAACTATTAAATAAATAAATAATAAATTAATCAAAGTTAAATAAATAAATAAGTACACTAAATGTATGTAAATTTTAAGATACTAGCTGGATTAAGAATGTTATATTGAAAAACAAAAATTAAAGTGACAAAGAATTGACATGGATAATGGATTGTAAAAAGTAACTCTAAAATGTGCATTGTCCCAGCATATTTTTCTTAACATTAGATTTGACTAGTTTTACATTACAGTCATGCCTTTTGTCTTGGGGTAAAGCATTCCATAGCTTACAATCCCTATATGCAAAAGATTTATGACCCATGGTTTTAACTTCGGGAATTGTAAAACAGTCTCTATAATTCAACTTGCATAATGAGTTAACATGATTTTGAGGCAATATAACTCGAAAACGAGTATGGTAATTATGAACCTCAAATACAGGCTGAAAATGTGTATTTAGGTATTCTGCGACTATGTAGTTCTTTATTTTAAAAACATGAGTTAAAATAATTTGGTCAACACTATCACTTAACAGGGAGCCAATTCAAAGTCTTAAAATGATCGTTATTTATGTGAGAAGTAGCAGACAGATTAAAAATGAACCTTATTTATTTGGAGTAGATTGCAGTCTAGTTTGAAGAGTCTTGGTCAAACTTAAATACCAAAATGAACATGCGTAGTCAAAATGACATTGGATAAGGGACATGATGATAAGTTTTTGGTGTAATCTGTTAGAAATTTACTTTTCTATACAGAAATTTTAGTTTAGAATAAGCTTTTTTAATACGAGCATTTGCCATTTGCTCACCAGATAAACATTGATCCAAAAAAGCTCCAAGATATTTAACAGACTTAGCTGGTTTGATACTTTGACCATTACAACTAATTTTTAGATCAGGTTGAGAAGACAATTTACGTTTAGAACCAAGAAGTATGGATTCGGTTTTGCCAAAGTTTATTGCAGACAAGCCTCTCACTTACAGATCTTAATTCAGAGGACAGTGTTTTTTCAATTTCACTTAATTTTTTTTACCAGAAAAGAGATTTCCAGAGTCGTCTGCATATAATAAAAGTTTGTTTCAATTTTGAATACATTAAATCATATCATTTACATATATCAAAAAGAAGAGAGGTCCAAGAATGGAACCTTGTGGTACACCACATGTTACACCATACTTTACGTTGAGAAGAAAAAATACCAGACATATCAACAAGTTGTGTGCGTGAATTAAGATAAGAATGAAACCAATTTAATGCTTCATTACTAAGACCAATAGCTTTAAGTTTCATTAGTAAAATCACATGATCAACTGTATCAAATGCCGCCTAAAAGTACCATACCAACCATATTACCCTTATCCGATTCAAATTTTATGAAATCGGCCAAATAGATCAAACAAGTATCGGTAGAATTACATTTTCTTAAACCAGATTGCATACTTTACATGAGATTTTTACTTATAAGATATTCTTCCATTTGATCAAATGACTCGTTCTAAAAACACATAATGATAAAACACATAAAATTGATACCGGACGATAGTTTTCCACTTCTGATTTATTTCCTTTTTTGTAAAGGCACTACCCTAGCAGATTTCAACTCATCTGGAACTACATCCTGAATAATTGATAAATTTACAATGTGTGCTAAAGGAGAAGCAATAATAGAAGAACCATCTTTTATAAACTTTGCTGGAATACCATCTAACCCAGTGGCCTTGTCCTTGCTAAGCTGTTGTAAATATTTAAAAACTTTGTGTTCAGAAACAATTGGAAAAGAAAAACTTCCAGTTCTAAATCCCTTTGAGTTTTAAAAATTTGATTAAAAAGTCCACCCATATTTGTTAATGCAATTTGGTAGATTTTCAACAAGTTTGGAGGCAACAGTTGTATAAAATAAGTTAAAATTTCCAGCAATGTTTAATCCATCACTACATATTTCACCATCAATGTTCAAACTGATTTTGCTTGCACAAGATTTAAACTTTTTTGATGGGAGACCTAGTTCTTTTAGAGACTGCCATAATGATTTTGGATTATTATTTATTATCTTCTAGCTTATCATTAAAATGTGTTTTCTTAGCAGAAATTTAACTACCTATATCATTAGTACCAACAAAATGATGTATTATTTCTATGTGGTACGTACCTTGAGAAAAGAGAGTCACTAAGACAAAACACAAGTAGAACAACATGATAGGTTTTCTTACACCAACTGTTTAATGTACGACTAACACTTGTACTAGACTGTATGTAACTGATAACATGTTTGACCTTAAACCTTAGAAGAGATAAGACAATACATTGTATTCATATAGATATAAGATGACATATAGCACGTTCACATTGTATTCATATAGACATATGATGACATATACTTGTAGCATGTACACATTGTATTCATATAGATATACGATGACATATAGCATGTTCACATTGTATTCATATAGACATATGATGACATATACTTGTAGCATGTTCACATTGTATTCATATAGATATATGATGACATATAGCTTGTTCACGTTGTATTCATATAAATATATGATGACATATACATGTAGCTTGTTCACACTGTATTCATATAAATATATGATGACATATACATGTAGCTTGTTCACACTGTATTCATATAAATATATGATGACATATAGCATGTTCACATTGTTTTTATATAAATATATGATGACATATAGCATGCCCACGCTGTATTCATATAAATACAATATGACATATACTTGTAGCATGTTCACATTGTATTCATATAGACATATGATGACATATAGCTTGTTCACATTGTATTCATATAAATATATGATGACATATAGCTTGTTCACATTGTATTCATATAAATATATGATGACATATAGCTTGTTCACATTGTATTCATATAGACATATGATGACATATAGCTTGTTCACATTGTATTCATATAGACATATGATGACATATAGCTTGTTCACATTGTATTCATATAGACATATGATGACATATAGCTTGTTCACATTGTATTCATATAAATATATGATGACATATAGCACGTTCACATTGTATTCATATAGATATATGATGACATATAGTATGTTCACATTGTATTCATATAGATATATGATGACATATACATATAGCTTGTTCACATTGTATTCATATAGATATATGATGACATATACATATAGCATGTTCACATTGTATTCATATAGATATATGATGCCATACATGTATAGCTAAAATGTTTTACATAATCCCTAACAGGGCGCGCCAACAATTGATTACGGCTTAATTTCAGACATTCTACAAATAGACATGCGACGGTCTAAAACGCTGACACATCTTGCTTGAATGTTTTACTAAATGAAAAGATGTAATACACGGCATTTTTGGAAATGTTTATACTTGTTTAAACAGCTTACCATTTACATGTGACTCGACTATGCTGTCGAGATCTAATAATGTGAGCATGTGCAAACGGGAAACGAAAGAGCGATAACGCGCTCATCCCGCGGGGCGACACATGAAAACACATGCGATAAAATGCCTGTTTGTCATATATTCGTCCGGCAGGTTCGCGAGACGAAAACACAAAGATGCAAAAAATAAGACAAAACCACGACAAGAAAATGTGTCATACTTTTGTAAAAGTTTTGTCGCGTGATTATGTTTTCGCTTTAAACTTTCTCGGGCAAAATCACGACACATTATAAAAATGTCGTATGAATGTATTATTGTATGGCGCCCTGTGGCGAAAAATACGTCAAAATGACCATTTTATCGTACTGCGTGTTTTTATGTGGCGCACCATAACATTAAAGAACTAGCTAGCGAACAGTTTTTGCTACTTGAATACATTTGTAACACTACAATATTTTGGAGGTTCCAGTTTGGGGTTTGCTGTCTTGAAACAAACACTTTTCATGGTACTTTGGTAGTTTGAAATGCCTTTTAAAATGCAATGTAGCGATTTCCTGACACAACTAGCTCTCACACCGTCTGTAAAATCAGTTTAATTCTCACTTGATTTATCTGTTTAATCGTTACATTTCAGCGAAGTCTGTCAACAGCTACATATTATTGGACAAAACCGATAGAGTTCAGATTGGTGCTCACCATTCCGCCTCAGTCACTTCAGTATAGACTTTCAACAGATTCCTGACTGTAACTGAAATTCCATCGAAGGTGCCGATCATGTTTGCTTGCAGAAGCAGATAAAAGCGACGAAACACTCGTAATTAAACATTTTCAATCACAATAGTAGCTTATCTATGGACTATTAAAGTCTTATTGTTTAATTCTTATACAGACAACTGGACAATTGACAAAAATAGATTTTGTGACTGTATTCATGCTCAGATAATTCCTGATTAAAGTAAAAACATTTAAAACTCATCTGTTTATGTTAATACAGGAAATAGATTCACATGTTTGATTATATTTTATTTCTTTTATTACATCATGTGTATCCTTTAACAAGTAAATAGATATTATAAACAGGAAATCATCACTGGAAGTAGGCTCCATTACACGGTATACTACAAAGCTATGATTGTTGTCCTCCTTTGTCAAGTGTACTTTAGATTCAATGGATAAATACAGAATTGTTTAAAAGTAGTTTGCAATACCTTTCCATAGCAGAAAAAGCGAATAGTATTACTAACGGCTTTCCAGACAAGTCCACATTTTTGGCTGTTAATATAATAATTTTAGCTATAACAAAAATAGGAAAGCTGCACGGCTTGCTTATACGGTAGCGTACAAGTCTCCTGATCGAGAGGTCTTAGGTTCAGTTTAGATGCGGGGTTTGTTTTCGTGTAGCATGGTCATAAAATGATTTATCTGGCCATTCTCTTTCCGACAATTGATTCTATTTTTAGGGCGGTTGTCAAATACTGACATAGGTATGCGCATAAATACTGGTTAACAGCTACAGAGATTCAGCTTTTCTGGGAACAGGAAGTAAGTTGACTGACCGCCGTGATATAACCTATGAAATGTGTTGCTACGGCGTTAAACCCAACCAAAATATAGGGACATGTACGTTGATGTCGGCACGTTATTGTGTCAAATCACTTTACAGCGAATGAAGTACATGCATATATTGTATTATAGTAACTAATACATTCAAATGTTATGAAAATAATTTTACCAATTGTCATTTTCCTTAGGTATCAAGTTACAATACGTCAACAGTAGACTGATGGTTAATAGAATGGTTCTAACACTGAAAACATTCGATAAATATGTTTATCGAAGCCCTTTGAATCGATGCCAAACCAGCAAATGTGATTTATTTATTTTTACTTTCATATTTTTTTAATGTCAAAATAAATATTCCTCATCATGTACTTGACATTTGTCGCAGAATATATTGTTCCAGAGTAATGTACTAGCTTTAAATACAATACGTCATACCATTAGCTTTTAATTCTCATTATTTCAATGTATAAAACATGCTTTACTCGTGGGATCCTTTGTAAACATTTTGAGGCTCAAATATGACATTGTTTTATTATTTTGTGTTGTGATAAATATTTGTTTTACAAACCTTTTGGCGATAAATGTGAAAATGGATTCAATTGTGTCTTTATATTTTATCATATCGTGAAATAACGTTTTAAACAAAGTACGCGTGATTCAGCGATATATACGTACGCTGTTTAGAGTACATAAATGTATGGTAAAAGTTTCTGATGTACATGATAAGTCACAAAGAATGATAAATGATGTTTTAAATTTATGGTTTGATGACAAATGTTTCAGTGTTTTGTCAGCTGACAAAACATAAGAGCTGAAAGTTTTGTTCTATGATATGGTATCTTTGTACTTGTCATTAATTGACCAGTTGCTAAGTGTAAGGGACAACTCTATAAAGAAGATATACTTGGTTTTACATGAGTGTGCCATTACAAATGTAAATTTATTTTGTTCATGTCATCTACAATATGTTATAAATACTATATAAATATTCTAGTCCATATACTGATGGGCGTCATACCTTATATTCAACAAAGAAAGTATCTTTATTTAATATCCTTTCGTTCCATTCGGTTTCCGTTGTAGTTTTGCAGTTCTTCGCAATATTTGGGATGCACCATTCATTTTAGTCCTTTTAAAAAAAGGTTGGTTTTACTTCTGTACTGAACACCAATCAGATTGGTGACAATTTTCTTATTCTTGCGTTAGTTACATGATATACATGTACCATTTTAATAAATGTTTACTTACTTTTAAATCATATAATACGACACCACCTACATTTTTCAGTTTAATTTAAATCAACCGTCAGCGGAACCTACCATTACCCAATTGTTAAATTCTCCCTACAGTACAGAGGAGTTAATGTATTGACAGTTGAATAAAATTTAACAATATAAACACTTTGTTTCACATAAGGCATGCCATGTTTGATATTCTCAGAATTTTAGACCGAGTCAGATATTACTTTACAGCATTTTATTTAAATATTGAAAGTATAATATAACTAGAAATTCCTTATACTCGCCATTCAATTTCTATTGTTCAATATACACCCGATTGATCATTTAATTAATTCATAATACCCATTTCTATATTTTCTAATTGTACATCAATCATTGCATAGACGACATTTTTCTAACGTGAAAAAATTATTTTAGATTTTAAGCTGAACTCGTTTATTTTTGGACTTTTAGTTAGGAACCAGGCTGTATTAACCAACGGACATTCAACGGATGTATATGTGAATTTCTAATAAACGTAACAAACTGAGTGTCTCATAAACTTGGTTAAATAAGATTGTGTAAATTTAAGTTTGAATTGTGTATTGCGAGCATTGGACAG
The DNA here is from genome assembly GCA_025267735.1 of Mactra quadrangularis. Classification (NCBI taxonomy): domain Eukaryota; kingdom Metazoa; phylum Mollusca; class Bivalvia; order Venerida; family Mactridae; genus Mactra; species Mactra quadrangularis. The sequence goes on along the minus strand of CM046294.1, from coordinate 34,340,816 downwards.
TGATTTAAGTTAAATAGAGTAACCCATTTATTTGACTGAAATTCTGACATTTTATTTTCGTATGATAATCTACTTTAACGGTCTAGTGTCTACCATTATTATATACAATTAAAGGGTGTTCATTACTGTGTAGATCTATTGATGTATTTTCAAATGATCTACACGTATTACGCAAATGTTTGAATAAGTTAGAAAAAAGGTTTTGAATTGACTTTCAAAGATAATTATTCTCTCACATTACGAAAAATATTTTATGTTACCAAACATATTTTAACATTAATTCAAACATCTAAATTTCAGACTCTGATTAAAACAATCAGTATGGAACATAACTAGAAAAACCGGTTCAGAGAAAAACGAACCGGTTAAAAACCGTCAGAAGTCGTATTGCAATATTAACCGGTATATCGGTTAACCGTTACACCCCTACCAGCTGGGGTTTTTATATAATCTAAGCTAATTTTCATAATTCTTAACGTTTTATACAATGCTAACAAAACAGATGCAAGTAAATTGCATTTTTGTAATGCTGTTCTAAGCAAAAATAGTCAAGTAAAACGTAAAGCTAAACAATAATACTTCAATACTGAACGATAAAAATAAGTTCCATGAGTAAAAATTCGCCTCGCCAGTTTTGAAAGTAAATTAAAAATTTAACAATAAAAATGATTTAAATAGCAGTGTTTCCGTTGATGATTTCAAGGATTATTTTGGAAATATATCTAACATGTCATTTGGTAATTTCTCAGATGAAGATATACCTCCACATTCTAGAATATATCAACAATATATTAAAGAACTTGACATGCCTATTTCGATTAATGAAATTAGTAAAACTATCTTTTTAATGAAACGTCATAAAAGTTGCGATAATAATAATTTGGTTGTTTATTTCTTTATCGACGCCAATGAGATTGTGTTTCCATATTTAAGTACTATTTTCAATTATATTTTTGACAATAGTATTTAACCTGATGTTTGGTGTAAAGGCAATATAGTACCAATTTTAAGACAGGTGTCAGAGCAATTGCTACTGGACCTAAAAACTATTAAATCCAAACTTATTGGTATACGTTGGACAAAAAATATTGTATAATAAGTATTAAACTTAATTTCTAGGTTCTTTGCAAATCGTTTTAAGCGCTGCCCATAGCAAAAACTATTTTATGTGCTCATTGTTTTTGGAAGCAATTGGCTGGTGTATAAATAACTTGATTTTAAACATGTAATGGTTAATGAAAAGTATTGTATGCAAAAACACTTCATGCACTAAAAAGTAGTAATTGTTGTCATTGGCACGTGCGATATTGTAATAACAAACGAGTATGGAATAACATGAACCCTATATTTATTAGATAGACAAGAAGTTTAACAGTTATGTGCATATGGTTGTCGACTTTAAATGGTGTTTAATCTGTCATTTGCAAATTGTACATATAAATAGAAAGTTAAGTGGTGTATTAATATACGAAAATTTTTTAAAGAAGCACGGAGTGTCGATGAAGTAAAACTGTTTGGTCATTTGACGTCACAAAAACAAATTCGCCATAAATGCAATTATACATATTGTATTAGAATAACTCCTTTGCCGGTTCATTACGTTCAGAAATATTAATAGATACCATAAGGAAACAATAGTCTTTCCCAAGAGGGTTAATGTACTAATCACACTATTTGTTTACATTCATAGCGAACGACTAGCTTACGTTTTATTACCCCCATATGCAAAATACTAAACTAATCTCCCTACAGCGATTTGTCTAGTGCAAGAAAGTAGTCATTAAATTGATTCGGCAATACCTTGATGAGATTCAACTAATTGACACGTATACATGTGCACTTTGAGAGGCATTGTTTCATGACATTGTCTGACGTCAGTCTCTTTGTATATAGTTCGTGTACAGTGCGAACAAACACAAAAATTCATAATTACTGTAACTACACTTTTGTACCAAGGAAAGGGTAAGCCTAATTATGTAGTGCATTCTAAAACTATAAACACATAAACCGCGTTTTTATTTAAACCTTCTTAATGCTAAAACCATTGCATTGTATATTAACTCCTTGGAGCAAATTATTTAATATGTTATAAAATAAGATAAATGTCTTGCATGTATGGCGAATTTTGTTTCTGTGACGTCATATGAACTAACTTTATTTAAAAGGTAGGAATATCGCCACACATAATTTACATTTGTTCCATAGTTGTTTCAAACATGCAACGTCTTTTTTTCATTATATTTTGTAAATGATATGTTAAGTTACGGGTGGGAACTAACTTCATTAAAAAAATAATAAATTCATTTCTACGGAAATAAACGAGCGGTTAAACAGCTTAACTTGAACAACTATTGTCACTACGGAAAGGTACTGTACGTCATTTGTTGTAATTTTGCCTGATCAAGTGTGAAGCAAGAACATATTTTAACGACAAAACTTTTACGAAGTACGACACATTTTCTTGTTTTTCCCCCTTAACTTTGCATCAGCGAAGTCAACAGCTACATTTATATTGAACAAAACCGATCGAGTTCAGATTGGTGCTCACCATTCCGCCTCAGTCACTTCAGTATAGACTTTCAACAGATTCCTGACGAGCATTTCAATGTAAAACACGTTCTCCTTGACTGTCAGGATCTTAAATACATTCGTGACAAACATTTTAAAGTAAACTCACTTAAAGACCTTTTTTGAATCTGTATCATCATATGCGATACTTAACTTTTTGAAAGAAATAAATGTTTATAATAAGATATAGAGCTTTACATCACTAATTTCGTTTGAATTAATAGTATCATTGATTGCTTTCGGGGCGATATGACCTTTTTGTGTTGGTGCGCCGTAAAACCCAAACAAGCAAACAAACAAACAAACAAACAGGTCCCTGACTGTAACTGAAATTCCATCAAAGGTGCCGATCATGTTTGCTTGCAGAAGCAGATAAAGGCGACGAAACACTCGTTATTAAACATTTTCAATCACAATAGTAGCTTATCTATGGACTATTAAAGTCTTATTGTTTAATTCTTATACAGACAAATGGACAATTGACAAAAATAGATTTTGTGACTTTATTCATGCTCAGACAATTCCTGATTAAAGTAAAAACATTTAAAACTCATCTGTTTATGTTAATACAGGAAATAGATTTACATGTTTGATTATATTTTATTTCTTTTATTACATCATGCGTATCCTATAACAAGTAAATATATATTATAAGTAGGCTCCATTACACGGTATACTACAAAGCTATGATTGTTATCCTCATTTGTCAAGTGTACTTTAGATTCAATGGATAAATACAGAAATAGTAAAAAGTAGTTCTATGCTGCAATATCTGTTTACAACAGTACAGCCTTGATGGATGAATGATTAAATATATGTACATATGTATAGTGTTACTTTCAGACACTACTAAATTTGTGGATTCACTCTTATGACATTTTACACGTACATTGACTGCCCCTATTGTAAGAATAGCCAGAAGCTGCTTGAGAGACATATTGGAACTTTAGATACTTTATACTTCCTAATACAGGAAAGATTTATAAAATCCACGTTGAGTTGTTTTCTGTGCCTACTATCATTATATTTCTAAAGTTAAAATCAGTAAAATTTAGTAACTTCAAAGAAATAGCCGCATTCCGGTATGGCTACATTGATTCCTAATTTTGAATCAAAATAAGCTATTGTAGTATTGTATCTATATTGTTTTACATGTATACTTACAGTTTGATGTTAAAGTCATTCTGTTATTTTGCTTACTAGATTTTGGGTGTTCATTAATATAATCAGACAGTGTTAGGGTAATAGAATTAACATCTAAATCTTTATATTTAAATTGTGGGAATATTTATAGTATTGTAAAGTTAATATCGTTAGATTTTCAACCAGGATCAAGGAACTGTTAGATTTTCAACAAGGACCTCAGCGAACAGTTGGATTTTACATACTTAAGGGTGTATCAGGATTTGAAATTGAAAAAAATCTATGAAGTCGGTGGGGTAACTAAACATATTAAAATATCCATAAATTCCAAAATAATTTTAATATATTGTGTAAGTGCTACGTCCAGTGTATAGACATGACAATGGAAATATAAAAAAAACTCAACAAATAAGACATTTAGAAAGAAATGAAAACATTTAACCTAACCTTGAAATAGCCTTCCGAACGTCAGTCCAAACACATAATTAAAGTACTTTTTTTCTTAAATCCAAATGTTGATATAGGATGTCCATGTAACATATTACAATGTCTTAGGGTGAATTACACAAAAAGTATTTCCAAATGCAACTATTATGATTTATCCCAACACAATCATTACACGTTTTAACTCACAGTTTATATCACAGTAGCCCATTGCAATTTTCCCCTCATATTATATGCTTTATGTATGTGATATGAAGGAAAATGTTTTCATTTCTTTCTAAATGTCTTATGTGTTGAGTTTTTTTAATATATTTTCACTGTCACGTCTATACACTTGATGCATCACTTACAAAATATATCAGAATTATTTGGAATTTATGGATATTTTGATATAATTGGTTACCCCACCCACTTAATAGATTTTTTTCAATTTCAACAAATGATAGACCCTTAAGGCTTTATTAAAAATTACATAGTTTCTTCTGTTTGTAACTTTCTGTACACTTTCGTTAAATAAGTTTGTATATACACATTGTAGTTGGTTGTTCATATTTGTTTAACGTCAAAATATAAATTTCTCATCTTTTATGTGATTGTTGTTGTGTGATACATTGTTTCAGCTCTACATACAGTACGTCACACCATTAGCTTTTAATTCTCATTATGTCAAGGTGTAAAACTTGCTTTTCCCATGGGACCCATTGTAAACATTTCGAGGCTCAACTATGACATTGTTTGAACAAGTTTTGCTTTACCAAAGTTTTTTGGCGATAATCGTGAAAAATGGATTCAATTATGTGTTTTAATTTTATTTTTTCGTGAAATAACGTTTCAGACAAAGAACGTGTGATCTAGCGAGATTTATGTACGCTCTATTTAAAGTAAAGTAAAAGCTTTCGATGTACGCGATAAGCCTAAAAGAATGATATATGATATTTTAAGTATATTAGGTATCATGAAAATTATTTTAGTGTGTTATAAGTTGACAAAACATATAACCTGTAGGTTTGGTTCTATTATACTGTAATTTTGTACTTACTTTATTTGCCGCAATCATTTCATCACTCGCGAAGAGTAGGCGACATTTTTATGAAGAGGATTGACATGGTTTTATAAGGGTGTATTATTTCCAATGTTATTTTAGTGAGAATACGTTTACAAAAATTATCAGATTCTATTTTCTATCCATCCACATTACTTGTAAACTGATCGACGTCATACCTTAAAAAGTTAAAGTGCGGTTGAAAGTATGCTTCCATATTCATATCAGCCGACTTAACAAGTTTATACTATAATACCTGATCATTGAAGTCCTTTTCAGGCAAGTGTCCCTCACGGTACCCATTTAAACCTGGGTGGAGTTGAACAACAGCAGGTAAATTACTTGTTCAATGAATTTTGCAGTGCTCTTTCCTAAGCGTGGGTCTTACCACTGGACCACGGCTCTAAACTTTTATTCATTAAAGAAAGTATCTTTATTACTTGTTCTTTCGTTACATTCTGGCTCGTCGTAGTTCTGCAGGTTTGCGCAATATTTTGCACCATTCATTTTAGTCATTTTAAAGTAGCTTGTGTTTATTCCTTTTGACATGAGCTGGACGCCAATCCCAGTGATGACTGAATTCCAATCTCTTCGTAATGGAAAACAATTTCAATTCTATAAAATTCTAACCTTGTAATCGTAAAAAGTTCAGTGCTTCTGTGTTTTGATTATTTGTTCCTTTAATATCAGTCATTAGTTTTTTTAATATAGGTATGTATGTATGTATGTATTTCCTCCAGATATGTACGATATGTTGAATTGTTTTAGAGCAACTGTAATAATCCACCTACAATACTTAAGTATAAAAATTGTGAGTTGCTCTCTCTTGAACTGGGTAAATTAGGAGAAATACATGACACTATTGTTGTATATAATGATTCAATGTTACCAAGTTTGTATAGTTGTTCTCTAACTATAGTTATTAAATACACTACTGCAAATTGTTGTTCACAGACATTTTTGTGACTATTCATGATAAGATATTTCTTGGAAAAATATTCAAACTCATATGATTATGTTGAGACAGGAAATATGATCAAATGTTTGATTATGTTTTATGTATCTATTAAATCATGTGAATCCTACTACAAGTATAAGGTAGTTTGTGTTAAACATGGAAAACATGAAATATTTCAATAAATATCGGATGGAATCAACTAAAATTTTGTATGCGATCATAACTAGCATTTTCCTTTTCAATTCCAAATAAGCAGATTTTTCCTATCACATGATATGCTTTCCATAAACAGGCAATGCAAATTTTGAAGCCAAAATCGGGTTTTGTGAAATGGGTACGGGCCATAATTAGAACAGCCATATAAAAGTAGATGCTAAATTATTGTTAAATAAGACGGATCTCCGCTTTACAAATAAACAGACCGTCGACTGTCTATTTAAGCGTCAAATCCCCAGTAAATTCACGGGATTCTATATAAATACAATGAAAGTATGACAATGTTATAATCAGAAGAGCTTTTTATCCCTCCTGCCGGAATTTTGATAAAAAATTGAAAATACTTTGCATCACACCTTATGGATTTTTTTTGTATTTATTCCTTAAAAATTCTAAAAACATTAAATCAAGAAGAAAAAGATGAAAAAGTCTATTGATTGAGAGGTCTTAGGTTCGATTGCCGGGCGGAACTTACTTTTGTGGGGCTCTGTTATAAAGTAATTCTACCGCCATTCTCCATCCGCCAACTGATTCTAAATATTGTGGGGCGGTTGTCAGTTATTGACATAGGTTTTTACTTTCATATTTGTTTTACGTCAAAATAAATATTCCTCATCATGTACTTGACATTTGTCGTAGAATATATTGTTCCAGAGTAAAGTACTAGCTTTAAATACAATACGTCATACCATTAGCTTTTAATTCTCATTATTTCAATGTATAAAACATGCTTTACTCGTGGGATCTATTGTAAACATTTTGAGGCTCAAATATGACACTTTTGTTATTGAGCATAGGCTCTTAATATAATGGATTTTGATAATGTCTCTGCATGCGGATATTTTCGGCTGTTATTGCCTTATTACTGTCTAACTCACTTTTCTCATGGGGGCCGCCATTGAAGTCAATGAAGCACTGTCATGTAACACTGAACGGCGTAGTCAACCAAGATGGCGGACCGAACGCTAATAAAATGTAAACAGATTTTATTTTCTCGATTTCTCCAACTTAATCCTCATTTATTGTTGCATAATCAGTTGTATTCAACCAGGCATATACTCCCGTGCATAATGTACAACCTCTATTTCCTTGATATCCACCCAAGAGCTCAGAAAAGAATCACAAAGTTGGTCGATGTAAGATTTTAAACATTGAAGCGAGAAAAAAATCTTCTGAGTCTGACTCTGACTTTATTTGAGCTCTTAGATTGTAATCCATTGACAGAGTTGCGTAAAATTATCGTCCAAATAACTCGATATCCTTACTTTGGAGAATCATCCTCTCCTCTTGAAAAAAACAACATTTTATGAGTGTACACTAAGTGAGTGCAGTCACCGGTGTATGGTGCAAAACGCACATTTTGAACGGTGCAGTCTCATAAAACTGTACGGTGGAGTCATTCTGTACATTTTTCGTGTACGGTGTTGTCTCAATAATCAATTTCAGTGCCAACTTTCATAAACGAAATTTAGTCAAGTGCAATTGAGCTCATTTTCGCTTACTCGACCCGAGCACCTTATAATGTTTTATATATTCATTGCTCGATCAATTTACTTGAATTAAACTTAAACAAAATGAACATTATAACATAAATGTGCTTAGTTTATGGATGAAATGAAAGTTGGAGTTCCTGATGACCCTATACTATTGTTCGTAGCTAAGCACTATTACGAACGTTCTAAGACACAAGTAACATACATACAAATGCACCGTTCAGTGCTACTTACAGTGTGAAAGTTTGACTAAAACGCGTGCGTACTTTTTGTGACAATATATAGCTAGACAATAAGTTTTAGGTTAATAAATTGTTATTTCTGACGTGTTTTGTAAACATTTCATTTATTTGGTTTAGCATATACATATTATGTTTAAAAGGAGTTTGTCCAAGAAATTGTTAAATATCCTCTCTTCTAAACTGCGGTTTAGACTAAAACATTTAGACGCGCGATTGCATTTTGAACACAAACGGTCTTCACTGTCTATTTATAAAATGCATGATCGTATAGATAATTTTAGGGGACAATCTAAAATATATTTTGTTTTTTCTTAACTGTCAAAACATGAATAATTTCACGGTGACTTTGCACTCTTCGTCTAACACTCTTGATATTGCGATAGTATGTATTCAACCAGCGTGAAATTATTCAAACTTTGACAGTTGAGAAAAAATGGACTATACTGACGAAGACACTGACATGATATACAAAAAAGGATTATCAGACCATGACTGATTATAATCCTATTAAATATTGTATATATAGTGCGTACAAAAAACAAAACACTGTTTATAATAACAATAGAATAAACTAATCTACTACGAGGGACGCTCAGGATGACAATAACATAAACATGTGATATGTTTTACGATTGTCTTAGTTGTTAGTGAAATGGAAAAGATTTTTACCTACACAAGTACGATTGACCAACAAATGGTGGTATCCATCATGCTAATTTTGTTACAATGAATGAATATTTTCATTACTGCCTACCCCAGAAATGGATTGTCTCATTTCTAATGTTTACCAAAACACGTTTTGTTTTTTGTACGCACTATAGGTGCTGATGTTTGCTGATGTTTTAGTAAACATAAATACTTGCTCTGAATTTCTTCACTTTGTGACTTTTCACATGATTATAGTTCAGTTACATTAACCTGTCACGACTTGAATAATTACACATTCACTGAATATGTTATTATTTAACTTCTTTTTAACTATGAGCCACTGATCCATATCAATTATTGATGATCTAACTATAAATGCAGCGTTTTTGAATATCGGGGAAATTACAAGTTCCAAAGAAATTAAAAATAACAAAGTCAGTGACCGTGTAATTATTCAAGTTGTGACAGGTTAATGTAATAGAACTATACCTATGATTAGAAATTTTAGTGAGTGTTTTTTGTGTTATTGTTGGGTTTAACGCCGTAGTAACACATTAATATATATACAATGTGTTGCTACGGTGTTAAACCCAACAAAAAAAAAAAAAAAGAAACAAACACTCACCAAAATTTCTAATCATAGGTATAGTCCGACAGTATAAACCTGAGCTTGACCTTTATGCGAGAATATTTTAAACTCAGTATTAATTTTCTATTTTTGTCCTCGGCTGTTAATCGCGTTTAATCGGAGGCTTTCGGCAAAATACACGCATTAAACAATTATTGTTGTTTTATATGAATAAATACTTTAAAACAGTGCTACAACATTGCGGACTTACGTGTTTCTCCATGAACGAATTTGTCTAAAATTAGAAGTATAATAACATGCCATTTTTACAAAATTGATTGATAGTCACATATTGTACGATTATATTGAACTGTCCGATTGCATAATTACACGGTTATCGCACACTGTATATATTATTTTCCGCGTTCTATTTATAGAAATTTGCAGTAAAAATTACAATGTGAAAGTTAATTTATTGTCGATATCTCATCAGGCTGAATGGTCGTACGGTTAAAGTGCCATGCCAGTGCGAGTCTGAAGCTTAAAATGACATTTTTATTTTTTTTGTTCTTCGTTTTGTATTTTTTTATGTTTTACGTCTATTTATTCAGTATTTTTTGGACATAGAAATAAAACACTTCAAAACAAACAACATAAAAATCACTCAATTTTACTGACTGTATCGGTTGTGCTACTGTCATCATCACTTAAAGAGATGCCACCAAATTTATAACGTAGGCTTCTCCAAGTTTCACGATGCACAAGGGGCAATGTGTTTTACGCAATCCGTCCATGATTTAAATAAGAAAAAAAGATAGAAATAAGTTTCTATCGGGATTCGAACCCACGATAAAAAGACTTGTAGTCTGACCGTCTACCTCACTCGGCCACACAAACTACGATATGTATAGAAATGAAATACAGTACATAAGTGCTATGGGCTGACAATACACTCTACGTGAACTACCGAAATTAACCGAGTATTAAATATACCGTGTAATGTGACGTTTTAATTTAAGCAATCGGACAGTTCAATATAATCGTACAATAGGCTTTTATAAACACGTCTACACGGACACGGAAACTCACGATTGATTGTAAGTGAAACGTGTAATTATTATAATAAGGTAGTTCAAGGTCAGGTTAATATTGTCGCACTTTATTCATGTAAAAAGTCACAAAATGAAGAAATTCAGAGCAAGAATTTAATAATGTGTATGACATTTGTTGGCAGCTACCACGGCTGGACAACGAGGTCTCATAGATACAATGTATCTTTGCTGGTACTGTTGTGGAATATTTCTCCATACCTCTGAAACGTCACGCTCCAGTTAATGAGGGTTATGCTGATGGTGGTGGGCTCAAACTCGACGTTTTTGCAAGTCAAACACGTTTTCGATAGGATTCATGTCCGCGCTCTTTGGAGGGAACATAAGAGCTGAAGGTTTGGTTCTATAATATGGCATCTTTGTACTTACTTCATTCGCTGTCATTAATTGACCAGTTGCTAAGTGTAAGGGACAACTTTATGAAAAAGATATACTTGGTTTCACATGAGTGTAGCATTACTAATGTAAATTTTTTTTGTTCATGTTATTTACAATATATCATACTGTATTAATATTCCAGTCCATATACTGATGGGCGTCATACCTTATATTCAACAAAGAAAGTATCTTTATTTAATATCCTTTCGTTCCATTCGGTTTCCGTTGTAGTTCTTCGCAATATTTGGGATGCACCATTCATTTTAGTCCTTTTAAAAAAAGGTGGGTTCTACTTCTGTACTGAACACCAATCAGATTGGTGACAATTTTCTTATTCTTGCGTTAGTTACATAATATACATGTACCATTTTAATAAATGTTTACTTACTTTTAAATCATATAATACGACACCACCTACATTTTACAGTTTAATTTAAATCAACCGTCAGCGGAACCTACCATTACCCAATTGTTGAATTCTCCCTACAGTACAGAGGAGTTAATGTATTGACAGTTGAATAAAATTTAACAATATAAACAATTTGTTTCACATAAGGCATGCCATGTTTGATATTCTCAGAATTTTAGACCGAGTCAGATATTACTTTACAGCATGTTATGTAAATATTGAAAGTATAATATAACTAGAAATTCCTTATACTCGCCATTCAATTTCTAATGTTCAATATACACCCGATTGATCATTTAATCAAGTCATAATACCCATTTCTATATTTTCTAATTGTACATCAATCATTGCATAGACGACATTTTTCTAACGTGATAAAATTATTTTAGATTTTAAGCTGAACTCGTTTATTTTTGGACTTTTAGTTAGAAACCAGGCTGTATTACCCAACGGACATTCAACGGATGTATATGTGAATTTCTAATAAACGTAACAAACTCAGTGTCGCATAAGCTTGGTTAAATAAGATTGTGTAAATTTACGTTTGAATTATGTATTGCGAACATTGGACAGTGATTTATCTCATTATTTTAGCGAGTGTATTTGATGTGATTTGGATATAATATACGGAGTTTTGATATTAAAGAGGGTAACGCATTTATTTGACTGAAATTTTGACATTTTATTTTCGTATGATAATCTACTTTTACGGACTATCATCATTATATACAATTAAAGGGCGTCCATTACTGTGCAGATCCATTGAAGAATATTATGTATAACCAGTAGGGAGTTCAGTTACCGCGAACGTTACAAAACGTTCCGTAACGATACATTCCGAGCTCCTCGGCCATTTGCTGCGAACAATCTCGGACATACTTAGACGCTATTTTGTAACTACTGGTGTTAAAGTAAACAAATATATAGTCGTTCAGGCATTGAATGATGTTTCGTTTTTAGTCCGTAAATTTTGAAACATCACTCATTGCCTTAATGATCGCATATGTGTGTATTAGAATAGATTATTCGCAGCGAATGACCGTGGAGTTTCGAATGTATCGTTACGTAACGTTATGTAACGTTTTGTGTAATTGAACACGCTACAGTGATTCGTCACGCATGAGTGGCTCGCATTGCTAAATTATCTCCCCTGGATAGACACGTAGAAGAATAGTTACATTGTCTCCCTTGTATCTAGTGATTTTATACACACTGAATACTGACGCCTCAAAAGAATAGTGCAAAGAAAAGTAAACTGCCGCTATCCTCTCCTGAAAATGATATCAACCTTCCAGAAAAACGTCCCTCAATGTATCAACTACACCTGAAATTATAACTTCACAAACTGTATCAGCGTCTAACAATATGGCTTGTCAAGTAAATGTTCAACCACTTAATTTAGCTAATATGTCCAACATGATGAATTATCAAACACCAGCTGGGGTATTTATATATGATAGTGACTGTAAATCTACAAAAGCTAATTTTCATAATTCTAAACGTTTTATACAATGCTAACAAAACGGATGCAAGTAAATAGCATTTTCTTTAATGCAGTTCTAAGCGAAAATAGTCAAGTAAAACGTAAAGCTAAACAAAAATACTTCAATACTAAACGATAAAAATAATTTCCATGAGTAAAATTCGCCTCGCCAGTTTTGTAAATATATTAAAAATTTAACAATAAAAATGATTCAAATAGCAATGTTTCCGTTGATGATTTCAAAGATTATTTTTTAAATATATCTAACATGTCGTCTAGTAATTTCTCAGATGACGATATACCTCCTCATTCTAGAATTTATCAACAGTATATTAAAGAACTTGACAGGCCTATTTCGATTGATGAAATTAGTAAAACTATCTTTTTAATGAAACGTCATAAAAGTTGAGATAATAATAATTTAGTTGCTTATTTCTTTATCGACGCCAATGAGATTGTGTCTCCATATTTAAGTACTATTTTCAATTATATTTTTGACAATTGTATTATTCCTGATGTTTGGTGTATAGGCAATATAGTACCAATTTTAAGACAGGTGTCAGAGCAATTGCTACTGGACCTAAAAACTATTAAATTCAATGCTATTGGTATACGTTGAACAAAAAAGATTGTATAGTAAGTATTAAATTTAATTCCCAGGTTCTTTGCAAATTGTTTTAAGCGCTGCCCATAGCAAAAACTATATAATGTGCTCATTGTTTTTGGAAGCAATTGGCTGGTGTTTAAATAACTTGATTTTAAACATGTAATGATTAATGAAAAAACTATTGTATGTAAAAACACTTCATGTACTAAAAAGTAGTAATTGCAGTCATTGGCACGTGCGATATTGTAATAACAAACGAGTATGGAATAACATGAACCCTATATTTATTAGATAGACAAGAAGTTTAACAGTTATGTGCATATGGTTGTCGACTTTAAATGGTGTTTAATCTGTCATTTGCAAATTGACATATAAATAGAAAGTTAAGTGGTGTATTAATATACGAAAAAAATTAAAGAAGCACGGAGTGTCGATGAAGTAAAACTGTTTGGTCATTTGACGTCACAAAAAACAAATTCGCCATATGCAATATATACGTATTGTATTAGAATAACTCCTTTGCCGGTTCGTTACGTTCAGAAATATTAATAGATACCATAAGGAAACAATAGTCTTTCCCAAGAGGGTTAATGTACTAATCACACTATTTGTTTACATTCATAGCGGACGACTAGCTTACGTTATTACCCCCATATGCAAAATACTAAACTAATCTCCCTACAGCGATTTGTCTAGTGCAAGATAGTAGTCATTAAATTGATTCGGCAATACCTTGATGAGATTCAACTAATTGACACGTATACATGTGCACTTTGAGAGGCATTGTTTCATGACATTTTCTGACGTCAGCCTCTTTGTATATAGAATTCGTGAACAGTGCGAACAAACACGCACAAAAAATACATAATTACTGTAACTACACGTTAGTACAAATTAATGGTTAAGTCAACTTAGGTTGTGCATTCTAAAGCAATGAACTGTTTTTAAACGTTTTTAGCGCTATAACCGTTTAATGTTAACCCCCTTGCTCCCAGTTATTTATTATGTTATGAAATATGATAAATGTTGTGCTTTTATGGCAAATTTTGTTTCTGTGACGTCATATGAACTAACATTATTACGTCATCACCATTTTCTGCTTCTTTATTTTCTACATACTTTCACGTATTTCTCATACAATAAATATCTACACTTGTACGTTCATTTAAATTAGCTGAAATGTTAGACTTAGTCAGTTAATTGTCGTACTCATTAATGATTTAGCTACCCTGGGCATATAAAACAAAACAAAGTTATCCCGATATGTTGGCCTTGCCAATCTAAGTTAGGATTTCAAGCCTAAATGTCAATTTTGTTAGCAAATTATCACCACTTCTGTCTAGCAATAGTATCATAATTTCTAAATACATTAGTGTTTCACAGTCACTTAAAAAATCAAAAGTCTAGAAAATAATCGCTAAATATGATCATTATCTAAACTCTGGCTATTTTATTGACTCCTAAGTGTATACAAAGGAATAGCTCCAAAATGTTTATAAAGTAATTGACGCCGAAGTGTATATAAAGACTTTGATTCCAAAGTGAACATAAAATTATTGACTCCTACGTGTACATAAAGAGGCTGACTTCATAGTGAACATAAAGTTGTTGAAACAAAACTAAACATAAGTCAGTGGCTCCTATGTGTACAGAAAGACGTTGAAACTATAGTGTACGTTAAGTCATTGAATTCTTCATTGGCTAAAAGTGTACATAAAGACATTGACCTCTAAGTGTACATAATGACATTGACCTCTAATTGTACATAAAGACATTGACCTCTAAGTGTACATAAAGACATTGACCTCTTAGTGTACATAAAGACATTGACCTCTAAGTGTACATAAAGACATTGACCTCCAATTGTACATAATGACATTGACCTCTATGTGTACATAATGACATTGACCTCTAAGTGTACATAAAGACATTGACCTCTAAGTGTACATAAAGACATTGACCTCTAAGTGTACATAAAGACATTGACCTCTAAGTGTACATAAAGACATTGACCTCTAAGTGTACATAAAGACATTGACCTCCAATTGTACATAATGACATTGACCTCTAAGTGTACATAATGACATTGACCTCTAAGTGTACATAATGACATTGACCTCTAAGTGCACATAATGACATTGACCTCTAAGTGTACATAATGACATTGACCTCTAAGTGCACATAATGACATTGACCTCTAAGTGTACATAATGACATTGACCTCTAAGTGCACATAATGACATTGACCTCTAAGTGTACATAAAGACATTGACCTCCAAGTGTATGTAAATACTTTGACTCCTTAAGGGAATCAAAGACATTGACTATGAAGTGTTTATGTTTTTGTTTTTGTTGGGTTTAACGTCGTAGCAACACATTGTACAGGTCATATAACGGCGGTCAGTCAACCTACTCACTCTTCATGGAAAGGTTAATTCTCTGGATTTAGCTGTTAACTACTAAGCGCATACTTTCGTCAGTGACTGACAACTGCCCTACATAATTAAGAATCATTGGTAGAAGGGAGAATGGCCGTAGAAATTATTTTATGACCAAGCTCACGAAAGTATGCCCTGCCTGGGAATCGGACCCATGACCCCTCGATCAGTAGACTTGTGATCTACCAATTGAGCTAGCCGTGTGACTATGTGAAATGTTTATAAAGACATTGATTCAAAAAATGTACATAAAGGCGATCAATCTTGCTCATCAAAACGATTTTTAACCTTGACAATATATGGTGATTGAGTTGTACGAGAATACTAAGAGATAATATTTCTCTAATATGTTTAGATAGAAACATGTAACATTCATTCAATGCTATAAAATAAATAATTTGTCTGATGTTAAGAATCATAACTTCATGTTATCATACATGTACGTTCTTTATTGGTAATTACTTGTTACAATGACATCTTATCGTTTCTACAACATTATACAATATTCAAATGAATTTGATACACTGCTCTACAAAAGTTCCTGACAAATGAAATTTTGAGGAAAATAGATCATGCATACAACTTGTAATTCATGTAACATAGCTTAGATCATTATGTTGATTCAAACTAAATTAAAAAATAATAAATGCTGATTTTATAATTTGATTTGCTCTCATGCAAATTGTAAATCTGTTTATGTGATTCGGTTTAGTTTATCATAAATCAGAATTTTGTCCTGGAACTTTTGGAGGGCACAGTAAATGTAAACAGATATTTACGATAACGTCTCAGCAACTTGATTGTTATTATTGTACGCGTCTTAAACTTCAAAGATATATTTCTTCTAAATTTGTATGTTAACAATATTATAAAAGATTTAATAAATGTTAGCAGATATTTATGGTCATGTTTTCAATTTTTGTGAATTGTAAGTTATGTTTATATTTAAATCTTATTGTGCCTTATATGTACTGTAACTTATTTTATATCAGAATTATAATACTACTAGATGAAATTTAACGTATGAAAAGATAAGAATTTTCTGGATTCCTTTCAAATCAATATGTCTCTGTTTTGGTTATTTTGCTATTTATAACCACGGGCTACATGATGTGATAGTCTGAGCAAACTGACCAACAACAGATTAATAAATTATATGATTTGGTAACCATGGTAATCAACACTTTAACTGAGTTAATGTATACGAATAATATTTAAATTGTACTTTTTTGTCTCAGTTCAATCTTCAAAAGTTAAATCCATTTGCTGTTGCTACAGTTCCTAGTAATTTAAATTTGCTATCATAGAAAACTATAGCAGAAGTATAGTCCACTAAATATTTATTGAAATCATGAATTCTAACCACAGTTGAAACGAAAAAGTCAAATATATTCAACAATTTTATTTCTATTTGAGTTTTGTTTTCAAATACACATGTATAAAATTCAATAAAAAAGTAGTCAATTTCAGAGTGGATGACATTATTGTATGACCTATACGTCTGACTTTGTTGGCCTTGTAACAACTTTTGGTGTTTTAGTTAGTAATTTGTAAGAAGTTTCATCTATCGCAAACAAACAGTATTTCCTTTCGAAGTCTTAAAGTGATTTCCCCCAAAACATAAGTTATATTTCCTGTCAGTGTCTAATTTCTTGAATCATGTGATTTGTCCGTTAATTGTATATTAATGATAGTGTTGTATTAACTTGATTAATATGTCTTCTTCCTGACGAAGGTGAGCCAAGGAAATAGTAATTATAACGATTTACTAAAAACACGATATCACCGACCAGTAACACTGTCGTTGTCTCTTTTCTTCATGGCTTCTTGATGACAGGTAATTAAGCAGATGCTTCTTTCCATTAAAGAGCATGCGCAGAACGCGACCGGAACCTGGGGATTGGCTGGCGACATATTCACTCTGAAATAGAATATAAACAAATATTTAATAAAATATGAAAGGCAATTTCGCTTTCTAAAACATTCTGTGGTTTTTGTCTATTTTAACAAACTTCTCGATAATCAATTACGGAAATGTTCAAAACGTAACGATTGCCTCGTCACTGGCTTTTAGTTAGAGAAAGATTACAAACTAAATTATAGCAGTTATTTCAGTAATTCATTAATGTACTGTCTAAAAAAGATGCCAAGGCAGAGTTTCAAACTCTAAACAACTTGCAATTTAAATAAGCAGAGGGATCACCGTTGCAGGTAGTTTTAGTAGATTCTATGCAAAGAATACTTCCACACTAAAAGAATATTCAACCCACAGATAACAAAATCAATGATGAAATGTCCTAAACACCTCTGTTCCTAAATGACTCGGGAGTAATAACCGAGTGTCATTGACGGACACTCACTCAAACTCTCTTAACATTTCAGCTGTATTAACTAATGAGTTATTGCAGTCACTTTTCGAAATATATTCTTTAATCATTCTTTAACCTCATTGCATTTGAGCATTCTAAGCTTTTACAATTTAATTGTTTTTGATGAAAGTCACCATAAGAACGAAAGGAGTGTATTACTTATTGAGGCGACACCGTGGTAAGTCAAACGTGTTGCCTCTGAGGATTGTTTGCCGTAAACGGTAACGCTCGCGGTGAACAAAACTTTAGGTATCTCCAATTCTCCTTAATTGGCGAACATTTTCGCGCGCACTTATTAAAAAACACACAGGACACGCAGATTACAAAATAACAGAAGTGCGACGTATGCTACATATGATAATACTTTATAGAGCACATATATCTTACAAGTGAAACAGTACTCGGTTTCTTACCAAGGGCTTTCGGGTGGATTTAATTTTGACGAACAACTTTCAGAAAATGAAAATCATGTTAAGAATTATCAATGATGCAAATAATTCAGTTCAATTTTCATTAGACCACATTAATTTTGACCAGTGATGACCATTTAAAACTTTGATGATGTCAATAACGTCTTCCAGTTCTACTAAATAAGATTGAATTTCACTAAATTACAACACATGAAAAATTAAAATGAATGTAAGAACTACAAAAAGAAATGACATAAAGAAATCATTTTTAATCTAAAAGTAAAATTTTTTTTTTTTTATTTGTCCACCAATCGACCAGTATTGACCACTTTTGGAGTATTGTCCGGGGCGGTTTTTACCGATAAAAACCAGCGGCGGTTTTTACCGGCCAACCCTAAATGACCGTTCGTCTGCAAAGTTTTCAAGATGTCGGCTAACACTGACTTGTGGCTTATATTGATTATCCATTATCGAGTGATAAGTTGATTATACACAAACATAAGAAAGCCAAATATTATTTTATAAAAATAATAGTTTCAATTGATCCAATAAAGTCGATATTTTGATAGTAACGACTGATAATGCTTATAGCCGTAATAGACCCTCCCTGCGTCCGAGTTGGCCGACCTATTTAGACAGACAGACAGACAGACAGACGGACAGACGGACGGACGGACGGACGGACGGACGGACGGACGGACGGACGGACGGACGGACGGACGGACGGACGGACGGACGGACAGACGGACAGACGGACAGACGGACGGACGGACGGACGGACAGACAGACAGACAGACAGACAGACAGACAGACAGACAGACAGACAGACAGACAGACAGACAGACAGACAGACAGACAGACAGACAGACAGACAGACAGACAGACAGACAGACAGACTTATTCTTTTATTTCTTCTCAGGTAATATTTTACAACATGAGGAAATACAATGGATTTACAATTACATATATATATATATATATATATATATATATATATATATATATACTCCCATAGTGAACAAGATAATAATTCATCTTTAATTATATGTATGTATACATATACATGCACGCACATGTACACATACACATAGGTTTATCTTGCAAAGAATTCACTAAAAACAAGTATGGGGGAACTCGATAGAGTATTTAGTGGCCAAATATCATTTTAGTTTCCGTTTTATAATAATATCAATGTAATTTGATAGATGATAATTAATAAGTATTATCATTTAAGCTCTCATTGAAGTTAAGTGTATACATCTCTGGGTATAATAATGATACATACATACAGTGATATTTATACAAAATCAAAACAATGTGAAGAAATACATACATATATATACATGTATTGTATATACATATATAATTATGTATATATTTAGAGAGAAACAAGCATTTGTTATGTTGACCTTAATTTCGTTAGAACTGTTTAAAAATAGCTCGAATGAACTTGCATAGTTTATTCAAAACTTTTTCGTCCTGGTTGTTTAACAGATTACTAAAGTGGAAATCATTATTCATATAATTTCTATCGGACATAAGAATTTGCCTTTTTCTGTTAAAGTAATTACATTGTAACAAATAATGTTGTTCTGACCCAACTAGTCCAGAGTCACAGAGCCTACATTGGTCATCTAAATAGGCGGTACCATTCCAGCGACTGGTCTCAATAGGAAGTTGGTTGTTACATGTTCTAAATCTAAACAATGTCAGGTAATTTTCTCTTGGTAAGATACTTAGATAGTTTTCATATTTAATTAGATGTTTGAACGAGCTGTAAATCGATCTTTACTTGATTCCGTTCGCGCACAGACTTAACTCGACTAAATTACGTCCGTAGTGCGTTGTTATCCCGTCTAAATGCATAATAACAAAATATAAAGGTCTGAACCAGTTTGCAACACTTTTACACACAGTTCTTTAAGTTTGCAGTAGGTTCTCGTTAAGTTATACTCGTTTTTAGTAAGCTTTTTTTCGTTCGTATTCAGTTCGTACAACGTCCTTAACGTCTACAGTATGATCTGACAAGGTTTGTCATAAATACATACCATTTCTCAACAAGTTATCATTTGGGCCCAAGCTCTTAGCCTAGAACCATGGGAGTCGATGGGTTTATGTCTGAGTTTTCCTTATTTTTTGGCTTCTGACTCTGCCCCACACATTGTCCCGAAACCTGGCAGTCTGAGTCGTTAGAAGGAGCAGGAGATACAACACCTTCATTTTCATTTACTGGATCAGGAGGCTCAGTATTTTGTGGCTTATCTTGAGGCTAGTCTTCAAGAGCTTCATTTGAGCAGGTGATTTTGGATCGTTTGGAAGCGATTGTCTTAACACGCGACGTCTATCTGACTCTGCTCTTTTTTGGAGGCATGATGGTCACAGTGATTCTTGACGAATTTTGTCCTCACAGCTTGAAGTGCAGAACGAAAATGAGAACGGGTAGAAACGTCCTGGATATTTATGGAAATCGGGTCAGAACCTGACGCCATTACGTTCAGAACGCACTAAGATTGAGATAAGAACGTACTTAGAAGGTCAAGTGTAAAGAAGCTTAGAAGAACTAGTTTGGACTAGTTGGAGACTGTGTCTCGTGACGAGAACGAGCAATTTTACCCGATCTGAACTCGATACAAACGGACTACAGACAGGATAATATCGAAATGCGCGTATCGGAAACTGGTTCTGAACGAACAATGATCGTATAGCTGACAATTTCCAACTGAAACGGTACGTTCTAGCTCGTTCACAACTAGTTTCGCGATATTTTAAGGACGGGGATCAAAAGTTATGGGAGCTAATTTGATGTAACGGGGCCTTTAGTGGGGTATTGAATTTTCTCGGGTTGAGTTGTCTTAGGATTGAGTTGTCCCGACCCTAACGTTGCGAAACGTTTCGGAACGTTCGGTGTAATTGAACACACTGAAGACAGGCTCAGTCGAACCAAGTTTCCTCAAAAATAATTTTATGTCAGATTTCAAATTTTTCTGTCAAAGTTTACGTTTGTTAATAGAGAAAAACGATATGCGCATTATTATAAATGCTTAAGTACTTTATTTTCATTTTTTTGCCTGAATTTCCTGATGTCAGCAGATTTGTCTTAATTGTTTAAATTGCATGTAAATATATATTTCGTTTATGCTGTACATGTCATATGAAAGAATGTTTTCTGTGCTAGCTCTTTTGACATTGAGCATAATTTGTAATATATAACGATTTATGCTTTTTGGTATTCAATATTGTAAATTATATTCAATTTAATATAAAAAACAAACAAACAAACACATGTTTATCTCATATAGTCACTGTGATTGTTATAATTATTATATATAGAGTTCACTTGTCTCTGTAAATTGTGTTGTATGTTGTCAATTGCAAGACAAATGAATGCCACTACATCATTTGCTTTGTAAATTTAAAATTCTCAGTCATATATTGTAAAATTGAAGAACTATTGATTGCCATAACATTATTTGTTTTGTAAATGAAGATTCTCAGTTATATGTTATATAATGTAATACAATGTACATATATGTTATATATTTTCATAGTTAAAAAAACAATTTATCTTGTATGTTATACATGAAGTGTTATGCTGTGAAAAATAATAATATTTTTGTCTGAAAAATATTAATTATAATTTTTGTTTTATTTTAATGAATAGTTTTAATTTTCTATATTTTTAAATTCTATATCTTTCGTTATGAATATTTTATATAAATTCTTAAAGAGATTAAGGTAAAAGATAAAAGTGTCATTTAAGCTAATAAGTCTGTCAAATCAATAGGGATTGGACGGTTATTGCTATCAAAACAGTCAAATTATGCAATCTCTTAGTCTAATACAGTCACCTGGTCAGTAAAGTAGATTGACAGAACTGATAATTGTCAATGTATCTAAGTTATTGCTTCTTTTTATGGTAATTAATGTGTCTTGAAAGCTTGTTATCATTTTTTTATCATAAGTAAATTATCTGGCATTTATATTGTTTTAGTAATTTTTTCATGTATGAAGTCCAAGTCTTCGGACTCCGCCTAGCCTAAAATACCTAAAAGATATTGGTCGATTTTGCGTTATCCAATCGTCAGCGAGGAAGCAACATAAAAAAGGTCCTTTTCTAGCAGGCAGTTATCACATTGCTTTAGAAATTCGTTACAATATTTTAATAATAAAGAAGCTGGAAAGGATCTAATATCTCACTGTCTATTTTTAGTTGTAGATAGTATTTCCCAAGATGGTTTTGTTTTCGAACATCCAAGTTCAAGCAGAATAGTATAAAAGGTTAAGCGAAAGAGCTAAAATAGTATCAAGAATGAGGTCGAACATACAGCGACAGACACTTGACAAAATGACACAGTTTTCCAGAGCAAAGACAAAAACTGAAAAGGGTCGATCTCTGGTTTTTACTGGGCGAGTCTGCCACGTTTTGATACTCAAATCATGAAATCTTAACAATCAAATAGATTTTTCACGCTAAATATGTTTACAGTTTTGTAAATGAAACAGGCTTTTTTCATTCTTGTACTATTATGATGTCACACTGTTTTTATCTGACATTTATCCCTATATTGTCATTGTAACTTGTACTTGTATCTACCATTGTCATGACTGTAGACCATTAAAACTGCACGTCTGGTATTGCATATAATTGTTGGTTGTTATATTCGTAAATAGAGAGTGAAATTAAGACTAAAAAATTCTAACTGTGAAGACTAAAATCAAATGACCTTTAGGTAGTACAAGAGCTACAGTGATACCTTATATGAGATTATTTCGGTTCTATTCATGCTTAATAAAGCATCCGAAATTCTAACGAGACTATTTAACGTCCGAATTGCGCCCACTTTAAAGACCTGGTTTTTGGTTAATATTTCGCTATATTTAAGTTCAAAATAAAAAGTCGACTTCGAATGACATATGTAGTACTAAATTCCTACTAAATTTACCGTCTTCAGAAAATGATCATGCAAAATACAGAACAAGTAAAGGAAAAGAGTGTAACCTGAAGATAATTGAAGGCGCGGTCATTATTGTGCATTGCCTGACCCGATAGTGGGCAGGTAACCCAGACAAAAATCTACACTCAATAAAGCAGTGTGTGAAGTAACATAGAGTATTCACTGAGCTGCGAAGGAAGTTTATAACTGAATAAGACATTGCATATAATTACTTTCGTGAAAACCTATAATTTTAATTAAGAAACCCCTCACAAAAATATTCTGTGTCACCATCTTGTTCAGCTAAACGAGTAACCTCCGAACAACGGTCGCTGTAAACCGTAGCGTTCGCGATGAACAAAGCGGTCTCACACCGAACACGATTGAGGACACGGTTCCTGTACGGTATACATGTACTCGGTTATACACGGGTTGACTGGTACGAGTATTGGGCTCCAACCGTGTCTGGAAAATAGTTGGTACGAGTTAGACTCGAATGTAGCACCAAATTGTACAATAAAGCACGATTTATCACGATTTGAACAAGGTTCGCATACGATTTTCTATACGATTGTTTACTGTTACCAAGTACGGTCTAGTACGATCTAGTACGATCCAACACGACTTTTTCTCGATTTACTCGACATTCATAGGGTTTACATACGGTCCCGCCGTGTTTAGATCGAGTTATGCTCGAATTTGATATAAATGACGACTGTCTTTAGCTAAATGCGATACTTGTAACTACATGTAGAAAAGTTCTTGAACAAATGTAACTTTATGAAAGAAATGTTAATACACATCGTAAGTAGTTTAAATATCACTAAAACATCATTTTGTTACGTAGGTTCAGTCATCTGTTGATAAACTAACTAAATTATATGTTGATTTTGAGTTTTGTTCAGATGTCTCTGTTATTTCTGTATATACATTGGTAAATTGGTTTATACTAAAACAGTCCAGGGACTTTTAAAAGGCGCTGTATACAAACACAACAGAATAGAACGGAAATATAATTTAAATGGTTCTGTCAATATGCTTCTGTCAGGACAGCGGACGTATGTTCCTACTTGAGATTAAGTTAATTATTACGAAGTTTTCATATAACATGTAATTCACTATACTCACAATACTATCCCAAATGATCAACACAATACCGTATCAAACGTTCAGAGTCTATTTAAGACGTATGAACAAAATTCATATAGTTCACTGCATATATATTGTTCGTTTTTTCTCAACTGTCAAAGCATGAATAATTTCACGGTGAATGATTACACACTATCTCAATATCACGAGTGTTAGACAAAGAGCACGAAGTCACCGTGAAATTATTCATGCTTTGACAGTGGAGAAAATACGAACAATAGTTATCGGTTATTTTATATAGAGACAAATTATATAGACTATAGTGCGTACAAAAAAACAAAACGTGTTTTGGTAAACATTAGAAATGAGAAAATCCATTTCTGGGGTAGGCAGTAATGAAAATAAAATGTGTGTAATTCTTTGTAACAAAATTAGCATGATGGATACCACCACTTGTTGGTAAATCGTGCTTGTGTTGGTAAAAATCTTTTCCATTACACTAACAACTAAGACAATCGTAAAACATATCACATGTTTATGTTATTGTCATCCTGAGCGTCCCTCGTAGTGGATTAGTTTATTCTATTGTTATTATAAACAGTGTTTTGTTTTTTTTGTACGCACTATATAGTAAGTTTTGTTTATGCCTGAACTTCATGGTATTAAATCCTGGAGGCCTTATACCATCATTACATGTATAGTGTTATATTAAAAGTGATGATATTGAATCATCAACTTAAAATCTTGTATAAGTAATGAACTGTCGATAGACAATTATGTTTAACAAAAGAGTTGCATAATGGGAATAATGAATTATCATGTTATATAAAACATTTATTATTAAAATAATATGATCTTTTAATGTGATACATATAACAACAATACACAAAGTTATATTACATGGAATCCCATAGCCTATATCATGCCATTAATGTACAAGCCGACAATACAAATTAAAATTTACTCTTTTGTTATTGACATTAGTGAGCATGGAAATAATAATTGCATTTTTACCTTATTTATGATATGTATTGTTTATATTAACACTTTTATATGCATATCAGTCAAAATATATAATTTATCTTATCTTAAAATCTATCGAACAGTTTGAGAGTGTCATTGGATTGCTTTTGTCCATAGGCGACTTGCACGCTTACGAGTCAAAAACACTGTAAACATGGTATTTTTTTAAGTTCTATTAGTGGCTAGTTTGTCCAATATGTAGTATTCTGTTTCATAGTTCATATATGCATGCTTAGCTAATGATTTTATTTTTCGAATGACACCGCAAATGCAAACGCTGAATAAAAATACATTTTTTTTAAACACCACACTAACAACGCAAACGTTGTAAAGTCAACACAAAAATGGTAAGATCATTATAAAATGGAAACACTTGTCAGTTATTGAATATGGTAACGAATGTAATGAAGAAACCACATTAAAGCCGGATTTAAAAACTTTAACGCAAAAATTACAAAGGGAAATAATCCACAATAAAGGCATGTCGAGTTGTGGTTACTGTCTAATTCTGTTCACCACGTGATATGTTACCATTGTATGAAATTTCATAAAGGTCTGACAATAAATGGCAGAAATATATGGAAAAGAAAAACTTTAACGCAATTGTTAACGACACCGGACGCCCGCCCGCTCGTCCGTGTTATGCCAAACTATAAGCCGAATTTTTTTCGTTGAAAAATCCGGCTAAAAATTATGGCTAAAATTTATAATGTTGGTATTTGTTTCGGAAGAAGAAATACGAGCATGTCTCTTGTAGAATGTTCGTTCTTTCTGTTACGTGAAATGATTTCCGTAAACTTCACGTGATCTAGATTCTGGTTAACATCCGTAAGTACCTGGTTTGCTTTTTAAAAGCTAGACTAATAACAGATTTGTCTTCCTTGTGATGTATATTTAAAGTATTATTCATGGAGTATAATATATGATTTAGTATTAATTAAAGAAATACAAGATATATGCTGTCTAGAAACAATAGATGTGTATTATACAGTAAGACATGTGCTTTAAAAAATGAATAGCCTATTTTATCACTATTGCATACTTGGCATATTTAAACATGTTGTGAGCATAAACAATAATGTCTTAATTCTTATTATTATTTGTCTTATTTTAATCTATTTTAAGTATATGAAAAGCGGAAGTCTTGTGTAAAAACACACTTTTTTTATTAATGTTTTGGGTCAGAACATTTTTAAAACAGAGGAATAGAGTATGGCCTGTGGACGAAAATACGCGGAACGAATGTGTCTATTTAAAACATGTCTAACTACAGGACTTATCCTGTGGGTTGTAACATGAATTCATATTGCTGAAATATTTAGAACTCGAAGTAAAGCTAAAACCATAACCATTACAAGGACGGATTCGGGATTTTTTCTAGAGGGGGTCCAAACTTCTAGGGGGGGGGGGTGTCCAAACATTCGACCCCCGACCACATAATACACTGTTTGCAGAAAAACGCAATATGTTCATAATAATAACTACATAACTATTTGATGTATGTTAAGCACAAAGGCGAGCGAATCGAGCCCGAAAAAATTGCTTCATGCTACTTAAAAATGGCTTTCAATTAAAAAATACACTCATGGACGGGTACATTTTGGAAATTTCAGGGGGGGGGGTCCGGACCCCCTGACCTTCCGCTAGATCCGTCTATGCATTATAAAGTTATTGCATATAGTTTAGTACATGACTGTTTCAATATGAATAGGCATTTACTGTTATAATCAGATTTTCTAATTTCATCAGAAACTCTAAATCCTTTAATTGAACTTAATTTCTGTAAATGGAAATAGAATACGTAATGATGTTATCAGCATTTATTGGAAAATATGACAGTTTACATTTATTTGTCCGGCATTATCATTGCTTGGACAGTTTGAACGAAGTTAGGAGTTCAATGTTACAATTCGGTAAATCCTCATAATTCTTCTATATTTGTTTGTCCTCAGATCTGATCCTCACATTTAATTGCAGTTGAAGACAAGCTTTAATAAAACGTTCATTCAGTGCTTTCAACGCTTTGATTATATCACTTTTTTCAATTTATCAATTACTCGGGTTATTCTTTAATGTTTTCTGATAGTTAATATCCACCCATATAATATAAAAACGTACAATCATAAAAACTAGAAGAGAAAGTAAGTAGATAAGTCTATAACTAGAATGTGATACATTGATGTTCTATACAACCCTTACCAGTCCAATCGACAGAATATTCACCACAAATTTGTTCAAATTATTCATGGTTTGACAATGTATAAATATAACGTACGTAAGTAATATTGTATATAATACAGTAGTGAAATTGTAAATTTCTAGTCACCTGTGACAAATATGGTCATATATTTAAAAGACTTACAACACACCCAAATATTGGTGATTTGACTCCGCTCGAGAAATAGTTCCATCCTTTTATATTGTAGAATAAATGATGTTGTCAGTCTAAAAAATATTTCTTAAACACCAAGTACCATTAAAGTTCTAGATAGTTATCTACAGGCTCTGATGTGAATTCCACTTTCGTTTTCATATTTTCAAATGACATTCATAATCAAAATAATAATAATAATAGATCTAATAATCGAAATAATAAGAATAATAATAACTTTATTTTCTGAAGATAACATTTAGACATACAAAGTAAAACTTCAACATACGTCTTAATTTCACTGATTTGGATTAATAAGAAAATCCGATCGATTCCTAAGTTACAAACAACTGTAATCAATATAATAACATAGAATTTCGAATAAATCACGTCTTTCACGAATGACCAAATGAATTCCGTTAGTTTTTAATGAAAATCAAGATTTTGATGTTAATGTTTAATGGCGGCCCCCATGGTTATCTGAGAAAATAAACTCGCTCGGAAGTAGGGAAGATAGGTTTGCTTTTTTTAACAAATGCGAGTTTTTTTCAAGACATGAACATGTTACAATTAGTTATGCATGTTTTTGGTTTTATATTGCAACTTCCTTGAAACTGGTACGCGTTCATATATTGATAATGACATTTTCTGGTAATACAAACAGGTAACCGGATAATACACGGCGTCGACGATTCCATACACGCATCACTATTTTGACAACTCGACGTCATTTTTTTCATCACGTGACCTCAAATGCATCATTCTGATCGGCTTAAGGCAACCTGTGTCGACACAAAAATGATTAAATGTTGATAATTGTTTAAATCGTCGGCATCTTGGATGGCTTCTATTCTCTACTTAATTTACTTCCAAACATCACAATAACATTACATGATAAGTACAAGTAAGTTTACAATAATAGATGATGTTAATATTTGCAGTCCTAAAACAATACATTGACATAATGCTAAAATCTCAGCGAGTAAAATAAGATAAATTATACAGACATTGCATTCTAATAACTAACAGTAATAATCTATATGAAGTTGCAAGTCATATTTTCCAATAGAATACGTAATACAATGTACGTATATAACGTTTATCAAAATGTATAATAGATATAACTTTGTGAAACATTTCTTAGTGGAGAAATCACTAATTGATTTCAACAGAATAAGACAATTATATCTTCTTTTTGTTAAGTCAAGTGAAAGCTTTCATAACGTATTAGCAAAGTAGTAGTCGGTTAAGTAACATTTCATGTTGAAGTCAATACAAATTTATTTCCGTTCTAAACAAGATCATACACTATATATAAAGTCTGTCACAAGTGAACTTCCTCGTCCAAAGTTCTTAGAAATTATATTGAGATGCCTAGTGTATAAACGATTTAATTAGTTGACAGGGTATATAGTCACGTGATCATCAGAAGACAAACAAACTCTGTTTTGCAACTTTTGCACCTGCCAAAAAAGAAATGATTCAAATAGCGTTTAAGATAACTGTAGCATGTCTTTGTTCAAAAATGTCCTAATAAGCCTGGGAGTTGTAAATGTTTATGTGGAATCTTGGGTACAAACTATTTTTGCACTTAACCTAGTTTACAGATTGACTTTAATTTTCTGCGAAGGATTTGAAGCTAACGACCAAAACTCGGAGTAGTAATTGATTTTTTCGGAGAAAGATAAGTAGTATTTTATGCGCTATTTTATAGAGCCCCTAAAGTGACATTTTGAAGCACTTTTTTCACTATTATTTTGTTTTTACGTAATATTTTATAGCCTCTTCAGGAACAGTGCAGTGAGTAGGTGGACTGACCGCCGTGATATAAACTACATTGTATACAATATGTTGCTATGGCGTTAAACTCAACCAAAAAATACATGAACAACTGATTATGTCACCTGTCTTTCACTGAATCACACCAAGCCATCCCATGTCTTACATCAGCACAATTACACACGCATACATTTACTTGATAAATTTTAATAGATAGGTGTAATATATAGTCATTTTCATCGCATAATGACTAGAAATACTGTGTACAAGAACCATAACTCCATTTTGTGTGACACAGAGTTATTCCCCGATTGATTGATGATCTGTGTGTCAAAATGTTGATGGGTTGGTGGAAAAAATTTTGATAGCTCAGCACTTAACTTGTCTACATCCTGCTCTAGTGCTGACTCAGGCTGTTGACCCATTCAAATAGGGCAACGTAAACTATCTCAACCGGTACTTGATTCATGGGGAAAAATTCTCCATTAAACTTGAGGGAACTTAATGTTAACTGTACGTTGAAATTATATTAATACTAATTAATTATGAGCTGTAAACAATTTTTAGTAATTAAATGATAATATTACGTTTGTTGCGCCGTTAAACGTCGCAACGCCGCTTAACGTCGCAACTAACGTAAAACGTCGCAACACTAACGGTCGCAATCGAGCTGCCGTGAAACGTCGCATCGCTAACGCTTAACGTCGCAAAAAAATCGACTAACGTTAAACGTCGCAATACTAACGCTAAACATTGCACTTAGTAAGAAGGAATAGTACCGAGGCTTATCCACACACAAGTGTTACATAAGACAGATATGACTTTAGAGCAATAACTGTAAGACTCGTAGCAACCATCAATATATCCTTAGCAACCATCTTTTGATCCATAGCAACCACTAATACACCATATGCCAATTGCCTTAAGGTCCAAAGCATCAACTATTCCGTCCATAGCAACCGATTTGTGTTCCATAGCAACCGTTATTGCACCTTTACCATCCACTTAAATGTCTCATACAATAACTCACGCGGCCATAAACTTTATCTCAGGGTCTATTTTGATCATTTTCAGATCAACTTTGAAACACGGTCAATTTGGGTTAGATCTAGATAGACAAACACTACATAGGCCTTATTCTTGCATTAACAGTGTTGCGACGTTTACCGTTAGTGATGCGACGTTTAGCGTTAGTGCTGCGACGTTTACCGTTAGTGTTGCGACGTTTACCGCTAGTGTTGCGACGTTTACCGTTAGTGTTGCGACGTTTACCGTTAGTGTTGTGACGTTTACCGTTAGTGTTGCGACGTTTACCGTTAGTGTTGCGACGTTTAACGTTAGTTGCGACTCTTAGAGGCGTTGCAACGTTTAACGGCGCTACAACATTTTAACAAAATAATATTACAAAATAATTTAAGAAATAATATTATTTCGTTTTAACGTAATATTATTTCGTTAAATCGAAGTATTGCGTGAAAACGAAATAATAATATACGAAATAATTGTGAAAATAAAAAAGTATTTCGAAATGTGGGAGCTGTAATCCAGTGGCAGGACTCGCGCTTAAGGTTTGAGAAGTCCCAGATTCGAACCTCGCCAGGGGCACTGCTAATTTCCTCCTGCAAGAAATTAACATGCGGTTGCTTCACTTTACCCACTTGTAAATGGGTACCTGCAAAGTTGGTATAGTTCCGTTGGGCCAACCTGTCGGCTGCCCAAAGCGGAGAAAAAGTCTCCCCAGGGAGATTGATAGATAGATACCAGGCACCTAATGACCAGGGATAATAGCTCTAAAAGTCGGCGAACGTGCATTAGCATGAAACTTAGACTATAAAATGCAATAACGTAATTTTACTTTTAAAATGTCACTTAAGGGGCTTCGTACTATCTGGTGTCATTCAATTATTTGTCTGGAAAGAAAAAAACAGGCGAAAAAATGTTTGCCTACCTTATTAGTTGTTATTGTATAACAAGTAACCATAGACGCTGTTGATCATTATATAAGAGTAGATCACTATATAATGTAAAAATTACTTCTGATTATCCAATCGTAGTTAATTTACATAGAATCATACGACATAGACTTTCGTAATAAAGTAAGAGTATGGTAGTGAGCATCGATTGTCATTGCTTCAAGTTTGCCTTTTATTTATTGATTCTTATTATAACGCGAACATATTTTATAAAAAATCTAAACCGTCAAAAATAAAAATATTAGAACAGTTTATTATCAACAACTTTATGATAATTCCGCAAATAAAATACGAGTATAAAGAGATTAACGACTAAATTTGATCGTTAAAACGTTGATAATATGTACCAAATGGATGTAGAATTCCTTCGTCCGAATCGTTCATACTTGCAAAAGCTATGTGAAAATTTCCATCCCAACTTTTCCATGGACAAACAGCATATTTTTCTTTACAATATTAGCATGAAAAATTAGATAGTCAATGGAGGCTTGAAAATTATTTTATAAAAGGTTAATGCGTTACATATGAGCATTTTACTGCTGACAAAGATGTACTTGTTTGTTAAATCGTTTTCCGTAGACATTGTAGCATGGTTTACTTTTTTAATACTGGTATTGTTAAATTTCATTAAACAGTCAGTGATGAATACTTTAACACCGCTGTCGTACATCAATATGTGTATGAATTTTCATTGTGAGTACAGAAGTACTGCAGTAAGTATTTAAATCAGCGAGGTTAATGTTGTACCACTGACAGTTGAATAAAATTCAACAATATTGATGACCATAATACGCAAAAATGCTAAACAAAACAACTATGTAACAAAAATCACCACCACCAACAACAAAAACAACACCAACATCACTGGAACTTACCTCACCAACATCACGTGCCTTTCTTATTGCAGTTAATTGTCCAGATTGATCATTTAGTCTAACAACTGGTGATGAGTTGAAACAAGGCAAACTAACCAATACTACCATTAAACTACACATAACTGCCTTCCATAAACTCATTTTTGTGGTTTACGTATTTCTCCAAATAATAAAACAAATAAATTGTTTTAAGTGTTTTTGAAGCAACTGTTTAATGCTACAAAAGATTTTGTTACTGCTTTAAAGTATTGAAAACTTTGAGTTTAAAACTTAAAATGAAAAATATTTCAACTCTTTGCTTTCCAATTCAAATAAGTCTCCAAATAAAAGTTTCTGATATAAAAATAGTCAAAATCAGAAAAAGTATCAGAAAACAAACAAAAATGATAAATTTTCTAATTGTAACTCTAAAATCCGAATGCTCTAGCAAGTATGAAAAGAGAGAGTTATGTTTAAATATCGGTAAACATTTTGTTAAGGACAGTGTCTGAGGTTGTTCGTCAATTTCATTGGTCAACAAATCAGAGACATTAAGAGGCGTTCTCCTATCACCTTTAACATGAATGTAACTTACAAATGTATATATTGATAAATATCCTACAATAATTACAGTTAACACTGATACTCTAGCATGCAGAGAAAACAAATGTGGCAGATTTGTCATGTCACTTTTCAATAACTTACTCGTTTGTTTCTGATGCTTTACGAAACTTTTCTACTTTTTTTCTGTCATATCATGGTGGTCATTTTCCATTCTCTATGTCCTTGGACATGTACCGAATATGTTCGATTTAAGACATGCCATCGACTGAGTTGAGAGGTGACACATGTTCATTCGAAAATCCTACTGACAAAATAAAGCGGTCTTCGAAACATATAACTTTAAAATAACTATTAACAACAGAAATAAGATTTTGACTTGTTATCCCTGTTTTGAAAATTAAATGATTGGTTAAACGGTTGGGGGACAACTTTTGGGCATTTTGATACTGTAAACCACTTCTTTTTACTAAGAATTTCAATTTCATCGTCTCTCAGCACCGCTGCATCATAGCTTTATTTATGTAACGTCTTTAACGTGCAGTTTTGTTATTTTTAAATTAGTAAATCGAACAGCTTGTATCAAAGCCAACTAGATAAGGTCAATATTTCAAAACGGTTAGTGATACGTTTTTGACATGTAAACTGACAGTAGAAAACTTTTACAAATCAAAGCGCTAAAGGCGCTGGAGTTGTTCGACATAGAAAACATGTTACATGCTTCGGTCACATAATGTGCTTAAAAATGTAAAAAAAATGTGTAGAATACGATTTCGTTTCTTGAAAAAACGATATCCCAATGTTCAGGTAAAACTAATTTAGAACTTGATTAAAATGCATACTCCTATAATTGCACAGGTATAATAACCACAGAGGAGTACAAGGAAATACAATTAAATGTTCATACAAATTAATTGTATATGTTACTAATATGTAACAGAACCACCTGTATACATCCAATAGTGTCACACACGGCGTAGAAATCTACAACTTGTATTAATATTTATTGCATTTAACTTATAATAAGTAATTATCAAGTAATGATAAGTGTTTTTTAAATTTGCAACAGAACTTTTAACTTCAATTCATTACCATATCAGAGCTATAAGAAAAATACAACGTGGAACAATTTGACCAATAATCCTAATAATCGGTTTAATTTCCTATCCATTGATCTATATTAGAGTTCAACATAAACTAACTGGTCAGTACGATACTACGCTAAGCATCATGTGTAAAATGTCTAAATACATGAAACCACGTGACAATTTTTACATGTACTAAATAAATGAAATATGTTTTTGAGAATTCGCAATATGATATATTGCTATCCAAAAAAGTAACATGCACGTGAAATAAAACTTTTATACTGGCCATTTAATCTCCATGAGAAAGTGTTTACATCTGTCAATCATTACACAGACCTTTGAAAACGAAATTAGGATACACTACAGATAATACCCATTAAGGTTTGCAACACCTTTTATTTATGGAAGCCGCGGCCGTTGCGTAGTGGTTAGCATGTCTGACTTCGAATTCGTAGATCGCGGGTTCGAGCCGGGTCGTGGTAGGTCATACCCTATACATGAGTTGTCGGCCTCGTGGTAGGGTAAGTTTGTACTGGTGATCGAAAAGTGTCCAGGAAACCTATAGTAGGAAGAGCTGGCCGTCGTATATATGACCTAAATGTGTGTTGAATACGACGTTAAAAAAGTATCTATGGATAGGTATTCCTGTAGTTATTAGCCAGCATATTTTTACAATTTAACCATCATGATTATATCTTTGAAAAAAGAAAAAGACATACAACGGTTTTATATTCATGTATACGCACTACTTCCTGTGCGTTGTTGTTTTGCAATATGAGTTAAGCGTCTAAGCCAGGATATGTTTTATCGTCTACGCATAGAATGAGAGATTCAAGCAATATGCGTCAGCGTTTAAAACCGTGCCAAGTATATATATAGAATACCGGGATCGGCGTGCCCTGTTTACGATATGTTAAACATTTGGACGCTTTTGATTCATTGTGCGGAACCTTCCGGGCTGATAAAAATACATCGAATGAACCGGCGCTGTCAGGGACATGTTCCGACTGCGCACGTAAAACAGCATTATTATGGTAGACTTTAGAAATTTTCCTGTCTCTTTGGCATATAGGAACTATATTCATTTTTTAGCAAACCGAAATATTCCGGCAGCTAATCGAACGTTCACCGATATGAATCAGAAGGGCGTTCCTACTGGTGAACGTTAAGCTTATAGCGGTATTCATGAGAGGCGCGACTAAAACCCGTCTCAGTAGATACTGGTTACACTCCTGTGCTGATTGGATACGGATAATCTTCTCCCGTATATTTAGATTCGCCCGAAAATAGGGAAGATAAGTTTGCATTTTTTAACAAATGCGTGTTTTAAAAGAAAAAAAAAGTTTTGCATTTTCCTGGTCTTATATGGCAACTTGCTTGAAATTGGTACTCGTTCGTTTATTGATTATGGTATTTTCTGCTAATACCAAGAGGTAACCCGAAAAAACATGGCGTCGACGAGTTCATTCACGCACCCCTTAATTTAACTATTTGACGTTCATTATCATGTGACCTCAATGGCTTAGATGTGATTTATATGTTTCATTGTTTAAATTTTCATGTTGTTTAAACATGGTATTGATGGTAACCTTTTTAAATCTATTAAAACGAGGGTAAGAAATGGTAATCAATTTAGCAATGTTATTAATTGTCCAGTTGGTTTAAGACAAGGCTGTTGTTTGAGTCCGGTTCTGTTTAGTCTATTTACTAACGAATTGTATGTCTTTTTACAAGAAAATAATGTAAGAGGTGTTCAACTTAACCCAGATATTATTGAACTATTTTTACTTATGTTCGCAGATGATGTTGCACTTCTTTCTGATACCATTTTTGGTTTACAACGGCAGTTGAATTTATTAAGTGAGTTTTGTGTTACGTCACATTTGACGGTCAATATCAACAAGAGTAAAATTGTTGTTTTTAAAAATGGTGGTCGACTAGCCAGAAACGAAAAATGGTACATGTATTACAATAAAGAATTAATTGAATGTGTTAGTGGTTTTAACCATGTCGGTGTCTATTTTCCATTGTTTTTATCCATGTATAAGATGGCTGACAATATAGCATTGAAAGCTAAGCGAGTTTTAATGGCACTTTTATCATCATTGTATTCTTTAATGCCTGTAAATAGTAAATCATATTTTAAATTTGAATTTTGATGCTAAAATTACACCCATTGTATTATATGGCTCGGAGTTGTGGGGTATATATTGTGTTGATGCTATTGAAAGAATTCATTACTATGCATGTAAAAGATTTATGTATGTACCATTGAATACTAGTAACTATGCAGTTCTAGGTGATTGCGGAAGATATCAAATTTATATATACTCATGTAAACGTGTCGTAAAATATTGGCTTCGTATACTTCGTATGCCTGTCCACAGACTTACTAAAAAAAGTTATTTCATGTTAAAAGTATACGATGAGCTTGGCTACGTAAATTGGGTTACCAAGCTACGTTGCTATTTGTTTGAAAATGGTTTTGGTTATATATGGGATAACCAACATATTACAAATGAATTACTATTTGTTTATCAATATGAGAGACGCACTAAAGACCAATTTTTGCAAAAGTGGTAGTCATTGTGAAAATAGCTCTAAACTTAATTGTTACTTCGGATTCAAAAAGGTATTTGAATGTGAACCATATCTAAATTTTATTTAATATAAGTAAATTTAGAAAAGCGCTTTCATGTTTTAGATCTTCCTCTCATAAATTGTTAATTGAAAAAGGTCGTTATACAAATGTAAATAGAAATGAAAGATTGTGTCCTTATTGTATCTACTTCATTGAAACTGAATATCACTTCCTACTTATATGTCCTTTTTATACAGATCTTAGAATTAAAATACATACCTAGAAAATTTACATATGAACCAAATTTACATAAGTTTAACATTTTATTATCATGTAGACAGGAATCCATAGTAAAAAACGTGGCAACATATTTGTATTATGCTTTTGATAAAAGGAATACTATATTGTAATGTAATTGTAATTATTGTAATTTGTATTACATTGTACTTGTATATATGTGCAAGGGCCGGTGGTCAAATAGCATAAATAAATTGTTTGAGTTTGATTGGCTTAAGGCAACTGGTGTCAACTTCTAAATGCTCAAATCTTGATAATTGTTTATATCGACGTTCAGAAACGTCGATAATTATGTGTTCAGTACTTGTACGATGTGTTCTAAGATGTGTTCCTTTCAAATGTTTAATGATTTAAAATTAACAATAGAGATATAGAGTCAGATTTGAAAACAAACAAATCAAAAGTTTACATTCAACTCGTCCAACGATAGAATTGTCAAACTCAATTTATTGCACAACCATTAGGTCAATTCGTCAAACTTATAATTTATACAATGCTATGTGAAAATGCACGTTTAGCGATTATTGATATAATAAGTGACCACCTCTCTTTAATTTGATGGGGTCAGCAAATAATGCATCCTTAAGGAACAGAACAGAACAAAACAGAATTTATTATAAACAGCATAAACACATGGTGTTTGTCGCCATTTCAATACGACTGACGGTACACCCAATGCATTCTATAGAATACAGTAACATCAATATAGTAATCCTATAAATACTAATAAGGTATCTGAAAAGTGTTCCATATTTGGGCTGTACGTACATCTATAGATACAGTTATATTCAGATATTCGTTTTTTGTGTAATAACACTATTTTATAACATAAAAATATAATAACATACATGAAAATTATTACAAATGTAGATACAAACTATACATGATTATCTCTTTATTTCAAGGCACTATAAATATATTTTGCCAATTTTATAGTCAGTACTTGCTTTTGAAAGACATAATAGATTTTAATTAATGAATATTAGGCCAATGGCAATAGTATTTTGGAAAAATGTCATTACGAATCGAACGATAAAAAGGACATGATATTCGCTTTCTATTGTTTTCACATTGCATTTTAAACATAGACGTATTTGTGTTTATTTACTTCTCCAGACAATGGAGGTCAAATAAATAAATAAATAATATCATTTCAAATAGGCCTAATATTCCAAAGGTATGAATAACCCAAACTGTCGATTAAATTTTTAATATTCGGTGACCTAAGGTTTACAAAGTTACCTAAATCATCACGCTGGTTAAATAGTTAAAAGCAAAGAGAGCTTTGACTTTTGAACCAATATTTCACCATTCTAATTTTCTGGATGATAATCAAGGGAAAGGTACCTAATTCGAAGTTGTTGGCGTACACCTAACAAACGTTTTAGAAATTTAATGTGCATTTTTTCTATATCCGGTCCTTTGTGAGACCCCCAGATTAATAGAATAGATGAGACTATTGAGTCGAATATTTTTTTTTCTCATTTAACTCTAGATCAGCTATCTCGAAAAAAATAGGATTGCTATCTTAAACGAAGATGAGTGTCATTTGTGGTAAAAAACTAGGACACTGAGTCAAATCACTGAAAATCCTTAGTTAACAATCAGGATTCCTCATTTACATTGAAATTTTCATCAAACCTGGTCAACATACCTCGTCCACAAATATTGTGATGACTATTTCAACTTACGTTCACGATAAAGGACTTTCATGGACCTTTTTATCCGAGAAAGGAAAACTTGTGCAGGTTTACCACATCAAGACAACTATTTCTATGTTGAATATGTATGGTCCAAAATTGTGGGACAGTTTGCTATTACAAGAAATTAACTTAAACATAGTGTGATGAGAACTATGTATAAATGTATTGGCAAACACGTTGTATCTTTCGGGCTTGATCTTGATCCTCTATGATATGACATAACGTAAACAATACTAAACATACTGTATAGATAATGTCATATTTAAAAAAAAAATCTTTTTTCATCAGAGATGTTTGAAATAATATAAAAACATATGTAACAGATTAATGTTTTTCGTCTCTTTTCAGTAAACGTAAAGTTTTGATACATGGGTTTTAATGTCTAAAATTTGAATATTATATAAATCACAAGAATAAACTGAATTCTACATTTTACCTTGATCCAAATGGTAGAAGTGGACTCGAGTTTCTTTAGAAGAATATTTATATTGTCTAGACATGAATAATGGGGTACAGACAGTCAAAGTAAGTAAGTCAATGACTTCCTTGTAGCTAGTACCTCAGTACTGTAAGACCAGGGAGCATACACGAGAGGGATTAATCTAAGTTGGAAGTTCTTGTTTCACAATTAACAGAGCTATGCTGAATTAGTTTAAACTCAACTTCACTTAACTTTATATATATATAAGTTTGATTGATTGTGTGGGTTCATGCTGTGTCTAACTAACAGTATGATTATATCGATATCAAACATGACATTGTCATTATTTTACAAAACAAGATTTCGTTTTTTAGATAAAGTAGTACAATACGCCTAGCTGTTACATAGTTGAACTAATTTTGAAATGTGAATGTATGATTTAATACTTCATGTTTTTGTTGAATATAGTTTAATATCGTTGTTATGTCACAATCCGATACATCTGTGTAATCAGCAAAGCATTCATAATTCAGACAGTTGTGCACATGGTGTCGATTTTCTTACGAACACAAACAAAGTATTATTGTCTCGCTCAGAACGAGACTTAAGAACGAGATCATGAATTTCAGCTGTTTGAGACAAACAACAACAAAAACCAAAGCTGTTCTGGTCGTATTTTGTCATATCTAAATGTAAAATGATTAGTTTACAAGACCTGTCTTCTCCCTTGATAACTCAGTTGTATCCTTTAGCCTTTAAAACGATTTTGTAATATAATATTTAGAATGTTTCCTCATGACAACATTGGATGTTTCTTATAAATCACTGGCTTGATATTTTACACTGGAATTACAAGCTTAATCTAGTATATCAAATATATCATGTACATTTTTATAAGGACAGTCTCGCACTAAAATGCGTGACGTAGCTGACATTTATATATATATATATATATATATATATATATATATATATATATATATATATACAATGTATATATAACGCCTGGTGATTGATTTAACAAGTCAAGTCAAAGTCTTTACTGACTTATCTGACACAGAAGCCACAATTTTTATTACACAGTGAGCCTGTTTGATTTTCATGCATTGGAATCGTTCCAGTATGCTGTGGTCATGTGATCAACAAATGACTAATGTATGGATCGATTTATCCGGCTAAACAGAACTCCATTAAACTTCAATATTTTAATATTTCATGTTTCAACATTTCTTATCAAGTATCGAGTATTTACAAAAAGTAATTTTGTCTCTGATGAAAATAAACGAAAAATATTCAAAGAACATTTGGAAGATTTGTATCATTGTCAGCGTACGTACAACTCTGACAAATAAGTTCTAACGTGGGTTGTTAAACGATTTTTATACCAAATATAACATTGTTTCTATTATCACATGATTTATTAGTTTTGTGACGTCATTTTAAAATGATGATTTATTCCATAGATACAATGAACAATCTGCTGTATCCGTTATTACAGATATGTTCAGGAAGAAACGGCCATAAAGTCACGGTCTATTGTTAAAGGTTAAAAAAACTGTTGTCTCCAATTTCTCTTTCTCTCTCTTGACAAATAACTGAATGACAAAGCGAATAAAATAGCTACCTCATTTTCCTTCATAACTATCATCGTTAAGTCTAAATCCGCTGCCCGACAATAAGTCGAGCGGTATAAACTATAGGCAATTTGCAAAACTATTTGGAGCAGATGATTCGGATGAAACAAATACAATTCGCAGGCTTATGTTAGCTTTTCAGGAAAAAGAAATATCAGAAACATTTATTTCATAGATTAATAAGAAATATCTTATTTACCAAATCTTGGTAGCACTCTGAAATACCATCTCGTTCCGAAGACCGTACATAAAATATACCACTTCCTAATTGGAAACTGGCATTTTGTTTATCACTAACATTTACCACATCTCTTCAAAACTTACATTTTTTCTTTTAGGCATTTAAATAACAAAACATATCGATATCTCACATTAAAAAGAACAATTGATTTACAACATGAGGTTATGTAATCGTTATGTACAAAAATAAGAAAGTCGAATGTCTTTAAGTAGATCTATAGTTGTGTGACATTTTTACAGTCATCCATTTTCTCCGAAAGTCAACTCAGTTATGATTTTCAGCTCATAATCCATAGCAAAATTAATTTGTAGATTTTTTATTTAGCGCCGTGTCAACACAAATTATGATATACTAATTTCACAACGGCCAACTCAACGTTGAACATATATCAAACTTTGTGCATAAATGTGGCATGAAGTTAATGTTCAGTTTGAAAGGTTGCTAAATGCGTACGAGAAGTGTAAGAAAATCAAATGGTAATAAAACTAATAAACAATTATCTTGTAGACAGTGTTTAGCATATCTAGTAACAGGAAGATAATGCTGACCAGTCTTTCTTAGAAAGTCTTAAATCCTTTAGGGAAATCATACACTCATTATAGTATGTATTATAAGATGTTACAAAATGAAGCCCTTTGAGAGTCGTTAATGGAGACCCTAAAACCACGAAGCCATTGAAAATATGAGTAAACAAGACGTTAGCGACAAATTAGCTAACTAAGATCTGGTCATTTGTGTCTATTGTTGTGGAACATTATATTTGGTACGTTGGTGTGATTTGATTCCTTTGGTTGTAGAATATTTCTATAAGAAAATTTGGGTTCATAAGTTCTTCTGTCTTCATTATTAGTGATTTCTATGGCTACTGGTCGTCAATTTGTTTGAGAACAATACATGACTGATATTTGTTTATTTTATCATGGCGTAAGGTATTCAAGTAAGCAATAACTTTTGACCAATGCACAATTTCTTGACATTGTTGTATAATGCACTATCTTTAGAGAGACAATCATTTAATATTCATCGAGTTATTCAACTATGTTGTAAATAAGAATCTAAAAGCTATCACCAATATAAGTCGCTAAACACCACTACATTTCTGTACGGTCAAGACATTGCCAAGCTCTTTTTTAAACGTCTGATACGCTTGTATGTAATATTTGGATAACGTTAGAACGTTTTTAAACATCAGAATGTGAGCAACTTGGCTGTAGTACAGGGTATGAAAGGCTGGTTG
Organism: Mactra quadrangularis; assembly: GCA_025267735.1. Taxonomy (NCBI): domain Eukaryota; kingdom Metazoa; phylum Mollusca; class Bivalvia; order Venerida; family Mactridae; genus Mactra; species Mactra quadrangularis. Next base: position 34,298,505 of record CM046294.1, on the reverse strand, counting down.
AGTTTTTAATTGACGACAAAGTTTGTTAACGGAACAAATTGTAAGGCATCCGCCGAAGAACATTCAAATTTGTAGTTTTCAAGTTAAAACAGATTTCAGAACCAAGATGGAACCTGATATGTTTCTAAACTGAGGTAACACATGTAAGAATAGTGTTGTCGAAAAATCTTGTTTACTTAAAACACATATAAAGATATTTTGTTACAATGGAACAGGAAAAGAAATCGCTTTCCGTATTGGGTGTATTGTTACATTGGGAACGAAGTTTTCTGTACATTTTTGTTGTTTAAATGTGTGAGAGATTGTGATATATCTGGAGTCAAGAACATAAAAAATCAAGCGAACATTCCTAAACATAGTTTTTTAACGGATTTTTTCTTATTTTAATGTATTTTTCAATTAACAAAACCAATATTCTTTACACGCAATAACTCTTCTTTACTGACATGTTTATTGAAATATAATATACCATGTTATGTGTTGTTCACGTAGGAAATGATAAGGGATGAAAATTGTGCTCAAGTTATAAGCTGATAATCAAGTTGATAATGTAACATTTGTCATATTTTTTGAAGATTAAATACACTGAAACGTCTGCACAACAGTAAATAACAGAATGGAGTAGATAGTTTTGATTCTGATATCAAATGCATTGGTTACGAGGGTTGATCCAGAAGTAATGTCACTGGGGCTGTAAAATTGTTAATATCACTCAGAAAAGAACGAATTTTAGTATATTGATACCTGAATCTTCATCACTAAAACATCGATACCATCTATACACAAGTCTTCTATTCACTGTTATGTTACCACATGTGTCATTATTCATCTGCGTGGTCTCTATAAGATATTTTTGCCAATTTGTAACAAAAAGCATAACTGCGTGGCGGTTTTTCCCAGAAATTGACATTTTTTCTTCAGCAGTAAAACGCATAGGCATTAGGCACCGCGTTGCGTGCTTGAACTTGCTATGACGTCAATAAAATTTTAACAGCAGAAGGCAAACAGACGTAACGTGACGTTGGTGTCATTTCATCTCATTTGGCGCGTTATGTTGAATATAAATAACGATTACGTATTGCCTTCATGTTTGTTTGTTGGGTTTAACGCCGTAGAAACACATTGTATAGGTCATATAACGGCGGTCAGTTAACCTACTCACTCCTTCTGGAAAGGCTAAATCTCTGGACCAACTATTACGCGCATACTTCCGTCAGTGACTGAAAACTGCCTACTAACGTAATTTTAGCGCGCTGCGAAATAGCGGGGATGGTATTCATTTAAAGCTTATAAATTTTAAACAGAAACGTTTTTAGAAAACAATATTAATGTATCTAATCAGAGTTGAATTTGTGAACATTTTGATACCACACTCATAACAGTAGGAACAAACGCAAGCTAAATGAGTGACGGGCACTGTGACATTACTTCTGGATCAACCCTCGAGCCATCGGGGTACCAGATTATGTTTATACTAGGCTTACTTCTGGATCAACCCTCGAGCCATCGGGGTACCAGATTATGTTTATACTAGGCTTTTAAGCATTAATTGGTTAAACCATTAACATTTCTTATGTTCAAAATGAAAAACACGTTTTTTTTACAAAATGGAAAAGTACAGCTTCTATTTGAACATAAACTATTTTTAATATAAATAGGTAACTATTGTGGGTTCTTATTGGGGTTCTTTGTCATTGAAAAAACCCTGACCATATGGCGACTTGTTTGTGACTTTTGTTCTAGACGGGTAGCTGATAATTATAGACGTATATAATATATAGACACTATATAAGACAAACTTCCTTAAGGAGGTTAGCTTGGTGTTTTATGCGAGCCATATTGCGGCGTTTACTCGTCCTATCCACCAAGTATTTGGCACACCAGCTCGCCAATAAGGAGGTTAGTTTGGTGTTTTATGCGAGCCATATTGCAGCGTTCACTCGTCCTATCCACCAAGTATTTGACACACCAGCTCGCCAATAAGGAGGTTAGCTTGGTGTTTTATGCGAGCCATATTGCGGCGTTCACTCGTCCTATCCACCAAGTATTTGGCACACCAGCTCGCCAATGACAACTGTCCTACACGATACAGATAAAGACGTGAGAATGGCCGTAGAAAATACATGTATTTCATGTCCCGTCCCGAAATAGAACAAACCTCTGGCTTCTTATGCGCGTTACCGACTGAGATAAACGGATGGATTGTAAAGAACAATAACACATGTAATCATAAATCGCATTGTGAAATGGTGAAGCCTCATGTAAAAGTGCTTAGTTTAATGATGTTGAATGAAGAAACTTGTTGAGAAACTGTCATATATATCATGTGTAACTTATAGATCAACAATGAAATTAATATCCTATATGGGAGTACATGACTATATATATTATATATTACATATCAAACATAAATTCCATTATTGATTAATAAAATTGTTTACTGATACATCTTGTAATATGTACTCAAACAACAGTTTGTCTTCAAATACATTATTATCCACGAAGATCAAGTTAGAAAACATCCCAAATATTAAAACAAATTATGGAAATATTTTGAAAAGCAGTGTATAAGTGTGTCTGCAACCACAGTTATAATAACTTACATTGGGGTCCAAATGTTTCTTTACACATGAACATTTTTTTAATTTTCTGTTCATTTAGATATACTTCACATGTTTTTTTGTCAGTTTCAAAGCTAATGTACATTTCAACATGAACACTCAATTATGTTCTTTCATCCTCCCTTTTTGTCAAAATGTAGTTTTTAATGGAAAACCACTGTAATTCATAAGTATTTTAAAAATTCTATAAAAAAGATCAAGTTTTCAGTGAAAATATGAAAAATTACATGTGTAAAGAAACTTTTGGACCCCAGTGTATATAAAACTTATAATAACTTGATAAAATTGGAACTTAAAATGTTGCCTACTAATCCCATTAAAGTTGATAAAATGGAGTTTAATAAATGTACTACTGTAAAATTGTGCTATTAAGACCATCACAATCTTAATAGTCTTAAATAGCGGAAATGTCCAAATATATATTTTTCTTCTCAATTAGGCATGGTGGACATAAACTCTATGTAAAAATGCTGAAGAAGAATAATTAAATCGTCAAAAATCGCATATTGTTGTGATAGTCAATGTGCTCTGTATAGTGGAACTTTAACGCAATTGAAACATAAATTCTATTGGCATCATACACAATGTACAATAAACAAAATCACTACACATAGGCCTATATTAAAAAATGTCAAAGGGGACTGTCCTAAAGTTTCCAAAACTTAGTAACGGATATTTTCCTATAGGGAAAAACAATTCATCATTTCATGTGAACGACCTTAAACATATCATATCTGAAGATTATAAATAACATGAAAAAATATGAATACAAGAATCTTAATAAACATGACATATTTTGTGTACTAGAAACATTCATTTCTCTATCAACAAGGAAGTATTAGCTGGTAAATGTAAACATTTCCTTTTAGACCGCCAAACTCAAAGCAAAATTGGATAGAATTGTACTCAACTAAGTATTGTTGATTGTTTAAAACATAAATTATTATATTCCTAGAGATGTAAATATCAATTATATCAAAAGTAACGGAGTTGGTAGATTTAACAACAAAAAATGGTCAGACATTGTATCAAAATTTGGACTTCCGCAATTGATTACAGTCCCGACAAGAGCAACTAAAAGAAGCGAAACAACTATTGATCATATTTATACGAACTCCACTGTGCATATATAGTATAAAGAAAAAAAGCTTTTGATTTAGTAGATCATTAGATTTTAATATACAAGCTAAAATTATATCATTTTCCCCCGAAGTCCATTTCACAATTTAAGTCGTACCTGTGTAATAGAAAAAAACTGGTAAAAGTTGGAAATTTTCAGTCCGAGTTTATGGAAATAAAATCAGGTGTGCCACAGGGATCCATTCTTGGGCCGCTGTTATTCTTGATGTATTTGTTTGTTTTGTTTTGGTTTTACGGCACACCAACACAGAAAGGTCATATCGCGCTTCTTGATATATATCAATGACATTGCCTATTCTTGCCGAGATTTAAACCTTGATTTATATGCCGATGATTCGACATTGTTTAAATCAGATAATTCACTATCAGAAAATGAGTCACATCTACAGTCGAACCTGGACCATATTATGAAGTGGTGTAAATCCAACAATATGGCATTGCACCCAATAAAGACCAAGTGCATGGTTATTGGGTCTAAACAAAAACTTAAATGTGGTAAACATCTTAACATTGAAAATAAATGAAAATATTTTAGAAAATGTCACTTTCCATAAAGTATCAAGTGTTTACAATGACGACAATCTTAATTGGAATACGCATATTGATTTTATTTGTAAAAAGCTTAAAAGTAAAATTTCATTGCTAAAACGCTTTTTGTGATACATTATGGATGAAACCAAACTATTATTTTACAATGCATCCTTACTGCCCACATTTGATTACTGCTGTACTGTTTGGGGGCAAATATCATTAAAAATATGTTAAAAAAAGTATATGTTCTACAGAAGAGAGCAGCAAAACTAATATTAAATAAACCTATTCGTACACCTGCTCTCGATCTCTTTAAGCAATTGAAATGGCTTACTTTTACTGACAGATGTAAATAACAGTGCTTTACTTGTATTCAAAACTCTCAATAATATGGCTCCGTCATATTTGTCTGATTTAATAAATTTTGCTAAAATGAACACTACTATCTAAGATCTATTGTACACAACGATATTGCAATGAAAACAAAACTCAAAACACAATATCTAAAGGATTCTTTTTCTTACTTTAGTATTACCGTGTGGAATGAAATACCTTACGAGATAAGAAATATATCAAACATTAATTCACTCAAGTCTTCATATAAAAAACTTCTTTGTAATAAAAACTAGATTTTCTGTTCTGCATACAGGCCTACACGACTATAAAGAGGCGTAACTTAAAGGTACTCATTCACAGATTTCAACTTAAGTATCAACTTTTTCTGAAACTATATTAATTGTATGGAAATACTGTTGGAAGCAGGAAAGTATTGTTCTGATAATGACAATTCTAGTTCAAATTTACATACAACTACACATGATGGTGTTTCATGTAGTAAATATCTACCCCGTATGTCACGATATAGACACTGTTAGTGCATTTTATGTGACTATTATTGTATTTTCCTTGCAACATATAGGTCAGTTTGTCTTAAAATGATAAGAATTATTTTTTGTTGACACAGTTACAGCCACTTTGTGGTATTTTGAAATTATAGAAAAAATAAACCAAATCTGTGAACTAGTACCTTTAATGTGAGTTATTTTTTGGGTTATGCTCCTTTATACTAGTTGGTTTTGTATATGAATGACTACCACATATGCATATTCATAAATGTAGTCTGAATTGTTGAGATTATTACATAAATTATGGTATTTTTATAATTTTAGTTCGAAATACGAGTAAATTATTGTGAGTGTCTGTCTTTATAAATATTTTTGTATTGTTTTTGACTTCACATATCTGTCTTTGTGTATTGTCTTCGTTGGAGTATGTCTGTATACAAGAGATTTTTGTACTTTTAGTTCAATTGTATGTTTTTTTGAAATTTCATATTTTGGTACATGCCATTTAATTTTTTGTTGAATGCCATTTGAAATTAAGGCATATGTTGTAGTTTTAAAATGTTACCATCAGAAAATATGTTATGATAATTATTATTATCATTATAAAAACCTGCACAGAAGATCACTATGTCTACACCCCGTGACATTGTCTGATCAGTGTTGGTTATAATGACATTAAGTATAGCTCGTTTAGGATAACTTGAGACAAACGACTTAGTTTGTTTACATATTTGGGACCCCGGTATTACATAAAATAGGGAGGTCAACTGATTTTGTGTAATGAAAGTATTAAGCATGTCTTAATGCGTGGAACTTGTGTTCTCGTACTAAATTTAATACATCTAAAACACACTGATAATAGTCGATAATTACGTGTACTTAACTTAAATCCACCTGTGTATAAAAATGGTATCGTTGTATTTTGTCTCAAGTTATCCTAAACGAGCTATATACTCTCTACTGAGTATGTAGGTTTTCATATTTTCTAACATGTTACTATTTATTGAATAACGTAAAGTGCTCGCCAAGTAAAACACGTCACTCATATGTAGAAGGTTTTTAAATGGTCCATATACATGTATGTGTTTTAGGAGTAGTGAACACATGAGATGAAACAGAAACAAAACTTACAACGTGAAAACCTATGGAGTATGGTCATGAATATAGGCCATTGAAATTCTAACCATGACCAAATATGGTAAAGACACACCTGTTACATATGTAACTATTATATAAGTAGAACTATTACATGTATGTAATAAAGGGTGTGGCTTCAAACACATGTATGAACATTTTACGTATATATGTATACACACTAAATAACATACATATATTTACAATGCCATCCAAAAATACCTTTACACTTGTAAAAAAATGAAACCATTATACTTTATATCAGACGTTTCACATTATCACATAGTAGGATGTTTAATATAGATTGTTACATTTGAAAGAGGAGTAATGATAAAATTGAAATTGTTATATAAGTAATTGTATCCTAAGCTTTAAAACTATTTCTTAAGTATTGGTAAAACTTAAACAACAAAATCAAACATTTATGAAAGTGTTATGGTAATTACGGATGGTACAATATGTACAAATATATGTCTACTTAATTGCTTTCTTTTTCTCAATAAAACATGTTTTCTGTAACTAATTGCAGCCATGTATATAAATCGAGAACTTTTCTAGCTGTATCTCGACTACATGAAGCACAGCTAGCATCAAGCAGTAATTATTTTCTATGGATACAACAATGTTTAACCATCAACGACACAAAGTGATATACAGAACAAGATGTTGTGTTTGAATTGTCAACACCATTCAAAGGCAAAAAAATAAAGTTTATCAGAAACAAACACAACAAATGTTCCATTATATTGCAAGCACACTTTCTTGAACGTCATGGTTATTGTATTTATTTTTCAACTAAAGATACAGACAGCAGTAGATAACACAATATCAAATCCAGTTGTTGTCGTTGGTGAAGACAACATAATTGTTGTTTTTGTTGTGCATTCCACACTAACTTGTCTAACCAAAATATTGTCTTCATGTCTGACATAGTGGAACATCACTAAATTAAAGTTGGAGCTAGGTGCCAATTTCTCACTTCTCCCTTTCATTTATTCCTTATACAACTGCAAGACCATTTTGGAGTAAAAAATCAGCGATTTTAAAACACCTTAGAACAAAGACACAGTTCATGAAAGTTGCTCAGATATGTATAGATAAGACAAGAGAAGCAGAATGTGGAGAAAGATGAATCATAATAAAATGTACTCTAGGATTTATCATGGAACGGCTCTATTAAAAACATCAGCTTGCACAAGTTTGATGCTAAAGAAGCCAGTGAAACATCATGTATGCAAGTTAATAGTTTTCCAACATATGACACAGCATAATACCACACACTAAGTGTTTACTTACAGACTCCAATTAGGAAGATCTGCTCAAGGTGGTTTGATGTAGATGTTGACAAGACTGCATAAATCGGTGCTCCTGAAAAAAGCACAGACTCAAATGATCTATAAAATGCATTTAGTGTTACTGCATTTGATGCACCATTTTAACCTCTGATAATGAAATGGGGTCAGTGACAGTGAAAAAAAGCATAACCTCAGTTTACAAAGTCCAGTAAGTAAATATGTACATTTTGTAATCAATAGAACTGCTACAAAATTGCATGTGTAAAAACAGTCACAAAAGTAACAGATGATTGATTGAAAATATTTATTGAGTTACATTATATATTACATTTACATAATTGAAACACTTGTTTAGAAAATAAGTTTAAGTTGCCCTGCTACATGTAGCTCAGTTGGTAGCACGCAAGCCTACTGATCAAGGGTTTGACTCCTGGGCAGGGCATTCTTTCTTGGAATTTGGTTATGAAATGATTTCTAAGGCCATTTACCCTCCTACCATCAATTCATAATCATGTAGGGCAGTTGTCAGTCACTGACGAAAGTATGTGCTTAGTAGTTGGTTAACAGTTAAATCCAGAGATTTGGCCTTTCCAGGAACAGCGATTAGATTGACTGACCATTGTGATATGACCTACACAATGTGTTGCTATGGTATAAACCCAACAAAAAATTAAGACACATATGTTGACATTTAGAATTGCTTTTAGTAACAATGTGTTAAAAATAAATACGCCAAGAAGCAGAATCCAGACATTAACAGTCTGGGTATCATTTTTGTAATTTTATCCAAAAACCAGACGCTTCTCTTCTGATCACAGCAAATTAATCAGAAAACTGGTATCTTTTCATCATGACAGTTTTTTTAAATTATATCAACTATTATTTTATGTGGACAAATTACAGATTGTCAAGATAGTATTTTTATTAAAGGGAGGTAACACCTCACTTTCAATCACAGGGGCCAGTATTTGGGACTGTGTCAGCTGCCTGTGCTTTTGTTTATTGAAACTTTTGCAACAGAAAGTTGTTTTATAAATTTAAACCATGCAAAATGATTAACACAATGTAATAGATAAAGATATATTGTCATTTATAATTGTTTTCAAATATAATTGTACATTAATGACTGTAAATTGTAGGGGTGTAATGGTTAACCGATATACCGGTTAATATTGCAATATGACTTCTCACGGTTTTAAACTGATTTGCTTTTCTCGGAAATAATTTCATGACCAAGCTCCACAAAAGTATGCGCCGCCCGGGATTCGAAGCCATGACCCCTCGATCAGTAGACTTGTGTGCTACCAACTGAGCTAGCTGGGCGGCTTTGGAAAGAACAATATGTATTGCAATATAATTCAATACGGGTATCGTGTATTGCAATATATGCAATACTACTGTATTGTTACACCTCTAGTAAATTGGCTCATGAGAATTCTTTTCTAACTTTGATATTTCATCCAAATAAACAGATTTTTGTAGGTTTATATATAAACATCCAAATTATACAAGAAGAAGCTATATAAAGTATCACAGAACAAGGGCTGGCATGGTTTTCTTATCTCTATAACATTTATTGTATCTGTACTATTCCATTCCATCCTCTTTTTAAAAGAAAAATATTTGTAAAAACAACCCAAGCAGCAACCAAGTGTTAATATCTAGTCTTTGACACAGCTGGGCACATAGATATTTGTAACTTCAATATACAGTATTACTTTGTAAAACTCGGATATAATATACTCGGTTATAACATACACTTGGTTATAACATACCATTTTTCCTGGCCCGTTTTTCATCCTTCTATATTCTATATAAAATCAGCTCGGTTATAACATACTCGGTTATAGCATACACTCGGTTATAACATACCAATTTTTTGGTCCCAACAAACAAATACATTGGTTATAACATACTTTTGGCGCGAATCGCTGCCGTTATTATAAGGTGAGATCGTTATATATTTCGACATAATATTTTAAATACTTTCCTTTTAAGATTGATTGCAAATCAAGTGTTTGTTATACTTTATTATCAATTGTCACGATGAGAATTAAATGATATTCACTTATTCACGTGCGATTTATAGCTGTATGTATGATGAAAATAATAGAGTTTTTTATATTAACAACATGTACTTTATTTTTTTACCTATTTCACCTTGATTTATACAAATTTTCATGGCAAACATTTTGGGAAACAATGACAATATACAAAATATAAGTGTTAGTAAACTGAACAAAACAGAACAGAACAATAAGAGTTATTTTAGGTATGATAATTATGATAGATTTTTTAGAATTAGCAACATGTACTTTAATTTTTGATAAAAATTTTAAATGACAACACTTAATCATAAATAAATAATCATTATTTAAGTAAAAGACAAGAAAGTAATTATACAACTTTTGACAAATAATATCTAAAAGTGCATGATGAAAAAATACAAAAAAAACTTAAATTCATACATTAATGTTAGTGATGTTAGTAAGTATGGCCTCTAAAACCTCCCCTTATAGCCATACCCTTGCCGCCTTAACACTAAAAAAATAAAAACAATGCTTCCTTGAGATATAGTAAAAAAATAACTAACTAAAGCGTGGTTAACATAATAAAACTCTAAAATTGATAAGTAAGAACACCAGCAACTATGAAATATGGGTTTGAATACAAGTTTGATATTAGAAACACTGAAATCTTTTAAAAACAATGTTGTTGAAATAAGATACACTAAGTTAAAAAATAAAAGTGTTTTTAATCAAAGAAATATTAAATTAACAAGAGCTGTCAGAGGAGACAGCATGCTTGACTAAGCAATTATTTGTCACAGGAGATGTGGTTGATGATAAGGAACATACATATTTTAAGTTGGAAATACAACCTTAAAAGATTTAAAGTAAAAAAAAATCTTTAAAATTGAAAGTACAATAGGGACAATATTGAAAAAAATGTATTTGGAGTTATGAGCCTTGTCACATGAGATGTGGTTGATAATAAGGAACATATACTTAAAAGTTTGAAGTCAATACCTACAGAAATAAAACAGTTGCAGTAAAAACAAATATTTTTTAAAAGAAATTTCTAAGTTTAAGGAGGGATAGTTCTGAAAAAAATGTAATTGGAGTAATGAACCTTGTCACATGAGATGGGGTAGATAATAAGGAACATACATTTAAAGTTTGAAGTCAATACCTAAAGAAATAAAATAGCTGCAGTAAAAACAAATATTTTTTTAAAATAAAACTATTTGTTCAAGGGGGATAATTCTGGAAAATTTTTAAAAGGAGTTATGAATCTTGTCACATGAGATGAGGGTTGATGATAAGGAACAAATACTTAAAGTTTGAAGTCAATATCATTAGAAATAAAAAAGTTGCAGTGAAAACAAATATATCTTTTAAGAAATCTGTAAGTTCAAGGGGGATAATTCAGAAAACAAAGTATAAGGAGTTATGAACCATGCCACATGAGATGAGGTTGATAATATAGAACATATATTTAAAATTCGAAGTCAATACCTAAAGAAATAAAACAGTTGTTAATTTCAAGGGCAGTTAATTCTTAAAAAAAGTATTTGGAGTCATGAACATTATCACATGAGATGTGGTTGATAATAAGTAACATATGTTTTTAGTTTGAAGTTGATACCTTTAGAAATAAAAAAGTTATAGTAAAAATATTTTACTGCACGAAAACTTTAATCAGAGTTGTTGATACAGACGCTGACGTTGACGCTAAGGCGGGTAGGAGAGCTCTTCATTTACTTCATAAAGTCGAGCTAAAAACTATTTTCATATTTAAGAAACACAAATAAACAAATATATATGAGTTACAAATTAAACGATCATATATTTGTTTATTTCAACACCGGTAGTTTCAAAATAGCATCTTAATATATCCGAGATTATCGCAACAAATCGCCGAGGAGTTCCAAATATATCGTTATGGAATGTTTTGTAACGTTGGAGGTAACTAAACGCATGGATGGTCTAAAAACTAGAGTGTTCCTAATGTTTGTATACAACTAATAATGTATGATAAAAAACTAGTAAGGCATACCCTGAGTGTACCTCATGTTGGTAAAAAAGTGTTGAATAGTAAAAATCAAACAGAATTAGATATAGAAACCCCCAAAACAGATGTAACTATTGTAAGGCACACAGAAGTTTCAACGGAGTCTTAGCCTAACATACCAAGCGGACCTCGCACACAGAAGAAAAATATATGCAGTAAATATAAAAAGACACGAAGGTAAAAATATGTTTCATATATTGTTTATATAAAAAAACACTGAAGTATAATGTGTAACATATTATTAAAGTTCCTGTTGTAAGTAGAAGAAATAAAGCTTAATCAATTGTTCCTGTTTTTAATAAAAAACATTGTTGCATTGTTTTGTGGATCATTTATGTATATATTTTACCATTTTATGTAAAAGTATGATAGTATCAAACCATATATTATAATTCTTGTAATTATTCTTATTTTCATTATACATGTAGTTACAGAGATTATTACAGATCTAAACATTTTAACTAAGTTATAAAAAGAATATAAGTTATCTGTCATCATAATATAGTTGAAACGTAAAGAAATATACAAAGTCCATTTATCAATATAGATACCACAGTTTTTACATCTAAAAAGTATGTCAGCTAAGTAAATATCAAAATATACTCCTTAATATGATTTAAATTTAGAGGGAGATAAGAAAGGTATAACTTTTCAAAATTTGTCTCCCTTATTTCCTACAAAAAATACAATGACAAATCTGAAACATGTAGGACAGTGAAAGTGATATATATAATAATTATATTGTAAAAATGAATTGATAATTGTATTTGTTTATTGTTGTATTGAATTGTAATTTGTTTATGTATGTTAATGTATTGTTTTGTAAAATTTGTATGATAATTGTATTTTTACGAGTATATTATTTTATCGTATTGTATTGATTTGTAATTTGTATATATGGTTTTTCTTCTGTATTGTTAAAGTCGCCATGATGATTGTGTATGTATGTTACGTATTGTATTGTATTGTAAAATCTGTAATGATAACTGTATATGTATGACATCGTATTGTATTATTTGTAATGATAATTGTATGTCACATATTTATATGATGTATATTGTTCATGGACCAACTGGTCTTTAGATTATGAAAAAGGTTACTTACTTAATAAATTGATAATACTTATTGCAATAACTATGAAAAACACTTTTACAAGTAACTTAAAACCTGTTACAATAAATATAGCACTTTTTTAGGGTCAAACCATATATAATTGTTCCAATGATGATTATAAAAATAAAAGTTCATGTTGTTGATAATAGAAAACTTAATAATAAATATTGTGAATGTTGATAGTACTGGACATCATTAAAATAATCAAATAAAATGTTAGCGTTGTAAGTAAGTATGACCTCCAAACAGCCATACCCTTACCACCTTGTATTTAACACTAAGACCTATCAATAATGCCACAATGGAATATTCTAAAATAACTAAACTAAGAAGTTATTTATGAGAAAGCACTAAATTATTGTTGTTGGTGTTATTATTTTCTATGTGTATTAATACATGCCCTTATTTTTGATAAATTAATTGTATTTGCATGATTCTTTATTGGTAAAAAACATGAAATCATTCACAATTGTTCATGTTTACAGAATAAAAAATCTATTACATCATATATACATATTTCTGTTATTAGTATGAAAACTCTAATAACACTGTTTTGTGGACCATTAATGTATTTTAAATAAATACTTATATTATTAGAAATGGACATCAATAAATTGAAACAAAATGTTAATGTTGTTAGTAAGTATGGCCTCAGAAAACCACCCCTTACAGCCATACCCTTACCACCTGAACACTAAGAACTATCAATTATGCTTTCTTTAGATATAGTAAATAACTAACTAAAGAATTATTTATATAACAAAACTCTAAAATTAATAAACAAACAAAATGTTAATGTTGTCACCAAACCTCCCCTTATACACATACCCATACCACATTGTATTTAACTCTGAGAACTATCAATTATGCTTCCTTAAGATATAGTATATAACTAACTAAAGAACTCACACTAAACCAAAACTCAAAATTTATAAACAAAAAAATGTTAATGTTGTTAGTAAGTATGGCCTCAAAACCTCCCCTTACAGCCATACCCTTACCACCTTGTATAACACTGAAAACTATAAATAATTTCTCAATAAAACATGATAAAATAACTGCTTATAGAGTAAGTGTAAATGATTATATGTCTCTATATAAAACATTGAAAACCCGGGTCGATAGCCCAGTCGGTAGCGCGCCGGGATTTGGATACTCGTGCTCGAGGGGGTGCGGGTTCGAATCCCACCCGGGGAGGTTATACCCTTCCATGAAAATTTGACAATAATGTCGATTTTCCTCCATTGATTAGATAATATGGAGAAGTTTCCGGCCTTGTGGAAGGGTAGGTGAGTACTGGTTATAGACAATGGTCCAGGAAAGCTAGGTTAGGTGCGCTGGACGCCGTGAAATGACCTAAATTGTGTTGATACGGTGTTAACTCCAATAAATAAATAAATAAATATAAAACATTGAAAGCAATTAAATCATACTATTGTATACAAGTTGTTTAAAAAAGATATATAATAGGCAAAAGCCAGTGTTCCTGTCCTTATAAAACATCTTATGAAGACATTCCTGAGTGGTTTTTTTTTTGTGAAAAAAAAAACAAACAATTAAAGCATAAGAATTAAAAGAGTCTTCCTGCAGTAACTACCAATAAGTTCAAATAAGAAAGCTACAACATTAATAAAAAGATAAAACTACATTCATGTTGTTAGTATCAGTCACATGTAGTTTATATCAAATATATTTTAAACACAAGACAACTAATATTGCATAAACTTAATATCAAAAACACTAAATTAAGAAAGTGCATGTACAAAATAAATAATAATATAAAACATTAAAAAAAATCATACGTAAATATCTACGTGTTAGAAACAATAAAGAGTGATTCTGTTGTAGCTAAAAATTATTATGTTGGTAAAAGAAAACTGAATAATAAATAAATTAATTCAATAATACATATGAATGGAAAATCTAGATTGGATGATCTCCTTTAGATATACTGTAAGAAGAATTTTATCAAGTTATTGACTACAACATTTATAGAGGGTACTGTATTAACATATGTTTTTGTCTTTCATAGCATGAAGAGCTTACATTTTCCTGATGCATACTGACTTGTATGTTTAACATTCTTCATAATACAATTTTTAAAATATAAATTAAACACAACTTAAACAAATCAACTTAGACCCAGCCAATAAACACCCACTGAAACTTGAACTCAGAACTCCTCATGACAAAGAGACTGATCACTAGCACAAGGTGTTTTGCATGCAGCAGCATGCCACACATTGATAAACTTTTATTTCGAAAGAGTTATTAGTTGAAAAGTGAATTTTGATCATAAACTCCATCCAACAGAGCTTGACTGATACTTATTTATGTATCTTGATGGGTAGTGTGTTTGATTTGTACAATAATTATTAGAAAATTTATTATATTCATGGATTATTATTCTTGATTACTATTGTGGTCACTCCTTGTTCATCCAGACTTGTGACTGGCTCACATGATGCAGTTAGATCATTTTAAGAACTAACGCATCAATATAAGGTCAAGTTACCCACATAAAGCAATAGTCAGTGCAACTCTGGGTGGGTGAGTAGAGGTGGGGCTTGTCTTAACTCTAACTCTTAAGTCGCACCGTTTTGACATACGACATATACACGAAGCATAGTGACGAAACACTATGGATAATGTATATGTGTGCATACATATCCTTTGCAACCAAGGCAAATCACAACTGACCCCGACGGATGCATTGGGTACGGACCCCGTTAGGGATAGGACCTCAATCAAGAGCGCTGCGACCATTGCCGTAACCTGTGGTCTTATCTCAAGACGGAGTGTATGCATTTTTCATATGCAAACTAAAACTAAGAGACATGGAATATTATGGATCATCTCATCTCATCTCATCTGGTTTTGGTATGTATGGATCGTCTCATCTTGGTTGGGTATATATGGATCATCTAATCTGAGTGGGATGTATCAGGGTAATTTCATCTGGGTTGCATGTATATGGATAATCTCATCTGGGATGGATGTATATGGATAATCTTATCTGGGTTGGTTGTATATGGATAATATTATCTGGTTTGGATGTATATGGATGATCTCATCTGTGTTGGATGTATATGGATGATCTTATCCGGTTTGGATCTATATGGATGATCTTATCCAGTTTGGATGTATATGGATGATCTAATCTGGTTTTGATGTATATGGATGTTCTCATCTGTGCTGGATGTATATGGATGATCTCATCTGTTTTGGTTGTATATGGATGATCTTATCTGGTTTGGATGTATATGGATGACCTCATCTGTGTTGGATGTAAATGGATGATTTTATCTGGTTTGGATGTATATGGATGATTTTATCTGGTTTGATGTATATGGATGATTTCATCTGTGATGAATGAATATGGATGATTATATCTGGTTTGGATGTATATGGATGATCTTATCTGGTTTGGATGTAAATGGATGATCTTATCTGTGTTTAATGAATATGGATGATCTAATCTGGTTTGGATGTACATGGATGGTCTTATCTGGTTATGATGTATATGGATGATCTCATCTGTGTTGGATGAATATGGATGATCTTATCTGGGTTGGATGTATATGGATGATCTCATCTGTGTTGGATGAATATGAATGATCTTATCTGGTTAGGATATACATGGATGGTCTTATCTGGTTTTGATGAATATGGGTGATCTCATCTGGTTTGGATGTATCTGGAAGATCTTATCTGTGTTGGATGTGTATGGGTGATCTCATCTGTGTTGGATGTAAAAGGATGATCTTATCTGGTTTGGATGTGAATGGATGATCTCATTTGGGTTGGTATTTATGGATAGTTTCATGTGTGCCTGGAATTTATGGTTTATTATATATATATATCTAATCTGGGTTGGATGTATATGGATCAGATAGTCTGGGTTGGTACTTATGGATATGCATTCCTGTATGTTTGGTATTTGTTGATAATTTTATGCGGGATTAGTATTCATGGGCATTTGGTTTTTTTTTATTATTGCATGAGCTTTTTTTAATTTATTGATAATTTCATATGCGTTTGGTATTTATGGGTTATTTTATATGGAACATCTCATCTGGTTGGGTATATATGGACAATCTCATCTGAATTGGATGTATATGGATCATTTTATCTGAGTTGGATGTATATGGATCAGATAGTCTGGGTTGGTATTTATGGATATACGTTCAAGCATGTTTCGTATTCATGGATAATTTCATGTTTGATAGGTATTTATTGTTATTTTCAAGTTGGTTTATTATTTATTGATGATTTCATTGGCATTTTTTTTTTTTAATAATTGCATGAGTTTTTTTAATTGTTTGATAATTTCAAATGGGTTTGGTATTTATGGGTAATTATATATGGATCATCTCATCTGGGTTGGATGTATATGGATAATTTCATCTGGGTTGGATATTTATGGATTATCTTATCTGGGTTTGATGCACATGGATCAGCTAGTCTGGTATATATTGATAAATTCATGTGTTGTTGGTATTTAATGATAAATTCATGGGCATTTGGAATTTTTTGATAAGTTCATGTGTGTTTGGTATTAATGGATATTTTCATAGGCATTAAGTATTTATGGATAATTCATGTGCCTTTAGTAATTATCAATAATTTCACGTGGGTTTGGTATTCATGTATAATTTCATATGAGTTTGGCATTTATGATTAATGACATAAGCCTATGGTACTTATGGATAATTTCATGTGGGTTAGGTATTCAGGCATAATTTCATATGGGTTTGGCATTTATGATTAATGTCATGAGGGTATGACACTTATGAATAATTTCATAAAGGTTTTGTATTTTTGTATAATTTCATGTGAATTTTGTATTTATTGATAATTGCATGTGCCTATTGAATTGATTGGTAATTACATGTGTATTTGGTATCCATGGATAATGCTGTAAGCATTAAGTATTGAAAGATAAGTTTATGTACCTTTAATATTTTTACATAATTTTATGTGGATTTTGTATTTATGAATAAAATTCATGGACATTTGATATTTTTTAATGATTTAATGAGCAACTTTATTTTTTACTTAATTCACCTCCATACAAACAGATTTTCATTGCATACATTTGGGGCAGCAACAAAATGATTCACTAATGTAAATATAAGTAATACAGAACAGAACACTTCTGATTTCATGTATAAACAATAATTGAATTTCTCATATAAACAAGTACTTTAATTTTTTACTTAATTGACCATAAAATATAACACACAAAATTGACCAAACAAATGATACATGAAATTTAATATAAGTACAACAGAACAGAACAGAACAATTATAGCTACATGTGTAAAAAAATTAGTTCTCTTTTATAAGCAACATGTACTTTATTGAATATAAAGATCTTCATAACATATATTTGGGACACCGAAAAAATGATACATTTATGTTAATGTAAGTAGAACAGAACAGAGCAAAACAGAACAAGCAATTATAACCACATGTATAAAAAAATTAGGTCTCTTATATTAGCAACATGTTCTTTTTTTAATATAAAAATCTTCATAACAAATATTTGGGACACCGACAAAATGATACATTAATGTAAATGTTAGAAGAACAGAACAGTGCAGAACAGAACAGAACAATTATAGCTACATGTATAAAAAAAATAGGTCTCTTATATAAGCAACATGTACTTTTTTTGAATATAAAGATCTTCATAACATATATTTGGGACACCGA
This sequence comes from Mactra quadrangularis, assembly GCA_025267735.1. Taxonomy (NCBI): domain Eukaryota; kingdom Metazoa; phylum Mollusca; class Bivalvia; order Venerida; family Mactridae; genus Mactra; species Mactra quadrangularis. The sequence continues at coordinate 34,280,034 of CM046294.1, read as the reverse complement.
AAAAATGATACATTTATGTTAATGTTAGTAGAACAGAACAGAGCAAAACAGAACAAAACAATTATATCCACATGTATAAAAAAAATTAGGTCTCTTATTAGCAACATGTTCTTTTTTTAATATAAAAATCTTCATAACAAATATTTGGGACACCGACAAAATGATACATTAATGTAAATGTTAGAAGAACAGAACAGTGCAGAACAGAACAGAACAATTATAGCTACATTTGAAAAAAAATTAGGTCTCTTATATAAGCAACATGTACTTTTTTTTAATATAAAGATCTTCATAACATATATTTGGGACACCGAGAAAATGATACATTTATGTTAATGTTAGTAGAACAGAACAGAGCAGAACAATTTTTGCAACATGTATAAAAAAATTAGGTCTCTTATATTAGCAACATGTACTTTTTTGAATATAAAGGTCTTCATTACATATATTTGGGACACCGACAAAATGATACATTAATTTTAATGTTAGTAGAACAGAACTGAGCCAAACAGAACAAAACAATTATAGCCACATGTATAAAAAAAATTAGGTCTCTTATATTAGCAACATGTTCTTTTTTTGATATAAAAATCTTCATAACATATATTTGGGACACCGACAAAATGATACATTAATGTTAATGTTAGTAGAACAGAACAGAGCAAAACAGAACAGAACAATTATAGCCACATGTATAAAAAATAGGTCTCTTATATTAGCAACATGTTCTTTTTGTGAATATAAAGATCTTCATAACATATATTTGGGACACCGTAAAAATGATACATTTATGTTAATGTTAGTAGAACAGAACAGAGCAGAACAATTTTTGCAACATGTATAAAAAAATTAGGTCTCTTATATTAGCAACATGTACTTTTTTGAGTATAAAGATCTTCATAACATATATTTGGGACACCGACAAAATGATACATTTATATCAATGTAAATAGAACAGAACAGAGCAGAACAGAACATAACAATTATAGCTACATGTATAAAAATAATTAAATCTAATATTAGCAAAATGTACTTTATTTTTTACTTAATTGACCTTAAGATATAACAAACAATATTGACCAACAAAATAATACATAAATATTTATATAAGAAGAGCAGAACAGAACAATTGTATCTACATACATGATAAAAAAAATGTTTTATATTAGCAGCAATGAACTTCATTTTTACTTAATTGACATAAAATAAAAAGATTTCAATAACATATATTTTGGGCAACATCAAAATAATACATAAATGTTAATGTTAGTAGAACAGAACAGAACAATTAAGCTATATGTAAAAGATAATTGAGATCTTATAATAGCAACATGTACTTTATTTTTTACTTAATTAATAAAATTTATACATGTAAATGTATGATGATAAAATACAAAAAACTTTAAGTAAGTAAATTAATATTAGTGTTGTTAGTAAGTATGGCCTCCAAAACCTCCCCTTATAGCCATACCCTTACCACCTTAACACTAAGAACCATCAATTATGTCACCATGAAATATTTAAAAAAAAAAATCACTATACTAAAAAAATAAGTACATGTTGATAATATATAAAAGATTGAAAACAAACAAATCATACATTAATATCATATTGTTAGAAAAAAAAGAATGGTTCTGTTGTAGCTATATATTATGATGTTGGTAAAAGAAAACTAAATAATCAGTAAATAAATGTGAAAGTTGTTAGTATCAGACATCTATAAAAAATCAAATATAAATGTTGTTAGTAAGTATGGCCTCCAAAACCTCCCCTCACAGCCATACCCTTACCGCCTTAACACTAAGAACTATCAATTATGTCACCATGAAAAATTCTAAACTAACAAAAGTATTGTTACAAAAAAGCGCTAAAATGCATAGTAAAAGTTCAAAATGTTAACGTATCAAAGTGTTTTATTATTAATAATATCATTGTACATAAATACATGTTCTTATTTGTAGCATAACATTAATTGTTATTGATTCTGGAGTCAGAGCAAAAAACATGAAATCATACACAATTGTTCTTGTTGATAATATAAAAAATCAAAACATACATACTTTTTACTGTTGTTCAAACTCCAGTCACCCTGTAACAGACTCATAAAGAAATATTTTCTCAACAAACAAATTATTACCTGGAATCAAAGATCATTATACTTAAGACAACTATAATTCAGTTTGTTTGTATGGGTTTAAAGGCACATTAACACAAAAAAGGTAATATCGGGCGAACATAATTGCATAAGCATATTATAAGAAACACTAAGATAAAAAAAGTACATGTTGATAATATATATAATAATAATATTTATTTGGAATAGTGTACACATAGCATAATTACAATAAACATACTACATATCATGTGACAAGTAATAAGCTATGACAGGCACACCAACACCAGGGATAGCACAAAAAAGGGCAAGCCCTTATTTCCATTGTATATAACATTGACAACAAAAAAATATTCAAAAAAGTGTTCCTGTTATAAGTAGAAATATGTTGATATAAAAAAAAAACAACAATAAATAAATGTGAATTTTGTTAGTATAGGACATATACTTATAAAAAAAACAAATGTTAATTTTGTTAGTCAGTATGGCCTCCAAACCTCCCCTTCTAGCCATACCCTTACCACCTTGTATTTAACACTAAGAACTATTAATAAAGTCACCATGAACAATTCAAAAATAACAAACTAAAGTCTTGTATGTACTAGAAAGCATTAGAATTATAATAATAATAATAATAAAAGCATTAAAAGAAAATGAAGAAGAAGATTTTATTTTAAAAATCAATTGGTCAATAGACTTGTGTGAACATACAATCCCTGCGTTCAGTTATGGTGAACTTTACAAAACGCTCCGTAACGATACATTCGGAACTCCTCAGCCATTCACAGAGAATATTAGAACATATTTAGACGCTATTTTGAAACTACCAGTGTTAAAGTAAACAAATTTATGATCGTTTAGGCATTGAGTGATGTTTCGATTTTAGTCCGTAAATTTTGAAACATCACTCATTGCCTTAAAGATATCATGTTTGTGTAATAGATTAGGCTATTCGCAGCAAATGGTTGAGGAGTTCTGAATGTATCGTTATGTAATGTTCTGTAACATTTTGTGTAATTGAACACGCTAAATGTTTAACATAAAATATACAATTATGTGACAATGACATTATACATAATCAATTACATACAGTAGAATAGGAGAGAACATTAAAGAATAATGTAAACTTTAATATACATATTATGCAGTATAGTACTTTTGTAAAATGCTGTAAGAGTAAATTTTAAAGAAAATTTAATCAAACACAATCAAATATCACAGTCGACAAGAGTTAAAAAGGTTATATATTAAATATTATATATTAAAATTTTAAGACAGACGCAAGAGATGGTGACTTTTACTACTTTTTTAAATATAGAGAAAAGCAAGCTTGCGCGATAACTTAATGTGGCAAAATCAAAATTGAACAATTAAAGAAACCTGACAACTAAGTAACCACCAGTAAGTGTTTTGGAAAAGAATTTTTGAATGAAAGAAATTGGACTGGAGGGAAAGAGAAGAAGACTTTAAATGTCAACCTTTAACAAGTTACAATGTATTTAGATACGTCAAATACAAATTATAGAACAGCATGGCACAGAACAGCACAGAACAGAACAGGACAGAACAAAACAGAACAGGACAGAACATAACATACACTTTAATTAACCCAGGTATATAAACAGCATGGGATTAATTTATATATAGGAATTTATTCATTATATTCTTAATTTGAAATAATTATAAGCAAGAACAAGTTCATCATGTTTATGTTATATAATGTTATTATTATTATAAGTATAATTATACATAAATACATGTCCCTATTTTTAGCAAAAAAATAAATGTAATAGCATTTATAGCGGGAATAGGAAAACATGAAATCATACACAATTGTTATCTTAACAGAATAAAGAATCTGTTAAGTCATATATACACTTTCCTGTTGTTCAAAGTACAATCACCCTTTAATAGAATGAAAAAAATTTTTTCCGTACAAACAAAAAAACATCTGAAATCAAATATTATTAAACATAAGCTAACTATAATTGCACAAAACTTATCGTTAGAAAACACTAAATATAGGACATTAAGTATATTTTGATAATATATAAAACATTGAAATCAAACAAATCATTTATAAATATTCTAGTTGTTATTAAAATAAAGAGTGTTCCTGTTGTTACATTGTAGCAAGAATATGTTGATATAAGGAGACTAAATACATGTAATAAATAAATAAATAAATATTCATGTTGTTGTAAAAAATAAAGAATGTTCATGTTGTTTGTAGGAGTATGTTGGTAAATGGAAACTGAATAATCAGTAAATAAATAAATATTCATGGTGTTTCAGAAATTAATATAATCAAACAAAATGTTAATGTTGTTAGTAAGTACGGCCTCCAAACCTCCCCTTATAGCCATACCCTTACCGCCTTAACACTAAAAACTATATAAATATTCTAAATTATCTAACTAAAGTATTGTTCATAAAAGCAAGTACTAAATCAATAATAAAATTTCAAATGTTTATGTTATGATATGTTGTTATTATTATTATTGTACATAAATACATGCCCATATTTTATAGCTTAACATTAATTGTAATTATTTTTGTAGTCAGAACAAAAAACAAAAAAAATCATTCATACATTTTCCTGTTGTTCTAACTCCAAACACCCTGTTGAAGACTGCAAACAAAATATTAGCTGAAATCAAATATCATTAAACATAAGACAACTATAATTACATAAACTTATTATAAGAAACACTGAAATGAAAAAAAAGAACTAGATAATTTTAAACATTGAAAACCAACATATCATACATGAATATTCCCATTGCTATAAAAGCACAGAAAATGTGAATATAATAAAATGTACATAATTACATGATATTATTTTTGTATATAATTCAACATATTTGTTCCTTTCTTGATTGTAAAACCTCATAAAATCTTATATAATGTTTTTCTGATGCATAAATAAATACAAAAAATATAATATAATCTTTTTGACAATACTCAAACTGTAGATAGGCAAAACTCAACTCTGAAATCATAATCTGTAAACGCTAGAGTACCAAAACCCATAAATAAATGTTAAATGTTTTATTATATAACTTTGATATGATCATAAACAAGTGTTCATGTTGTTGATTTAAAAATCACTGTAAATTAAATAAAGGTTCAAGCTTTATGTAAAAAAGTCATAAATAATGTGGACCATATTGAAAATTGACATGTAAATGTTAAATGTGTCATCCACTAAAGACTTTACTTACTTAATTACTTTAAGCAAATGATTATGTTACATATACAAAATGTTATTATATATAAGAAGCTCTAACAGCTTGAACTATGTTAAAAGTTCGTAAAATTCAAGTTACGTATAAATTGTTGTTCATAATGTAAAAGAGAAAAACCCTATGAGTATGCATATGTTGTTCAAGTAATAAATATATTGAACCCTAAACTCATACATGAAGGTACAAGATCTTACAATACAAAAATCTCAGATCAGAAATAAAGTTCATGATGTGAAAATCCTGATGTCAAATTAAATGTTAATGTTAACTACAAATAATAAGGGTGTGACAGTTAACTGATATACAGGTTAATATTTCAATACAACTTCTGACGGTTTTTAACAGGTTCATTTTTCTTTTAACCGGTTTTTGCTAGCTATGTTCCATACTGATTATTTTTATCAGAGTCTGAAATTTAAATGTTTGAATTAATGTTAAAATGTGTTCGGAAACTTGAAATGTTTTTCATAAAGCGAGAGAATAATTATCTTTGGAAGTTCATTCAAAACCTCTTTTCTAACTGATATAAACATTGCGTAATACATATAAATCATTTGAAAATACGAATACGTAATCGCAAAGAACAATATGTATTGCAATATATTGCAATACGGGTTTTGTGTATTGCAATATATTGCAATACTGTTTTTACCATATTGTTACACCCCTAATAAATAAATGTTCAAACATTTGATATGGTAGACATGCTCTTGGAACCCAATTTGTAAGACCAGGCAAATCTTAAAACCTGCTCAGTTCAGCATTCCTTTAGCTCCAAGGCTGGCAAACTCTTCCACTGAAATGGAGAGGTTATCTATAGCTATCTTTCAAACTATGGTTAATTGATTAAATAACTGTTAATCAAATAGGTAGTATTTAATAGACTATAACCTTCTAAAACCCTTGAATTGAAATACCGAATCAGGTCTATTATTTTTTCCTTCTCATGTCAAGTCAAAATAAAAAATACATCTTAGTGTTTATATTTTCCAGTTTCTTGTATTAATTCATTGCTAATTATCTAATTCAATTTCATGAAAGATTAAAGTAATTAAAATCCTGACGGCCATCTAAATACATATTACAGTCAGATCTCAATACAACGACATTCTCGTTATACTGACATATTTTATGGGAACCAATACTTATAAGTACATGGTCGGAAGAATTCATTACACTGACATATGCGTTATAACGACACTTTTCTTGGAAACAAACGATGTTGTTGTATTGAGATCTGACTGTATATTAAATCATAAGTACTATAATTTATTAAAGGTCATCTTGATAAAATAAACCAAATACTACAATCAATTCTCAAGGTAAAATGATTTATGTACAGAAATGTCACATTAACATAATATACCAACACACTTAAGTACATATAGCTAATAAAAGATCAAAGCGCTGATAGCACTGTCCAGACATGGCTCAAATAGGGTAGAACAATATTGTCCAGTATTGTCCAATATTGTTAACAATTAGAGTTAAATTTGACTGCCCAAGCAACCCATGTAAAAACGCCTAAATCATAAATGAATGTACATACAGTTTGTAAAAGAAACAATGAAGTCTTACAATAAACTGCATGGTGATAATTTGATAAATAACTTAATCATATAGTTATGAACATGTTGTTAGTAAATGAACACAGAAATCTTTAATTAAAGAACATATGTTACTAACATAAGAAAAAACTGATGAGTCATAAAACTTAGTCATAAATAAATATAAATTTTGTTACAGGTCGTATTCTAGGTCATGCGTGTTTTTGTACTTTAACAATGGACTTGCCCTCTGAAAAGGTGAATAAGCTAATGCATGAACAGCATTTTACTGATTCAAACAGGCCATTTTTATGTGTACAACATTCATTTTAAATAGTGTGTATGTACAATGTACATTGTAAATTCTATATAATGATATAATTATAAAATTAGTGTAAAATAAATAAACTATAAAATTGTAAAAATAGTTCACCCCTAAATATTGGTGTGTAATGAAGCTAGCTATGTTTATATATGCAATGTTTACGTGGACGACCTGTAGTAAAGTTACATGTTGCTAATGTAAAAAAAACCTAAGCATTGAATAAATATTCATGTTGTCAGTAAAAGGAACACTGAAATCTAAAGTCAAGATGGTAATATAAGAAAAACCCTTATTATGAATAAAATTAATGCATATGTTGTTAGTTAAAGGAACACTGAAATCTAATATCTAAGTACATGTTGCTATAATAAGAAAACACTTATATATACATAAATATATATCTTTCTAGTAACAGGAAAACTAAAATCTAAAATGTAGTTAGTAAAATGAACACTGGAATATTTATGTACATGTTTCTTATATAAGAGAAACTTAAGTCATACATAAATATTCATGTTGTTAGTAAAAGGAACACTGAAATATTAAGGTACATGTTGCTAATATAAGAAAATAACTAAATCATAAATAAAAGGAACACTGAAACATTAAGTACATGTTGCTAATATAAGAAAAACCCTAATTCATAAATAAAAGGAACACTGAAATCAAAAGTACATTTTGCTAATATAAGAAAACCCCTAAATCATAAATAAAAGGAACACTGAAATCAAAAGTACATGTTGCTAATATAAGAAAACCCCTAATTCATAAATAAAAGGAACACTGAAGCATTAAGTACATGTTGCTAATATAAGAAAAACCCCTAAATCATAAATAAAAGGAACACTGAAACATTAAGTACATGTTGCTAATATAAGAAAAACCCCTAAATCATAAATAAAAGGAACACTGAAATCAAAAGTACATTTTGCTAATATAAGAAAACCCCTAAATCATAAATAAAAGGAACACTGAAACATTAAGTACATGTTGCTAATATAAGAAAACCCCTAAATCATAAATAAAAGGAACACTGAAACTTAAAGTACATGTTGCTAATATAAGAAAACCCCTAAATCATAAATAAAAGGAACATTGAAACATTAAGTACATGTTGCTAATATAAGAAAAACCCCTAAATCATAAATAAAAGGAACACTGAAATCAAAAGTACATTTTGCTAATATAAGAAAACCCCTAAATCATAAATAAAAGGAACACTGAAATCAAAAGTACATGTTGCTAATATAAGAAAACCCCTAATTCATAAATAAAAGGAACACTGAAACATTAAGTACATGTTGCTAATATAAGAAAAACCCCTAAATCATAAATAAAAGGAACACTGAAATCAAAAGTACATTTTGCTAATATAAGAAAACCCCTAAATCATAAATAAAAGGAACACTGAAATCAAAAGTACATGTTGCTAATATAAGAAAACCCCTAATTCATAAATAAAAGGAACACTGAAACATTAAGTACATGTTGCTAATATAAGAAAAACCCTAAATCATAAATAAAAGGAACACTGAAACTTAAAGTACATGTTGCTAATATAAGAAAACCCCTAAATCATAAATAAAAGGAACATTGAAACCTTAAGTACATGTTGCTAATATATTAGAAAACCCTAAATCATAATTAAAAGGAACACTAAAATCTAAAGTACATACTGCTAATATAAGAAAAACCCTAGATTATAAGAAATCAACATAAGTAATCAATGTTGTTAGTAAAACGCACTCTGAAACCTAAAGTATATGTTGCTAATATAAGAAAAAAACTAAATCATAAATAATTATCAATGTTGTTAGTAAAGGGCACACTGAAATCTAAAGCACTTGTTGCTAATAAAAGAAAAAAACTTAATCATGAATAAATATCAATGTTGTTAGTAAAAGGCACACAGAAATCTAAAGTACTTGTTGCTAACAAAAGAAACAACTAAATCATGATTAAAAATCAATGTTAGTAAAAAGAACACCGAATTTGCTAATATAAGAAAAACACCTTATCATAAGTAATAGGAACACTGAAATCTAAAGTACATGTTTCTTATATAAAAAGTAAATCATAAATAAATATTCATGTTGTTAGGTAAAGGAACATTGAAATCTTATGAACAAGTTTCTTTTATAATAAACTTAATCATAAATAAACATTCATGTTGTTAGTAAAAGGAATACTGAAATACATGTATTAAAATAAATGTTTCTTATATAAGAAAAAAAACTTAATAATGAATACCTGGTATGTATATGTTGTTAGTAAAAAGAACACCAAATTTGCTAATATAAGAAAAAAAACCTTATCATAAGTAAAAGAAGCACTGAAATCCAAAGTACATACTTCTTATATAAAAAAATTAAATCACAAACAAATATTCATGTTGTTAGTAAAACGTACACTATAATCTTAAGTTCATATTGCTAATAAAAAGATAATCCTAAATCATAAGTAAAAGGAACACTGTAACCTAAAATATACATGTATGTTTCTTATAAAAAAAACTTAATCATAAATAAATGTTCATGTTGTATAAAAGGAAACTTGTAATTAATGTTTAAGTTGTTTGTATAAAACTGAAATAATAAAAATAAAAAAAACATTAAAGTTATGAATATATAACAATAAGTCCCTATAATTAGTTTGAAAACCAATAAACATATATAAATGATCCACAAGACAGTGTAAGACTATGCAAGGCAGGATTGTCTTAAGTTCCTGAGATATGATTGCATACCAGCATACCCACAGATCATAAATATTCCTGAAAGAACCTAAAGTTATAAATAAATGTTTATGTTGTAAATATATATAAAAAATGTACACTCGTTATAAATATTCAAGATTTTAGTATAAAAAACCCCTAATTTCATTATTAAATGTTCAAGTTGTAAAAAAAAGGAAATTATAATTAATGTTAAGATTTATTTAAATAGAAAACCTGAAATAATAACAAATGTTCTAGTTAGTTGTAAATATACATGTACAAAAAATCATAAAACAACATAAGGAAAAAAACAAATATCATATAAGTATTTATCAAAATATACAAGAAACAATAATAAAAGAATATAATGTAATTTATTAAACAATATTACCTTGATGTCCCAACATAAAACCTGTGCCTTCTTATTCTATACCGTAGTCCACCATCAACTAAAAATTGGAAATAAAATTGATGACTTGCATTTATATCTTGCTGACTAAGGGGTTTTCAACTTACTGTATACATGTATATATATACATGTATGTAGGACAATATTAAGAGTAAACTGTCACCTTGACCTTGATCCAGTTACCCAATTTCAACAAGATTCTTTTACAAGAATAAGCTAACATTAAATCATATTTTTTCAAGCAGGGGCAGATCCAGGATTTTTTCTGGAAAGGGGGTGTGAACATTTTCTAGGGGGAACATTATACACATTTTGCAGAATAATGCAACATATTAATTATAAAAACTACATAACCACTAAATCTATGTTAAGCACTGAGAAAAATTGCTTAATGCTACTTAAAAATGACTTACTGTCAATAAATACACTAATGGAAAGGTTCATTTTGGAAATTCAAGGGGGGAGTCCAGACCCCCCCATATGAATTGACTAAACAATTCACATTCACAGGAAACAGATTATAAATAAACCATACTTACCATGATCCACCATTGCTTTATCTTGTACATTCCCTCACACAGACTGTTATATAAAAACTGAAATTATATAATAACAAAAGGTGATATTTAACAATAATGTATATATTATGATATAATGTATCTTGCAACATAAAAAAAAAAATAAAGCAAGTCTTCACTACCAAACCCTGAACCCTGAGAGAGGCATGAGATCAACAAAGCCTGCTTTCCCTTTCAATACCTTAGGTTAGGTTTTGTGGACCTGTGCTAGGCCCTTTCAGTGGTGCTGATATCACATGGGCTGAGAACGTGCCAATGCCTGACCGGAAATATCCTTGAGGGTTTTTGCCATACATAATATTCGAGGACCCTGCAAACTGGACTAAGTTATTATAGATCCCAGGGTTGTCAGTGAAATCTACGATTATCCTGTCCCAATGAGGAGAGAGTTATCCAAGGGGAAGAAAGGGGAGCATACATGAGAGGTGGGTGATTATGAGAGGAAGAGGTTCAAAATGATGCATTTCTGAGTTCTCCGAGAAAGTTGATGGCACTTCCATGATTTCAAACTATCAGTAATTTGTAATGTTGAACACAGTGATGAATATATCATATTCATCAACATTCATCATCATCTTCATTTTCAGCAATCGCCTCACTCATCATAGAGCATAATGGCGATAAAATCTAATACTTTTTCCAACAGATTATTGCTGAATGTCTTGAGATCCATGAACTGAGATCACTCATAGAAACCTATAAGTTGTTGAAATGCAGAGTTTTACACGAATTATTGTTTCAACGTGAAATATAGTTTTGTACAACATGTACAGATTTACAAGGTCCGAGGGTTGTTTATTCCTAGTAACTATATGTATATGTATAAAATACCTCATAAAATTATTAACAATAATGTTACAAGTTGTAACTTTGTGTAAAAGTATCCTGTGTTTACGAAATAAAAAGTTAATGTTCTATTCTATTCTGTTCAGCTCTGTTACCTTAAATGACCCAAAAAACCCAATCGACATACAAAACAATATGAAGAAAATTAATATTGATAAAATATTTTTATTTATACCATAGACAATATTAAATGACATCATAGCTCATTCCAACATGTAAACAATGGTCTCATTCAATGATCTTGATAGATTAAAAATCTAGAAAATCAATTTATTTATACGGTAACAAACTGCATGTTTTATAATCAATTTAAAAGTTAATTCTGCACTCAAGTACATTGTATCTATAATTAGTGTATTGTCATTAGATAAAGGTTGAAGTCATAATAATATATTCATTACTCTTTAAAATTTACCAGCTCATTTTTAAAAATCTCATTTAAGAAGGCTTCATTGCTTTCAATTTTATTACAAATACTCTTTATGATATATCATTAGTTTCCATCATTTAAGTAACAGCAAACTTTCTCATTGATTAAGATAAGATTTTTTTAGTTGGTAATCGATTACATGGCAATATGATAGAGTAACTTAAGCCAAGATGGATCTCATTTCCAGTTAACATAATCAGTTCAGTCAGACTTCATTGAGTAGGCCTCAAAAGGATGTTTTACTATTTATCATTTATTACTGCTTTAGCTTGCACCCGAAAAGGCTAATCTTTACCATGTTGCTTATAGTATGTCATTTTAACAGCTGATGATTTAATGTTAAATACATTTGTAATATCAAATATTAGAAATGTATTAAAATATCTTATTTATTCATACAATATGTTAAATGAATTCACTCAAGTATAATTATGAAATCTGCAGTTCTCACAAACTTGTATTATAAACCTATATTACTCAGACATTGTCTTTGTTTAGTTTATTGTTGTTCATTGAATCTAATCACTGTTACAAAATATTCATACTAGCTCATTGGGCTGCTCTTGCTGGCGTACACCAATTCCTAACCAGCTCAGGCAAATCACTTAATGTGTTTCGAGATTAAGCCGGAATCACAAGCCGATGTTAGCCGAATAAAAATAGGTTTGAGTATCGAGCGAGTGACAAATATGGATAAAAAAGGATTTCACATCACTTTTAAAGATCTATATACTTAAGTGTGTTAACTATTTAAGTTTTAACTCTTTTACAATGCTACAATTCATTACTCACAAGGGTCATTAAATTTTATTTAAACTTCATTAAACTAATAATTTAATAGAGACAGTTTGATTTACAAGAGTTGATGTAAAAGTACACAGACTTAACATTAAAACAATGAAATTAAAGTAGAACCAATACATGTACAGCTGACCAATACCGTAGAGAAAACATTTGAAAAGATTGATTTACAACTAACCACAGAATGCCCTGCAGGCATGCTGTGGCTTCTTATATAGTGCTTGTACCCATGAACCGCGAATTCAAGCGTACATGTTCAACCTAACTAAAATTGGAAATATCTAGAACATGATTCTATAACAACTGGTTCAAGTGACCAATAACTTAGGTAAATATTTGAAGTTCGCCGCGAGATAATAAAATGAATGAACCTATTATATTACAAGTTTCAACAAAAGCAAAGTATTCAATTCTTGATGTTTCTTACCAAAATGTGCAAAATATTTAGCACAAACATTTAAGCACAAAAATTTAAACACAAAAATGAATATAACCTAATACAATATAAAACAGTTTAAGAACACAAATAAGTTATACCTGAAACTTATCCAAAATGCAAATTACTAAATACAGTATCAATAAAATAAAAGCTCTGTACAAAAATATTCTTACAAGTCACATTTATCAAAGCCATTCTTATGTTCATGAAACCTCTATCTACAGTACAAATCAAAGTAACCATGTGCTTTTGATTAAGTTTTATTATTATAGAATCTTAATCACATGTGAATGATGAATGGTGACCAGCTTGCCTAACCAGCATTTCTTGTCTTACCCTCCCATATAGAGCCTAAAACTTTTAGTATTGTCAATGAAATCAACCTTAAGGTTCAATTTCATAGAAGAAATGACCTGCAGTGGAACATGAAGTAGTGGTATTTATTCATTACTATTCAGTTGATGTACCAAAACCTTAATTTCTATGCAAACAACTTAAGCCACTGGAGCTACATGTGAATAACCCATCAAAATGGTCATCACTTGTAAACTCTGAAATACAGTTACAATATACTGTATGTCAAACTTATAAATATAATTATGTGAAATAATGAATCACAGAATTCCATATGAATTTATAATTTCTACACTAAGTGTATGTAATTAACACCTGAACAACACTCAATACTATGACCAGCCATGTTTTTTTTGTGTTTTTTTTTTTTTTTTTTTTTTTTATAAAACATTTTCAAATAATTGTATGGTCAATAAGTGTCGACATCTTCCGATCTAGCTATCCCCCCAGAATTACCTGGGTCCTTCACTAGATTACTCGGGACTTGTAATAAGATTTTGAATCCATTGTCAATAAGTGTCGACATCTTCCGATCTAGCTATCCCCCCAGAATTACCTGGGTCCTTCACTAGATTACTCGGGACTTGTTATTAGATTTTGAATCCATTGTCAATAAGTGTCGACATCTTCCGATCTAGCTATCCCCCCAGAATTACCTGGGTCCTTCACTAGATTACTCGGGACTTGTTATTAGATTTTGAATCCATTGTCAATAAGTGTCGACATCTTCCGATCTAGCTATCCCCCCAGAATTACCTGGGTCCTTCACTAGATTACTCGGGACTTGTTATTAGATTTTGAATCCATTGTCAATTATTGTCGACATCTTCCGATCTAGCTATCCCCCCAGAATTACCTGGGTCCTTCACTAGATTACTCGGGACTTGTTATTAGTTTTTGAATCCATTGTCAATTATTGTCGACATCTTCCGATCTAGCTATCCCCCCAGAATTACCTGGGTCCTTCACTAGATTACTCGGACTTGTTATTAGTTTTTGAATCCATTTTTTTTCTTATATTCACTTGGATTCATTTTTCATTTATATTTTCCTTTTGAATCCATCTTTTTTTTTTCTTATATTTGCTTGGATTCATTTTTCATTTATTTTTTATTTTTGAATCCATCTTTTTTTTCTTATATTCGCTTGGATTCATCTTTTATATATTTTTTTTAATTTGGATTTCCTTTTATCTACTTTTCATAGCCATGGAACATAAGTAGCAAGCATTGTTAGTGTTAATTACACATACATTGTAAAAATTAAAGTGACTTTGGAAGACTGTATTTTATATTGCGTATATATTACACCAAAGTTATAAAATAGTTAAAATATGCACAATGACTATGTTGCTTTATACATGAAAGTGTAGGTATGGCCATCACTTGTTTCCATAATTTCCACTGTATGTTAGAGCTCAATTCCTTGTTTTTCAGCCCGGCGATTTTCTAAGAAAATCTTATTCTCTTATCATTATACACTATTCCACTAAAGAGCCCACTAGATGTTGTGATTAAAATTTTATGCAATATATTACTCATCCAAACACAGTCTACTTTTATGTACTTTAAATAAAGGTAAAAAATTTGAACTGAGGTGATACAATGGCGTTGACATTAATAAGTGACTTAAGATTGATATTATACTGAATAAAAATTAAAAATGATCATACAGGTCCTACTATACAGTGTTTACCTTATCAAAAATTACATTTTCTTTAATATAAACATTGAATCAGAAAAAATGAAGAAAACATGGTCATTCCAAAATCTGTTTTGATAGTAAATCATGATTTCCATGGGATTATTCATAGACAGCACGCTTTACTTGTATCATTTTTCAAATGTTTTCTTAACAAGACTGGTTAGTTTATACAAAACTGTGATCTCTCTTCCTTTCAAGTATTAGAGAGGCTTTGAATAATCAAAATTTGAAAGAAATGCTGTAAATATCATGTGTTGTACACTGAATTGTTGCTAAAATACTGTTTTCAGTAAGAAAAAATAGAAAAATAAACTAGTTAATGGTTAAAAATTATAAACTTTAAACTTTTAAGACAAGACTAATGCCAAGGTAAAAATGTCCTGGCTTAAATTCATTCATTGTGCATTATTAATGTTTCTTGTAAAGTGTCTAATATAGCACTAGAAATACCTAGGAATCTTATATATATGTAACAAAATGTAAAAGAGGTAAAACTCAATGAGCAGTTGATCAATCAAAGCTACCATACGGCTGTCAGACATGGGATTTTGGTAGAGTATATGGCTGTATACAAGCGATACAAGGGACCTATACCATACGTAAACTAGATAAGATGTATGCATACTTCTTATCATCAGCTTGTTAATGCGTAATGCAATCTAAATAAAACCCGATCTTAAATTTTACCGCTCGCATACTCGCTAATTTAAATCTGGCTGTTTCCAAACGAAAGTCATGTTCAGGTGACCTTTTCTCATCATGATATTCATGAGAAATTGTTATGATACATAACTTGTTTACATCGACTATGTCACACATTTTGAAATGAGCCACCCAATCGCAGACTGGCTTTCAAACCTTGGTCTAAAAATAGAAATTACGAAATCAAAATGTGATTTAAAGTGTTTTTCGTCAAGATGAAAGCTAAACATTCATTGGTTGACACAAAGTTCATCTCGATGTGACCTTGCATTGACTAAGTAGAGACCCAGTAAGACAACGCTCTACAGGATCTCTGTTTACGGAGATTGTGCGTAATGCGGACTATATTAATATCAGTGGTAATTATCCCTTAATTTGTGCCCGCACAACGGAATGTAATTGTCCCCGACAAATTTTGATGTGGATTTGCCACAGTCAACTTCTAAACATGGGAAAAACCCCATGTAAAAACCGGCTCAATACATTTACTAACAATGCAACAACCAGTTACTACATGAGTTGTAGGTGATATTTGTACATTACAAAGTTCAATATGTTATAAAATTTGTCTGAAAATAGTTCATTTTTAACATCATAGTGAATGTCTATGAACTAACATAGCTAAAGTTTTGATTTTGATTGAAAGAAATCTATATGATATAATACTAATGGTCCTGATAGTACTATCCAATGGATCAACATAAACTATGAGGAATCTTTAAGTTATTAATACAAGTAGTAAGAACTGCTTTCCATTAAAACTGTTTTATGTCATAAAATATTTTAAATACAGTATCGGAGGAAAATAATTCAGTTTTCAGATATCTCTCAGGTATATTAAATGATACTCTCCAATTGTAGAAGAAACTGTGTCTCAGGATTATATTTCCAAAAATGAACAGGAAATATGCTGTGGAATGAATTTTATTATGATATTACATTGTATATAGTTATCATATGCTTATAATAAAACTAAAAATAGGTAAAAGATATGTACATATATACATAGTTACATTCATACATATTTACATAAATACATATTTACATTCATACATATTTACATAAATACATATTTACATATATACTAATATACATATTTACATATTAACATTTAGCCAGAGGTTGGCTAAAAACTAAAAACAGATGATAAAAGCAGAAAAAAAACTGAACAAACCATGAACTTACTGGACCTTAGACCACACCAGAGGTTGGCTATATACAATAAAAACTAAAAGCAGAAAGATAAAAACAGAAAAATAAAAACCGAACAGACCAGGTTGGCTAACTATATACAATAAAAACTAAAAGCAGACAGATAAAAACAGAAAAATAAAAACCGAACAGACCAGGTTGGCTAACTATATACAATAAAAACTAAAAGCAGACAGATAATAACAGAAAAATAAAAACCGAACAGACCAGGTTGGCTAACTATATACAATAAAAACTAAAAGCAGACAGATAAAAACAGAAAAATAAAAACCGAACAGACCAGGTTGGCTAACTATATACAATAAAAACTAAAAGCAGAAAGATAAAAACAGAAAAATAAAAACCGAACAGACCAGGTTGGCTAACTATATACAATAAAAACTAAAAGCAGAAAGATAAAAACAGAAAAATAAAAACCGAACGACCATGAACTTACGGGACCTTAGACCACGCCAGAGGTTGGCAAACTATAAACAATAAAAACTAAAAGCAGAAAGATAAAAACAGAAAAATAAAAACCGAACGACCATGAACTTACGGGACCTTAGACCACGCCAGAGGTTGGCAAACTATATACAATCAAAACTAAAAACAGAAAAATAAAAACAGAAAAATAAAAACCGAACAGACCAGGTTGGCTAACTATATACAATAAAAACCAAAAGCAGAAAAAAAAAAACAGAAAAATAAAAACCGAACAGACCAGGTTGGCTAACTATATACAATAAAAACTAAAAACAGAAAAATAAAATCCGAACGACCATGAACTTACGGGACCTTAGACCACGCCAGAGGTTGGCAAACTATAAACAATAAAAACTAAAAGCAGAAAGATAAAAACAGAAAAATAAAAACCGAACGACCATGAACTTACGGGACCTTAGACCACGCCAGAGGTTGGCAAACTATATACAATAAAAACTAAAAACAGAAAAATAAAAACAGAAAAATAAAAACCGAACAGACCAGGTTGGCTAACTATATACAATAAAAACTAAAAACAGAAAAATAAAAACCGAACGACCATGAACTTAATGGACCTTAGACCACGCCAGAGGTTGGCAAACTATAAACAATAAAAACTAAAAGCAGAAAAATAAAAACAGAAAAATAAAAACCGAACAGACCAGGTTGGCTAACTATATACAATAAAAACCAAAAGCAGAAAGATAAAAACAGAAAAATAAAAACTGAACAGACCAGGTTGGCTAACTATAAACAATAAAAACTAAAAGCAGAAAGATAAAAACAGAAAAATAAAAACCGAACGACCATGAACTTACGGGACCTTAGACCACGCCAGAGGTTGGCAAACTATATACAATAAAAACTAAAAACAGAAAAATAAAAGCAGAAAAATAAAAACCGAACAGACCAGGTTGGCTAACTATATACAATAAAAACCAAAAGCAGACAGATAAAAACAGAAAAATAAAAACCGAACAGACCAGGTTGGTTCATTTAACAATAAAAACTAAAAGCAGACAGATAAAAACAGAAAAATAAAAACGGAACAGACCAGGTTTGCTTACTATATACAATAAAAACTAAAAGCAGAAAGATAAAAACAGAAATATAAAAACCGAACGACCATGAACTTACGGGACCTTAGACCACGCCAGAGGTTGGCAAACTATATACAATAAAAACTAAAAACAAAAATGTAAAAACAGAAAAATAAAAACCGAACAGACCAGGTTGGCTAACTATATACAATAAAAACTAAAAGCAGACAGATAAAAACAGAAAAATAAAAACCGAACAGACCAGGTTGGTTAACTGTTAACAATAAAAACTAAAAGCAGGAGGATAAAAACAGAAAAATAAAAACCGAACAGACCAGGTTGGTTCATTTAACAATAAAAACTAAAAGCAGAAAGATAAAAACAGAATAATAAAAACTGAACAGACCAGGTTGGTTAACTATATACAATAAAAGCTAGAATGGAAAAAAAATGGAAAAAAACATATATACATATTAACATATAAACATGTATGCATATTTACATTTAGCCAGAGATTTGCTACAACATGCTACAATAAAAACTAAAAAAAAGAAAGATAAAAACCGAACAAACCATGAACTTACGGGACCTTAGATTATGCCAGAGGTTGGCAAACTATGTACAATAAAAACTTAAAACAGAAAAAGCAGAAAAACATATGTACATATATACATATAAACATATACGCATATTTACATTTATACATATATACATATTTACATGTATACTTATACATGTATTTACATATTTACATTTATACATATATACATATTTACATATATACATATTTACATATTTACATATATACATTTTTACATATATACATATGAAAGACCCTCCAGGATAAAAAGATAGGCTTAGCTAACCTGACAAAAGACATAAGAACTAGATTGTGTGAAAGACTCTCTAGGATAAAAAGATAGGCTTAGCTAACCTGACAAAAGACATAAGAACTAGATTGTGTGAAAGACTCTCTAGGATAAAAAGATAGGCTTAGCTAGCCTGACAAAAGACATTAGGACCGGATTGTGTGAAACACCCTCTAAAATGTAGAGATATGCTTAGGCCTAACAAAAGACAGGCACTCCAAAGTAAAGAGATATTCTTATATTCTGACATAGTGTGTGGGTACTTTCATTTCAATATTTTTGCAGAGAGTATCATATTATTTACCTGAGATAAGGGAGATAATCTGAACTGAATTTACGCTTATTACCAGTAAGTATACAGTATGCGACTTATTGATGGGTAGTCATTTTATAGTTTGTTTTCAATAATGTTACATATCTTATCAGGTCATTTTATAAAATAAAAAGTGAAACAAATGATATTACATCAGCCTTATAGTTCACATTAGTCTTATCTGTTACAAGCTAGAATCTTCAATGACATTTTTCCATCATTTATGGATGATTATATCTTAGTATCTTCATAAACTTTCCAGATTATTGGGTGGAACACATTCTCATCCCCAGAGTCTAGTATGATCACAATACTAGTATTGAGAATCCTACCAGTTGAATAATTTAGAAATACTTTTAGAATTAAAGGCCATAATGTTTACAAAAACACTCAATGAAATCTGACCAATACAATATATTATCTGATATGTTAAAACTATAGTATCACATGAGCACTTGAGAAAAAAAATCAATGTAAAAATTAGTTTAAGTTTATTACAGAACACGTTCCATATAAAATTGAACATTTAGTAATTGTAATTTATGAAATAAAAAAAAAACTCAAGTTAAGTTCACTATTTGAGAACTCATAATCTAAGCCAGTAAAATGAGAAATTGTAAAATATGCCAGTATAAGAAAATTTGTAAAATAAATCAGTATAATGAGAATTTGTAAAATAAGCCAGTATAATGAAAATTTGTAAAATAAATCAGTATAATGAAAATTTGTAAAATAAATCAGTATAATGAGAATTTGTAAAATAAGCCAGTGTAATGAGAATTTGTAAAATAAGCCAGTATAATGAGAATTTGTAAAATAAGCCAGTATAATGAGAATTTGTAAAATAAGCCAGTATAATGAGAATTTGTTAAATAAGCCAGTATAATGAAAATTTGTAAAATAAATCAGTATAATAAGAATTTGTTAAAATAAGCCAGTATAATGAGAATTTGTAAAATAAGCCAGTATAATGAGAATTTGTAAAATAAGCCAGTATAATGAGAATTTGTAAAATAAGCCAGTATAATGAGAATTTGTAAAATAAGCCAGTGTAATGAGAATTTGTAAAATAAGCCAGTGTAATGAGAATTTGTAAAATAAGCAGGTATAATGAGAATTTGTAAAATAAACCAGTGAAATCTTTACTACATAATTATGACATCTAATCAATTACAACCAACAATTTACACAATTACACAATTACAGTATTTCAGTTTGAAATAAAACAACTTGCAGACCTAAGGTCAGAATATTTTAAAAAAGCGGAACTATTAAGTATTAATCTAAAAATTCATTAAAACTGCAAGTTGGGAAAATTGAGAGCAGAACGGATCACTTCAGATAAGTAAAAATTTCAACTCAGGACCAACATATAAGTTGTTTAACATTCATTATTTGACAATTTAGCAGAATAATCAAGTTGATTGGTCCATGCAAAACTTATCTTACTACATTAAATACAATTGAATTAAGGCAGGTTTTGTAGTGACCATCAAATTAAAATTTGGGCATATAATTATAGATACTCATATGCACATAAACTTTCACAATTAGAAATAGAATTAATTTATTATGGATATTAAGTTTTATCTGGTTTAAATAAACAAATTTTTGTAGATTTTGAATTTATCAAGTTGATTAAATGAAGGGACAGTCTACATGATGGAATGAGCTAGATATGTATGCAAAACAAATCCATATAAATTGACTACATACAGCAGAATTGAGTAAAACCATTACACTTGAGCTTAAAAATATTTATTAAAGTAAGGAAAAGGATATATATAGTTAATAAGCCAAATTCAAGACTAAAACAATGTGATTATAACCACTGCATCCATTAACTGAAAGTAGCTAGAAATGTGTATGATTTAGTCATTACAATGCAGATCAATAAAGTTTCATACAGTTTTTATTTATAAACAACAGTCCAAAAATTAAAACTTCCCCTTAAAACAAACAAAATTGAATATTGTAGCTAAAAGATCTCATTTAAGATCCACATAAAATTGATAAGGTTTAAAAATAAAACCAATGTACAGTGCATACTGAGAAAACCAAGCATCTTTTTGAGTAAACAAAAGAGTTTACTTTTCTGAGGATTCATTTTTGATATTCCACTACATTATGCTAATGTTAATTTACATGTTTATCACATTACCCATCAATGATCATTAATATCTTCATATTATTCTTTCATTTAACCATGATTTCTACAGCTAGCCCATTTACCATCAATTGAACACAGAGACTAGATCTTAGAATATAAAAAAATATTTTCTGGTGCTATTAATCAAGACTTGAGGGTTACCGCAATACTGTAGAAACTTGCTCTTTTATGCAATGCACTTACTGCAGTCTTGTATGAACCCTCGAAGTTGATCTGAGACAAATGATATAGTCAAAATGTATTTTTTCCCATGAAATTTGGATCCATTAATCAAAAAAGTTTTATTAGATTATATTTACAGGCCAACTTATCTACCCAACTTCCTCGACTGTTTTGTTTAGCATTATTTCCCTACACTGGTATTTACCAACTTTACTATTTCCCTACACAGGTATTTGAAAATTTTTATTATTTCTCTACACAGGTATTTGACAACTTTATTCTCTACCAAGAAAAATAAATATAGAATTGTCATTAACCTTTCGCAGCTGACAATCAAACCTAGAGCTTCGAGGCTAGAAACTTTGTTCTTCAACCATAGCCACAGATATCATACAAATTCATTAGATCAGTTACACACAGAGTATAGTCTAGAGTATGAAAACTGTCTCAGATTTGTTTACCATCATTTAAAAACAACACTAAAAGATTGCACAAATAAACTAGGTAGAACTTGCCCTGTTCTTAACCATTGCCCCATGTATCATTCAAAATCATTAGATCATTTACACACAGAGTATAGTCATGTTTTAAATTGTCTCAGATTTATTTACCATAACTTTAAATACAGACCTTCTAAAAGAGTGTATGTTACATTGCACAAATAAACAAGGTTGAACTTGTCCTGTCTAGATTACAAATCAAAGTACTGATAGCACTGATATGACAGTGCAACTAAAATTGTAAAAAGCTCATCATGATGCTAAACTCTAGTAAAAAACTTAAAAAATGCACAGGTTTTTATAGATGATAACAAATTTTAGTCTTCTTCAGTCTATTTTAAGTAATAAATTGCGCTGAGGGTGCTTATTCTCTTGGACTGTGACTATAATGTAATCCACATGAGATTTCACAGTAGTTTAAACTAGTTTTGTTTTGACAAAAATCTCATGGAGATGAATTGTCAATTCAAGATGCAAATTAATAGTATAAAACATGATTTGTACAAAATAAGACAATTATACCCAGAAGACTGAGAATTCAAAGACTTTTAATTAAAAAGTCTTTTAAATTTTTTTAAAAATAAGTTGGCGTTTTGCAGCTAGCAAACCGGAAGGAGAGGGGGAGGGAGCACATTGTAGCTAGCAAAGCATGAAAATTTACAGAGCTGATAAAAAAGTAATTTATAAGCTAAGAATATTAAATTTGCATAGTGTAACGATTAAAAAGCTTGGGTTAAGGTCTATTTATATGTGCGCATTGTCACCCATCTATAGGGCAAGTCTATTATTTAAGATTTATGATTATACATGATCTTATATGCTACAAGTACCGGGTAAGATGTTTTAGTCATATAGATTACAATAAACTCATTGCTAAGTCAACACAAGTCTACTGATTGAAAAGTTGAAAGTTTGATTCCTGGGCCATTCTCCCTCCTATCACTGATTCTAAATCATGAAGGTCAGTTGTCAGTCACTATCGAAAATTATTACTTATATATTGTGTGCAGTCATATCAAACTAAAACAATCACAATAAAGACTTAACAGAAAACTTAACAAAACTTAACAAGCATTTTTAACATAACTGATCAATTAACAAAATATAAAGACTTAATAGAAACTTAACGATTCCAAAACAAAACTTAACAAGTATTTTCAACAAAACTGATCAATTCTTCATTGATTAGTAAATAACCAATATGTATAAGTTATATGCTAGCAATAAAAGAAATACTACTGACATGATGGTCTACAAACATACTCATTCTAATAATTCAGTTACTCTCTTGTGCAGTGAAAGTAATTAAATCATTGAGACAAACATATTTGAAGTCAAGTAAGTTGAAAGGCTACCAACAGACTGGTCAATGAACATACTCTTCCAGATAAATAAATTACTCTCTTGCGCAGTGAAAGTAATTTAATCATCCGAAAAAATATATTCAAAGTCCAGTATGCTGACATGCTACCAACCTATTGGTCTTCTAACATACTCATCTCAATAATTCAATTACTCACTTGCACAGAGGAAGTAACTAAATCATCGCAACAAATATATTTGAAGTCCAGTATGCTGATAGGCTAACATCATACTGGTCAATGAACATATTTGTCTGCTAATTAAATTACTCTCTTGCGCAGTGAAAGTAATTTAATCATCAAGACAAATATATTCAAAGACCAGTATGCTGATAACAAAATTTCTTTGTCAATCAGTATATAACCAATACACAATTGATTTTACACCAACTTTAGTAGATTTGTTAAAAGCAACATGATACTGTCACTTAAAAGGAAGAAAACAGTGACAGTTATTATATAAATGAATATAAGAGGGCTAGTTCAACTGTTCAATCAATCAATCTCATGCTGAGAATTATATTGCAGCTGTTCATCAGTTATTAAGAACATACTCCTGTTTGTGACTGACAACTGTCCATCATGATTTAGAATCAGAAGTAGGAGGGAGAATGGCCATAGAAATAATATTTCATGATCAAACTCACTGAAAGTATGCCTGACTCGAGAATTGAACCCATGACACCCCAATCAGTAGACTTAATTCAATTAAAGGGTAAATTATATCAAAATTATTACTGTCTATAAAAACCAAAAAAAACATCATGATCTTAATTAAATAAAGTATTTTCCACTGGTTAATTTACTTATAAAAGCTAATTATACTATATCATGATGCACAGCAACAAATCAGCACTTTTCATCTGAACCATTTCCTAATAGCTTTGTGTTCATATATTTCAACTCAAAGTCATTTTTGTTTTGTTTCTATATGCCAATTATTAAATACATCTTTGCTAGCTGCAGTGTGACCCCCTCCCATCCCCTGTTCCCCCATTTAGTCGCCTCTTACGACATGCAAGGGGGAGACAGTGGTTCTATTCTTTTAGACCCCCGAAACCACACGGGGCTAAGGCATCATTTACTAACTTGCCACAACCACATTGATATTAAATTCATACATCATACAGTGTACAGTAGTTTAACACTAATCAAATCTGTATTCAAAAACTTTGAAAGCAGTAAGGCAGTGCTGTTGTTATTTAAAAAGTTTAATGCAAATCAACAAACAACTGTAAAAGAATTTGATTTAAGTTATAACTACACCAATACAAAACAAGGTATATAACCACATAATTTTCACTAGAAAACTGTTATTTAATAAAACCAAGTATTTCTTACATATTTTTCACCAGGTCAGATCTTCAAACTATATTAAATATTATTTTGTATGAACAAATTACAATTTTCATATCCAAGGGAAATAATCACTAACATTCATAGAAAGTTTTCATAATAAGATAGCAACAGAATGTTGTTTTGTTATAAAATGTTTGCAAACTAATAATCATAGTGCAATGAATGAAAGATATTAGTTTTATAATGATCAATACATCAATAGTCACTTAGTTAACAATTTCACTTCAATATTATTGGAAAAAAATATAATTTTGTCAATCCCAATATGAGAAACTAGATTTACATCAAATGTATGAATCTTTATCAATTATCATATAATTAACATTTAAGAGATTTCTGACATTTTACAGCAAAAGAGGTCCCAATACCATTAGCTTTATAGAATAAAATGATTAATGACATCAAAATTTATTTCCAATGTTGTAATATACATGTAAATGACTACGCAATCGGAAATAAATTAAAATGTATCATTTAATCTAAGAAGCAAGATCCAAGTTCAAACTTATCAATATCATCTAAAAAATTGTATTCAATAGTATAGTTAATGTAATTATCTAAGTACATTCTTAGGTTACCAAAATTAACTATAAATCTAAAGCATACCTATAATGGTATGAAATGATACTTTAATGTGTTAAGTATGTAGCAAGTAGTTGAAGACAACTTTAAAGACTCCTACCCTCCAATGACACACTAGAGTACCATTTCAAAGGTATAGTGTAATGATCTAGAGTCATAGTAACTTGGCAACAAAAGTATATACTTAAATAATACCTATAATGGTAGGAATATAGATTCATATATGACATTGATATGAACAGGGGAGACAACTCTAACATTTACTATAAAATGCCATCAATCACTAAAATGTATACAAAATGGGCAAACGGATGAAAAAATACACTTGATAGAGACATTTATATCTACTTGCTTTGACATATCTAAGCACCAAGTAAATTCTAATTCTTGAATATAAAGTATTACATATTGATTACATAACAAAAGTTATGTAGAAGAAGAAATTAAGATAGATAAAAAGTAATGGTATTGTATTAGAAAGAGTATGGCCAGCAACTTTTAAGAGTTTTTACTATATTCATTATTGTTAACTTTACTGACAGCTTTATCACTGACACTCTTCCACAAGTGGATACAAACCAGACCTTTTTTTCTTTATATGACAGTGATTATTTACTGGCACCTTCCCCTTTGAAAATCTTTAAAATCATGCAGTTTTCCAAAATTTAGAGTTTATATTGGATTACTTGTTCCCTATTAATGAAATTGCGATAAAAATTCCCCAAATGTTCTACATAAAAAGGCTCCCAGCCTGTTCCCCAAGTACTGATAAAAAGCCTTGCAAACTCTCATAAAAAGTTAAACCTTGACTCCACAAGGATGGACTTTCCAATCCAATTCATAATAAATGATTATGTAAATACATTTAAATACAAAATTAAGAGAATCTGGATTCTAACAACTATCCTTATTTTACTTTTGTTCAAGTAACGCACTATGGAGGCTACTGAAAATATTCATTTATATAATCAAGGAACATTTTATCTTTACACTGTTTAATTGTTTAAAGTTCACAGAGATAGCTGAGTAGAGCATAAAATTGTTTACAAGTATACATTGAGGGCAAGTTCAACCTTGTTTATCAATATCATAATCTTGCAATATATTTAATACTAGATGTCATGTACCTCAAAGTAAATGTAATGATTAACATTTTACTTCAATACAATTTTCAGTAAAACTCTGCATTTCAAACATATCTATTCAAAAGCTTATACTGTCACTATAACAAATCAAAGTACTGATAGCACTGATAGGACAGTGCAACTAAAATTGTACATAACTCATCATGATGCGACACTTCAGTAAAATACTTTTTTTAAAAAACCTTTAAACGTGTGCAGATTTTTGTAGATGATAACAAATTTATAGTCTGCTTCAGTCTTTTTTCAGTTATAGAATTGTGCTGAGGGTGCTTATTCTCTTGGACTGTGATTATAATGTAATCCACATGAGATTTCACAGTAGTTTAGACTGGCTTTGTTTTGTTTGTAAAAGTGGATAAAAATGGTGAGAAACTATATTCTTACTTGATAAAATGCATACAAAGATCTCATGGAAATGAATTGTCAATTCAAGATGCAAATTAATAAATGTAAACATAATTCTTACAAAATAAGACTATTATACCCAGAAAACTGAGAGTTCAACGCTTTAAAGTCTTTTAAAAAGATTATAAAATCAAGTTGGTGTTGTGCAACTAACAAACCAGAAGAAGAGGGAGAGGGAGCACATTGTAGCTAGCAAAGCATGAGAATTCACAGAACTGATTAAAGTTATTTATAAGTAAAAGATGTTAACTTTGCATGATTAAACAATTGAAAAGGTCAGATCAAATAACTTTATCAACAATTCATCATATGCAATTTACATATTATGCATTATTTATGATAAATGTTAAATGCCAAAGAAGTCTATTTATATAAGTGCAGTGTCGCCCATCGATAGGGCAAGTCTATTATTTACGATTTATGAATAAACATGACTTTATATACTACAAGTACCAGGTTAGATGATTATGTCATATAGATTACAATAAAGTCATAGCTAAGTCCATTGTACACAAGTCTACTGATTGAGGGGTTGAGAGTTTAATACCTGGGCCATACAAGCAATAAAAGAAATACTACCAAAATATTTGTCTACAAACATACTTATCCCGATAATTCAATTACTCTCTTGCGCAGTGAAAGTATTTAAATCATTGAGACAAACACATTTGAAGCCTAATAAGTTGAAAGGCTACCAACATACTGGTCATT
This sequence comes from Mactra quadrangularis, assembly GCA_025267735.1. Classification (NCBI taxonomy): domain Eukaryota; kingdom Metazoa; phylum Mollusca; class Bivalvia; order Venerida; family Mactridae; genus Mactra; species Mactra quadrangularis. The sequence goes on along the minus strand of CM046294.1, from coordinate 34,251,528 downwards.
GAACATACTCTTCCAGACAAATAAATTACTCTCTTGCGCAGTGAAAGTAATTTAATCATCCAAAAAAATATATTCAAAGTCCAGTATGCTGACATGCTACCAACCTATTCGTCTTCTAACATACTCATCTCAATGATTCAATTACTCTCTTGCGCAGAGGAAGTAATTAAATCATTGCAACAAATATATTTGAAGTCAAGTATGCTGATAGGCTAACAGCATTCTGGTCAATGAACATATTCATCTGCTAATAAATTACTTTCTTGCGCAGTGAAAGTAATTTAATCATCAAGACAAATATATTCAAAATCCTGTATGCTGATAACAAAATTTCTTTATCTATCAGTATATAACCAATACACAATGGGTTATATACATATCTTCAGGAATATGCATTTCTCCTGACAACCACTTATCATGATTTAGAATCAGAAGTAGGAGGGAGAATGGCCAGAGAAATTATTTCATGACCAAACTCCATGAAAGTATGCCTGACTATGGAATGCCCACAACACCCCAATCAGTAGACTTTATTTAACAGAAGGATTAAATTATATCAAAATATTTATTGTCAATAAAAACCAGAAAATCATCTTGATCTTAATTTAATATAGTATTGTCCACCAGTTAATTTACTTATAGGAGCTTAATATATACTATATCATGATGCACAGCAACAAATAGGTACTTTTCATCTGACCATTTCCTCAAAGCTTCTTGTCCATATATTTCAACTCAGATGACATTTTTCATTTTTTTCTGTTATTGATTAAATAATATCTCACCATATAGCACAAAACAGTTGTAACTCAGTCTTTTCTAACTTTTAGTTACAACCTTTTTCTGCTAAACCATCTAGTAAAAGGGAGATCAATCTACTTATTTACTTGAGAAAATTGTAAGAGTTATCAGTCCTGTCACCAGCCTATTCATAACTCTAACTTTGCAAGCTGCAATGTGCCCCTCCCTTCCCCCTCTTCCCCCATTTAGTCGCCTCTTACGACATGCAAGGGGGAGACAGTGGTCCTATTCTATTAGAGCCCCGAAACCACACAGGGCTTAGGTATCCTTTGCGCACTTGGCACAACCACTTAAAGATATTTTTGTACAAGACTTTAAAGCTTATCAATTAAAATTTGCATCTTGAAATCAAATCTAGATTAGGAACTATACGCCAGTTTCAAGCATTTTTACGTTCTACTTCTTTCATATAGCTAGCATTACACAACTCTTATAGACAGACTGTATGAAGGTTAATTCAAACAAAGTAACATCAGGCAACTTTATGAAACAAATCATAAAAGAGAATGTTTCCTGCTATCACACTGTATTACCGGTATTATCATTTGGAAGCCCTTTGATTTAAACATTTTCAGCACAAAGAGGTTAAATCTCTTTTTTTTTCAAGAACAATCAGTCAAAGAGTCAAATCATCATTATTTCATGTAACTAGGCTCTCATTAATTTCAATTGTAAATATTATATGAACTCAACATTTTCAATGCTCAAGTATGTAAACGTAAACTCAATGTAAAGTTTTAAATTTATGAGAAAAATTCACATGAACATCATCTCTAAAATATACCTATAGATAGATGTAACCAATTAACATGGCCAGTACTAAGTTAATTTAGATCATTGATAGTACAGCCACATATATGCATGTAGGCTATTTGACTCAAGAGTAAGTGTCCAACAATATTAACCTGAGTTAAATGAAGTTAATCAGGCAGTTGTAATAAATGCGCACTTAGCTTACTACAAAAGCCCAATGGTGTCACAAAATAATAAAATGATGCTGTGTCAATAAGTAATAAGAGATAACTATAATATTATCTTATTATTACAAATTTTTTTTTTTTTCATTACAGGGGTGGATCCAGGATTTTTTCCAGATGGGGGGGGGGGTTCGAACTGTTCTAGGGGGGGTCCCAACCTTAAACTACAACCAAATTATACACATTTTGCATAAAAAAGGAACATATTTATAATAAAGACTACATAACCATTAAATCTTTGTTAAGCACCAAGAAAAATTGCTTCATGCTACTTAAAAATGACTTACAGGCAAGAAATACACTGTTGGACAGGTACATTTTCCAAATTCTAGTGGGGGTACGGACCCCCTGAAACCCCCCCCCCCCCCTGGATCTGCCCATGTCATTATGACAACATAGCATCATTTTATTTATATTTTCAAACTCAATGCCACTGAAGTGTTTCAATACCAAGGTGTCATTTAATATGTACAAACATTATAAAGTTGATACTTTCCAATAATACCCTATATGATGACAAGTCAAAAATAGATAAGTAATTCAGTGAAATGAAATTGTGCCCACTAAGTTCAAGCTCAGATTAATATTGTTGGACAATTCAACATTACAAACTTCTGACAGCTTAAAATCATTGAAACACCACCAGTCTTTCTCAGATACTTTCAGAGTACACCATTTCTCCCCTCTTCCCCGCCATAAGACAACCCGCCCATCCCATGTATACAACCCTTCCTTCCCCCTTTCACACCCCCTCCTCATTCAATTGTTATTATTCCACTGACATTTTTTTTGGATCTCAGCCTTTTAGATTTGCCAGCCTACAAGATACAAGAATATTACATATGGCCCCTCTGATCAGACGACACTCCTCCCAACCATGCTTAGTGACATCAACGGTACTGCAGGGCTTGGTGCTCCCCAACCGCCAGTATATCCAGTTCCCACAAACTTTGCATCCTCAAAATCTCTCCCATGATTTAAGACTTAAGAAGTTCAGACTTCTATCTCAACAAGAAAATCATTCTAGAATGTTTTTTCGACAGACAATACCCCGAACTCAAATATCTGTGTTTTTCAAACAAGTACAAACAAAGATATTACACATTTTTCCCAAAAGTCACACAAAAAAAACTAATAAATTCCAAATATTTCCATAACTAAATTTTTTTTGTTATGTTAAAAGTATGTTTGTACTTTATTTGAAAAACTCATATACTTGAGATTGACAATAATCAAGTTAAAAAAGAATTTAAGTAAAGTAATAAAATTGTTACATTTGAAAATATGTCATGCAAATTTCTTAAAGGATCCCAAATCAAGTCTTTAAAAAGGCATCAAAGAAAATTTAGAAAACGTTACAATTTTTGTAAACTGAGTTGATTGATATTGATTAAAGGGAGATTATTACAGTGCATAGCTACAATCTAAATTAGTAGTATATACTGAATTATCTCCCTTTAATAAATATCTACAACCATCTTAATTTTAAAACCAAAAACTTTCTCATGGCGCATTGTTATTTCAAAAACCTAAAAATTGTATTACAAATTTTAATGAAAGTATGGAGACATATAAATCAAATAATGAAAGTACGAGAAATATATAAATTAGATAAATTGTCTAACTAAATTCTAGAATAATCTTCTTGTTGAGATGAAACTAACAGATAGAAAAAAATACTTTACCAAAGAAAACTTCCCCATTAAATTACCAAAATCGCAAATTATTCCACAGAAACACAGCAATATAAAATATAATATAAAATTCTTAGCTTTTATCTTCTCTTCATTTTTCATCTGTGCAATGTTCAATCTCAGCTTGATTCATTCATAATGTATTTTCATTCCATATGTTCATGAATACAGTCCACAGTAAACAACATCAAGATTTGTCAACATCTTCAGGTTAATATCCTACAAACATAAAACATACATCATGATAATATATTTATACAAACAACTAATATTGCTATACAAGAAGTACAATACCAGAAGTTCAATATTCAAAAAGACATATTGAGAAATATGATATTAAATACATACTATAAGTAATAAATGATATTGACAATATAATAAAGTGTAGTCTACTGTTGACTTTGGGTTAAACGCTGTAGCAACACATTGTATTTGTCATATAATGGTGATCAGTCAACCCACTCACTGTTCATGGAAAGGCTAAATCTCTGGATTTAGCTGTTTACCAAATACTAAGCATATACTTTCATCAGTGACTGACAACTGCCCAACATAATTAAGAATGAAAGAGAATGGCCGTAGAAATCATTTCAAGACCAAGCTCCGGGGAATCAAACCCATGACCCCTCGATCAGTAGACTTGCCAGCTCCCAACTGAGCTAGCTGGGCAGCCTGCAACTTTTCTAAATCTATCAGAATTCTATAGGATCATTTCAAAAGACGTAAAGCAGAGTCAAAAGCGCTTCAGGAGTATACCGGTATGCATAATTTATGAATAAATGACAAGAAAGATATGTCACGTTAAAAAAGGTGACTAAACTAAAAAAAATTCTTTATTACAAACTGTTCTTGAGTAATGATTTCATACAGCCAGGTAAAAAGAAGCATATAATAAAGTAGCTAAACAGTGACAGATCTAAAGTGTTGTAAGAAGGTTCCTGACAATTATTAATTCAAGGGGTCTGGATCCAGAGATGTATCAACTGATTTTAACATCATTGCATGTTCAGGGCATGGTGTAGTGACCTAAACACTCAATTTGATCTGATCATTATGAAAATTTACCTCAAGACGAATAAAAAATGGTAAAAGATAACTATAAATAACATTTTACATTATAAAACAAAGAGAAACATTCTTAATGTGAGATCAATGGAAATATGGGATAAAACAATTCTACTTACCTAAGTATGAATGATGATAGAAGTCATTAGTTCTTTGTTTGTTAGACAACGTATGTAGTATGAATCAATCATCAAGACATTGGTTCTGTGCTTGGTAGATAAAACCAATCAACCATGAAGTCTGTGAGACATGAAATGAATAAATAAAACAAATAATTAGAATAATTCATATGCAATTTAGTTTTAGCCACATGTACAATGACCACAATCAATTAATAAATATTTAATTTTGAATAGACTTGGTGAGTTCTCTCATTGCTGTCTTTCTAGATGGGAAACTTAAAACTGTTTAACCATAAATCGAATCACAAATATATACATTGTCAATATATACAGTCAAATTTAAGTTGATCTGGACTTAATTCTTGTAAAGTAGTTGTAAACATACCATGTCGATTTCCATGGCAATTTCTACTCACTTGATCCAAGCAATTCAAAGTTCCGTTTCGAGAATAACAAGCACATATTAGGATTTATCCATCCCCACAATTAAATCCACTGTGGTTAAAATCGAAACCAATGTAAAATAAAGAAAAAAAATCAAAATTCAAAATTTTCTTTCTCACCTCTATCAATATATCCAAACAATTAACTTAGCAAGTGCGAGCCTTACCCGCGTAAACCAGCCAATCAACACCGTTTTACGTCATGATCACGCCAAGATCAGCCAGGTATCTGGAAAGCTACTCGGATAAATTCGTGAACTGGCGATCATATGCTGCACCGCTATCACCGAGTCGTGCCGAATGGGGTTCGACAACGCACGGGAAAGTTACGTTTCGGTATAATCCAATTCGTCCAATCAAAATGTATCTTTACCGTCCTTTTTCAAACAATAGTGTGTATATACGGGGGGATTACCTGACCATTCAACAATTGCCTGCAGGGCACAAAACTAAAGGATTAAGTTATCTATATACTTTTGATACATTTATAGATTCAATTTCGTTAACCACATTTCCTCATACCTCCAAAGTATCCTTATAATAACAAAATACAAAACAAACGACATATCAATTATTTTACATGTTTAATTTGTTATGAGCGTTTGAGACATGCAACCATAATTAAAATATAGAAATATTCCCTTTACCTTTTGGCAGTCGAAATTTTCGCTTGTAAATACATGTATTATATCTTATTGTGCAGTTTATGTATTACAACCCGCATCCAGTTGGACAAAAAATTCGCTGCTCAGAGTAGAAAGGTAAATTTATATTTATTTAGCCGATTAGCTCAGTTCGTAGATTACATTTGACGTGAAAGCAGGGGGTCGCGGGTGCGAGTCCTGTATAGGATACTTAACTTTGCTCCTATTAAAAGGGTGCAAGACATTTCGACCCCAAGACGTTTCGACCCCAAGCCTTTTATGGAGACATTTCGACCCCACGACGTTTCGACCCCAGAGTTGAGACGTTTCGACCCCAGATTTATTTGTGTATTTGTGAATATGTATAATATGATAATGAAAAACTTCTTTTCCAGGTTATGTGTAAATATCATATACTTTGATGAGTATTTATTTTTTAATGATATATATTTATAATATTAGTAACTGTTTAAATATATTTACACAAATTGAATTACTAAATAATTATGTTTGTTCTCAATATTTTGTGTATTTGTGAATCTGTATAATATGATAATAAAAACTTCTTTTCCAGGATATGTATATATAAATAGTATGTGCTCTCATGAGTATTTAAACATATAATAAAATTATGAATTTACACAATATCAAGTTTGTTGTTTATTATTATTCAAGTTCCTAAAAATATCAATCTGTGTGTTCTAATAAGTAGTTATATTTTTGGTGCAGCAGATCACTCTCTTCCGTTTTCTTACGTCAGTTTTCTTCCGAATAAATCGGGTTTTTTTTTCATTTTAAAATCTTCTAAAATATTACATTCAAATTCTAAGATGTGTAATCAAACTACCTTTTATCAAAAATATACAAAATGTACATAAATACAATACAAATACGAAAATTAACCTAAAAAAACCATCTGGGGTCGAAACGTCATGGGGTCGAAACGTCTTGGGGTCGAAATGTCTCCGTCAAACCTGGGGTCGAAACGTCTTGGGGTCGAAACGTCTGTAACTCCTATTAAAATACTAAATTTTCTTAACTCTTTAATTTTTTTATAGTTTTATAGAAAATTGATAACACTTAAAACATGCACTATTATTAAAATTGTATAATCACAGGTTCAATGGTGATATCCCCTACATAAATGTTGAGACATTGACGTCGATCAAATCATTACAAAAATTTTTATTTAACGAATGTTTTCTTAAGCAGTTGATCTGCTCTCATTTTCACGTGCGTTTCAATTAGTATCGTAAAGTTCATAATTTATTATAAGATTTTGACTTATTTATATACATGTTTGCTTTTATTTTACAGGTCCTGTTGTTTATTGACAATTGTGCGGCCCATCCACACATCAAAGGGTTGAAAGCAATTACCTTAGCGTATTTCCCGCCAAACACTACGTCTATACTACAGCCATGTGACCAGGGTGTGATATACAACTTCAAATATAAATACAGACAGCTTATGATGCAACATATAATAGATGTACAGGTCGTCCACGTAAACATTGCGTATATAAACACAGCCAGTTTCATTACACACCACTCTTTAGGGGTGAATTATTTTTACAATTTTATAGTTTAATTAGTTTACACTTCTTTCATAAGCATATCATTTTATAAAAATTTACAAAGTGCATACACACTGTTTAAAATAAATGTTACACATAAAAATGGTCTGTTTAAATCAGTAAAATGATGTTCATGCATTAGTTTATTCACCTATTTAGTGGGCAATTCCATTGTTTAAAGTACAAAAACACGCATGACCTAGAATACGACCTGTAAGTTTGTTTTATTGATTTGTAATTGCTTTATTGTTCTTTAACAATAGACTGTACGAGTTTTATCAAATCGCCATAATTGAGTGTGATAATTGGAGAGTGTAATCTAAATGAACAATCCGTCAACTATTGTCAATTCTCATTTTCAGCTCATGTACGTGCACATATAAATTATCATATCATTTTATTTTTACGAACATGCATGGTTTTACTTTTATTACATTCGTGAAAGGAAGTCTTTACTATTGAATTGCATGACGTCACATACATCTTCTTCGGAGATTAAATTTAATAATACATGTATATGTACATGTAGTACATAAAACAAGATGATTTATTTAAACCCCTGCATTAGGACCGAGGCCTTTATTTCATTATATTAGTGCATATAAATTAAATTTATATTAATATATTTTTGCATTAGGTAAAACAAATTTATGTATTTTCAGAGTGTCGACAATAAGACTGAGCCAAATCTTAATGTTTTGATGGCCATACGTTATGCATATTCAGCTTGGAACGAAGTTTCACCTACCTTGATCCAAAAATGCTTTAGAAAATGTGGGTTCGTTAAGTTAAGCGAAGAAGAAAGTATGGATGATGACAATGACGTTCCCATTGCCCAACTAATATCAGAATATCAGGATCAGGTACCTTTGTCTGAACTGGCAGTTGTTTTAAAACGAACCGTAACATTGCCAGAAATTATGGCCACCGATGACACCATTCAAGTAACTGAGGACCTTACAGATGATAATATCATAGATTCTATTAATGTTAGTGATGTGGTCGATCATGATGACGAGGATGATGATTCAACTGAAAACCGACCAATCACAAAGGCTGCAGCATGTGATGCAGTGAACACTTTGAGGCAGTACCTAGAATCCACTGGTGATATTGAAGAAAGTGCTTTTCAAAGTCTGTTAAAAATTGAAAAGTGTATTATAAACACAAAACAGTCACAGAGGTCTATTTTGGATTTTTTTAAAACTCACTAAATATGAAGATGTGGAATTTAGTTTCAGAATGTTTATAAATAAATAATAACTACAAAACTGCTTTAGTCATCTTTTTATTAATAATGTAAAATATTGACATTAAAAACTTATGTTATTGATGATTTACATGCATTTGTGTAAAGAGATAAAAGAATATAACTACAAAATAATGTGAAAATCGTATCCTAGTATGCTATAAAAAGTATGTTATAAAGTTCGTATATAACATACTTTGTATGCTATATAGGTATAACATACTTAGTATGCTATATGGATATAACATACTTAGTATGCTATATGGATATAACATACTTAGTATGCTATATGGATATAACATACCTCGGTTATAACATACCTTTTTTCTATGGCCCAGCGAGTATGTTATATCCGAGTTTTACTGTATATATATTTTTTAAACAAAAATATCTTAAGTGCATGTATTGAAATTAATTATAATTGCTTGACATCAAACTGTAGAAAAACGTCTCAACGCCTAAATAAATAAATAGAGTAAAAAACGCCTAAATAAATAAATAGAGTAAAAAACAGATTTAAGTAACTTAAGTGTTTAAGTAGCTTATTATTTATTGGTCTTCATTAAAGGTACAAGTATCAACAAATATATGTAAATCTGAAAAATTTTATCATGTGAGGACACTTGGTTAATTGATTTTGTCTGTTTGAATACTCAACTGGATAGGTTTTTCGCACGTTCCGTTGATAATAATATTTATAACCGAGGGCCAGGAAAAATGGTATGTTGTAACCGAGTGTATGTTATAACCAAGCATGTTATAACCAAGTTTTACAGTAGACAACATATCATTATATCACCCCTGATATATCACTAAGTACAATCCATACTTGAGACAATGATGAAAACAATCATAATGGATATAACACAAGAGCACTGGCACTGGAGTCCTCACATTCTTTAAAATGCACGCACATATAATATTTTGTCAACAAACACAATTAAAAATCGCTCCCGTATTCATCACCGTGTACGAGTTATGACTATCATTATAATATTCACATGGTATTGAACCATTTTGACAGTAGGTACGGTCTGACATATTTATTTTACCTTTACCAATATATTTGGATGCAAATATCGGTCTCGTTTTGTAGATTAAACATTTCCTTACAAAACTGACTATACAAAACTTTATATCTTAAACGGTTATTATGAAATTAATCGTAATTTCAATACTATCATTTTGCAGCGATTGAGAGTCACTGTTCACTTCCGGTTTAATCATGACGCGTTTACCGGCGTAAACTGATTGGTTGATAAACTCCTCGAGACTTTTCCCGTACCTTGTCAATGAAGCGCGCCAAATTTAAACCCAATCGGAGCGCACTACCTAGGTAAACATTTACGTGTCCAAAGCTCTATAAATAGAATATACACGTAATCAATGATATATGCTGCGTCTGTGTACGTAATCATTAATATCCAGGGAACCAGGTTAAGTTAAACCGGAAGTCAGTAGTGACGTTGAATCGCTGCAAACTAGTGATTCTGAAATTAATATAAATTTCATGAAAACGGTATCAGATACAAACTTGTAACTTTGCATGATGTTAGAGTAATGTTTAGTCTTTAAATTGAAACCAACATTTTCTTTCAGATACAAGTCGAATTGAAGAAAAACGGTTTGGGCCGTATGCACTGTAGAAAACGTTCAATACCATGTTTATTATATATGTATGTACAGAGAACTATATATAGTGACGTACGCATTATAATCATAAGATATGGACTCTGGTGCCAGTGCACAAGAGATCATTACAGAGACAGAAACTCTCCACTGATGGAGGTAAGAAAACACCACATATTGAAGAGTAGCAACACTCAATCTGGAGTTTCTATGGAAACAACAGGTACAACAACTTTAAAGGAGTCTTCTAATGGATTTTTCTTATGTATAGTTCGTTTTGGTGTAACTTGACTACTCTCTTCTGTTTCCTGGGACTCACATTTTTGGGCTGTGTATGATATATTACCATATTCCTGTAAACATGGACACACTCCAAGAATAAATGCACAAAAATCTTTTCTGATGCCAAACCACCCTGAAAGATAAAATAGAAGTTTAGGTAATATATAAGATATAATACAACACTTGTACTCTCTTGTCTTACATTGTTATGTTTTACTAATTTACAAGTATAATAACTTGTTTGTGAATTAATCTTATATTTAATATTTGTTCAATCTACATAAATAATGGATCAAAAACCACTAAACCAAGTATGATATGCACATGTAATGATATTTTGGACAATCAATGATAAACTGCAAAGTTAACTAAGTCAGAAGTATGTCTGTCCACAGATTTAGGGTCCTTAGTTTAATTCTGAGGTGGAACTAACTTTGGACATACTATATTTCTTGTGTTTATTCTTTCTCCTACCACTAAATCAGGTAGGACAGCTTTTCAGATGATGGTAAAGGTGTACTCCAACAATATCAACCTAACATTCATGCATGAGAACATTTTTACACTGAATTAACTACATGTATTCATTTTTGGCTTCGTAAATAAATAGTGAATGTTTGAAAAGTGGTCAAAGCTTGCCCAGAGACTTCAGTAGGTATAATGACCATTGCAACTTAAATGTGAAATTATCAAAAAAGCAGCACAAAGTACCTTTAATAATTTTAACTAAATAACATAGGGGAGATAACTCAAACAATTTTGTCAAAATACTTACATTGATTACCTCCCTTGGCACCAAATGATAATAATATTAGAGTAAATAATGATATAAATAATGGTACAGTTATAGCTGTATATTTAAAATGGTTATCTTCATCTAATCTATTAGCTAAAAGTATCTGAAATGTAATAAATAATACAAAATATAACCATTACAGGAAACACTATGAGTTAAGTCTAGCAGTAGAAAGTATGCTTGGGAATTATGAGGTCAGAAGATCTTATCACATCAAGGACACTGATAATGTCCTTTAGCAAGAATTTAACCTTTTATTGTCTCACTTATGAAAATACATGTAAACAGTGGTATTTGTCTACAAATAAAGTTTAAAAAATATGCCAATTTCGTATGTATAAATTGCATTTATTGATTAGAAATCAGAAATTTTCTATTTATATATATACCAATTCATATTGAAACATTTTTTCTCTATTTGAAGCCTGAGGTTATAATTTAATTTGAGAACTAGATATAAAAAAAATGCGTTTATGTCAAATCAATAAATTGAGCTGTACAGTTTGACCTAATCTGTAAACAGATATACTATAAACAGATATACTTTAGAAAACTGTCATAGGATCTTGTAATGTCACACAAGGGTTCAGATAGTGTCAACCAATCAATGCAATGATTTATCTAGATGAAATATCATCAGAATTTATGAGTTTCTGTAGTATTTTTACATCCAGTTTTGTAAGCTACCTTGACCATAACATGAACTGTGAATGGACAATTCTTTGTAAATGGTATTATTGTTCGTTTCTTCTAAACTGTCAAAGTTTGAATAATTTCACAGTGAATGATTACACACTATCTCAATATCTCGAGTGTTAGACAAAGAGCACGAAGTCACCGTGAAATTATTCATGTTTTGACAGTTGAGAAAAAACTACCAATACATTCTATAAATAGAAGATGTAAACAAATTTTTGAGCACAATGATTGTATCATAAATATTATAATAGAAAAATCCAGCTGAACATGACTTGTACTGTGAGCCTGCCAGATGTAAAATAAGTGAGTGCTTAGGCAGAGAATTCTAGATAGTTTTAATGAGATCAAGTTTAACCTGGTCTAAAAAGACACACCATATACTTTCTTACAAGTTATATTTCACAAATTTCATTATACAAAAATTAGCAACAAAATATGTTTTACAAAACATTCGCAGCTGTTTTAATATATTGCATACTGTTTTCAGATATTAATAATTGTTTTCTATAAAATCCATTTTCTCCTTCAACTATGTATTGCTTCCTAAATCATGATTTCTAAGGATTGTACCAAAATGTCACAGTTTACCTCAGTGTAAGGAAAACATATGAACAATAAAAAATTGACAATAAATTATGATGTTATAATTAGGGCTGTCACGATATGCCAGAAGCGTATCGGGATATATTGCAATACGCTAGCACCGTATGGCGATATGTACAACGATATATTGTGGGTTTTTAGATTTGTTGTGCCTCCACTGTATTCAACAGAAATATTGCAAATCTTACGCGCAGCTACTAATAAAATATAGTCTCTTTAAGTCAGTAATGTCATTTATGATTGTGATATATGTTTTGCATATAAAAAGTTGCTTGGGTTAGAAGAACCAATCATCCCATTAGCTGCAGAACATACTAGCAATCAAGCTCCTGGACACCATGCTTGTTTAACAACTTCTGTCCCTAAGTTTTTGATTCAAGAACATATTTTGCACAAGTTCCGTACAACCAATCAAACGTGCCCCAATCTGTTAGATTCTTGTAACTTAAGCTTAGATTGAATGTACAATGGAAATACTGATGTTTTACTACTTTCATTTAGCGAAGGGAAGAATTATCCAATGAAATATAAAATATCGCCAAATACCGGTGTAATAGTCAGTTTTTTCCCCCGCCCAGTTTTTCCCCCGGGGAAGAAATGGGCCGGCCTGGTTTTTCCCCCGGGGAAGAACTGGGCCGGCCTGGTTTTTCCCCCGGGGAAAGAACTGACTAGTCAGTTTCTTCCCCCCCCAGTCAGTTTTTTCCCCCACCCAAGTTTAAATTTTGTCTACATAATTTTTTCATCTTTTCTGAAATATTATATTTATATTAAATATTTATGTTATTAAATCAGTTTTTTACTGTCTTGGAACTGCTAATTTAGTCTTTTTCATGCTTCACTGAATTCCAATATTTCACAACACCTCTTAACCTATTTCCATCATTATATTTCATCATTTTAATATAAAACTAGCTACAAATGATAATTAAAAGCAAATATTACTCATCAAGGTTTTTATATCAATAAGTAAGACATAAAACCATAAACATGGTGAGAGTCAGACGGGGGAAAAAAAAGACCGACCCAGACAGTTTCCCCCCCACACACCCTAGTCCAGTTCTCCCACTTGCCTAAGGTATTCTTTTTTGTTTTGTTTCATAGTCATTTTAACTAACCATTAAACTTTAAAAATACACAATCATTGGTTTAAATAAATTCCTTTAACATTGAATTCATTGACATTTCATAGCCAGGTGGGGGAAAAACCAGGCCGACCCAGTCAGTTTTTTCCTCCACCCTAGTCCAGTGTTTCCCCCGTGTCTTTTTTTCTACAAGGAGGTTATTCTATTTTTAAATGTCATTTTATCTTAACATTTCGTGTTTAAAATGTTTTTTCATAGGTTGAAATGAATTCTTTGGACATTTAATTCATTGACATTTCATAGCCAGGTGGGGGAAAAACCAGGCCGACCCAGTCAGTTTTTTCCCCCACCCTTGAACAGTTATTCTCCCATGTCTTTTTTTCTACTAGGAGGTTATTCTAGTTTTAAATGTCATTTTATCTTAACATTTCACTTTTAAAATGCTTTTTTATAGGTTTAAATGAATTCCTTTGACATTTAATTCATTGACATTTTATAGCCAGGTGGGGGAAAAACCAGGCCGACCCAGTCAGTTTTTTCCCCCACCCTAGTCCAGTTTTTCCCCCATGTCTTTTTTTCTACAAGAAGGTTATTCTAGTTTTAAATGTCATTTTATCTTAACATTTCACTTTTAAAATGTTTTTTCATAGGTTGAAATGAATTCCTTGGACACTTAATTCATTGACATTTCATAGCCAGGTGGGGGAAAAACCAGGCCGCCCCAGTCAGTTTTTTCCCCCACCCTAGTCCAGTTTTCCCCCATGTCTTTTTTTCTACAAGAAGGTTATTCTAGTTTTAAATGTCATTTTATCTTAACATTTCACTTTTAAAATGTTTTTTCATAGGTTGAAATGAATTCCTTGGACACTAATTCATTGACATTTCATAGCCAGGTGGGGGAAAAACCAGGCCGCCCCAGTCAGTTTTTTCCCCCACCCTAGTCCAGTTTTTTCCCCCATGTCTTTTTTTCTACAAGAAGGTTATTCTAGTTTTTAATGTCATTTTATCTTAACATTTCACTTTTAAAATGCTTTTTTATAGGTTTAAATGAATTCCTTTGACATTTAATTCATTGACATTTTATAGCCAGGTGGGGGAAAAACCAGGCCGACCCAGTCAGTTTTTTCCCCCACCCTAGTCCAGTTTTTCCCCCATGTCTTTTTTTCTACAAGAAGGTTATTCTAGTTTTAAATGTCATTTTATCTTAACATTTCACTTTTAAAATGCTTTTTTATAGGTTTAAATGAATTCCTTTGACATTTAATTCATTGACATTTTATAGCCAGGTGGGGGAAAAACCAGGCCGACCCAGTCAGTTTTTTCCCCCACCCTAGTCCAGTTTTTCCCCCATGTCTTTTTTTCTACAAGAAGGTTATTCTAGTTTTAAATGTCATTTTATCTTAACATTTCACTTTTAAAATGTTTTTTCATAGGTTGAAATGAATTCCTTGGACACTAATTCATTGACATTTCATAGCCAGGTGGGGGAAAAACCAGGCCGCCCCAGTCAGTTTTTTCCCCCACCCTAGTCCAGTTTTTTCCCCCATGTCTTTTTTTCTACAAGAAGGTTATTCTAGTTTTAAATGTCATTTTATCTTAACATTTCACTTTTAAAATGTTTTTTCATAGGTTGAAATGAATTCCTTGGACACTTAATTCATTGACATTTTATAGCCAGGTGGGGGAAAAACCAGGCCGACCCAGTCAGTTTTTTCCCCCACCCTAGTCCAGTTTTTTCCCCCATGTCTTTTTTTCTACAAGAAGGTTATTCTAGTTTTAAATGTCATTTTATCTTAACATTTCACTTTTAAAATGCTTTTTTATAGGTTTAAATGAATTCCTTGGACATTTAATTCATTGACATTTCATAGCCAGGTGGGGGAAAAACCAGGCTGACCCAGTCAGTTTTTTCCCCCACCCTAGAACAGTTTATCCCCCATGTCTTTTTTTCTACAAGGAGGCTATTCAAGTTTTAAATGTCATTTTATCTTAACATTTCACTTTAAAAATGCTCTTTCAAAGGTAAAAATGAATTCCTTGGACATTTAATTCATTGACATTTCATAGCCAGGTGGGGGAAAAACCAGGCCGACCCAGTCTGTTTTTTCCTCCACCCTAGACCAGTTTTCCCCCCATGTCTTTTTTCTACAAGGAGGTTATTCTAGTTTTAAATGTCATTTTATCTTATTATTTCACTTTAAAAATGCTCTTTCAAAGGTAAAAATGAATTCCTTGGACATTTAATTCATTGACATTTCATAGCCAGGTGCGGGAAAAACCAGGCCGACCCAGTCAGTTTTTTCCCCCACCCTAGTCCAGTATTTCCCCCATGTCTTTTTTTCTACAAGGAGGTTATTCTAATTTTAAATGTCATTTTATCTTAACATTTCGTGTTTAAAATGTTTTTTCATAGGTTGAAATGAATTCCTTTGACATTTAATTCATTGACATTTCATCGCCAGGTGGGGGAAAAACCAGGCCAACCCAGTCAGTTTTTTCCCCCACCCTAGAACAGTTATTCTCCCATTTTTTTTTTCTACAAGGAGGTTATTCTAGTTTTAAATGTCATTTTATCTTAACATTTAAATTTTAAAATGCTTTTTCATTGGTTGAAATGAATTCCTTGGACATTTAATTCATTCACATTTCATAGCCTGGTGGGGGAAAAACCAGGCCGACCCAGTCAGTTTTTTTCCCCACCCTAGTCCAGTTTTCCCCAATTTCTTTTTTTCTACTAGGAGGTTATTCTTGTTTTAAATGTCATTTTATCTTAACATTTCGTGTTTAAAATGTTTTTTCATAGGTTAAAATGAATTCTTTGGACATTTAATTCATTGACATTTCTTAGCCAGGTGGGGGAAAAACCAGGCCGACCCAGTCAGTTTTTTCCCCCACCCTAGTCCAGTGTTTCCCCCATGTCTTCTTTTCTACAAGGAGGTTATTCTATTATTAAATGTCATTTTATCTTAACAACTAGAATAACCTCCTTGTAGAAAAAGAGACATGAGGGAAAAACTGGTCTAGGGTGGGGGAAAAAACTGACTGGGTCGGCCTGGTTTTTCCCCCGCCTGGCTATGAAATGTCAATGAATTGAATGTCCAAGGAAATCATTTTAACCTTTGAAAGAGCATTTTTAAAGTGAAATGTTAAGATAAAATGATATTCAAAACTAAACTAACTTCCTTGTAGAAAAAAAGACATGGGGGAAACCTGGACTAGGGTGGGGGAAAAAACTGACTGGGTCGGCCTGGTTTTCCCCCACCTGGCTATGAAATGTCAAAAAATTAAATGTCCAATTAATTTATTTTAACATATGAAAAAGCGTTTTTAAAGTGAAATGTGAAGATAAAATGACATTTAAAACTAGAATAACCTCCTTGTAGAAAAAGAGACATGGGGGGAAAACTGGTCTAGGGTGGGGGAAAAAACTGACTGGGTCGGCCTGGTTTTTCCCCCACCTGGCTATAAAATGTCAATGAATTAAATGTCAAAGGAATTCATTTAAACCTATAAAAAAGCATTTTAAAAGTGAAATGTTAAGATAAAATGACATTTAAAACTAGAATAACCTTCTTGTAGAAAAAAAGACATGGGGGAAAAAACTGGACTAGGGTGGGGGAAAAAACTGACTGGGTCGGCCTGGTTTTTCCCCCACCTGGCTATAAAATGTCAATGAATTAAATGTCCAAGGAATTCATTTTTACCTTTGAAAGAGCATTTTTAAAGTGAAATGTTAAGATAAAATGACATT
The DNA here is from genome assembly GCA_025267735.1 of Mactra quadrangularis. Taxonomy (NCBI): domain Eukaryota; kingdom Metazoa; phylum Mollusca; class Bivalvia; order Venerida; family Mactridae; genus Mactra; species Mactra quadrangularis. Next base: position 34,234,115 of record CM046294.1, on the reverse strand, counting down.
TAAAACTTGAATAGCCTCCTTGTAGAAAAAAAGACATGGGGGAAATACTGGACTAGGGTGGGGGAAAAAACTGACTGGGTCGGCCTGGTTTTTCCCGCACCTGGCTATGAAATGTCAATGAATTAAATGTCCAAGGAATTCATTTTTACCTTTGAAAGAGCATTTTTAAAGTGAAATGTTAAGATAAAATGACATTTAAAACTTGAATAGCCTCCTTGTAGAAAAAAAGACATGGGGGATAAACTGTTCTAGGGTGGGGGAAAAAACTGACTGGGTCAGCCTGGTTTTTCCCCCACCTGGCTATGAAATGTCAATGAATTAAATGTCCAAGGAATTCATTTAAACCTATAAAAAAGCATTTTAAAAGTGAAATGTTAAGATAAAATGACATTTAAAACTAGAATAACCTTCTTGTAGAAAAAAAGACATGGGGGAAAAAACTGGACTAGGGTGGGGGAAAAAACTGACTGGGGCGGCCTGGTTTTTCCCCCACCTGGCTATGAAATGTCAATGAATTAGTGTCCAAGGAATTCATTTCAACCTATGAAAAAACATTTTAAAAGTGAAATGTTAAGATAAAATGACATTTAAAACTAGAATAACCTCCTTGTAGAAAAAAAGACATGGGGGGAAAAACTGGACTAGGGTGGGGGAAAAAACTGACTGGGTCGGCCTGGTTTTTCCCCCACCTGGCTATGGAAGGTAAATAAATTAAATGTCCAAAGAATTCATTTTTACCTATGAAAAAGCATTATAAAAGTGAAATGTTAAGATAAAATGACATTTAAAACTAGACTAACCTCTTAGAAGAAAAAAGACATGGGGGAAAAAACTGGACTAGGGTGGGGGAAAAAACTGACTGGGTCAGCCTGGTTTTTCCCCCACCTGGCTATGGAAATCCAATATATTAAATATCATATAAATTCATTTAAACCCATGATAAGGAATTAATAAAGTAACTTGTTAAGATAAAATGACATTTAAAACTATACTAACCTCCTTGTAGAAAAAAAGACATGGGGGAAAAACTGGACTAGGGTGGGGGAAAAAACTGACTGGGTCGGCCTGGTTTTTCCCCCACCTGGCTATGGAAGTCCAATGAACATAATGTCCAAAAAATTCATTTAAACCAATGAATGGGCAGTATAGGTTAGTAATTTTATGTCGGAAATGAAATTAATAAAACAAAATCATGTGAAAGAGGTTCAAGAAGTTGGTTGAAGAATTAAAATTAAGTGGGGTATGAAAAATAAATAAGTTCAAAGGCATTATAAACTGTTATTGTAACATAAATCATTGATATAAGGGTATATTTGGAGAAGTTATAAAAAAATTTGTGAAGAAAATTTTAACTTGTGTGGGGGAAAACACTGACTGGGGGGGGAAGAAACTGACTAGTCAGTTCTTTCCCCGGGGGAAAAACCGGGCCGGCCCAGTTCTTCCCCGGGGGAAAAAACTGACTGGGGGAAAAACTGGCCTGTTACACCTGTATGTTAAATTCATAATTGCAGTACATATTGCGGCAGCTGCATATTGCAATATACCGGTATATCGTGACAGCCCTAGTTATAACCATACCTCAAATATTAACATTGGAATGACTAAAAGTGAGTATCCTATGGCTGTTGTTAGATTTCCTCGTCTTTGATCCCTGATAATCTCTGGTGATCTTGATAATATGATAGCTAATATAATAGCATAGATTACACCTATCATTGATATACACATTAATATCCATATAGGTATAAATACAATCTGAAAATATATAAATATATGAGAAATAGTTAATGTACTTTTTTTTAAAGAAACTTCTAAGTACCCCGATTTCAATATTATAGGAAATGTTTATTTTTCAACATTAAAGTCTGATCAATGATGGAAATGTGTATAGGACAATACTGACCTTTGCTTGCATGGTTTTCATGCTACTTTATGGATGCAAAACCAGTTTGGTCGTACATGCATTGATATGAGAAGAAATCTAATTGCTTTGATTTAACAGAAAATTAGCAATAAGAAATCTTATCCTGCATGTGACGCACCGTCTTGCAAAAGACCTTTGGCAATTTCTCGTTCTTGAAGCGACATTCGAGCCATTTCTCGATTTTTCATTGAGCATATCAACACACTAATGATTTTCACCTAAACTGATCATGTGAAATTGTTTTGCACAAGAAGCACGTGCCCATTTACGCTTTTCAGTACATACACAACAAAACCAGTTTTGCATCAATTAAAAAGCATGAAAACCGTGCAAGCAGACAACAGTATATTCCTTTAAACATTTCCATTAACAATCAGACATAAATGTTGAAAAATAAAAATTTACAACAACATTAAAATCGGGGTACTTAAAAGTTTTGTTAAGTATATATACAATACTGGTTTATTCAGACATTGAGTACCATACAATGCTAGACAAAATGCTTGTAATTTATATGTATAGAACAATGGATATTTCCATGAATGTTGAATTTGGACACATGTTTCAATGCTTTCTGTTTTGTATACATTCTCTCCATAGCCTCATTTTGAAAAACAGTCCACAAATATTGGGCTTGGCTATTCAATGCGTTCATGTAAACAGAAATATTATTAACTTGCAAGCCTGCTAGGTGATATGTCAAGTGAATACAATAAGTATCATTGGTTGAAGACCTAGAATAGGAAAAATATCTAAAATATCTACAAATCTAAAAACAAGAGCAGTCCAAGGACAGTGCGCTCGACTTTTCTGGTGTTCATGACAAGGCTTATCTTTAAACAAAAATGATTTCAAGACAGGACTTTTTTTTTGAAAGGAAATAATTCAGTCAAACAATAATTACCAATTCATATTTGTAAAATATAAAAGGGGCATAACTCCTAAAACATTCATCCATAGTAATGTCCCTTCAAAGTTAAGTAAACATAGTATCAATAAACAAGCATACCTTCTTTCATTTAAATATCTTAATAAGGCACTATTAATATTTCAATTTAAACAAATTTGAACATTAAAGTAAAGGGGAATACTCAAAAAATAATCAAGAGTTATGTCCCTTTGTAGTCGTGTAGATGTAGTACTGATGAATAAGCATACTGTCATTTAAATATATTGATGAGTATTGAATATATTTCAGTTTAAAGTACTTTAACCCTAATTTAAAAGTTTAGAAGGGGCACAACTCCAAAAATAATTCATCAAGAGTTACATCCCTTTGTAGTCGAGTAGATGTAGTACTGATGAAATAGCATCTATCAAACAAAATATATTCAGTTTGAGCAAACTTAAAGTATAAAGGGAAATAACTCAGAACGTAATTAATCCAATATTATGTCCCTTTATAGTCAGATAGATAAACTGATGAAAAAAGATTTGAACTTTCATTCAAATATATTTGAAAGTACTAAAAATATTTCATTAGAACAAATCTTAATCTTAAATGTTCAAGTACAAAGGGGCAAAAATCCAAAAATAATTCATCGAGAGTTACCTCCCTTTACAGTTCAGTAGATATAGTACTAATAATTAAGTATACAAACTTTAAGTCAAATATCTTAATTAGTTTTTAAGATATTCCATACAGGAACAATTTTAACCTCATATTTTTTAATTGCAATTTCTTAAGTATAAAAGGGCAATTACTTAAACAATAATTCATCCACAGTTACGTGCCTTCATAGTGGTGTAGATATTACACCGACAAATAAGTATACAAACTTTAAGTCAAGTATCTTGATCAGTATAGAAGATATTCTACATAGGAAAAACTTTAACCTCATACTTTGCAATTTTATAAGTATAAAAGGGCAATAACTCAAAAAATAATTCATCCAGAGTGATCCCCTTTCACAGTATGGTTAATATAGTCCCACTTAATACGTATACCAACTTAAAATAAAATTACTTGGATAGTGTTGAAGATATAAGAGTTTCAAAAAACTTAAACCTGAAAACCAACACCAACGCCAACGCCAACGCCAAAGTGATAGCAATAGCTCTCATTTTCTTTGAAAAGGCAAGCTAATAAAGGGTCATAATTCATTATATTTCACATAAGAGTTATGGAACTTGGTAATTGAAATGTGTAAAGTTTCATGTGAATCTCTACAGAAGTTGCAATGATAAAATATTGCATCAAAAATCTCAACTAAAGTTATCACACTGATACAGGCCTCAGTAAGATTGATACAATATTCTATGAATAGCTAAAAACTGATATGATCTTGAATAATACAGTATCATGTATGGGTTATAGATACAAAATAAAACAATTTTGGAACTTACCACCCAGCTCCATTTGATTACTTGGTCAAGTCTTAATGCAAGAAATATGAATTGTAAGATATTGACAGAGCATAGAAGTTCCAGCTGAAATATTAAACAAATGATAACAAGTAAATCTGTGAGCTAATGCTCACTAGTGATACCCCCGCCAAAATCTAAAAATATGCGACAAACAGGAAGTAGATGAGCAAGGAGCATGAACTCGCTTTACACCACATGGGACTATAGGATGAAGCAATATGCAAAGTTTTAGGCTGCTGCATGTTATAGTTGCTGAGAAAACTGCGACGGAAATTTTGTCACGGACGCACGGACGGACAAGGGTAAAACAGTATACCCCCCTCTTCTTCGAAGCGGGGGTATAATAATATGAGTTTAGTTTTTTCACCAGGGCCTGTCCACTCCATATGGATGCTTTATGTGCAGACCCAGGCTACAACCTAAACATAACTTAATTGTCTACTAAGACATTTGGTTGGAAGAACCTTTTTCCTCTGCTGGTCAACTTAGGTTCTCAACAGTCCCTTGGGACTGACCACAGCTAAATAAAAGTACACCCTAGATATGTAAATATTTAATAACAAAAAATACAGTATTCAAAATCAGGCAACATCAACAAAGACAATGTTGATTTGAAGTTGATTTTCTTCCTACTTACGTAGGAGCAGTAGTCCAGTGGTAGGATATGCGCTTAGGGATCAAGAGGCCCTGGGTTCGATCCCCACTAGGGGCACTGCTAATTTCCTTGAGCAAGAAATTTACCTGCAATTGCTTCACTTCACCCAGGTGTAAATGGGTACCTGCGAGGGTGGTATAATTCTGTTGCACCAATATGTCGGCTGCACTAATAAGCGGAGTAAAAAGACTCCCCAGGGAGATTGATAGATAGATACCAGTAGCCAATGACCAGGGGTAATAGCTGTAAAGTCGGTGAACGTGCGTAAGCATGAAACTTAGACTATTAAATGCAATTACTTTTTTACTTTTTTTTACTTTTGTCAGTGTGTATTATCTAAAATTAAAAGAGTATTTGTGAAAAAAAAACCACAGTGATGCTTGTTATTTCTTGAAACAATCAAACATTATATGAATAGCCATAAGTTTTTGTTGCAAGAGTTAAGTTTTTTTTCTAGAATAGAGAAAATGAGATCACTTTTGTCACAGCAATAGGTAACTTTACTGCCATATGATAGCCAAGAACTTTATCTGATAATTATAATTTATAATATTATATTATAATATTAATTTATAAGTTAATAAAAACAGAAATGATTTCAATTCATTGAACAAAGAGGCCCTCATTTACAAACTAACTTTAAATTATAAATGTATGCTGTCAGTAAATATTTTATGTATCAATTAAAGAAAATAATCGTTTTTATTATATAATCAAGTTCAATCATTACAAATCCAAGAATGTCTTAATTTCATTATTACAATAGCTTTTAGATACTTCAACACAAGTAATAGAAAAACCCTTTCTCATGGCCCAAAAATCTTTAACTTCAATACCATGTAATCTTTCATTGAAAAGTTTCAAATATTAATAAAAAACTTACCTCAAATGATCTTTCATTTTTGATGGCCCATACACAGAAACCAATGGCAACAATAGACATAAACATAAGTGGAATGAATACAAACATCCAAGAATGATTTCCTGTTTCCAAATTATCACAAGCTAATATATCAAATACTAGTAACATTAGATGCATACTAGTTGTCATCACCATAGCTTTAAATTGTATAAAACTGTCACCTTCTAACCTATCAAAATAATAATAAATTATATTATATTAAACAACGAACTATTTTATAATCTATCATTTATTTTCAATTATGTTTGTATTTAATATCATAGTTGTATAGAAATCCTTTTGAGTTTAGAACTTCTAGGCAAGTGTATATTGATAAGGAACCAGTTGTTTCCAGGTTCCACTTGTACACAGACATGTGTAATAACTTGATACTCCACATCCCTGTTAGATATGCCAAGCAATAAAATTACTTGATGAAAAAGCAACAATTCATTTAACTTCAGCATCAATGAGTAATGATAATCAAATTATTTCTTATATATAATCTCTAGATAGCAAGGTGGACAATGATTAGAAACTCATCTTCGAGCAAGAAGCTTTATTCCTTAGAGGTTGAAATTTGGTATCATATTAAAAGAAGAATACACGGTATCCGGACATTTGCCCCCCCCCCTCCGGACATTTGCTCCCCTTTTTTTTGACAGGGCGGACATTTGCCTCCCTTAGTTTTTTAAAGGGCGGACATTAGGCCCCTCGTGTGTTTTGACAGGGCAGACATTTGCCCCCTTTGTTTTTTGGATGGCGGACATTTGCCCCCCTTTGTTTTTTGGAGGGCGGATATTTGCCCCCCTTCAAACTAACATGTGTATATAAAATGTGATCTGGCAATTTTTGGAGCCAGTACAAATTTCTATATTCGTTTTTATAAAGTAAAACAAATATTACAGGTACGTTAATGTCATATGTTTTGATTTTTGTGTCCGAATATGTTTTGCAAACTGTGAAGAAAGGTACAGCCTATTATCCAAGTTTTGACATTTAATTTGGGGTCCAAATTAATTGACATGTGTTATACAACACTTAGATTTGTAAACTGTAAAGAACGGTACTTTCGTTGTCTAATTATTTTCTAATTTTGGACAGATAATTGGGGGGGGGGGCCATAGCCATAACCTAATTTGTTCGTGTTAAACAATAATCCTAAATGTAAACAGGCTTCTTAAAAATATGATTTTAATAGAAACTTTTTAGCATTGGTTGAAAAAAAGGCCTATTTTAATGAGAATATTCAAAATCTGTATATTTAGATTTTTTTAAAAAACAAATTGTTTTGCTTTCGTATTATTTCAGAAGCATTACTTCGAGTAGAAACCTATTCTCAATAAAAGGGGGGGCAAATGTCCGCTCTCCAAAAAACTAAAGGGAACAAATGTCCGCCCTGTCAAAACACACGAGGGGCCAAATGTCTGCCCTTCAAAAAACTGAGGGGGGCAAATGTCCGCCCTGTTGAAAAAAGTGGTCAAATGTCTGGTGGGGGGCAAATGTCTGGTGGGGGGCAAATATCTGGGGGGGGGGCAAATGTCCTAGAATCAGAATACACCTATAGGTATCTTTTAAATTTTTTTGTTATAAATTTTACCTTCCAATTCTTCAATTTAATTTCCAATATTTACCAGGCACTGAATTTAAACTGTTTGAAATTATGAGAACTTTATTGCTTGTTTCATAATAAGGTGAAATGTGTGTACTTACCTGTATAGAGGATGACGAAACCAAACATAACTTCCAATAATAGCACCAAATATAACAAGAAACTTCCATAACCATATAGGTAGGAATACAACCCAGTAACTCCATTCTATTGTATTGTCTAGTCGTAATGAAAACAATAGCGAGAACACCAACAAACAAGAATAAATCACAAATTTACTGAAAAAAAAGGACAAGAAACAATTCATTAAAAAAGTACCCATAAAATGATACATTAATGCTTTAAGGGTACAAGTGGAATAGCAGCAACTTTGACTTCAGCAAACCTCTGGTAAAATTCTTGTCCTGTGGGGAAGTTCAGATGGTAAAATACCGGTAAGCAGTCACCGCGAAACATGGCGGACCGACGGACATGTCCGGTAAAAATCTAGAAGGTCCGTCGATTTCCGCCGGTTCACAGGACCGACTGTCCGGCAAAATCTTTAATAATATTTATCCAAAAACGCGACAATTTTTATGTCAACGATACGATAATTCCTTGCTATATTTTAATTAGCTAAAAAATACCTCTGCGTTACATCGTGGAAATTTTTAATAGACATGCAATCGCCGAGCAGAATTGTATTTCGGTATATATCATATCAATTTCAAGTAGTTAATATGACTTGTTACGACAAGAGTTGTCATGTACACGGGTGATATTTTAGTTGTTTGCAGCAATTAAAATCAACATCAATCCTTTGTTTGATGACGATTATGTGTTCGCAACTTCGAACGGGAATTGACGTTAACAATATAAGATGTGTGTCGGCATTTTCAAACTTTGTCAATGTTTGATAGCGTATCAATGTCATAATTGCAATGTCTCACTGTGTAATATGGATTTTAATTCAATTAAATTGTTGGTTAGAATGAATGCTTAAAACAAGCGTGACCTAGTTTTATAATTGTTAACTTCAGGTTAAACAAATGATGACCGGTTTAATGGAAACGATATAGGGTATTGCAAAAAATCGATTTTTTTTAAAAAATAAAATTTAACGATTATTGTCAATGACGCTCGTATTTTTATCATTTTATTTTAAAGGTTAAATATTACTCTTTCTGGTAATATTTTTCTGGAAAACAAAAAAAAAAACGAATTATTTTTCAATGAATGTACTTGTACGTATTTTATCGATGTACGTAGAAGCACAATGCTGTTGGCTGATCGTAAAAGAAGTGAAAGCATGATGTTGATTATTGATATGTTCTTGAAGAAAAAAACCGCATTATCAACTACTTAATATGACACACTAAAGTGGGATTCACGCTTTATTTCGAAAATAGCGCACATTTTCGGCAAATACGCACGAAAATCAAATCATAACAAAACTGAAATTCCATAAAAGTAATCATCAAAAAGCCCTGTTTTACAGCAAAATAAAGTTATTATTCATTACTTAGTATTATAGTTTAGTTTATTTCGATGGAATATGTGAAATATCTCCGGTCCTGTAAAACTTCGTCCGGTCCTGTAAAATCAGAATTTCCACAGGACCTACTGTCCTGTAAAAATTTGCTGAGTTTCGCGGTGACTGCCGGTAAGTATCCCTGTCCAGAGATGACATTTCAGCACATGCCTGTCCTTAAGACTGGAATCATTGATATTTACACTTAATTATTCTAAATACATTTATAAATAAAACCACAGGAAACTTAAAGGTTCAAGTAAAGTCTTTGTTTGCATTAAAAAAAAAAATACAAAATGCTTTAACTCTTTCATACTTCCATCAAGAGCAGTGTTTTATACATCAAAATGATCCTTAAGAAACATATGAAGTGATGCTGGCAGTTAATTCAGATGAAAACTTTTAACGAAAGATGCAATTGCAAAATTGATGCTGTAAAAATGAAAGTACTAAAAGACATTAAGAAATGTTTACAAACTAATTTATCATTAAATCATTTATAGAACATTACAGTTCATTTTCCAGGAAAGAACCCAGACAGTTGCCCTTGAAGGATTAGAATCAGATAAAGTACCTGTTTTGTCTGGCGTTCCACAGGGCACTGTCTTGGTCCCATTCTTTTTCTCATATATATAAATGACCTCTCGGAATATCTTAAACATAGTAAACTTAGACTCTTTGCCGACGATAGTATAATATATAACACCATTAATAACATGGAAGATGCAAAAAACCTACAATTTGACTTGGATGCAGCCTGTAAATGGGAGTCTGATTGGTTAATGCACTTTCACCCTAATAAATGTAATGGCATTAGCATCACACAAAAGCGCAAACCCTTAAAATTTACTTATAAACTACGTAATCATCCTCTTACCAAAGTTAATAATGCTAAATACTTAGGTGTAACAATTCAAGATAACTTAAAATGGGACAAACATATTAATGGTATCACAAATAAGGCCAACCAGTTCTTGGGCTTCCTAAGACACAATCTCCACATTAAAGCCAGTAAAGTAAAAGACCATGCCTATAAGGCACTTGTCAGGCCCAAATTAGAATATGCGTCGACAGTCTGGGACCTTCACAACAGAACACAAATAAATCAAACTGAAAAAGTGCAAAGAAGATCAGCCGGGATCAGCCCGCTTTGTATCAAACAGATATCATAACACCAGCTCTGTCTCTAATATGTTGCAAAATCTTAACTGGCCATCTCTAGAAATAAGAATAACAAGAGCACGCCTTATTATGCTATACAAAATTATCCACCATGTCGTTGCAATAAACCCACCTCCAAACTTACTCATACAAGCTGACCAAAGAACAAGATCTAACAATCCCTATACATACAAACTCATTTATACCGTTAAAGACTCATACAAGTACTCCTTTTACCCAAGAACTGTTGCACAATGGAACCTCTTGCCTTTAAGTGCCCATGAGACAGTAACAGTGGACGCCTTTAAAGCCATGATCCCTGTGTCTGTCCTTGTCCCAATTTTTCAGCAGTAGATAACAATTACTTTGTAAAATAGTTTTAAAATGCACTTGTAAATATGTTTTTTAATACCACCCAGAGTTACCTCTCTGTTTGTAATATACACCTTTGATTGTAAAATTAGGCGCCGGCACAAACTCTTCAATAGTGAAGGAGTGCTGTATCAAGAAGAAGAAGAAGGTACTCCAATATTATACCCTCAATATATGTTAAAACAAAACTAAGGCTAATGAAAAATATTTTGACAGATACAAGTGTAATGGGCTTTCACGACCCTGTTTCTACTTTCACTTTAGTTTTTCAATTGCCTTATAGTTTTATTTTAACATTTATTGAGGTTATAAATATTGCAGTACCTTCATTGGAATATGTACTATATCATGGTTCTGTAAAGGGTTTAATGATAAATTTTGTTGTAAGAAAATTTAATTGTAATTTAGTATTTTTATTTATAATAATGCAACATCAGTTGTGCAAATACAGTTTTGTTAAATATTGATGTCATAATACAAACTAATACTAGTATACAGTCGAATAAGTCATAGACCTCTAGGTTCTACCAAAGCAGATATATTTGTCCGAAATATTTAATATCCGAAATTGCGTCGAATTACAAAGAAAAAAATGAAAATTTCAGCGTTTGATCGAAAAATCGGCTTACCTAGGATTAAAATCTTGAAATATTATCTTTAAATTAATCATTATCGTGATGTAAACATCATCTCATTAACACCAATCTCAATTTTAATATTTCTTTGACAATGACAAAATGAAAACAAAACAAATAATAGTGATTTTCACGCACATGCTATAATTACGTCGCACCAAAATTTATTTGTTGCTTTTGTAATTTTCAATTTTGTTGTTTCCTCGTTATTTCTACGTATTTAAAGCTTTAAAATGTTGCTGCTGAAGAAAATGTTTTATATATGAAGGTCTGTGCCATATCTATAAAATGAGGTAGTTATGCATTTTTGACAGATTTTAGACATGTGGTTTGTAACCGTGTGATTCATTCAGACATTCTAGAGTGGAGTCATATATTTTGTTTTTATTCTTTAATATGACCAAGGCAAGGCCTCAAAGGGAGTTAAAATCTCAACTTATATGCACATATATATTATCTAGGCTCTATCAAATGGACTTGTTAAATAAGCTAAGGGAGTCCCCTGGAGATTGCTGCATAAGTTAAGAAATAATCTGGCATCTCATCTATGCTTATAGCCTAGGTCATGCTGTCAAAGTTGACATATCTAATATGACTAAGGCTAAGCCTCAAAACGAGCTGGCTGGCTAGTGTTTGTTTATACTCGCCCTTTTGCATAAATGCTTTGGGCGAGTGTTTTCTATCATTATACGTCTGCTGTTAAAAATTTAACTTTATAAATAATATCTATATTAAAAATCTATGTTAAAAAAAAATTTACAAAATTTATAGTAAAGTTTATAAGTAAACTCATCGTTAAATAATCTATCTTTTAAAAAGCTGTATTTAAAAATCTATATACGAAATGATGTATAAGTATATATTTAAAAATTTCTCTCTTTATATGTATGTATCAAACAAATACATGAGTATTTTCACTTTCTTAGCGTAATTTTTGACTGTATCAAAAATTTTACATGTAAAATCTATATATCGGCTGTGTTATTTACAGGGGGGGGGGGGGGGAGGGGGGAGAATTTCCTGTTCGGCCAGTAAAAAAGACAATATAAAAGTTATATAATAAAATATGATTCAAATAGTGTAGATCCGACTTTTTACAACGGCTCACTTACAGGGCCATGTAAAAAGTATAGTTAAAAGAACAAGAACTAAACGAGCTTGATAATGCATGTGTATATCATATCGAGATCCTATCACAGGGACGTGTTAAATAAGCTAGGGGAGATCACTTCGTAAGTTATTGCATTCAGAATAGTTCTGTGACATCTCATTCTTTTATGACAGAATCATCTTTTTCTTTAACCCATTACATTCGGATTTACCCTTTAAAAAGGGATACTCATAAAGATAATACAAGTTAAAGATATGCATGTTACATACTTAAATTTTTTTGGAAAAAATATTTGAGCACTAAATAAATGAATTTTACTGAAAAAAAATTAATGATTACCCTATAAACTGAATGTTCTTATTTTAGTGAATTTAATAAGCTTTTCAGTATTGAAAACAAAATTGAAAAAATCCTGGTAGAAAAAAGTTACAGCTATATAAATGTAAGGACATGTATCTAATGAATTTTGCTAATTTTCTCCTGGCAGTTATGACTACCAATTGAATTAACCATTGCACTGCATTAAAAAAAAGCTCTAAACACTCTTAAAATATGTAACTTGTTTTAACTCTTATCATGTTAACTTATTTTCTTATCACATGTTGAGAAGCTAGCACTTGTCCAATATTTTATTGTGACATGTATATTGTCCCCATGGTTATATGGCCCCTTCCCTTGGCGATTGATGTTGTAAGTGTGGGGTGGTCAAAGTGTCATAAACTTGCAATAATACATGCATGTGCTAAACATTGTTTGATCTTATTCCCTAAGGCAGTTTTTATCTTAATTTTATCTATTTCAAATCTAGGAATAATACTATATATCATTCTGTGGTTATAAAAGTCATATTCATGTATATAATTATATACATCTAGTGTTTTAGAGCTCTTTTTTAATGCAGTGCTATGGTTAATTGGTAGTCATAACTGCCTTGAGAAAATTAGCGAAATCCGTCAGATACCTGTCCTTACATTTACACCTGTAACTTTTTTTCTACCTGGAATATTTTGATTTTGTTTTCAATATTAAAAAACTGATTAATTCTGAAAATAATCTACATTTTTATTTTTGGGGGTACTATTGACTTTTTTCTGTAAAATTCAATTATTTACAGTGCTGTAGTTTTTGTGCTGAAATTTTTTTGTAACATGCATGTCTTTAACTTATTTTAAAAAAAATTAAAAAAGCATAGCAATACAATTGTTATCATTGAATTTATAATTTTCTTTTCTTTCAAAAAATGTAAATTTTTATACACTTATCTTTAATGCGGAAAGTGGTGAGTTAAACGACCAAATATTTTTTTTAATTTTTAAAATACAATCTTCGGGTTAGTTAAGTAAAAATATCTTGTTTGCACATTTTTGTAGATTTAAAAGGGAGCATAAATGCAGTGAATCTTGTGGTAAATAAAAATATGCTAACCACTTCAGCCCATAAAAGCACTTCTGATATGCGCAGTTAGGTTTCAAAAATCGACTTAAGGCTTCAACTAAAGTCAACATCCGCTATTTTATTGAAATTCAATGGTATTGCACAGAAACATAATGGCGTTACTGTAAAGTTTGCTCATCGCGATTGCTATTACAGACTGTACATTACATAAGAAATAACTATTTACAAGTTAAAAGCATAACATTTTTGACATAAAGAAGAAACATAGAAAAAAGAGTGATGGGCCCAGATGCTTTTTGTACTAAGCAGCTTGGAGAACAGCAGCCCCTTAGAAGGTCAGGGTTTCTAGCCCCCTCTTAAAGGATGCCAGAGAGGAGGCCTCAGCAACAGATGCTGGGAGAGAGTTCCAGTAAGAGATTGCCGTGTAAAAAAGTTGTACTGGAAGGTGTCTAATAATTCAGATTTAGATTATTTCAGATTATTTCAAGCCATAAAAGTCTAACTGTACTTGCAACCATTTAATGTTAGTTTTTTGTATTTCAGAAAATGACATCTGAGAGGTCAACAGTTTATCAATCTGAAGCTAACTACAACAAACAGTGTTCAACATCTGATAATGTGTTCTTTGACAATGAGGTTAAAAAAGACAGTGAAATACAACTCAATGATATACAGATTCAACCATTAGTGCCAAGTGGAGAACTTGTTATTGTCAATAGAGACTCCACCCAGTCTAGTGTAATGCCACCAGACCAATCCAACATGGTTGTAACACCATCAGGTGAATCTAGGTACCATTCTGAGGCAGCAACTGGAGTCAGTAAAATGTCTGATGAACATAAACTAAGCCAATCTGACCGAAGCCATATTTGTATGACTTGCTTTAAAGGATTTCGTAATAAACCACAGCTTACACAACATGAACTTGTTCATAACAATGTACGTAAACATGTATGTCAATATTGTGAGAAATCATTTAAACAAGTTTGTCATCTAAATCAGCATTTAAGAGTTCATACAGGTAAATACTCCTGTGTTTTATTTCTTTGTTTTGTAATATAATTGAATTTATTTATGCTTTAATGTTCTGTAAAAACCAATCAAGTAGGCATTCAACATTAATTTCTTAGGCTTTGTAATCTGTTTGCATTGTTGTGTTATTCTTTGACAGGTAAGACAATTCAAACTTGCTGCCATCACATAATACAAGTATGGAATTGATACTCTGTTAGTCATTGCTTGAAATAAGTGTAAAACTAAAGTTAGCCAGGTCTGTTCTCTGGCCTTCTTTTTTTCTAATAAGACAGTTATTAGCCACATGCAAGACTGTAAGGGTATGTTTTGTTGTAAATTTTAATCTTTGGTCTAGAGATCTCAGCATTTTAGAGGCAGTAAGTAGAATTATTGAATTACATTGGAATGTGGCATAAATCACCATACATTACTGTTTGGTTTTTTTTTGGGGGGGGAACACAACAGGAAATAATGTGCTTTATTATTTATTTATTCTTTCTGCTTATACCAGTAAGCATCACCAGGAGATACAGATATCTGTCTGCAGCCAGATTAGTAGCTAAGGGATAGTACATCAGGTGAACCCTGCAGGTGTCTACCTTTGAATTGCTCAATTATCTCCTTGATGGTCCACTTGTTCTTCAGCCAGAGTGTCTTAAATTAATTTAAAGACTTTAAGTGTGCCATGAGAGCTGGTAAGATTGGGGGTATACATATGAGGTGTCCAAACTACTTGATCCGAGCTGTTGTAAATAGTATTATACATGTATACAAACTGTTTTATTATAGGAGAACGTCCATATAAATGTGATGTAGAAGGTTGTGGTAGATCATTTGCTCAGTTATCTAATTTAAATCATCATAAAAAGAATCATGAAGATCATGTAAGACGTGATATATCTCGTCAGTATAGATGTGATGTTTGTGATAGAAGTTATGCTACCAAGAATAGTCTCATTACTCATGTACAAAAGGTAGGAACTTATCCTTTATCTGGCTCTCATTTTATCTACCTGTCATCATGACTCGGTCATTGACTAATAATTTGTACATTTTACTTAAGTCTATTTCTACTTAGCGATGCATGTTTGCTTTAATATAATGAAATTGCCAGCTTGAAGCAAACCATTCCATAAATGTTGGCTAATATAATGAAGGGCCTTTTAAGAGTGCTACAAAACAACTTACTTGTGTAACTTGCTCCACTATTAAACCCTAGTCCATTGTTACTTTAAGTTTGCAAGCAGTAGTTCAGTGCTCAAATATCCTTATATGGTACAACATCTGAAGTAGCAGCTTTCGGATACAAGATACAAGAGTTCAGTGATTCAGATGTCACAAGTAAAAGTAACTTGTTTATTGATAGTGTACATTTATGCAGATTCAAAATGAAAAATTTGAATTGTTTCAAGTTAGATTATTATACTTGCAGTTCTACTTCTATACTTTGAAATAAACAGTTTAAACATTTAAGAGTAAATGAAATATAGCATTGGCTTGCTAGTTCAAGTTAGTTGATGTATGTTATTCAGTATTGTTTAATTTCCTACAAGGCTAAACATTCAAGGTCATCTAAAAGTTCCATCTAAGTTAGACAGGGATGGACAAAAAGTCCCGTGTCAATTTTACAGACTGAACAACTGGTACCATCTCAATTTGACTAATGAGATGATAAGGTCCTCATTCATTTAAGTCCCATTGTTAGGTGATCAATAGAATATATTATCATTTAATGCAAACTGTTAAAATCAAACATTTGTATTGTTATATTTTGTCCCAGTGATAGGTGGACTGTCTCCATCTATCAATTATTTTCTAATAGTTGTAATAACAACTTCTATCTTATCCAGATGGCTTTAGATGATTTTTTAAAGCTGATAAATTTGTTTAATTCATAACATTTAATTAATTTAAAATGCATAATATAAAAGTTAAACAAGTATAGTGTGATCATTGAGTACAAATCATAACTTTGTTACTTGTTTAAGTCATATAAAATATGGGACCAAACAGAGATGAGATGGGACTTTTTGTCCACCCTTGACAAACTGAGATGGGACTTTTTGTCCAGGGTGGCAAAACTACATGGGACTTTTTGTCCACCCTTGTCAAAAATGACATGGGACTTTTTGTCCATGGGACCTTTTGTCCGGCTCCCAGAGACATACACATTATTTTATGATCATAAGTTATGGACTCTCGTGTCAGTGTTGTTGATGTTTAATGCTTGTTGCAACATTTAATTACATAAACTCATATAAAGTATATAAGATGTGAGAAAAGTTAGATTTTATCAAATAAATCTGAAGTATTTTCTTGGATAAATTGAACGACAACAGATAGCCTCATTATAATCAAATGCATTATTAATAGAATGTAATAAATACATGGAGATGTCACATATACAAATTACAGTCATATATGAAAATTTAAGTAGTATGTTTTTTAATAAGTGTTTGAAATGTATACATGAATCAACAGACATGAGCTTAAATGTAAAACAAGTTTTAATACAATGGTGCAATCAAGCTAGCTTAAAGGCAATTTTTAAAAACAATTGTAATATGTATTTTCATTGGTATGTACAAAATATCAAATGCCCATGTGCATACTCAATTTTTGTCATGTGGCTCCAAAGGTTAGGTCATAATCTCTGGATTTGATAATGGTCAAACAGGACTGATTTGAACTCTCGAGTTCCATGGATATACTAATCTCAAGAACCCTCAAGTTCGAGCCAGGGAGCTTTTACTGTATTTGGGTTAGGGCAAATTGTTTCTGCTGGTAAACATTTGGTTCAGGCAAGTATTAAAATATGTAGCTGGTTGTCATGGTTGTCCAAACAGGCAACCTTCTTAAAAAATTAATGTAAAGCCCTGTCCCATTATCTGACCTAATGGTATAATTTCTGTCTATTTTAGCTTCATTCAGTCATCATTTCTAAAGAAAGCAGTGGTTCATTACCATCATACACTTCAACAGTACGTAAGAAGAGGAAGAAAAATTCTACCGATGATGGAACTTCAAATATCAACATGTCTATAGTTAAAACAGAACCAGGTTTTACTGGTGATCATGACCTTCCCACTCAGGTCAAGGTCAAATCTGAAAATGAACAAAATTCTGGACTTCCTGTACATAGTGGGACCTCAACTTTAAGTGAAGACAAAGATTCATTGAAAACCATGACAACAAGAACAAATTTACCTTTACCATTTACCATACCCTTTGATCATTATCATCAAGGTCAAGGCCTCACTAGTTACACAACTTCATTTACCAATCCTGCTGTCTTTTCACAACATTTGGGTCAAGGTCACATGTTGCCAAATCCTCCCCCACTTCTGTCTTCAAACATAGATCATGTTCAAAAGGCAACAAATAATTTATCACAAAACCCATCACATTCATTTCCGGCTTTTAATATAAAATCAGAACATATTGAAGGGAGAGATGACGACAGATGCTTGTCATCTACTGTTACTACCCATGATGCAATGCAGGCTGAACAAAGAGCTTTAATGCAAGTTGCAGTATCACAACTTGACATAGGTGATAAAAAATCTCATATTAATCAAACATATTCACAAAGTCTTAATTCTGTGTCTAACGTCCATTTATTACATCAAGAACATATGTTGCCTAGCAACCATTCATCTGGTAACCATGGTAATCGTCAAGAACAAATGTTACACAGAGTCATGGGAAATGATGCTCCATCTCATGTTGCCCACCATTATCCAGTTACTTCTAGTATGCCACAAAGTTGTCCAAGTATTGGAATGTATTCACAAAGTCTGAAAGATAAAAACACCTCTAGACATGATAGGTTCAATCAAGGTCAATTTTGAGTTTTATGTGACATCATTAGTGACGGGGTTATCTAGAGTCCATAATACAAAATGGCATTTGGAAGATCACCAGTCAATTGTAAAAACAGGATACTTCCACTCATCATATATATTCTCTATGAGATAAAATCATTGCTTGGATCATCAATTTTCTAGGCAAATATCTGCTCCTGAAATATATTGCATTTTGATCCTTACTGATGGATGTTTTCTTTTGTTTATTTTAAAATAGGGTATCTACAGCATGACCATGTCAGTATTGTTTAGTTTTGTGTTATATTTAGTTGTAATGCCATCATTTACTTTATGAAAATATGTTTCTATTTCTTATTTGAAACCATTTTTTAAAAGTTTATACACATTGAACAATACATACAGTTATTCATTTTGCTCATTTGTTTGAAATTGTGTCTGCTTATTTTTAATATCAACTAGCTGTTTTGTTAGTTTTAAAATTAATATCAGTTTGTCTCAAGGCTGTAGAAATGGCAATAATCATATGTGAATCAATTGCTGGAATTTTCATTAAACCTAAGCAATTCAAAAACCAGTATCTTCATTTATTCAATTTTCATTTTCAAAATAAAACTTGGTTCATGTAGATTGTAATTTCTTCCACCATTTTATGTATATTTTGTAAACACATAAGGTTCTTATATTTCAATTTGTTACAAATTTAATTTGATTTAATGTTTAATATTATTGTCTATAAGTTACAGTATGTTATATATAATATGTTACTGATTCAAGATTAAATCCATCATTTTTTCAAGTTACTAAGAAGCTTAATGACAATTTTCAATTTGATTATCTTTCTGGAATGGTTATGATTTAATAATTGTTATATGTATTAAAACATGTACTAAAAATGTGCTTTTACTGTGACAAAATCATCTAAAAACCTTCATCATACATATGCAGGGTTCCACACTTACTGTTTTTGCTTAGGATCTGGAGGAAATTCCTAGTCATTTTTTTACAGATTTCTCCTTAACGTTAGGGATTCTTCCGATAAGAGGCATAGATTTTTTGTAACAGATTAGCAATCACAAATTGAGATAAACGATTCATGGGTTCTCAAATTCGTGTGAGAACAGGGCAATAAAAATGGGTCCTGATGGATCCATAGCTAAGCATGACTGGAATTCCTACCAAGTTTTTTAAATCCTCGGAATCTCAGAACATGATTAGATCTGAACCCTCCATAAGTAAGCATACTATATTCATCATTTTACATAACCATCCAAAAAACCTATGTGTGCGAGCATACTTCACATATACACTGTACATTTTTTAAATAATCATCCAAAAACCATTGTACCATTCATGTGCTAGTATTATATATATATCTTTAACATAACCATTTAAAAAACCACCACAATAAATGTGCTGTATTTTACAATAATTGCAATATGTTTACCATTTATGTGCTATGTTTCATTATTATCAATGTTTGCTTAAACATGTATGTAATATTTATTATTTTTAAAACCAAAATCTTAAGCATCAAATGCTTTATTTTACATGTTTGTTTGTTTTGTAAAATATTGACTTTATATCCTTCCTCTACGCATTTTTTGTACTTTTACAAATAGCATTCAATGCATTATTATAGATCTGTTTTGCTTATGTCTCCTGTTTATAGTTTACATTTTTTTCTTGTTATATTTCAATGTTTCAGTTATGTATAATGAATAGCTCAGAAATTGATGATTGTATTCAAATTGATTTTACATGTACTGATATTGTATCTGAAGTTTGTGTTCTTCCATTTAGCACCATTTTCCCATGCCTAACAAATTGGGTAAGACAAAAGTATACTGTCTAAAACTGTTTTAAAATAATATATTCAGTAATTATAGCAAAACATTTTACAATCGGTGATTTAGGCAAATAATAGACAAAGTTTGTTGTTATTTTTTTATGTTGAGACTTTGTAACAACTATTTTGTATATAGTTATTGAAAACAGTTAGAAAGGATTGATCATTTTGAACGATCTCGGCGATCTTCTAAGCAGATATTTAATTCTACAGAATCCATGTTAGAAGTACTTTCTCACCTTATGATATCTGAGGATTATCTGCATAAGAGATCACCAAGGTAGATCCAAATGAGGATTGATGTGGTTTATTGGAATAATCTTACTTACTGAATTTTAGTTAAAATATCATTTGGTGGTTATAAGAGCAGGATATTAATGTTGTAGATTGTATTGTATTGTATTGTAGATGAAATTGTTCATGTTACTTTGCTGATTATTTGTAAGTTTCTCAACCTTTTAGAAACAAACATTGAGAATGAAACATAGTCATCACCTTAACCCACTCTCCTGATACATTGAATTTGCGTAAGTGAAAATTACTTATTTCATATAGTCTGGCCAGTTGATGATTGCACACTTTACTATATTACAAAATAAGTCTAGCTAGTGCTCAAGAAAATTTAAGGTGATGACGGCTTAAAACATATATACAATAATACCAGTTTAATATACTTATTTGAAGCTCATCCTAGCATTAAGTGCTAAAGATGAATTATTGTGATCGTAGTTTGTTTGTCAAGCATCAATGACTGTCATCAACTGCTGTATTTTGTGGTGGCTTTAATAAAATTAATATCATTTGCCTTAGAAATCCCAATGGTCAATAATTAAATTAGGCAGCAAGCAAACAATTAGAAATACTTTTTTTCAACATTTACTTATTTATTTGGTGAAAACTTTGCCATTTAAAGTTGTTCATGTGAATGAATGTGCTGTTCTGGGGACAATGTATGTTTTGTTGATGAAATATGTGGACTGTTGTGCCCTTGGTGCTTCAGGTGTTTTTATTTGGAATCCAGTTCCATCAATAAATGTACTTTTCATTGGAAATTTTAGTTAAAAACCTGATAGCAACTTTCGTTTTCAAATCCTACTACTTTTTTCTATCATCAACACATGATAAAATTAATCTTTATTTACAATATGCTAGAAACGTGACATACTGGCACTAGTAGTGTAGCCATCTGGTGTAAAGTGTTTTTGCAAAAGATGTATAATTTTGTTTGCATAACATTTTTACGCTTTTGTCAATTTCACCGAAATGCTTCAGTTTTACCACAAATCGAAAACTGTCGACGGTAATGCCTGAACAGTTTAACCTGCGGAGTGATACATGTGTCTCTGATTTACTACGCAGTCAATTTCTAGGTGATAAAAGTATTTCCATCATCTGTCTCTTCATTGTTTCACTGATAGTAACAGGTGTTTACTTATATTGACAAGCGTGTGAAAGGGGTTTTACATTTAATGTTGAAAGTTTATGAAGTAAGAGCAATAAAATGATTACTATATTGATAGTATCTGTAGCTATTTAATGGAATGATACTGTGGTCATTCATTGTATTACTTTTAATTTAAGTTGTTTGACAGTATGGTACCATATTTCCCATATTTAACTACACTAAACTTAAACCTACAGAATTTGTAAAGTGTACAGGGGAAAAAATGTACTTTAAGATTTTGTATGGCAAGAAGAGGAAAATAAAATCTTACAGAATAATACAGAATAGAATAAACACATCGCCCGCATTTTTGCCCTGCTTGATTTGTACTTGAATCTGATGTGCAACACCTAAGTGCATACCATGTGACGAGCATTTCAATGTCAAACATGTTCTCATTGATTGTCAGGATCTCAAAAACATCCGTGATAAACATTTTAAAGTTAACTCACTTAAGGAACTTTTTGAATCTGTACCATCACATGCAATACTTAACTTTTTGAAAGAAATAAATGTATATGATAAAATATAGGGCTAAAAACCATTAATATCGATTGAATTAATAGTGTCATAATTTGTTATCGGCGCAATATGACCTTTCTGTGTTGGTGCGCCGTAAAACCCAAACAAACAAACAAATCTGATGTGCAAGGAGTAATCATTAGTATGTATTTGTTAGGTTTTAATGTGCACGAAACTCTGTCTTTATTTTAATACTTTGATTATGATATTTTCATGATAGCGGCCATGGCATAAATTTATTTTGCCGTTTTTCACTTGTTCATGACAACCAGGCTAGAATAACAAGTTGACAGCATTTTTAAATGTAGCAATAAATTTAAGAAAGCGGCAGTGAATTTTATTTTCAAAATGCTTGAGATAAAGAACTAAGTAACCTAAATAAGATGGACCGGGATATTGACAAACTAAATGTTACTAAATGGAGCCTAAAAGATCTACGTGTAACTTTGATAATAAGATCTTATGCATTCAAATACGTTAACGAATCATAATAGTTTTACACACAGACTCACTCTTGCAGAATTAAGATTTTTTGGGGGAAAAAACAGGACTAACAAAAAATGTTTTCTATTAATGCACTTATTATATATTCACTTTTCTAGATGTCCTGTTTGCTCTGCATTCTTGTTGGATTTCATTGCCAAACAAAGGACTTACCGTCACTAGATCGTATGTTAATGTCAAGAAATTATGGAATATTTTCTGTTTCCAATCCTCAGTCTTTCTTGGCCACACAATTTGTTGATCTTAAGTTGTATAAATTGAAATTCAGTGCAAAATTTCCTGCGTCGTATAGAGCATGCCTTTTATCTCCTGTTTGAGTCTTTATTAGTTCATAGATTTTCCCACTTATTTGTTTGTTTCATAGTTTCCACCGAATTAATACCTTAAGTCTATGATTCATACTTTCAGTATTGTTATTTGTCTAGAGATCTTCATCTGGACAAACTACATAATGAGTTTCCTTTTGTTTGACATACTTGTAATAGTAATGAAGGAAAATGATGTGCTCATTATTTTATAAAGAGCGTTTTTAAGGTCGATTATTTCTTTCATAAAAACGACTTAATCGTCTGCATGCGCTGAAAATATTGTGCACTTTTTTGCACCTGTTTTGGTGACTCTTTGTTTCCAAGTTATATGTCTTTATAGTGTCTTAGTGTGTCTTTGTACTGCATGTTGATGTCTTTAGCCGTTTTTGATGTCTTTTGGTGCCTGTGGCAATATTAAGTATAACCGCTTGCAAAGTTACGATAAATCGCTGTTGTTGACCATTGTTGTAATGAAATATCTTATAAAAAACATTGCAGTAAAAGTAATACAAAAACTTTAAAATGTTTGTGTTTTAGCGGGAAACTGTCCTTGTCTGATCTCGTATGGCTCAAAGCCACACTATCCGGACTATCTTACTACCCGTGCCATAGACCCAGAACTTAACTTACATAACACTATATTTTAAAATTTACTTCTTTTTGTAAAAGCTCCTTTGTACATATATTTTTCATGGATTTTAGACCATGGAAAAACACAAAAAGGTGTAGACTGGAAAAAATTCTTAATTATGCCAGGGTATCGTGGAATTTTTTCATGTGAGGCTGGAAAAGCCAAGAGTATTTTGACTTTTTCTATGTGGCAGTTTTTTCATATTGATTCCTTATGAAGTTCATGGTAGTGAAAAGCTTCTATGGAAACTCATTGGTAACTAGATTCTTGGCTACTGTTCGCACAATTATGTCTATGTTGGTTGTTCTTTTGCTATACATGTACATTTACTAACGTCCATGTGTTGTTTTTGTGAGTAATGACTCATACATCCTTGGCAGGTTTGCTTTGGATCAGAGAATTCCAGTATTTCGTTATAAGAAGCCAATATCGTTATAGACGTTATGGTTTCTTTTGTCTTCTCAGTAACTTTAGTAATGGACTGATAATGTGAGTTTTTTCTCTCAACGCAGACTGATGTTTATTGTCTTCGTTAATGTAACATTTTCTAATGTCTACATCGAATGACCCCTGCTTATATGCTTTTTTTAAAGAAATACAGGTATCAACCCCCTTTTTTTCACCGCTGCTTACTATGTAAGATTTAAATTCTTCTATGGCTTCTTATTGTTGTAGTAATCAAGAAAATCGCGTATAGTAGAAATTTCATTTTGCTCCTATATCTGCAGCAAAGATCTGTTAATTTCTGCTATCAACGGTTTTGATGGCTATCTGATTTCTAAGTAGATACTTCAGATTTCGATTTCTTTTTGTTAGTTATTAATCTTTCATACAGCACACGGGCGCCATCTTTAGAACATTACATTGTTTTAATGAAGAGTAAAATGCACTAGAAGGAATAAACTTTATTCAAGATTCGTTACGCCCCCAAACAATATTCGAATGGAAAAAACAACTTTCTCCAATTACATTCGAATGTGGAAAAAAATTATCGTAAGATGTACCAGGTGGCAGATAATTTATTATGTCTATCAATGTACAATGTATACTAAGAATCGAAGATTCTGATTTTCTAAGCATATGCCTGGGTTGTCTATTTCTTATTTGGATTTGTGAAGTCAGAGATGTTTCGATAGCTTTGACTTGATAAGGTTTAAATCATGTATATTAATGGAAGAATTAAAACCTATAACAGGAAGTAGGTGACAATACGTTTCACATTGTTCGCGAGTATTTTTGATAAATTTCTTCATCAATGTTGCAGTTTTCGGAAATTCTTTTACCCCATGATTATCATCCGCATTTGTATTTCTTTTTAAAATTTAAAGGTCAAAATCTAAGAATTGAATCATCACCATCATCATTGCTACAACTACTATCGCTACTGAGACTGCTTAATCACTATCGATGTATTCTGTAGCGTTGACAGTTTTTAGAAATCTATGCCAGACGTTTTCATTACTTATTGCCTGCAAAGATTCGGCAGAAGGAAGTTAATTAGTTTCTTATGCCTCTTCACGATTCATTTCAAGTAAAGATAAAATTCCAACAGTTGAAGAAAAGACAGTATCATGTTTAGTATTGTATGTTTTCTCTCATTCACGTTGTAGACACTCAAATGTCAAAAACACGTTTCCATCTTTTCTGTAAGAATAAGCTCTGATCGAAATAGTGTTCATATAAAAGATCATTTCTTGCAAAAGCAAGTCTAAGTCTGTATTTAAAATGAAGTTTTGATCTGTATATCCTTCCACATTACTACATAAACGGGCTAATGCTCCGACATCTTAGTAAGGTGCCCTGTAGTTTGTTGCTCACGTGATGTAACATTGATTGAGTTCAGCTGACTTACTCGAGTTTACTCGAGTCACCTAATGTTATAAACTTTATCAAAATTAACTATTTAAGGGGCTCGAGCACAACCCAAAAAGTGTTCAAAAAGGTTTTCCCCTAACAGAAGCTGACCAATATTTAATTTGCTTATACATTGCTTACGAAAATTGTCAGCAAGTGTAGAAAAGTTTTCAACAAATCTACCAATTATAGTGTGGACAAGAGCAGTCCAAGGACAGCGTGCTCAATTTTTTTTAAAACAAAAGTGCTTTCAAGACAGGACTTAGTTTTTCAAAGAAAATAAATCCTTCAAACAATAATTATAAATTCATATTTGAAAAATATGAAAGGGGCATAACTCCTCAAACATACATCCATAGTTATGTCCCTTCAAAGTTAAGTAGACGTATTATCAATAAATAAGCATACCTACTTTTATTTAAATATCTTAAATACTAAAAATGTTTCAATTGGACCAAATTTTAACACTAAAGGTTAAGGGGCATAACTCTAAAAACATCTCATCAAGATTTATGTCCCTTCATAGTTGTGTAGATGTAGTACTAATTAGTAAGCATACCATCTTTCATTAAAATACCATGATGAGTATTGAAAATATTTCAATTTAAAGTACTTAATTAAAACATTAAAAAGGAGCACAACTGCAAAAACAATTCATCAAGAGTTACATCCCTTCATTTTCAGATAGCTTTATAACTCATAAATAGGCATACCGACTTTCATTCAAGTATATTTATAAGCACTGAAAATATCCCATTTCAATAAATTTTAATCCTAAATGTTTAAGTATAAAGGGGCAAAACTACAAAATAATTCATCCACAGTTAGATCACGTGGTAGGCATGTAGATATAGTACCGACAAATAAGTATACAAACTTAAAGTCAAATATCTTGATATGAATTAAATATATTCTAAAAACTTTAACCCTATATTTTGCAATTTTTTAAGTATAAAAGGGCAATTACTCAAAAAATAATTCATCCAGAGTTATTTGCTTTCACAGTATGGTTGATACAGTCCCTATGAATAAGTATACAAACTTTCAATGAAATATCTTGGATAGCGTTGATATAAGAGTTTTAAAAACTTTTAACCTGAAAACCAACGCCTACGCAAAAGTGATAGCATAAGCTCTCATTTTCTTTGAAAAGTCGAGCTAAAATTGCCTATAAAAACATCTTCATCAATAACTGGTTGAACATTTAAACTTCTGAACAGAATCTTGAAACAAAATGTCTCTGCTATTTTGCAGTTAATTAAATCTAGTAACAAGAATGCTAAAATGAAGGGAATTAGTTCTTTAAACACTATTTTAATCTTTGCTTTTTTTTTACAACACTCTCAAATATGTTCAACAGTCTGTCCATTTTTTCCATTTTTTGTTGATGATGCTGCTCAAACTTCTCCAAAGCCTGCTGTTGTCTTTCATCAAATTTCTGAATATGTTGCAGAAGTTTTTCTTTGTCTGATTGTTTGACTTTTCTTTTCTTTGGTCTTGAAGGCCCTTGTTGAAGCAAGTTACAACTGGAATTAGGACTCTCAGACTTTTCACTGGACAGTTCATCATCAGGCAATGTTATAAGCTTTTCTTTATTACTTGTATCAATAACAACCTCAGGTCGGGTTGAACACTTATGACCATAAAGATCATTAAAAGCTTCAACATGCTTCCAGGTTTTGGGTGCACTACCACTTTTTGAATTGTTATCAATTACTTCTTTATACTTTTTCCTTAAGTTCTTCCATTTATTCACACACTGTAATTTAGTAACGTTAATTTTCTGGTGGACCATTTCTTGTTTAATATCCTCCCATAGTTTATCATGATTTCTACTATTATTAAAGAGTGTTTCTCTGTCTCCTCTCAAAGTGATCAATAGCTTTTCTTCACTTTCTTTCCATGTGTGAACCTGAAATTAAATATTGGTCAGTTTTTCACAGGAAATTTTGTACTTATTTAATTTTTCTGATAAAATGTTGTTAAACTGTTCTTGTGTACAAGACTCTTTGGAAGATACTCTAATGAGACCTTCTTGATAGTCCAGCAATGGAATAGATGCAATGCTCCAACTCTCACTAGAACCATTTGAGTAGCAGGATGCAACATTTTGTGAAAAACAAACTGTTTCTTCACCAGAACTGGTTATGAAATAGTCTAAATTCTTTTCCCCGGTATGTTTGATATAATTATAATTGCACATTAAATTAAAATTCACCTCTAAAGACTTATTGTCATTGTTGTTGTAGTCTGTGCATTCACCATTATTATCAGGCTGCTTTTCTTCTATTTTGTCAATGGATGTACCAATAGAAGTGGAATTATTTTCCTCTTCGTGCATAATTGCGTTTATAATGGACTGTCTCGTTTCCATGTCTAAAAATAAAAATTATCTTAAAATTATATTAAGAAAACACAGTAACACCCATCAAAATGTAAACTGACTCATGGATCTTACACATGTGAACCAAAATTTCTTATAACTGTCAACTTTTTCACAAGTTTTCTGCCTGAAACTGTTTTACTGTTTAAGATTATTGCGGTGACCTTTATCACACTGACCCTGCAGCCAAACTTGTCCTGCATTTCATGATGTGTCAGCAAAATTATCTAAAATCAGTCAAGCCTTGAACAAGTTATCATCTGGAAATTGTTTTACAGTTCAGGGTCACTGTTACCTTTGACATACTGACTCTGAAGGCAAACTTGACCAGTATACCTTCTGAGGTTGCAATTGTGTACCAAAAATATTTATTATTGATCCAGTTGTTCACGAGTTACCATCAAGAAACCAGTAAATACCAAGTAAACTGTCATTTGTTATGAATTATGAGATGAAAGCAACCTTCCATACAACCTAGAACATTACCCTTGTACTAGTATGTTAAATGTTACAATATTAAATTCTATAATGCTTTTTCTGAGCTATTTCTGTTAGGAATGTATAGTTGCGACATTTATCTACAGTTATAGGTAAAACTGAAAAAGATGAAGACTTTTTTTACTGCGCATGGCTGTTTTTGTAAATGAGAGTCACTGATCATGGAGTAAGCATGATAGTACATGTATATTAAATTGTTCTGCAACGTATCTTTTACAAAAGAAAATGACATTAAATTATTACCACTACTTGGAGATTGCAATAACAGTGCAAGTGATTTATCCAGATAAGGTTGCTTGACACCACTTTCTGTTTGTATCTTCACCAATACACTACAAGAAAAAAATAGACATTAGTTAGGAATATGTGTAATAGGAGAGAAACATTTGCAACCCCATGCTGGAATCGAGCCTGCAAACTTCTGCTTGCAAGTCAGATACTCTACCACTGAGCTGTCCAGACAGGGGTTACACTTTTAATTATGCCCAAATTAGATCTATATACATGTATGTTCTGTCAAAATTATATTCAAACTATATAACTGAAAGTTAATACAAACTAAAGTATGTGATATTTTGAAGGAGACAACGTTATATCGCCATATATTAAACATCGGGTTAGTTTATCATAAATATCCAAAATGACACCTGTAATAACAGTAGCACAAGTAGGATAAGTCACGGCGGTAAATATTTGTTTATTTTTTAATAACAACGACCATTAACATGTTTTCGGATGTTTAAAAGTTGAAACATAGTCAAGTTATGTATGAGCAGTAGTCCAGTGGTAGGACGCACGCTTAGGGATCGAGAGGTCCCGGGTTCGTATCCCACTAGGGCCACTGCTAATTTCCTTGAGCAAGAAATTTACCTGCAATTGCTTCACTCCACCCAGGTGTAAATGGGTACCTGTGAGGGTAGTATAATTCCGTTGCGGCATTTTTTGGCTGCACCAATAAGCAGAGTGAATGACTCCCCAGGGAGATTGATAGATATATATATACCAGTAGCCTAATGACTAGGGGTAATAGCTGTAAAGTCGGTGAACGTGTGTAAGCATGAAACTTAGACTATAAAATAGCCATTATTATAAGTTATTAGACTTCCGTAACTTTAGCCATTCCTTAATGAATTGTCTAGAGTTACTCCACTCCCGTAACTCCAGTTATGGTACCGCAACTCTAGCCACTGCCTTAAGTTAAACAACAAACCAATAAAATATACCATTATACTGAAAATGGTGGAGTAATTATACAATCAAATAAATATCTGATGTTTAACTGTAGGTTCTAGACCCGCTACTCTAACTTTATACCCCTAACATCGCAGAAAACAATTAAAATCTAAAAACTCACAGATCTTTTCCACCCGTTGCCGTCATCTTGAAAACTCAATCAACTCAAAGGCACACGTGGGTTGAGCTCGAGTAGAGGTCAGAGGTTAAATGACGTCAGTGGAGTTAAACTCTCGTTCGTTTTCCTCTTACTCTAGTTACTAAAGTTAACTCGAGTATGTCAGCTGAACTCAACCATAGTGATCGAAGCCGCCCACTGACGGCGGCGGGAAAAGCTGTGCTTGATTTATGTCAATAATCAGTTCTGATATTTAATCGAGCGACAGGACTATAATATTACGATCACGATTACCTCCCCTGAATTATCTCCCGAACACTATTCGTCTGCTAGTGACGCCTTAAGGTCTGGAACACTGTCCTTCTGCAATAGAAAAATGCTTTACCTGAGTGAAATCAACCATCTTCTCAATTGTTAGTCGCACCATCACTTTTCTTCTTGAATATTAGTGTCCGCAAAAGTGAACTGCTGCTTATACCATTTTTTAAAGGCATTTTATTCATTTGATGTGTACCAAAAGTAAGCAAAACTTTAATTTCCCTTCACTTCAGAATACTGAAAAAGCACTCATCTAACGTATGAAATTGTGTACCTTAAGAAAACTACCCCTTTTTATCCTTTTTTATATCCCTTACTAAAACGCTGTGTTTTGACCTTCCCATGCTAAAAAAACTGATGTTTGGTCATTTTGGCCAGTAAAAAAATAATTTTAAACCAATCTATACTTTCCTTTGGTGGTCAGTGTCTGTATTTGTTTCAAGTATTGAAAACCAAATTCTACTTTCGATTTCGATCAACTTTTACTGTGAAATGCAATAAACAAACATATTTAAGCAATACTTGCATTTATTTAAAAGATCTGTTCATTAAATATGTTTGAAATAGATAAATGTTTTTTTCCTTTACACTGTTACTTTTGATAATGGGGCTTTATTTAAATGTACCAAACCACTGCTTCTTGAAAGACATGTATGGTGAATGAAGACATGTATGCTTAGTTTGAGTTGATGTAAAATAATTATATTATAATCAACGTAAACAATGATATAACTAATCAACCATGTATGTGGGCCTCATTACGTTACATAATGGGTGAGCGATTAAATACCATTGTGTCCTCGTTGTTGTTGTAGAGTGCTTATATTTCAGTCTATGTTGTTTTTAGAAGTAATAGATCTTAAAGTTGTTTTATTCTTTGTATTAATTAATATTAAGTTTATTTTTTGTTATTTCATGTTTGCTTGGTTCTAGCTGGACTTGAGCTGGGTTTGTGTAATGTTGTTCTATTTTATTGTTTTGTAAGAAAAACTATTCTGATATAAATATGATTTAGATAAAGATATACGTAAAAAAACGTCTATGATATTTGTTAATAAAATAACTGTCCATGATATTTGTATAATGCATGATATGACCCTTTTCAATAAAGTAGAATACTGCTGTATTATATCCTGATTTGGTTGTTTTTATTATTGTTCATTTATATGCTCTTCTGTCGTATAATGTTATGCCGACTGTCTGTCTGTTGTAAGCAAAGTCTTGTCCGCTCATTTACTTCAAACTTATTTCACCTACTACTAGGTAACCATTTCTTGGTATAATGGATGGCAACAACCCATAGATGTTCCAATTGAATTTTGGTTCAGTAGGTCAATTGTCAAGGTTACAGTGACCTGAAGCATAAAATTCGTGTCAGTTCAATTACTTGAATATATAAAGCTTAGGGACACCATAATTTGTGTCTGTGTTGGCCATGACCATGACCTTGATTTTAATATTAATGGTCATCGCCACAGTGACATTGAGCCAGAAATCATTGGCTGCTCAATAACTTGCATCATGTTTAGCCTAGGGACACCATAATTGGTGTCTTAGTTGGTTGTTGCTGATATATGATCCCTTGATTTTTAGTGTCAGTAGGTCAAAGGTCAAGGTCACAGTGACCTGAAGCAATCTTTGGACTTAAAATGCTACGACTCGATGAGCTCTAGTTTATTGTTTTGATCAATCAAGTTAATATGTCACTGTTATGCTGTCAAAGTGCAGTGCTAATACATCATTATAACCATAAATGAAATGTGGAAAAACTTTATTTGAATTTGAAAGTTGCAAATCAAGTCAACAAATATAAGAAATTGTTTAAGGGGGAGCAACTTCAGCATCCCTATGTATGGAATATTTTCTATACTGGTTTTGTCCCTTTAGAAAAGACGCACCACTAAATAGTTGAAGACGGAGATATCAGTTCAGAGAACGTTTCATATTTGTACCACTTTTTGATCAAATGTGCTGTATTGTATTTATTCATGCTTATTTGATATTGGGAGAGAATACTATCAAGCGCAAATTGTCAAGAGCCATGACTAAGTAAGGTTTATGTTCGGTTTATAAGTGTGTCAAAACTTGTAGATTAGTGTGAATAATGTGAAAGTTACTGAAGTTGTAGATATTTGGTATCTTAGTGGTCATCATACTGGCTCTAATATTATTTTTCCAATCATAATTTTAAATGCAAATTTCAATTCACAATTATCTCCTTCGTACTTTTTCTTTGGTATGTAACAAAGGGTTTCCGATAATCGTTTTCAGTCAGTGGTAAATTATGATGTTTCACGAAAAACGGTTATTGACCCTGAAGTATGTCAAGATTTTTTGAAGACACGGTGAATAGCTAATGCTTTATTCATCATCCTAGTGAATCAAGACAATAATTGCAAACATAACAACTCAAGAAGATAATTTGATATCCTAGAATTTCAAATCAAAGTTATTCAGTGTTCATGGTTTTGGAGATGTTTTGACATTACATTAGATACACATACAAAACACTTCCAGAACGCCCAGGAATAATAATGCATTAGTTTGTGTTTTTATTGCTGTTTCTAGGCGACAATTTACACACATTGTGATATAATGAATACCCTAATAAACATCTTGAAAAGGAAAATTCTTACACTACGCTATAATAGTTCTTTCTACGAACGAATGATTTTCTTTACTCGTATGTAAAACTTGTGTGTCTGTCAAATATCCGTTCTGATTATGTTTTTATAATGTAGAGGGTTATAGTCTGCTTGTGGTAGTCTCCATTCTAAGAAATATTATTAACTGAACAGTACCCGGTATTATGGTAGAATAATATTGTTTATTTGTTATGGTCATTCGTGAAACTGAAGTGACATCATAAGCAAAACGATTCTGCGTTTATTGAAACAAAGATTCATGTTTCAATATTTTTGACGAAAGTGGCATTTAACAATGCCACACATGCCTAAAGACGGAGAAAACAATCTGGTTTGAAATTATCATTTATATGCCATTATGCTTTAAGAAACTCAACTCCAATAAAAAAATACACAATCCTTTACTGCACTTTTAAAACCGGCCAGCGTACACAAGATTGTCAAAGTCGCCGAAGCTGGATGGCTTCCCTTGTATTTTTAAACTAGGCATGAACAAATTATACTTTTCCAAAATCAAATTGAACTACAGCATATGTCAATCAGATTTTGACGATGTAGTGATACTGTCATGATGAATACGTAATGTAATTTATTTAAGTGTGATAACACAGACAAAACATTTATCATTAATACGTGATAAAACATTATCCTTGGAATATAATTTGAACCCATATCTGTTTAGACATAGTTATAACATATTGTATCTATTATAATAATGAAGTCTGTGCAGACACGGTACTAGCGTCAGTATTAATCTGATAACCTACTGCCTCTATTCTATTATTAAGTGTTACATGTAATACGCTTATGGCATCGTTTAATATATAAATAATGAAATCAGATATAACACAATCTTAATCGAAATGTGTGTATCCATTTCTACTATTTTATCTGTTGAAACACGAGGACTAAATGTAAAATTTGTTAAAAGCCTCGCCGAGGTTAATGCGTAATAAAACTGACATTGTAAAATTTATTAAATGTGATCGTCCAATTGACCTTAACATTACATGTATGCGAAAAAGTTTTATATTTTCGGCTGAACATTGCAACTTAGATTATATATTTTTCATAACTGCATTCGCAAAACATGATTAAATCACAATAAGACAAAATGTCAAAACATTATTAAAATTAAGTCAAGTGCTACCAGTAGAGATATATAGTTCTAATAATCATTTAATAATTGGACTGTCCGCGTTATTCATCGAACACTTGTTGAAATGTATGAATGTTCCATAATTTGAATGTTTATACAATTAGTGGTGTCAAGTTAACGTGATGATACAATTATATATATAATTTTGAAATCATTCATATTTAACCTTGCAATATGTATTATTTCGCTATCAATGTTTCATCAGACACATTCTAATACAGCTCTATATTTTACAACAATAAAACTGATTATTTCACGGGTTTATACTGTTGTTTTTTATTTTATTGTCCCATGTCTCAACTTTATAAAATGCATTTGGAAAAATCCTTGAATTTATACAATGTTTGTTGCATACAACTGCTCCATTATGTAATAGTTTATGGGTCAAAATTAATATTAAATAACTCGTTTCCATTAATTCTCGAGCATAGAGATATGGGCTCGTTGACTAATCTCGAACAAAACAGTTTGAAATAATGATTTGATCCTGTCTGAATATAATATAAAATTAAGGAGTATTCAACTCAATGGTATTATTTTCTGAGACTTTTAACATTACAGCATACACACAGAACACTCCTTGTAGCCTTCAGTAATAACAGTGCACTGGTATTCTATCGACATAACTAAGCGACAATTAAGAACTATTGTGATATGATGAAGCGCTAACACAAACCACGAACAAATACATGCAATTTCGCGTGCTGCCTGATATGGTGTTTTTTTGTCAAATAAATATTATTTATTTCATTGGTTCATAGTATTAATGTTTTGTGAAAGAAAGAACGTTGTTGAATGAAAAACTGATTGCACCATTCAGCTACACAGATCCCTTCAATGTATCTCTTGGAAATTCAATGCAAGCGCATTGAAACATTTGGGTGTAGCTTTTTTCATCAAGATTTTAATAGTGATCAATCACTTCGTCTTGAATAGTGATCAATCACTTCGTCTTAAAGCCGGTCATTGATACCAACGTCAAACTAATTTTGTTGTTTTAATCTGATATTCTTCGAAACACAAATGTACTGACAGTTACTTTAGACAAAGCAATATATCAAAAATGAATGTATATGTAATATAATATGTTTACATGTGAGATTTCAGACATATACTCGTATTTTAATTGAAGTCACTCAAAATTACACATTATCAACAGTATATTGCTATTTGATTTAAAAGTTAGTAAAACACTACGCTATAAAGTCTGTAGCTGATGTTATATTAAAGTGTAAGGGGGTTACAAAGTCAAAATGGTGGCATTGACGAGGTTTAAAGACACGAGATCTACCATTATTCACTTGATCTATCTATTTCTCATTACTCTTGATTGTTGGGTTTGCTTAAAAGCATCACGGAAAAAGCCAGGGTGTAAATTGTTGGTCACAACGATGCAACGATTCAATCTTCTGTATAGATATCCCGTAGAACGCTGTCGTACAGGATCTCTAAGGTTCGTTAGGAGGGTCACGTCGAAATGACCTTTGTGTCGACCAATCAATGCATAGCTTTCATCTAGACGAAACACTAGTAACAGCATTTTGATTTCATTCAGAAAAGCTTTAATTTACATCAGTTATACAAGTTAAAATGTTGGTAGTGTTCGTTTTTTTCTCAACTGTCAAAGCATGAATAATTTCACGGTGGATGATTACACACTATCTCAATATCACGAGTGTTAGACAAAGAGCACGAAGTCACCGTGAAATTATTCATGCTTTGACAGTTGAGAAAAAACGAACAATAAATAATTAAATAATTTTCCACCAATCATTACTAAAACAATACTTTTTAACATGTCAGGTTATGTGAATAATAATGAGAAGAAGAATATTGTGTTATTATTGCGGAACATTTTTTTTTAATCCAATCGTATTTCGCTCAGATATTTTACTCATCATATTGTTTTTATTATCTGTATTAGAATACTTTTATCCATCTCTTGTGACAACTATCACCTTCATTCTCTTTTTAAGCAATAAAACTTTCGTATTTTTATGAACTATAATACCCATTGTGCGTGTAATGCTACTTTAATGTCAGTATTTATGTTTTGGAATTACTTACATACAAGCTATACTTTGTTTGTCAGTCAAAGAAGTGAGACGGTTTTGCCTTTTCAAGATTCCCGGGAGAAGTTGAAAATGTAGCAATATCATACTTTTCTATTGAGACAAAAATATCAAATGCATTTCCCAAAAGCACTTACATTTCCATTTCCTTGTCTTAATTACTCATAATGTCTGAGAAATGTCGCTATCATAAGTCAATTGATAACATTATATATAAATGTTTATCAAATATAAAGTTTTCATAATTATTGTTTGGTAGGTTCATGTTTCTGTTATTTTTATTTCTAATTTTATTTCTATTATAGTTTTATTTTTATCACAAAAAATAGAATCTAAAATAGCCCCTTCTTTCCTGTTTGATGTTTAGACTGTATCTCGTTGATGTTCCTGATATGTTTTCACTCATTTATTTGTTACATAGTTCGCATGTGAAAAACCATAACGTTTTCACTCTTTTATTTGTTACAAAGTTCGCATGTGAAAAACCATAACGTTTTCACTCATTTATTTGTTACAAAGTTCGCATGTGAAATACCATAACGTTTTCACTCATTTATTTGTAACAAAGCTCGCATGTGAAATACCATAACGTTTTCACTCATTTATTTGTTACAAAGCTCGCATGTGAAATACCATAACGTTTTCACTCTTTTATTTGTTACAAAGCTCGCATGTGAAATATCATAACATAACTTTATAAATTCATAAAGACAGTGATATCATGAAATCGTTCTAGTCTCAAAGCGGTCTCATTACTATATTGAAACAGAATTTCTCTTGGGAATACATAACTTCATATAAAATTGTCCATTTTAAATTTAAATGTAAAAATCTCCACCATTGATTATCATGTTGGAATTAACTTTTAATCAATTAGGCTAGCGGTGAAAATAAGCTGAATAATGACTATTTAGATTTAAATACAATTTATATGCAACCATGAAAATAACTTCATTAAATACGTTTAATACACACATTTTATTCTACAGAGAAATAGTGATTTCGTACAATGAATATTAGAACAAGTAACGATAGAAATAAAACATACAATTAAAATCCTGAGTTTTATATATTCATGCAAAATGTATTTAATGTCTACGTACATTTTTGCTAATATATACCTGTTTACAGTGAAGCTCCTTGTCTTGGTTTATAATGCAGCCATTTTATTTCAGTATAAACGTTTATATACATTAAAACACTTTATTTATTATTTGTATAAAACTACTAAATAAGAATACCGATAAAGGGCAATGAACACACATATTCCTGATCAAGTTGATTGATTGATATATTTATCTTATCTTCTATGACTGAATTCTTGTCTAACAATATTACGATGATACCTATAACACTATTAAATTTGGTTAATATCGTATAACGTATTGAATATAATACCAAATATATTAATATGATTTTCCTTGATATATTTTCAGATTGAATGATCAACTAATGTAGCAAACAGAATGAAGTTATCGTGTATTGGTCATCATATCCGCTATGTAAAAGATTGGTTTGGTAATTCTACACTAGATTGATACAACATTTACGAAGAGAAAATTATTGATGCATGCCTACTTTGGAGGTTACTGACATCATCTAGTGATGGAAAGGTCTTGCTGCTATACTTGGAAGGGATTTAGTTGATATAAAGCCTCAGTCCCATAAAATCGTAGCTTGTTGCGGACCCGCACGGGCAAACAGCCATAGACCGTGGGAAGCCTTGGGTATGTACGATGTGTCTACGGGTTTGTGGTCACATAAATTTTAGAGCCGTGCAGTCAATCCTAAGGGCGGCAGTACGGGCATCGTACGGGCTATTTACGAATGTAGACTCCCGTGCGGCTGCCGCAAGGACTAATAAGATGATGACGTAAAGCCTGTTAAGAAAATAAAGAGAAACAGAATACGTATCGTATGACCCGTACGGATGCCGCACGGTACTCGTACGTCCCTCGTAACGAACCGTACGACTGAACGCGATTTCATTATAAGCCGTTAGCCGTAAGACCGCAAGGATGTGGTAACAATAGCGAAATAATGTTGTTTACCGACATGTAATCGTAGATGACCATGCGGGCTGTCGTGCGGGTAACGGATGGGTCCGTAAGAAGAATTGAATCAAAACGAGTCGTAAAGACCCGTGTCTGCACATCTTTCAGACACGATAACGCACAGCATTTACCCGTAAAGAGAGCCGTGGACAATCGTACGGAGATCTTGCGGGGTACGTACAATACCTAAGCGCAACAACGGCACATTAATTTCGTAGGTTTCATGATTGTAAAATGTTTATTGTTGACTAGTTGAGTTAAAAAATGACACGAATACGTACACTACGCTTGTTGTTTTTGTTGAATGTTTAATGGGAAAAGTTGAGAAAAGGAATAGAGCAGTTCTATCTTGTCTGATTAGGTGGAGATTCCTGTATTACTGGTGTTTAAGGTTCTGTCTCCCCACCTTGCACGTTCTACTTAGTAGAAGACTCAGTAATGATAGTTTTGCCGCTCGCCTTCTTTTTCTTATGCCAAAAATGTAATTAAAAAAGGCCTACCATCTTTAACCTTTCTAATATCAATAATAGAAACGTTGACGATTTTCTCATTTATGTCAGCGAATGGCATAGAACCGGTTACTCGTATACGCTACTTTTCATACAGGGTAAAACAGAAGTTGCGCATCGTCCATGTCTCAATACATCATATTAACCAAGATAAGTGATCACAGTTCTTTTTTTCGGCGCGATATGACCTTTCTGTGTTGATGCGCCGTAAAACCCAAACAAACAATCATAGCTCATTCCTGCGTAAAATCCCTTAATCTTACTGCAATTTACTGTCATAAAGTTTTTTGTAGCAATCCTTTGGTACTTAAATAAGTGATGCCTTCTTGTTTGACTACCTTGAGGGTGATCCCTTAAGTAGACAACACAACCCTTTTTTCAACATGGAACTTCTCACCTATTTGTAAATTGCGTTGTTAATTTCTTGAACCAGAAATTTGCTTCAAGATGGATTAAACGGAGAGGTTAAGTGGAGTTGCCACCAAGATTTTAAGATCTACCATCTTGACGGAAACATTTTAACTAACTTTTAACTAAATTGTTGATGATATTACATCCTAAACGGCACCACCGCAGCCACCAAGAGATAGGGGGGGGGCAATATAAGCCTTCAATATTATGATATGCAATACATGTGTGCTGAATGTACACATTGAGGGTACACGGCTTTTGGCATACCCTGTACATTTGTGTAATAGTGAGAATAGTGACTACTTCGTTTTTCATTTTCATTTCATTTTACTTAATTTTGACCATTAGCTTCGATCACACAGAAGACTTTTTAGAGACATATATTTATATTTAAGGTGGATCGGTACCTTACTCGGAGAAAAAACACGAAAAAACTATAATGTTCACCGATTATGATAAAAGTTGGCATGCAGATACATGTACCTTCATGCTTCTTGTTTGTTTTTCTGGTAACCTTAGCGACGTTGTCGGTATTTTACGACGTCATGGACGTCACAATGGTTCGCGCTAAAACGGGCATGCAAGTACATTAAACCTATATAATTATAGTATTGAATGTCTGAGGCCAATGATAATTATACCAAACTATTTTTGAAATGTTGATGCATACAATCATTTTGTTTCGATTATTTAATTATCACGTCAGTCGTAAAGATAGTACATTTCATCACTGAATTCAGGGTTTCTCACGGCGCCCGTACGGTGCCCTCACGGCTATTTTTATGTTTATGGGACTTTAGCTTAAGATAGGAATATTTAAGTTAAAAAAGTTAAATTTTCGTCAACTTTAATTCAATAATCCTATAATTAGGATTAAAGGAATAAGTAGTAAAACGCAACAATAACGGAAGCCTGGACATAACAGACAATAAACGTCTATCGATAGACTTTAAAGTAGCTTTAATAACACGACTACATTTTACTTTTTACAATTGCCATTTGATTTCATATGTGCGATCTTTGATGAACGTCATCTACATATCAGCCATTATCCAGAAATTGATACCATTTCGAAACAAAACGTGTCTCCAGGTAATATACGACCATATGCACAACACTTAATAGTATTTGTTGACATAATAACTTGAAAATGTTAACTCAGAGTATTGTTGCTAAATTGATACAAAGGAAACATTAAAGACTACGCTCTTGGCAAGAGTTCGCTAGAAAAATGCCGTCTCTAGTACTATTTTTAATATTTGATATAAAAAACAAGTAATCTAAAGGTTTGCTATTGTTTAGAATATGTATTTATTTGAAATAGATGTGTAGTGTATTGTATGATTTTAAAGGTGTTTAACGCGGAATTCTAAGATGTTTTACATTTTATGATTGTCTCCAAGACAGTTCTAAGTTACCGTAACTATTTTTGCATCGTTAAATTTCTTTCCAAAATATGTTGTTCTTATTTTTTAAACAAATTAATAATATAATAATGAATCAAATATTGTGTAAAACAAAATTTTAATCTTGTTTATTCATAGATGAATGGAGAAATAAACCCCAAACTCAATTTTTTTAATGTCGCCTTTAGGAATGGCTTCTATAAAGATTGTAGCACAGTTGTTGGTAACAATATTTTTGTGTTTTTACATTAAATTGTTATTTGCTATGCAGTATTGTGCATTGGTGTAATCAAGTGCAAGTTATGCGTACATTTAATGTAACTTCTATATAATGAAGGAAACTCTTACGAAACTCCTGAGTGTCCGTAACGACCATTTTCCGTAACAAATATTTGAAATGCTGTAAGATGTACTTAATAGATAGACACCAGTTAGTAGATGTGGCCGGTATACATTCTTCTACTGCTCCTATAACATGTGGTGTCCCTCAGGGATCCATACTAGGTCCTCTTTTATTTTTAATATATGTAAATGACATGTCTGCTGTCATCAATAGTAAACTTCTTTTATATGCAAATGATTCTGGCATTCTTGTATCTGGTAAGAACAAGAATGATATTGAAAATAGACTTTCTCTTGATATCAGTCTTATAAGTGAATGGTTAATTGACAATAAGCTGTCTTTGCACCTCGGTAAAACTGAGTCTATACCTTTTGGATCTAAGTTTAAACTTAAATCTGATTCCAACATCCATGTAACATGTAATGGAATAACTATTCAACCCACATCTTCTGTTAAATATTTGGGTGCTATACTTGACCAAAACTTATCATTTGAGACCATGGCTCGTAGTGTTCTTCAAAAAGCTAACGCTAGACTCAAGTTCCTATACAGAAAAAAAGTGTATCTCACTCAGCACACCAAAAAGCTATTGATTATGTCTTTAATTCAATGTCATTTTGATTATTCTTGTTCTACATTGTATATGGTACCATGGATTGACCCAAGCTTTAAAAAATATAGGTGTTAGCTCATGTAGGTGCTGAACACTTTAGACTTTTAAATTGGTTACCAGTAAAACATAGGGTAAATCAGATCATTCTGAGTCATGTTTTAAAAATAAAACTCGGGAAATCTCCAGCTTATATGTCAAATAATTTTATTTCTCAAGACACAATCCACCTTTATAATACAAGACTTAGTAACAAAGGTGCCTTTTCTTTACCAAAAGTCAAAAGTTTTGGACTAAAATCTTTCTGTTACCTCGGCTGTTCATTATGGAACTCCTTACCATCCAACATTACACAAATAAAAAACCTTCCAAAATTTAAACAAACTGTGAAACAGTATTTTTTAGATAATTTGTCTTAGATCTATATATGTTTTATTGATTCTAAACTGTGATACTTGAAAAATTCTGTGATTAATTGTGTGATTATCTAATTAACTGTGATACCTGATCATTTCATGTGATAAACATTGTGACTATCAACTAAACTGTTATACTTTTAACATTTCTATGATTAATTATATGTATACAGTATAACAACTGTCTGGTACATATTTTACATTTAACATCTACATGTATATTCAATTATCTGAAAGAATAAGTGCTATGTTCTATTTTTGTTTGTATTGGTCTTGATCATACTTCGGTTCATATTTGCTGTATCATTGCCTCTCTATGTCACGCCACCAACACGTAGGGACCACAATGGAAATAAGGGCTTGCCCTTTTTTGTGCTATCCCTGGTGTTGGTGTGTCTGTCAAAGCTTATTACTTGTCACATACTATGTAATATGTTTATTGTAATTATGCTATGTGTACACTATGCCAAATAAATATTATTTACATACGGTTATTGATTTTTTAACAATTTTATGTAAAAAAATGTTGTCCGTCTGTCCGTCCGTGGACAATTGCTTGTCCGAATGATAACTCAACAAATGATGTACCTAGGGTAGAGGGTGTGCCAAATGTCAAGGTCACTGGGACTTAAAATATGAAAAAATGCCCGGACAATAACTCAATAACGACTGTATCTAGGTTCACCAAATTTTATAGAAGAGTAGCACTTGCGTCAAAGATGTGCCCTATTGGTTTTGAGGCCCCAGCGTCGAAGGTCAAGGTCACTGGAACTAAATTTATATATGAAAACTTTGTCTGCACAATAACTCAATAATGACTGTACCTAGGACCACCAAATTTCATGGGAGAGTAGCCCTTTTGTCAAGGATGTGCCCTATCGATTTTGAGGCCCCAGGGTCAAAGGTCAAGGTCGCAAGAACATAATATGGAAAAAAAAGTCCTTACAATAACTCAACAACCACTTTACCTAGGTTCATCAAATTTATGAGTGGATACTCCTTGCGTCAAAGGTCAAGGTCACAGGGACATCATATGAAAAAACTTTCTTCGAACGATAACTCAACAATCACTTTATCTAGGTTCACCAAATTTTATGTGTGGATAGCCGTTGTGTTAAGGTTGTGTCCTAGTGATTTTGAGAAGGGTTAAAGGTTTAGGTCGCAAGAGCATCATATGAAAAAAAATGTCCTGACAATAACTCAACAACCACTTTACCTAGGTTCATCAAATTTTATGAGTGAATACTCCTTGGGTCAAGGGTGTGCTCTATCGGTTCTGAGGCCCCATGGTCAAATATCAAAGTCACTGGAAATTCATATGGGAAAATTGGGTGCAGTTGATAACTCGACAACGGCTATACCAAGGTGTACAAAATCTTTGCTTTGGATAGTCCTCCAGTCAAGGATGTGACCACTTCTGAGGTCCCAGGGTTATAGGTCAAGGTCACCGGGACTTCATATTAGACAGAACACAGCATGGACAGCACACGGGCGTATAATGCCGCGCCCGCGGAGCTCTTCTTAATATTTTTCTGTTGATCGTTTAAGCAAGTTTAAATAAAAAAATATGCCTTAACACGAACAGTAACGGTATACGTGTGTATCGAAGACATATTTTAATGCAGGTATAGGATGAAGCATAAATCTGACATCTATGAAATGGATGATTATATTTTTATGATTTTCCAATTATTCTGACATCCATTTATACGTTTTTTTAATGGAAAGAAAAAATGATGATGTATCTTTCATTGAGAATGAATTCATTTCGTTACGGAGCAAAGGAAGCTTGTTACGGAACATAAATCGAAATAATATTCATTTACGTGAACACTGAACTAAATAAATGCAGCTCACACTATCATAAGTGGTAATACTACGTGAACAGAACAACAGAACGTTTTCCGTTTAAATATTATGAATATTGTAGCTTCCGAAGAGATTGATTACAAAACAAAGTTTGTGTAACCAATTAAAACAAAACCATGCTCATAGCAACATTAAAGAATCTTAAACAGATTGGCATTGTCTGAATCTGCTTAACAATGATTCTTACGATTATAATCATTGATCTACGAGATCATTATGTCTAAAGATTTGAGAATGATAATTTCATTCCAAAGTTCCATTTTATTTTGTGCTTAATTTGTTGAAATTTCCGGTACTTATATTGAAAAAATAAACAAAATG
Source organism: Mactra quadrangularis (assembly GCA_025267735.1). Classification (NCBI taxonomy): domain Eukaryota; kingdom Metazoa; phylum Mollusca; class Bivalvia; order Venerida; family Mactridae; genus Mactra; species Mactra quadrangularis. The sequence continues at coordinate 34,190,157 of CM046294.1, read as the reverse complement.
CCTTCACCACTGATGGTCAATCTCAACATGAACACCCATAAAAGACTTAGCAACAAGACAACCTACGTTTATACGCCTCTTGCACCTATGCCATAGGATCCTAACATCAGAAACAACGGCTGAAAATCTCAGAATGCAAACATTATGATGGAAAATCTAATCAAAACTCAGACACCATTTACTTAACTACATATATATGCCATACAATTTATTATTAATTCATAATAATCTTAATATAATAACTGTTGTCACGGGGTAAAAAAACAAGCATGTAATTAACTGATTGCCATATTTAAATGAAAGGAAATGTTATGCAAAACAATTTTAGCGCTTCCAAAGTGATTGCCAATTCAATTTCAGAAAAACTTTTTTGAAACACATGTGAAATGATCGAGGGTAATACCGCCCAGTGTTATTAGATAGAAGTTCCAGCAATCTACTATGGCTCTTACAGTAAAAACCTAGGTGATTTTTTTTCAAACTCGGAAAAACACTGCAAAATCTCATGCGATGTACTTGGACAATATTATCATAATTGTCTGTCTAAGATAATGAACTTTGCCTGCAGGTATCTTCGCCGTCTATTTGTAGAATCAAGAGATTGGACATTTCACCTCTAAAAATATACCAAAGCAAATTGTACATCTACTATCGACGATGGCATTTCCAGCGTAACGTCATGCTTCCAAAAATAGAGTGAAGGAACTATCAACCACGCATAAACATAAGGAAAAAATGCATTGCAAATTATTTAAAAGCTTCGTTCGATGCATTTTAATTCTGTTCAGGCATTTCTTTTTGCAATTTTAAATCAAATGACCCTCACAATATGTTTGAGTGTATCTACATAGAAGCACTTTACGAGATTTCGTTCTATGTCACAAATGTTTACAGTCTGTCATTTTCCGAAACCTACTTTAACTTTACTCTGTCTAGTATACTAGTATTAAATATTTTATTGCAAATCAGTTTGCTTAAATTTGTCTCTCTACTCTCCATTGTGTGATATTTCATGATCACATGGATAGAAATAATGGTTTTCATTTAATTAATTGTACTTGTGTTTCTATGTTCCGTAACGTAGAAGTTGGTGTATAGTTCTTGAATTATTATATCTTTCTCAGTGTAAGAATGTCGTGCGTTCATTTTTGTTTCAAGACCACAGAGGTATGAACTTTCAATTATGTTAAACAATTTAATGTTTTTCGACAATTTACTATTCAAAATGGTAACAATTATGGGAGAATGGCTGATATATGTTTTAAGATGGTGTTTAAGATAGTTACATTTATCAGAGTTTTTACATTCTAAATATGATAAATTGTCTTTAAGGAAAGTACAGTGATGTCGATATAGACACCAACGATAATTTATCGTTATCGGGTTATATTTGTATCATTGAATATAATCGTTCAGGTTAAAATATCAACCTGTCAAATAGTTGTTGTAAGATACTTATCTCTTTTAAAGACGTTTACTTCAACAAGGTTTTCTTACATAGGTGTAACATGTTTTATGAAAGGTACTAGTTAGCCTTAAACATACATTGTAGTTGATATTTTTTTTCAAAACATATCAGTTTGAATTGCTATGTTTTTTACATGTCATTTTATGTTATTGTGTGTGTTTATTTGACTTACTTTGAATTTACTGCCTTAAAAGTAAGCTATAATAACTAAAGTTCTTTTATAAAGTCATGTAGTCACTTTGGAATTCTAAATTCAGGGGATATAAATTATGTTTAAACATCATTGGTCAAAATCATTATTGACTATGACGTGACTTATGTTAAAAGATCTAGAGAACAATCTCCTGCCTTATATCGTGTGTTAGAGATAAATACATTTGGAATTACATTAGTTAGCAAGTATATTGTCTTTTGTTGTAATTTTGGGTTTAGCTAATACATTAAACCCAATGACACTATAGCTAGAAGATAAAACTAATCATCAGACAAAATCTATTTCCTAATGTAATCAAACAAATGTCGATTTTATTGGATCTTATTATGTTGGTTAATTTATTTGAAGAAAACTATTTATGACATTGTATGACTTACAAACTAATAGAGCGCCATAAAATATCCCTTCATATATTTTATGTGATTTGACCTTTGTCTATGCATTTAAAAGAAATGGTTATTTTGCATTATGAGTAGAAAACTCTTTTTCTTGTTCAGGATTTCAGGTCTGAACAAATATATTTACCAATATAAAGCAATTCAAAAAGATCGTCTGCTATGACATGGGCAATAATTTCTGACTTACACTTTTATTCCGAACTATATCTACAGCGTAGGTATAACCGCTGATATGTTGTGCGTCTCAGTAGAGATGTTTACGTCGTCTTTTGTAATAGAATTGTTTTAGCGATTGAGTTGCGACCCGTTGTGTGCCCCAGTAGTGAGTAGAGATGTTACATCGTCTTATGTAATAGAATGGTTCAAGCAATTCGTAATTAATGTTAAGACATTAACTAGCCAAGTCAATTTTAGAATAGATCATACAAAGTAAAGAAATAGTGAGTTTTCAATCGTTTTTTTAACACATCCAAAGGAGTAGATAATTTGGCATCATCTGGTAGCTTATTTCATATCATGGGACCCTCTGTACTAAAGCTTCTGTAACTTTTTTATTATTTATTGGTACCACAAAATTCAAGTTTTTGAATTTTGTAAATCTAAGACCAGATCTGCTTTGTACAGGCTTTCGGAGAATTTAAGTCAGATATGCAGGTGCAGTTCAAGTAAAACAGTTGTAAATGAAAGTACATATTTTAAAGTTGACTATTGTTTTTAATGGTAACCAGTGCAGCTTCTTTTGAACTGTCTGATTTTTGAGCCTTGATACTAGTTTGGCACACATGTTTTGAATTCGCTGAAATTTGCATAGATCACATTTTGAGATTCCATACAAGATCAGATTACAGTAATCAATGTGAGACATAACCAAAGATAGGACGTGTGTTTCTGGTTTATCTTTATCCAAATATTTTCTTATATTTTTGATACGTAAATAATTGTACATGACAGTTCTACTTTTTGTTTTTTATGATCTTTATTTTTGACCTTTAAAGCTTAAAGTTTCATCAAGAATAGCGAATAGTCTTCACAGATTTTCAGTTTCACCAGCGATATTGTTGACTGGGTTAAACTTTTATTAAGCTTTGCGTTACTTCCAAACATGATAAACTTAGTCTTTGAGTTGTTCATTTTTAATTTAGTTTCATTAATCCATGAATTTATTGTTACGACACACTTTTCAAGATCAGAAATGGCATTTGCTTCTTTATTCTGATTGTTAGGACAGACTTTTTTATTGGCAGAGTGTTCATCTGCAAAACAATGCACTGATATATCAGATGGAATGACATCAAATAAAGTTCCTGCATAGGTAAGATAAAGCCTTGGACCGAAACAACTACCTTGTGGAACACTGTAATCTGATGGATGTACAGTTGATAAACTAGTATTGACGATGACTCGACATGCACGTGGATGAAGATACGAGTCAATCCAGGGAAGTGTACTGTTCCGTAGGCCATATTGATTATTAAAAACTTCAAATAATGAATAACACATAACAGTGTCAAATGCAGCACTAAGAGCAATAGCTATTAACGTAACTTCTAGTTACTCCACACCACCCAGTAGGTCATTAACTTATTTAAGAAGGGATGACTCACTTGAGTGAAAACGTTTATATGCAGAATGATGTTTTGGTAGAAGATTATTCTTATCAACATGAGTATTCAATCGATTTAAAGCGGCCTTTTCAATTAACTTCGATAAGAAGGACAGATTACTAACCGGTCTATAGTTAGCATATTCCAGATCCAGACCCACCTTCTTAAGAAGAGGCTAAACAATTGCCTCTTTCCACTTGGATGGGAATACTCCATGCTCCAATGAGATATTTATTAAATGAGTAATTAGAGGTAATAATTCTTGTAGGTTACATTTTAGCAATTTTGTTGGCTATATTTCTAGCTCAGATGATTTGAAGTTGGTTGACAATATGTTCAGGAGCATTTTTCAATCACGCATGCATTACAAATCTTTTACGAATCTCTAAAGCTTTAACTATTTGTTTGGAGCCGCCAGGCTAGCTTAGTTTGTAGCATGCAAGTCTACTGATCGAGGGGTCATGGGTTTGATTCCTTGGCAGAGTATACTTTTGTGGAGCTTGGTCATGAAATTATTTCTACGGCCATTCTCCCACCAATGGTTTTTAATTATGTAGGGCAGTTGTCAGTCACATGCCTTTCCAGGAGGAGTGAGTAGGTTGACTGACCGCCGTTTTATGACCTATACAATGTGTTAATTGCTACGGCGTTAAACCCAACAAAAACGAACAAACAAAATTTGTTTGGATAAAAACTAGTACAAAATAATGGGCTCACTACTTGACTAATCTGTATATGTTTTTCTACCTAACAAACTAGTATCACTGAACTGTCCTTTGTAAACAAACGTTTTTGGAGCACAAAATATACTTCGACTTATCAAACCCGAACACATTCCGTGCCTTTTGCGCTTTGGTTATAATTTAGATGAAATGGTTTGAACTGTCGCGTCCTGGAATCAAACCAAAACTGGCAGTAAATTAATTATGCATACTAGCTACTTGGCCAGAACCAACTTTACGCATGCAATGCGTATTCATATTCAATACAGTAGAACATTTAATATAATGGTACCATACATATGTTTATATATGTACCTTTCCCATGTTTCATATTGTGCGTCTTCAATGTTTGTTTGTAACATGTAAATATGTACATGTATATGTCTTGTTCTCGTTTGGGCTTATCAGCCTAAGCAATTATATGTAATAATAAACTATAAAGACCAGATAAACAAGATGAAATTCACTATTTTTATTTTTTTTAATCTCAGAACATATTAAATTAAAAAGTATTCCGTTTTTATACATTACATGGTTGTACTGATTACAGCTACCACGCAACGAAATAATTTAATAATTGTACTTCAGTATTTTCTTTTGAATTTTTGCCCCATCATCTATTCATCCACTTTTGATGTATGTAGTATGTTTAGCTCACCTGTCACGTAGTAACAGAGTGAGCTTTTGTGATAGCCTTTTTTTGTCTGTCATCCGTCGTCTATCCGTCTGTCCGTCCAAATTTTTTGTGAATACTCTTATGGTCACATTTTTTTCACTCAATTGTCATCAAACCTGGTCAGGGTGATTGTCTGGACAATTGCTCGGATGAGTTCGAACATGGATCACATGGGGTAAAAAACTAGGTCACACAGACTAAATATAAAAAAAACCGTGTGAACACTTAAGTGGTCACATTTTGTTTTCACTAGTCATCAACCTTGATCAGGATGCATGTCTAGGTAATTGCTCGAATGAGTTTGAACATTTCCTAACAGATTATTTGAAGAAACTGTAGCCATTTATGTATCCCTAAAATCAAATAAAAATTAAATGAAATAATTTTATTTAAACAAAATAAAAATCTGCTTGACTGTTTTGAAAAAAAATGTGTATATTGGCATATCCCTTGGTGAGATTGTCATTCAGACAACTAATGTTCCAATCTCTGAGGGATACGTATATCATCAGTTTATGCAGACATAACAATGAATCATGCATGAGCGACTATATAATGTAATCTGTATATTTGTAATAGCATAGACAAAGTTTTATTATTGTTACAAGATAAATGGTATTGTTGCGATTTGATTTAAGAGTTATTTTCCTTTGAAGACAACATTTGATCGAAATGAATAATGCTGCGTTTACAATAAAATGTCATTAATGCTAACTATAAATACAACTATAAACATGGCCTTCATCATTATAATCTAATATTTGAGATTGAAAATTATCAAACTTTAATAGCCTATTCAATTTAAACATAATTTCTTGACGAGCAATATACATGTATATAAAGCTAACAAGGGCATATGCACTAATTATAATATATGTTTAATGGCAAAGTGATCTCCTTAAAAATCATTACAAAAGATGTACGTGCACTAAATAATATGTTTATTAAGTGGCTCGTCTAGTATTAATGTCGTATTATAAGGCCTGCAGCGTGTTCAGTAATGACTGTTAGCTAACGTTAACCCGAATACAACCCGAATAAAACTCAACCCGTGGATAACTCAACCCGTTAGTTGGGAATTGAGTTGTCTCGGGTTGAGTTGTCTTTGGGTAAAGTTGTTCCGACCCAAACGTTACGGAACGTTCCGGGTAATTGAACAGGCTACTGGTAATTATTTGTCAAAATTGTAGATACGGTTTACCAAACAGATATTCATAAACTGATAAGAATTATATAAAGACTAAAACTGAGAGATAATAACAGTTTAATATACACCGCGTGCATTAACTTTACTACTGTGTATCAAATTGTATGCCATTATACAATTAGCTACTTTCTGTCGGCCATTTGTTTGATTATTTCGTCAGTATCAATTGACTTGAAGTGTTTGGTTTGTTTAGAGGCGCGCGGAAGCAAATCGAAAATAGGCTGCAGAAAGAATACATTATCCGGCACTATTGAATAATATTATATCGCAAAATCGGTGATTGTATATTTCCATGAAAGCATAAGATAATATTAGAAAATATCATATAGTATAATATCTTAAAACCATTATATAATTATTATACGTGTTTTGAACAACTTATAGTAAATTAATATCAGTTATACAGTACAAGAGACAAGCCATGAAGTTGATTGATTTGATAATACATCTCAGGCGATTGATACAATACATTGCATTTTGTTCAGGCATTTTATTCAATAAATCCTACTAAATGCGTGAATAATTGAATATTTGTTAGAATTGCAAAATGTGCGAAAATTTAATTCATTCAGCATGTATATTGATGCTTGAAATTTGAAGATTCAACTGAACAACAATTTTGTTCATGGTTTTGAAATTAATACTGATGCATGCTTCTTACTTCACACGCTGGCTGATGTGTTATCGTCATTTACATATTATCAACTTTTCTTTCATGCTTTATGGTGAAATGCTGTGTTATTCGATGAAAATAAACGATGAAAATATCGGTTTATATTTTCACTACGGTGAAAAAACTTAAGTCTGATCGTTGACTGTATCAAAGCTGCATCATGTGCATTGGATTCCATTCTGTGATTCATTTGATGAATATCCAGTCATTATACGGTAAATACAACGGTTAACTAGTTTAAATCCAAGCCAATCTGTGCATAAATTAGATATAATAAACTGGCTTCAAAAATCATCGACGTTCTTGAGTCTTCGCCATTTTGGCAAATCAATTACACATCCCTTCAGCGCGTATGTGTTTCCTTAGATTATCCTTTTGTTCATATCATCATTTACAAATCAATGTTTAAAACAGAAACATGTTCTTTCCCGTCGCCTGATAATATCGTTTAAATCCTGCCGTTTAACCGTGTAATATGGCATCACAATAAAAAAACTTCTGTGTTGATTTAAAATTCGCGTACTCCAACTCCGACGTAAACACATTTACCTTGACATTGACTGTTTATCTGCAGTACACGTTTTGTTTCCTTCCGAGTTAGGAAACTGTTACACCGAAACAAACATGGATTAATTAGATTTGGATGGGTACTGTCCTTAGAAATAAACGATTCTGTTACAATAAATTGTGCACACTGGAACTACTTATTTTCGCTCTATCACATTTATAATGTGTTATACGGTCAGTCCATGAACTGGCACACGCAGAATCTAATGTCTTGCATCATTTTCCAGGTGAAAAACAGGAAAGAAACAGAAAATTCGCCGATTTCGGTGTAAGATCTTTTTATATTTGTCCTTGTGAACTCAGAAAATGGCATTTACACTCGACTGGCTACGACACTAGTGAAAATATGTTTTCTAAGCTCACTCGGTGAAATATAAATCGATCTTACACCGAAATCGGCGAATATCCTCTATATAATCATATTCATTTAAAACTTATTTTCCATTGTTTATTTTAGATGCTTTTGAAAATTCCTTTTATATTTTATTGAACTGATTGTTTTTGTTTGTTTTCATGTTTACGTCCGAAGAAGTTATGTTTGGCGAACAATAGTTTTACAACGATTACGTTTTATAATTGATAGCGTACGTCTATACATACTAATGGACAAAAGTCTTGTCGGGTCTACAAAAACTATAATATCTTTTTTGTTTGTTATTGCACACTCATACTTTTGGTATCGTTAGAAAGAGAATGTTATTATGCATTGAATAAAAAAATGAGCCATTTCTGTCGGTACAGTAATGTGTTGTAAATTGACGTTGAGGATTTGCAAGTTACAAATGACTGTGTTGAGTCAGTTTTAAATGAAACATTTTTTTCAATAGTGTGTGTGACCCCCGTTAACCCGAATGAGTTTTCTGGTCTTCCGGCTAGATTCCTTCGCAAACTTGTAGCATCGATGCGTAAAATGTCGAACTCATTCGAACATCTGTGTAAATCAAATGTTAATTTATGAAAATGATCCTTAAACTACAACAGTACAAGTGTATCTTCCTCGAGTATGTCAACACCAACCATATCATACATATACAATACAATACATATACAATACAATACAATGCAATACAATACAATACAATGCAATACAATACAATACAATACAATACAATACAATACAATACATATACAATACAATGCAATGCAATACAATACAATGCAATGCAATGCAATACAATGCAATGCAATGCAATGCAATGCAATGCAATGCAATGCAATGCACAATGCAATGCAATGCAACACAATACAATACAATACAATACAATACAAAACAATACAATAGTTTATTTTGTTTTACAAGGCCACCGGCCCAAAATACAAATCATTGTCAATACATTACATGGGTGATTTATAATTAATACAAAATTAAACATTAAACATACATGTAGAGTGATAGTGCATACAATGCAATTATATAAAGTATTTACAATTATATACAGAATAATGTACAATCTTTGTCTTTAATAGTGTTGTAATGTAATTATGAATGTATGTTAATTATAAATGTTATCAACATTTTATATTTAATACATGATAAACAATATTTACTGAGTCTGTCTCAGTAAGAAAGCTCTATAGAGAAATTTAGCAAGACGGTAAATGTTGTTTTCATTACTGTCAGACATTATGTAATAGAATGTTTGTGGGCATATATGTTTAGACAACCAAGACGATGGAAATAATTCTACTCTCAAATCTTTGTATAAAGGGCACACAAGTATCATGTGCAATTCGTCTTCAACCACATAGACATTATTTCTGAGACAGTACGTACAAAATCTATATGTTGCATCAATATTTTGATGTCTTTCTTTTTCAATGTTTAGACAATGTCCAGAGCATCTAAAGTTAGATAATGATTTTTTTATGTATGGTAAGTCTATAGAAAGATACCGCTCATATGTTGTATTATATACAATGTAGATCTAATAAATGAGTAAATCTATTTGGTCAATGGTTAAACTGTTAATCATTTAAATAATTACTTGAGAATTGTTGCTGCATGAGAATAGAACATTGATAATAATCAAGATAATAAGTCATCGTAAAGTAATGTAGTGATATTGATACTCAGTAAAAATGGCTTATTTCGTATTCTTACAATATTTACATATACAATGAGTAAAATGTAGTTATTACCACTCATTGCCTTATTACTTATTGCTTATTGCCTCATTACCTAATTCTGAGTTTCTATGTATATATTATCAGATTGAGTGATCACCTAATGAAGGAAACACAAAGAAATTATTACAAATATATTGGTCATTATGTCCATCGTACAATACATTGAATACATTAAGTTGATGATTATGTTCTAGACATATTACTATAACTGTATCAGATTAGATGGTGTTACTTTGTCGAATGTTATCGTGTTAAATATAATCTAGCAGATAAGGTACTTATAATGTTAACTATAACGTTAAAATGCTATCGTAGCTGGACTGCTGATGTGAAATGACTGGAAATGTTATTGACAACATTAAGGCTATAATCATCAGCACATTTTTACGGCAGTTATGTTACTATAGTCCATTAATATACCCTGAGCTTGAACTACCTTATTATAATAATTACACGCTTCACTTTAAATCGTGAGTTTCTGTATGTGTACACGATTATACACTTGTTATTATTGTTCGTTTTTTCTAAACTGTCAAAGTTTGAATAATTTCACGGTAAATGATTACACACTATCTCAATATCTCGAGTGTTAGACAAAGAGCACGAAGTCACCGTGAAGTTAGTCATATTTTGACAGTTGAGACAAAACGAACAATAACAAACTAAATAAATTTTGCAAACATTCAATGTTGTTGTACTTTATATTTTAGACTCATTCCTTTATGGCGAACACGCAAATCCGCGATGTTGTGACACTGTTTTAAAGTATTTTTTCATATGAAAACATTTGTTGTTCAGATATGTTTATTAATCCGGAAGTTTCCGATAAAGCGCGATTTACATATGAAGACTAAAAAAGACTCTCAATACTGAGTTTTATATATTCTTGCATTAAGGTCAAGCTCAGGTTAATTCTGTCGGACTACACTTGCTGTAAAATTTGCAATGACTATATACATGAGTAACGAGCATGGGAACGTTAGAACGGGTTTAATAATGTCCAGAGTGACGTCATTAAAAACTAATCTTGATTTAAGGATGCGTTTTTTCGTCTCAGTTTCAAGACGCTCATTGGATGTAGTTGGACCGAAGAGTATAAAATGAGAAAAAAATAGTTGAATTAAGTAAGTTTGCAGTTGGCAGCAGACTCACACGTCTAACTTTCTGAGTTCCAGAATTAATTAATTATTTGTCTACTTCCGTTTCTGTTAAATTGACTCTGCTAGTCAGTACAATAGAAACAAGGTGTAAGTATGTACAGTATATTATTCAAGCCATCCTAGTAACCTGCACAGAGCATTGCGTTGTGTTGTAGTTGTGAAAAGTGACAGAGTATGAATACATTGTCTTCCTAGTAAGACCGCTTGGAGCATTGCGCTCCAATGCTTAGGGACGGGGACTAAGTTTGGGGCATACCTTGGTGGGAATCTATGAAGTGTTTTGATGGCCAGTGTGCCGTCGGCTTATTATGTTGAAGCTTAGTGAACCTAGTAGAGTATGTAGCGCCGTTAAACGTCGCAACCGCCGCTAAACGTCGCAATCGCCCTTCTGTTTAAACGTCGCAACGCTGACGGATAACGTTGCAAAAATCGACTTCCCTTAAACGTCACAACCTTGCCGCTAATTTGTGCTAATTTTTAAGTTTAATTCAAGTCAATTGATCGAAGTAATGATTACATATTAACATTTAAAGGTCATTGGGTCGAATGAGCGAACAGAAGCTCAATAACATTGGACTAAAGATCGTTCATGATATAAAAATCACAAAGTTAAAATCAGGAAACATTTATTATACCTTCATGCATTGTCAAATCAATTTTGTAGGATAATGAACACTTTCTGAAAAACATATCATTATATGATATATATTTTAGGCTTTGAATGTAAATTTTTGAAATTGACTTAAAATACTTTTATGAGATTTTTGTGAAATTGACCTCTGAGGTTTTGATGCTCAACACAAACTTTCTGAATGATGAAGTCAGATATGTAAACTTTCAAAGCAACTTATCAAATTGTCTTACTTTCATTGATTTAAACTAATCTTTTGTTTTATGTTTTTGTAGAATGTTTAAGTAACACCCAACAACAGAATGTAGTAATCATCGCACAATTTATTCAACACGAATCAACTTAAGATGATCAGGATCTTGATAAGGTAAATATTTAATCTTGTAATATTTATATGTTAAATTGAAGTTTTTCATTATAGTGTAACTCGAACTAAAATGCAATAATAGCTGTTTAGTTCTTCGATCAAAAATCGGGAAAATCGCCATGCAAAAGTGGTAGGCCTACTAAGAAATAAAATGTGTTGATGTACGGCTATCATTTATGCATAGACAATTGAATACAACAAACAATATCTAAAAAGAAAACAATTTTATGAAGGCATATAGCTATTTTTGTCCAATCAGGCTATGCGACAGGTTATATCTTTCCATGATCGTGATGTTTTACCATATATAGTGGGTGTCGTCTCATTGTACTGTTTGTAAATAATAACCATGTCAGGTGACATTAAAACAGTAGTAAATAACCAAATAAAGTATTGATTAAATCCAAATAAAGTAGTATCAAATGCTTATATCATTACAATACCAAGTAATTTGGATATTAAATGTATCATTATAATATGTAATTTACTCTTCTTCTGTTCAACATAAGTTTAAGCATATCAATCAATTCATTAGCTATTTAAATTTAACAAGCTTTTAAAGGATGGACACATTTTTTTACCACTTATGAACCCGAGTCGGTAGCGCAGTTGGTAGCGCGCCGGGATTTGGATACTCATGCCCGCGGAGGTGCGGGTTCGAATCCCACCTGGGGAGGTTTTACCCTTTCATGAAAATTTGACAAAATTGTCGATTTTCTTCCATTGATTAGATAATATGGAGAAGTTTCCGGCCTTGTGGAAGGGTAGGTAAGTACTGGTTATAGACAATGGTCCAGGAAAGCTAGGTTAGGTGTCTGGACGCCGTAAAATGACCTAAATTGTGTTGACACGGCGTTAAATCCAATAAATAAATAAAATAAATAAATAAAAATAACCACTTATGAAAAAACAGCTTTTGAATCACGACTTCCAAATTTCATTTTTAATAAGCGTTTATGGTATCATTACATCGGTGCTATAATGGAAAGAAAGTCATAGTTAGTAAACATGTACATTGAACTTAGTATTATCTTTTAAACTTAACACCAATTTTATCATTACTTTTGATAATGCATGACGTATTGAATCACAGTTAGCAGCAGCCGTGGCGTAGTGGTTAGCATGTCTGACTTCGAATCCGGAGATCGCGGGATCGAAACCCGGTCACGGATGGTCATACCCTATACATGAGTTGTCGGCCTCGTGGTAGGGTAAATTAGTACTGGTGATAGAATTTTTTTTCCAGTAAACCTAAAGTAGGAAGAGCTGGCCGTCGTGTATATAACCTACATATGTGTTGAATGCGACGTTAAAAAAAGAAAAACATCACAGTTGCTAGAACATTTAACTACTTTATTCAAAACTTTGATATTCAATCCTTATTTAGTTCATGTGGTGCAGAAACGAAATTCACTTTCATAACGAATAACTGGTTTAATGAAATATTATCTCTTACAATGAATAACTGATAGATAAAATGAATTTGAATTCTTTATATGTTCCATATGATCACAATTGTAAGTCTGTAACCTCCCATACGTACTTGTGATATGCTTTCATGTTGTATAAAACATCAATATATTATGAGTATAGTGAATTCGATGTTAAATTATGTTTCCGTTTTCAAATAGTACGGTTTTATTGGTTTAAGTATAGTTTCTAATTGAGATCCACATTAGGGGATTTCTTCCTTTATATGAGTACATTGTGCTTTAACCTAATGGTAGTTAATGTATATTTTATTTTTATTTTTCTGCAGATCTATTAACAGTAAGATCTTCGAAGTGAAGCAAGCTTGATAGAAAATGTCAGTGTATGTATTCAAATGATGGCAAAAACAACAGTCACATACATTATATATGAACTTATACATACGACTACAAGATCAGAATGATATTTATGTATTTTATATCTATTAAACTACAACTGCATGGTCTTAAAGCACACCAGGGCATGAAATGCTCTTTGAAAAGGTGTGCTTTCAAAGTGTTTTTTTCTACCTAAGTAGATATTTTACTGTATCATGTTCAGCTTATTGTACTAAGCTAGGATTTGTTTCCGTAAATATTCTCATAAGACTGGGAACTATAAAAATAATATTCAAAGGTAGGTCCCAACATTTAGTAGATGTAATTGTTAAATTTAATTCAACTGCCAGTGGCGCATGTTTTTCCCTATGACTTTAAATACTCAGGACTGTTCTTCTTTGCTCATCTGTTTAAATCAGGGAGGTTAATGTATGCACTACTGACTGTTGAATAAAACTTAACAATAGAATTTTACTATACCTTTACTTAAAAAATCGCAGCGGTTGCCCCCCCCCCTTTAAAGCATGAAAAACGAGGGCAGTAACCGATGTGAATAGTTATAATTTGTTCACGCTATATGTTTTTATCTATATAGTATGTACGACAAATCGTTTGAAATATTGTCAAATCCGATAAAAAAGCGCAAAAGAGCTAAAACTCTCGCCTTGTACATTGACTTGAAAATGATACAGTAAATATCTATCAATAACCCTACTAGTATATAGTTCGTACTAAACACATAACAATGTTTATGTAAACAATACAATGAACTAATCCACGACATGGGGTGATCAGCATGACAATAAAATATTATTTAGTATTGAATTTAATATGTTTTACGAGTGTTTTGTTGGTGTAATGGAAAAGATTTCGTCCATGACAAGCATTTTTGAGTGGAATGGATTAGTTTACTTTAATGTTTACACAAACACGTAATGTTAATTTTACGAACTATAATTGTTGATATTGGTCTGGTACAGATCTACATAATTATGATGTTGGACTATCTAATCTATATGTCTGCACAGCCATCATGTTGATTAATCTTTATTTAGTGGATTAATTTACATCAACTCTTGAACATATTGCTTTCAAACAAATTATTTAAGTTATTCTCTGGCAATTAGATGCAACCACTTGACCACGCTAGACAGATTTGCTAAAAAACATTGAAGATCTATACCAGGTAAATATCAACATTTAATAATTCATTAAAAAGAAAGATATTAGATGAAGTATTTTATTAGCCTTACATAGAGCTTCAAAGATAAAATCCAAGGATTCCAACTGATAGGACATACTTACAATTGGATTGCTTCAGGTTTTATCAGGGAAGTCCCTAATTATAAACATACCGCGAAGTCGGAATCCATTTGATCCGGGATCGATGCTATGAAACTTGACAATGGACTCCATGCTCAAGAGATCAATTCTTTGTTACATGTGTAGAGTACTCATGCATGTCTTTATGACATGATTGATATAATTGAATAATGCAATACATATTTATTCGGGGTTTCTAAGATGCTTACTTATTAAGAACTGAATTGTTCTTTGAGTAGGGAGCTCTCGATCAAGTATTATTACATTTGGTCCTGTTATCATTTTGAGTTCCTATTTCAATGTTATGGGTGTGTTATGATTGAGTATTTCAGAACCCCATATCATTATGAACTAATGCTTTCATCATTGTGAAAGCACCCACTCCTTACAATAAATAATGTCGAGACTACATTGCCATCACATAGATCACGTGATGCTAGAAGTACCCAGTGACTTATGTTTAACGAACAACATCGGCGTCCCATAATAAATGTGGCGTAATGAAGCAGATTGTAGCGTAAAGGAATATTAAATGGTCTGGTTTCTAATAAAAAACCTTGCCAGAAAAATAAGGCGCATGTATATTGTACCAGGGCATATAATCACGTAATTGTAACATTTAAACAAGCTTTTGAATTCGTCAAGATAAAGAAATCAAGATAAGAAAGATTAATAAAGTGCATATAATTAATTACAACGTTCCATAATTCCAAAATGCCTATACAAGTACTCGTATGTATACACTCACCGCTAAACGTCGCAACACCGCTATAGCAAGAAAAAGGTCTCTATAGCGCTTGCCTATCTAGATCTAATTCAACTTTACCAACTTTTGAAAGTTGATCCGAAGATGATCAAAATAGATACCGAGATAAGTTTATGGCCACGAGGGTTATTCCGTTTGATATCTAAATGGAAAGTAAAGGTGCAATTATGGTAACTATGGAACTCAAAACGGTTGCTATGGCCAGTATAGTGGACACTTTTGGCCTTAAGGCGCTTGGCATAAGGTGTAAGAGTGGTTGCTATGGATCAAGGTGTGGTTGCTAAGGATATGTTGATGGTTGCTATGAGTCTAAGAGTGGCTGCTGTGAAGTTATATTTGTCCTATGTAATATTTGCGTGTTGATTAGGCTCGACATTATACCTTCCTACTAAGTGCGACGTTTAGCGGCAAGGTTGCGACGTTTAACGGCATTCGATTTTTTGCGACGTTTACCGTCAGCGTAGCGACGTTTATCGGCAGGGCGATTGCGAGGTTTAGCGGCGTTTGCGACGTTTAGCGTCAGTGTTGCGACGTTTAACGTCAGTTTCGACGTTTAGCGGCGTTGCGACGTTTAACGGCGCTACAGAGTACAAGTGAAAGGTTTATCGCCTTCCTAATACCATATCTTAGAGCAATGCTTTTCTGGGGTTAAGAAAGGGGACAAGGCCATCTCTTGGGACGTCTGTGGCATGTAGGTTTATAATTATGTAGAAAAGCTGTTTATTTAACATACATCATTTATTGCCATAATATTTATCTGTTGCTTTGTGATGCTATTGTTATATTATAGACTTGTTTATGGCATGATCTACGTATATTATATATTATTGTTATAATAGTTATGTTGTACAGTTGTTGTTATTTTATGTGTATATATCTCATCACATGTAAATATACCTGTATATTTTATTTTACCTATGTATACTGTTTAAAGATATTGTATTGGTCGTTTTTTCTCAACTGTCAAAACATGAATAATTTCACGGTGAATGCGTTTGTTAAAATTATTGTCGTAATACACCCATGAGTTTCCGAAAGTGTGTATTATGATTGAGTAAAGCTTCTTATGCCGTATAATTTGTATTAGTCAAGATATTTTTAATAAAAATTAGGCCGTCAGTACAAAAACAATGCATTCAGTCACCGTGAAATTATTCAAGCTTTGACAGTTGAGAAAAAACAGACAATAAATAGTTTATTTCTATACGTCTAGTGACAGGTGCACGTTACATATGATATACTGTATGATATATAGAAGTAATGGATGGTCTAGTGGCCAAATGGTTGGAGAATTACAATCAGCACTGTAAGAGGCTATTGATTAGATGTTTTCTCACACTTGTTGATTTGTTTCTATTTCAGATATATTTCCCTATCTCGATTTATTCCCCATAGCCTAATTAAAGGACTTTTATAACAAATTGGACGTACATAAACTAAATAAGTTAAAACATTTCTATGAATTCTTCCATACAAGCTTTTGACTTTGTTTATCAGAAATAGTCGAACTAGCTGCTCACAGTTTTTCCTTGACAAATTATACCTCATAACCAGACAACATTGTAAACACCATATCAATATCTCTTACTTTGAGAGCCGCCAAACTTTTAACTTTATTCCTGCTTCAGAACGATAAAACCCGGCGTCACATCGGTCTAATAATAATAATTCTCATACCCAGTATTTAGCCAGTAAGATCTAGAATCTTTATAACCTCAGGGTTCCCGGGCCGGCATACTTTCGTGGAGCTTGGTCATCAAATAATTTTCTACGGCTATTCTCCCTCCTACTACTGATTCTAAATCATGCAGGACAGTAGTCAGTCACTGACGGAAGTATGCGCTTAGTAGTTGGTTAACAGCTAAATCCAGAGATTTAGCCTTTCCAGGAACAGTGAGTAGGTGGACTGACCGCTGTGATATGACCTATACAATGTGTTGCTACTTTAAACCCAACAAAAAATAATTCAACAAACTCAAATAATTAAATCGTCATTCTGAAATATAATATTATAAATAGTCTTCTGTAAGTAAATAATATCTTTCAGCATTTTAATTTTTAAATCATCAATTTTGCAAATACATCATTTGTTAAATATTTTCGTCGAAATTTAGTAAATTGTTCGCCAAAATACTGTATATACGTGGTTGGATGTGCAAAACCTTCCCGATGGTGTATCTTTATTGATAGAACGTAGTTCTAATATGTTTTAACCATCCGTGTTGTATCATTGGACTGTAATCCTTATCTGATTATTTTCACTTTCTTCAGAAGCACCAGTTCTATTGTGTATGAATACACTAACAATCTAATCAACATCACGTACGCTAAAGGCTAACAATTCCATGGACACTGAACAGTTTCCTACTGTTTGTAAGAAAATTGATTGGCCTACAGCAAACCATTTGTATAAACTACTGTATAGACAATAGCATATCATTACTTTGTAAGATGTAAGTCTGCAAGCAACGTGTCTGTTTTAGACATTTTAATTTAATAAACAAAACACTTTATATCCTTCAAATGTTTTATATCCCAAATTGTATTTGATGATTATGGTCATTATTTACAAGTTTACAATTATATCAATCATGTTTGTTCCGAAGAGAAGTTAGAATTGTAAGAATTATATCCACATATTGTTTTGACGCTGTCAGATTAAAAATTTATAAAACTAATATAAGATTTTTTATGATATGTAACGTTCATAAGAAAATTTCTCGAGATTTTATTCGAAGAAAGTAAATTTAATGTACTAACTATTCTAAAGGAATTTCAAATATCTATAATTCAAATTAGATTGAAATAAAGCGAGTTTGACTGACAAGTTGAAGTTGTTTGAAATTAGTACGAATCTGCCATTCTAGTGAAAATCATTTTTGATTAAAACATTATAAGAATACATTCCTATATATTCCTACATAGAATAATTATGTCTGATTACACCAAATATACTGATATCAGTGTTTTGTTCAAACAAATTTGGGGTGAATTTGAACATTATTGAGTATTTCACATTTTTGTAACAGTAGGGCATTATGTAAGCTTTATTGAATTAAACCATTGTACGGTTGCAATATGTTATCATAGATTTTACAAGTTGTACCTTCTAAAGTTACATTATACAACTAGGAATTGTGTCATACTTCACGTACCTTAAATTGCATCAGTTACAGACAGACATGGATCACAATAAATTATATGTCATACTTTATGCAGGGGCGTAGCAAGCCTAAATAGCATGTATAGGCCCGCATTCTAGGGGGTTCCGGGGGCATGCCCCCCGGAAATTTTTTTGTACGTACTTGAGCGTAGGTGCATTTTGGCGTATATCTGAGAACGATAATCAATGTAATAAATCTCCATATTTTTGTATAATTTAGAGAAATATATTTCAGTCATTAACTGCAATAACAGAAATTCTTTCACTCATTTCTATATATTTAAAAAAAATCAACCATGATATTGACTTCGCATTGTTTCAAATACATATTTATGCATGTAGATATATACACATGTATCTTAGATAAATTCCATGTGTCGACACTTTGTGGATGCAAAAGTGTCTATCATTTTATCTACATCTATGTCCCTGTCTCCGTGTATATGAAGCAGACCCAATGCAGACAGTCGCTCCCCGGTCATTGTGGAGCGCAAATACGTCTTGATCCTGCGCATGGAGCTAAATGAGCGCTCACAGGAAGCAGATGTGGCCGGCATGGTCAGTAAAATACTGATTATCGTGTAAACACAAGGATAAGCGTCTATGTTTGTTTTGTTCAAGGCTTCTAGTAGGACTGACGGTCGTTCTTCTGCCATTGCCCATCTAGTTTTCCATCGCCGAATCTCATTTCCAAACGCCTGTCTGGAGACCGGAAGATCGTCGGCAAAAGCACCATAAATCTCTTCTACCTATGAAATAAAGATTATATATTTTTGCCAACTTTGAATTTAATTAGTGCATATTTGAACCTCATGCAACTGTCAATACGAAGAAGGGTATTTGCCTAAGTATTATCATACATTTAGTCTTAGTACACTGAGTAACTTATATACTTTGTCAGGGAGAGTCGACGACAGAAAGAGTAGTCGAGACTAGGCCATCCTGGTCTCTTTGTGCGATCACAAATTGCAAAGGTAATATTATGCAGACTTGTACTTTTTAATTATTATGTTTAATGAATAAGAACTTTTGTCTTGTGTTGACAGTATTTATTAGACTATTATACCTGCAGTTCCTGGATATCTTTTACAAGAGATGGGATAAGCATTTGTGCCTTGAAGCGATCTTCGTTCTTCAAAATACGTGTATCCATTTCTGTCAGTAAGTGGTCCAAAAACGCATAATACATGGAAATCTGCCAATAGTGACTAGGGGCTTGAACTGCGTAATTGGCTCTATGCTGTTGTCTCCCTATCTGCCGTGGAACTGATGGTTCAATCTAAAAAAATTAATGATATAATGATTTAGGGGTTTTAGAATACATGAACTTTATTTGTTTTAAGGCTATTTATAAACAAATAATCAGGAAGTTAAAACTAGGGAGACTTTTTTTCATAGGGAGTATGAGGCGGCTGACCATTACTAACATACATGTAATTATAACTTACTGTTTAAACCGGTCAAGAAACATTGAACTGAACTAAACATAATTTTCAACGTACCTGGAACTCGTTTGCAAGATCTTTTGCCTCTTCGAAGATGGCATCCCAAACAAGCTGGTCCGCCCGCTCCTCTCGAAATATCTGCATTACAACTTTTGTCTCCCGTATCGCCTCCAGTAGATCCATGTCAGCCTTGAATGAAATTATTTTAAGAACGTATTAAGACACTGCAAGCAATTTTATTTATGCAATAAATTGACACTCGCAATAAACAAAATATAAATCAAATAAAACATATGAGATCAATTAATTTCATATCCATTACGATCCATGCTTTATTTCATCTACAAAACGTTATTTTACTTCGCAATACTTTTTATACCCTCGAAGGAATGTCATATTGTTTTTGGTCTGTTTGTAAGTTTATCTGTTTGTCTGTCACAAAACTTTAACCTATAACCTCTAAACTTCACATGTACATGCATTGTGATGAGCTCTACTCGCCAGACCCACTTAGAGGTCACGGGGTCATAGGTGAAAAGGCCCCCTCTTGGGCATGGCGTTCATTCGAAAATAGCGCTTGTTTCGATTTAAAAATAAAATCTAGAAGTAAAATTGTATATTTTACCCATAATAATCAGTATTTAATTCGCCTTATACATGTACTAGCTTTCATATTATTACATACAAAAAAATAACATTCTGTCATAAAAATATACCTTTTGTAAAATTGCAGTAAGACCAACCAAATTGCTCAGAATATGTTCACTAGCGACGAGTGTTACTATGAACGGGAACTGAAGAATGGCGTTCAGGTGTAGGCCTGCCTTCACGTCCCCATCTTCTTGAAGAGTTTCCAACGCATGGGCAACTACACGGAATGATGTTTTGAACGTAGACAGAGAGTCAGCTCTGCTCATCCATCTTGTCTCGCATAATGTCTTCAATTTCTTCCGGCCATCCATGTTTTCTTTTGTTACAGCATCTGTAGAAAGCTCGTCCATAAAAGCGGAGAGGCGATTCGCAGAATAGTCAAATGCGAAAGCAACATCCTGTACCGTTGCCATCATCGTGCGTACACATGGGATTTTGGAACTGTGCACGAGTGACAGGTTCAAGCAATGGGTCTTGCAATGTACATAGTTAGCAAGTGGCACCCTTTCCTTGATTAGTGCTTGAACACCATTGAATTTTCCAGACATGTTTGAAGCTCCATCAAAACATTGGGCACGTATTTTCAGAATGTCTAGACCACAGTTCTCTAAATAGGTCATAATCATTTGGGCCAAGTTGTATCCCTTAATGGACTGACAGGTCAAAAATCCAATAAACTGTTCATGGATTTCGTGGACATCATTCACCTTTTTAATATAACGAACACAAATCGATAGCTGTTCCTTTGTTGCCTTGTCAGTCGCTTCATCTGCGATAATAGCAAAATACCCAGAGTGTTTACATTCATCAGTTATTTCAGACAATATCTGATCACCGCAAAACTGAATAAGTTCATTTTGAATGTCCGGCGATGTATATTTTGCATTTGACTGTGCGTTGGATAGATGATCTGCCAGGATATGGTCATGCTTTGCTTTGCTTTGAAGGATGGCCATGAAATTACTTTTGTCTTCTGTGTGACCCCTGATAGCTATATTTTGTTTACCTAGCAGTACCAATGTTTCTATAATCTCCCTGAGTATGTGCCTGTTTTTTTTCAACGTTGTTCTTAACAGATGAAGTCAGTTGGGAATTAATTGATTCCTTCTTACCAGAGACTATGTCCTTGAAATTATCTGCTAACACTAAGGAGGTTTTGTGGGACTCTTCGCCGGAATGCCTTCTTACGTATGCTGAAAAGTTTTTCAAGTCGTTTACGGGACTACTTTTAAATGCTTTTTCCTTCCCTTCCGATGGTCCAAACAAAAGACATGGCGCACAGAATACGGCATCTTTTACAACCGAGTAACGTAACCACGCAAACTCCGTAATCCAATTTGCCCTAAAGCTTCTTTCTTTTCCGCCAATCAGTCTGTAACAACAAAAAACACACCTTTTAAAATAAAAATGAGTATGATTAAAGGAAAAAATCTCTTTTGCGGGATCGAACCCGGATCTCCCACGTGCTGTGCGAGCGCACTAACCACTGCACTTACCTCCGTCCAGCTGTTTGAACCGCCTTGATAAATGTATTTATTTATGAAACTTAGTTTTTTTAGCAGAAATGTATATTTTAGGTCTAGACTTGCTTTAAAATTAGATATTAGATACTATCCATGCTCCATTACTTTCTTTTAAAAATTACTAAAATCTGTGTATTTTATGATGTGCGTTAAGATTATTTGTGTTACATGTATAGCTAAGAAAAAATCATATAGATCTACAGTACCTTGAAGGGAAGCGATATTCTTTGGCAGATGTCCACTTTTTGGTCAATAATGCAATCTTGTTATTGTCATCCCAAACACGGGCTTCTCCTGGATCAGGATAGGGAGGGCCACTATTTGACATTTTCAAAATTTACCGCGATAAAAAGTAAACAATCATCTGGATCATGCGGGCGATTGCATTGCAAAATACAGCTTACGTGCACCGTGATATTCTCGAGCTCGTCTATCAGAGTTGAAATAAGTTTTTGTTTACCGATGTTATAATAAGTCTTATTTTTTCAAAAACGTGGCAGATAGCCTAACCCCCCTTAGCACTACATTTTTATTGCATATTTCGAGTTTAAAGGTCTTTTTATTTTTTCAGTTTTTCAAAATGATGTATAGGCCCGGGCCTATATGGCCTAATAGAAGCTACGCCTCTGTTATGTTAAGTAACATGATATTTACAAAACAAGACATCTGAATTAACCCTGTCTAAAACACATATGTAAATCATCTTTGTAAATAAATAAGGTAAAGATAGTGTACATTGCATTTTATATGAGGAAATATACTTACGTTTGATTTATATAATACTATAGCATATACAGTGAAACAAACTTTACCCTACATACAACATGTAGTCATTCATCTCAGGATTTATTTAACTTTTCACGGATATATGGGTCGAGTTAAAGGTTGAGGTTAGTTTAGCAGACATAACAACAAATATCTCATGAATTAATATGAAATAGATGTATGTGTAATAATACAGACAATTCCTTATTAACGTAACGTATCACTGTATTCCTATGTTGAGATTTAATGTCATAGTTGATCTGAGGCTTGTTTTAACGTATTTTCATTTATCTATATCAAACATTATTTACAGTAACTACTTATACTAAGCGAAAATCAAATATCAACAAATATATACTCACTGTTACTTGACAGTATTATTTGTAACTGACACAACAATATATGGAAACCTATTTATATTGAACCATTCTTTCTACCGTACTTGTCATAACAATGGCTGCTATTTGTTAACCTTGTGTAATGCATGTCTATGGAATGCTACCTATTTGTTTTGTTTTGTTGGGTTCAACGCCGTAGCAACACATTGTATAGATCATATAACGGCGGTCAATCAACCTACTCACTCCTCCTGGAAAGACTAAATCCCTGGATTTAGCTGTTAACCAATTACTAAGCGAATACTTTCGTCAGTAACTGACAACTGCCCTGCATAATGAAGAATCATTGGTAGGTGGGAAATAATTTCATGACTAAGCTCCACGAAAGTATACCTCGCCCGGGAATCGAACCCACGCCCCCTCGATCAGTAGACTTGCGTGCTACCAACTGAACTAGCTGGGCGGCTCGAACTGCAACATACAGATTAATTAAATACGTGTACATTATATTGAAGATGGTAATTATTCATGTACTCTGTATACTCTTACAATTTTGATAAACCATTCTTTTTAAATATATATCGAACTTGTCATAACGAACTTACATATAAATTTTGTCACCGTTTCGACTAGCACAATCTGCATCGAGGGTTAGTTATTTGTAGTTATTTGCCTAGCTGATTGATTATATCAAAATCTGTAATTGAAAGTTTTGAATAAATAATATGTGTTAAAACCCTAAATCATCGGACTGTAATTTAATGGATTAAACAATGTGTCAAATGAGACCATAACTCTCTTCTCAAGTATGTTTGTTTCAAAATATTCATTTTTCTAACATATAGTCCATTTTACGCCAATCGTTCAAACATTTATTAGAGAGATCATTTAAATATACTTATACACAATGTGTGTATGTGATGTAGGTCCTCGAGGGGTCGTGGGTTTGATTCCCGGGCGGGGCATACTTTCGTGGAGTTTGGTCATGAAATTATTTCTACGGCCATTCTCTCTCCTACCAATGATTTTTAATTATGTAGGACAGGTGTCAGTCACTGACGAAAGTATGTGCTTAGTAGTTGGTTAACTGCTAAATCCAGAGATATGGTAAAATGTCCATTTTAACTGCTGGAAAACATAGTAGATTTACAGATAAAAATGTTTTTATGATGCCTGTTTTTTGGCAATGTTTGATCATGATATAACCATGCATAGCATGTTCATGTTGAACTGAGACAAAATCTATTACTAAGATTTCAGATAGTCATAGAGTTGAAAAATGTATACGTCTGTCTCTGGTCAATGAGAGCAAGTTTTAACATTAATATTGACATGTATACATATTTTCATTGGACATTAGGTATAAATCATGCATAGCATGTTCACATTGACCTGATACAAAATGTATGATTTCCATAATTATACCAACAAGTCATTCAGTTGAAAATGTATTCATACTTCTCTGGCCAATAAGAGCTGGTTATAACACTAATATTGACTTGTATACATGTACATATTATCATAAGACACTTGATCATAATGTAAATCATGCATAGCATGTTCATGTTGAACTGAGACAAAATCTATTACTTAGATTTCAGATAGTCATAGAGTTGAAAAATGTATACGTCTGTCTCTGGTCAATAAGAGAAAGTTTTAACATTAATATTGACATGTATAATATATTCTCATAGGAAACTAAATATAAATCATGTAAAGCATGTTCACATTGACCCATGACAAAATCTGTAATTAAAATATCAGATATTACTGAGTTAAAAATGTTTTCATCTGTCACTGGTCAATGAGAGCAGGTTTTAACATTAATATTGACATATTTACATATTATCATAGGACACTAGGTATAAATCATGCTTAGTATGTTCACATTGACCCAAGACAAAATCTGTAATTTACATATCAGATAGTTACTGAGTTAAACATGTTTTTATCTGTCACTGGGTCAATGAGAGCAAGTTTTAACATTGATATTGACATATATACATATTATCATAGGACACTAGGTATATATCATGCATAGCATGTTCACATTGATCTGAGACAAAATGGATGATTTCCATACACGAACAAGTCATTCAGTAGAAAATGTGTTCATATTTCTCTGGCCAATTAGAGCAAGTTATTACACTTATATTGACTCATATACATGTACGTATTATCATAAGACACTTGATTATGATGTAAATCATGCATAGCATGTTCATGTTGAACAGAGACAAAATCTATTACTAAGATTTCAGATAGTCATAGAGTTGAAAAATGTATACATCTGTCTCTGGTCAATTAGAGCAAGTTTTAACATTAATATTGACATGTATAGGTATTATCATAGGACACTTGATATAAATCATGCATAGCTAGTTCACATTGACCCGAGACAAAATATGTCATTTAGTTATCTGATAGTCATGGAGTTGAAAAGCATTAAATGTAATCATTTGTCACTAGTCAATGAGAGCTAGTTATAAGATTTATATGGACATATACCGGTATATAAATTCACAAAGGACACTAGATATAAATCATGCATAGCATGTTCACATTGACCCAAGGTAAAATGTATATTTAGATACATGTATTACATAGTCATGGAGTTGAAAATGTATCAAATGTCTCAGGTCAATGAGAGCAAGTTATAAAATAAATATCAACCAGTATACATATTATCATAGGACATTTCATATAAGTCATGCATAGCAAGTTCATATTGACCCGAGACAAAATCTGTAATTTAGATATCAGATGGTAATTGAGTTAAAAATGTTTTTATCAGTCACAGGTCAATGAGAGCAAGTTTTAACATTAATATTGACATGTATACATATTATCATTGGACATTAGGTATAAATCATGCATAGCATGTTCACATTGACCGGAGACAAAATGTATGATTTCCATATACCAACAAGTCAATCAGTGAAAAATGTATTCATACTTCTCTGGCCAATAAGAGCTAGTTATAACACTAATATTGACTTGTATACGTGTACATATTATCATAAGACACTTGATCATGATGTAAATCATGCATAGCATGTTCATGTTGAACTGAAACAAAATCTATTACTAAGATTTCAGATAGTCATAGAGTTGAAAAATGTATACATCTGTCTCTGGTCAATGAGAGCAAGTTTTAACATTATTATGGACATATATACATTTTATCATAGGACACTTGATATAAATTATGCATAGCATGATCATGTTGAACTAAGACAAAATCTATTACTTCAGATTTCAGATGTTGTAAAATGTATTCATATTTCTCTGAATAATTAGAGCAAGGTATAACATTTATATTGACATGAATACAAATAATCATAGGATCATAAGAACTGATATAAATCATGCATAGCATATTCACATTGACCTGAGACAATATCTATAATTTAGATATCAGATAGTCATGGAGTTGAAAATGTATTCATATGTCTCTTGTCAGTGAGAACAAGTTGCATTATTGATATTGACATTTATACATATACATTTTCACCAAAACGCAGGAAGTCACTTCAAATTCCTTGATCAAGTTGAGAAATCTAGCTTACTTTCTTTGTCTTTTTAACCACATGTAGATCTGATAGCAAGGCACACAAATTCTTTGAATTACACTTCCAAAATTTAGCCGCTCAAAGATCCTGTTACATTTTAAAATTTGACAATTCAAAGATTCTGTTCTATTAGGTATTAGTTTCAGTTTTAAGAATGGTTATTTGTTTGCTAAAATATCCATTTTTGTGAAATTAGACTTTAATTGGTTTTAATTAGATTTGAATTGGTCAACAGAAAAATCATTTAGAAATTGGTGTAAACTTGTTTGTCTTCAGATCTAGAGATGGTAGAAAAGATCTAATATTTTAGTTAGATTGTAAGTCAAGAAGAATCTGCCTTAATTTTCATGAGTATTATAGTCATGAGTTTATTCACTATGTTGATCCTGTTGTTGTAACTTGAATTCACAGTTGTTAAACAATTATCACTGGTCAATTGTTAGATGTATTATCAAAATCATGACCCTGAAAATATACATAAATACAGGAGATAAGCTACAAAAATAAAAGATACACAGAGCTCTCTAAAAGTTCTCGGATGAATGAAATTTTGAAAAGATAGATCATGCACACCACAAAAATATTTACAATAATTAAACCTATCTCATGACAAAAGTATGGCCTGAATCCTAAGTAATATTGTATTGATAAATAAATGAATACTAAAAAACTAGAAATGATTCGGATTACCTTTTTAATTTTACATCATATTTTATAGTGGATCAATTTATCTCAAAATCAAGATTTCCCTAGGCCTATGAGTGGGTACTCTACACAGAAAAATTTAATATCTCAGCGCCAGACAAAACATTCAATTTGTGTATGGGTCCTCAAATTATGATTTTGTACAACTATATAAGGTTTAAACATAAATTTGAGCCCTAAACAAAGTTATTCACCAAAACACTATACAGAGTATTTCAAATAAATAGTCGAAACTCAAAGAACTGGTGATGGCATATTTGGACACATAAATGTCATAGTTATTTCAATCACAATTTTAATTACTCCTTAATATAGGCTGCTGCAATAAATTGACTACAACAAGTGTTTCTGTACATTCTAAAGATCAATTGACTTTACACCCCTGAATAAGCTACACAACAAGAAAATGTAATTATAAGTAACAAATTAAGTATGTTGGCAAGGTACAATATATCTACATAGGGGGGATATTGCTAGCAAAAATACTGAGACAAAGTAGTCACATACAGGTCATGCATGATAAATGCTATTATTAGATCTATTTAATACATGTACATGTAATTAGTTCATACATCATGTAAGATAACCCAATTATCAAATAAACCTTTTACTACAGTACTTCTAGACTTCTGCAGATCCAAAATTAAAGTGTATACATAGAGAGCTGTCTTGAAATGGCCCTAAGTACAAGCATATATCATTTTGCTAATTCATCATAACAATTCAAAGTCATTGTATTTTTTTCAACTGATACAGTTTAGTTATATTCACTAAATTGTCATAACTTTCTATTGAACACAATAGACAACTAGGAATCATGATTTTAAAAGCAGTTCATCATCATAATGAATAATTGAGCAATAAAATGTGTCCCTATCTTACATCATTACATAACGGTTTACCTGGAGAGGAAGGTCCTTGTTCAGAAGTTGTCGCTGTACTCTGAGACGGAAAGTGTCTGGTTCTGGATGTTTTCAGTTTTGTGCTTAAATATTCTTGCTTTGGAGAGTTGGTTGATGGCTGGCTTATACCATTTTGATCACTGATTTGCTCCCACAATATTCCAGAAAGCTAAGACAGAGAGAAATAGAATTTGTAACTTAAGCAGGGCATATTATTGGAGGAAATGCATAAATTCAATCATCAGAAAACCTACTAATGTTTATGTGTATTAGTATTACACATCTGCTCAATCAATATGTGAACTATAAAAATAGTCACACAACTTACTTCATTTTATAGATTGAATAATAATTGACAACTCATAAGAAGTCAAAGGCTTTCTCATTAATTCTTTATTAACAAAATAATTCCCTGTGTTTACAACATGCAATGCTTGGAATATATTTACAATACGCAATGTTTTCACAAATTAAGGTAAATCTGACTGCATATATATGCAGCGTTGATATGTTGTATTAGAATAAGGGCGAAGTAACGGGGGCAAAGTCCACATTTCCAATGGAACAAATCCATCATCACAACGTTAATTCTGTTTTGTCGTAAGGAAATGAATGATTTGCTTGGAATCATGAAATTCTTGAACAGTTTAGACAATCAATTCGCCAAATAATGTTTGATTAAATGAGTAAACTCAAGACAAGAGATCGAGATCTACCTCGTCTAAAAATCGTTAGCTCTAAGTCTTACCTGACAAAAACGCTTATTTTAGCCGCAGTTTAATAAGTAAACGTCCTCAGTAACCTCTATCCATCGCTCCACTTCATTTCCTTCCTTCACAAGGCGTCTTCTTTCAGGACTTATCGTCGTCTTCTAAGTCTTACGAACCCATGTCCATTTTGTAAACAATACGGTGTGTACGCATTGCTGCCACAGGGACAAAGTCAGAGATATACCGGTTGTACATGTAGCGATATGAGTCCAGGGAACCAGGTTAATGGGAATCCCCGCAATGGTTTGTGGGTGAATGTCATCAAGGTCGAACTATTTTTAGAACTCATCCCGTCTGTTACGCAGTAGATTTTAGGGTTATAAAACCTTTATTTTCTACTAAACGGACATTTATGTTGACCGAATGCATTGTTCAACAATCTTAGAACTATTATATACAAGCGTTCGTAAAAAATAGTTTATTTTTATGGCGATTTAACAAAAAAATTGCAATTTCGTATTTGGATGAACGGGTGCCTTTAATGTCCATAAATTTATTCAGGGTCATTGAGTCTGGTTTAGTTGGGATACAGTGTTGATATATCGTAATTTTCAGCCTGTTTATAAAGACTTGTCCTTCTGGGAATCAAACTCTTAACAATCTAGTTCCATTTCTAGAAGCGATCAATTGCTATTCAGATGTTTCTATTACACGGTTATTGCACACTGTATATAATTATTTCTGCGCTCTATTTATAGAATTTTGCACTTAAAATACAATGGGTAAGTTAATTTAGTGTCAATATCTCTCATGACTGAATAGTCGTGCGGTTAAAGTGAAAGGCTACAGAACCTCTACTTTTTATATGCCGGGTGCTAGTTTGAATCTTAAAATGCCATTTTTTCTTTTCATTGTTAGCATGTTTTTATTTTATTTTTTATTTATTATTCAGTTTCTTTTGGAAATAGAAATAAAACACTATAGAACTAATAATTTAAAAAATAATTCAGTTTCACGGGCAGTGTCAGTTCTACTGTCATCGTCACTTGAAAGGGAATCGACAAAATTTATAATTTATTAAAATCTACTTTGAAACTTTATTGTGTTTGCGCAATCCGACAATGATAAAAGCGAACAAAAATATAAAAAAGACGTTTCTATTGGGATTCGTACCCACGACAGAAAGGTTTACACACTGACCGTTTTACCACTCAGCCACACAAACTGGGATACTCATTACAAATCAAATATACTACATCTGTGTTATGAGCTCTACATGAACTACCGACGATATCCGAGCATTAAATATACCGTGTTATGTGACGTTTTAATTTATGCAATCGGACAGTTCAATATAATCGTACAATAGTATGTATCATACTATCATAATTCTCTCCTGCTACAGTGTTGGAAGATCAGATTTAATCTGCTCTCTTGACCTTAGTATTATAATAGTGTTGATGTCTTCGACTCAACCAGGCACACTAATTGCATAAATCTACATAAATCAAATCATATCTATAAGAAACCTTTGACCGATATGTTTGTACCCGTAGTTCATTTACAACATAAATTAGATTATTCGTGTCACAATAACGAATATAGTACATTTATTAGTTACAATATTGTACCGAGTGTCGAAGTTCTCCTTACAGTTCTTTTAATTATAAACAAACAGACATTCACTCCAAACTTATTATTGTCACGTCTATAGACTTATTAAAATAGAACAAATAACGTATTAATTTACGATTAGCCTTTCTATAGACGTTCATATTGAAACGACAATAGATACGAAGTAGAAATATTCTTGACTAAAACCATCTAAAACTATATCAGCTTCAATATTTAACGTATGACATAATATCGACGTCCTCTATGGAGATTGCTCACATAATGCCCCTGGGGTTAATATTAACCACGTACCAGAGGTCAACAGTATTGAATAAAGGAACCTTTAAGTCTAAAACTAAAAGGCTTAGAGTTTCCATATTTGACATGATATCTAGATCTTTAAATAATAGTTATGCCAAATCTGGTTTGAAACTAAATTACTGTATGCCAGAAAGTAATTTTATGTCACAAACTATGCCTAGCTATTCCGTCTGGATGCCAAAATTACGCATCTCTACTTTTAGTTGTTAAATCTCATCTTTAAAACAATTAAACCCGTGTATAAATGTCTGTGAATTGAATAATCATAGTACCACAAAACTAACAATGAAGATAAACTTTTTTCAGTTGTTAAACGATAACTTTAAAAGAAGGCTACATGAATTTAACGTTTTTAAAATAACAGAAAACGATTTAAATAGCCTTATTACACCTGTGTCAAGTAATAATGTACTCTATTTTACTATTTAGCATTATAGCGTAACTTTTACCTTGGAAGCGCTTTACTTGATGCCGTTTCAATATGGCGGTCAATTGTACGATAAAGATCGATATAGTGTAAGGTCTATCTATTTAGATGTCTATAGTCACGTCTAACTGATGCTAATTACATTACTTTGCGGAGAAACAAAAGTTCTGTTATATGAATAAACTAACAATCTTATCAACAACACGTACGCCCAAGGCTAACAATTCTTTGAAGGAAAAGATGTTTCCATCTTTATGTAAGGCAATTGTTTGACTTAAATTGAAACAGCTTTGTGTATTACAAATGGTTTCCTTTAAACATTTTCTTCGTTGTTTATGATTCCCATTGTTAAAGATAATATCTATTTTGGTTTTGGAGATATTTTGAATTGATATCAAGTAAAGTTCTCACATATTTATATGATGATGTCAGAAGATACACAATGTTTACTTATATTGAATGTCACGTTCGTTATTTATACTTGACAAAGGTAAGACCAGCGTATAATTGTCTTAAATGAAATCGTAATCATTATAATCGATGAATAATAATTGATATTACGTTGGAACCCAGGTCGATAGCGCTGTTGGTAGCGCGCCGGGATTTGGAATCTCGTGCCCGAGGGGGTGCGGGTTCAAATCCCACCCGGGGAGGTTATAACCTTCCGTGAAAATTTGACAGTAATGTCGATTTTCCTCCATTAATTAGATAATATGGAGAAGTTTCCGACCTTGTGGAAAGGTAGGTGAGTACTGGTTATAGACAATGGTCCAGGAAAGCTAGGTTAGGTGCGCTGGATGCCGTAAAATGACCTTAATTGTGTTGACACGGCGTTAACTCCAATAAATAAAGATATTACGTTGGGTCTATGTCTCTGGTTGGTGTGACTGTAAGCGAACCATCACAAAACTACTGGGAATTAGATGAAAACCGTACTATTCTTGCGTGGGAACTTTTCTGATAAAACATGATTGTGTTTTTGTGTCTACTTTTGGAGACAAGAAAGCATAATTATTAAAATGTTATTTGAATATATCATAGGAAGTATTATAAATATTGGGCTAATTTAGATGAGTATACTAAAATTGGTTTTGACATATTGAATGATTTTACTCCTGAAATGGGTTAACATACTCGTTAACCCTACAATGTTTCAATGTAATGTTGTATTACTACTAATTACAAAACAATCCATTTGAATTAAACGTTATTGAAACACATCTGCTATCATTTTTGTAAGAAAAAAAGTAAATTTAATTGTTTCCTCGTAGTAAATATTTCAAAATTGTTCTTTCGCTTGTTTTGAAATACAGTACTGTCAGAGTAGTATGACAAACATTTCGTTAGATAGTCAATGATATTAGATTGTTTTTATTTTCTCACAAAAGTATTAAATCCTGTGGGTGGAATGTAATGTATTAATTTGTTTAGCAGACATAACAATGAATCTCTCGTGAATTTATAAATAATATTAACAGTGTCAGAGTGTTTCAGACACATTACATTTTATATATTGAATGTTACAAAGAAAACATATCTCTGATTCAAACAGAGCCTCTAATGTGACAAGTTAAATACTTTCTTTTTCACAATCAATTCATTTAAACAAAACATTATTTCGTTTTTACATGTACTCTTGTGTACAAGTGCTAAAATCATGACATAGTAGCACTCCTAAAGACAAAATAAAAACATCAACTAATCGTGATAAGTGATACACATTGATTTTTATAAGAACGATGAACCAACAGTACACAGTACGGTCTTTGTTGTTACTGAGCCCCTCGAACACAACTGTTCGACAACTTACCTTGTTACATGTGATGAGCACTAGGAAACTCGATAGTGATTGAAGTATAACGTTGAAATCAGCTTTACAGTTCATAAAAAGATATTTGAAAAATCATGAACATTCCTGGTGTCATTGGAGTTTTTTCCTTGTTCTTTATTGTTCGCGTTCCTTTTAATATAAAAACCTGTAGCATAGTTGACAGTCTTAATATTGTCATGTTCGACACTGTTTACTTATAATATTATATTTTCTTAGAAACACACGCTTTACTTAGTAAAAATAATCTAACAATTTAATCAAAAATACTTCCGCAGAAGGCTTTCTCTGTATCACCATTTATCTTACCTCGTACAGAATACTCGTTTTTCATTGGCCGAGAGCGGTCACGTGCTGACCATGTATTATCCCATATTAGGTCAGTAGATTCTAATATCCAGTCAGTAACAAAATTTATAAATGATAGCGCTGACGAAACCTTATTTTTCTTCTCCAAAATTAATTCGGGTAAGATAAATTTGTTACACAGTCAGTTAATGACCGGATACGGTGTGATACCGGGTCAGTGAATAAATATTGGGCTCGAGCTACGCTCTCACCCAATATTAATTTACTGACCCGGTATCACACCGTATCCGGTCAGTAACTGACTGTGTAACTAATAATAATATGATACAGGTTTCTGTAATACTAATGTTATGACGTATCAGCATGAATTTATTTATTCTTGATTGTGAATAGAGCATTATTGACATTTTTGAAGCTTGGAAGCAAACGATCCATATAGTAGGACATTTTAATTTAAAAAGAAATCAACTAACTGTGTGGTGTTACTGACATTCTATTTGATATTCAGAAATGTAATGAAATAGTCGGTCTGGTTCTTTGTTACATGTATTATCATGTATTTACATTTCTCTAAATTATACATAATTTACAGCAACTGTTTATGCCAAGCGAGTTACAAACATAAACATTGATATTTGATAGTAAATGTTGTCTATACTCACTGTTACTACACAGTAACTGACACAACAATATATGGAAACCTATTTATATTGAACCATTCTTTCTACCGTACTTGTCATAACAATGGCTGCTATTTGTTAACGTTTTATCATATCAGTACATGTAGCGTGTTCAATTACACAAAACGTTACAGAACGTTACATAACGATGTGTTCGGAACTCCTCGGCTATTCGCTGCGAATAACCTAATATAATACACAAACATGAGATCTGTAACGTAATTGCTTTTGGGAATTAAGAATTTTGTGATGATTAGTTAACGCTTTCCATAGTCGGACATACCTTTCACACAGCCAGAATGCACGATAAGTTAAATTGGCACAGCCTCAAGTATTTTTGGCAAAAGTTAAATGTTAAATTATTTGTTCACCGAGATTCTGGTGACAAGTAGGCATGCTATAGCATTGACCTACTGGGATAGATTGCAGACATTATGAGGTGCCAATCCTTTGTCTCTCTAAATGTCAACCTGTTTACACGAAGAATTATGCACGTGTTATATAGCGCATGATTCTGATCACGTAGGTTATAGACATAAAGGATGTGGAATCCCTTTGTTCCATCAAAGGTCAACTTGTTTTGCTCACCGACTTTTGCAGGTGTTGCATCGTCCTAGTGAACGAATTTCATAATGTGATGCAATCTTTTGTTCCCGTCATGATTGGACTACATGTTAAAATTTCATCATTTTTATAATTGGAAAGTGCGAGGCTGGGTGAAGGACATGACGACATTTCTTTGTTCATTTATACTATAAAGGTCGTGCGCCGTTTTGAATAGACAGAAGAGCCGAGACAAGGGCTTAGGCAGAGGTTTGAGTAGGAGCTTGAGTTAAGATCGAGATTGAGATGTAGATTTGGTTAGACTAGAGATTAGATTGGAGTTTGAAGATTGATTTTTAGATTTTTATGTAGAGTTTTTTGTCAGACTTAAATTTTCAAATTATGCTAAGAATTAAAAGACAACTCGAGTAACGAACTTGTGTTATAAACAATTTTAATAAACCACTATACGATCAGAAGAAGTTTTGAGTTGAGTTTGTTTTGGATTGATGGTCATGGTAACGTTACAAGGCGTTAATTGGTGCTGCGTGACCAGGATTCGAGTTGGTAAGTCCTCTTTTATTCTGTAGCATTTTTGGACATTGGCCGATCGCGATGATATGAATTTTAAGTAGATATATAATTTTGAAAAAAAAAAAAACTGACAATGATCATGCTAGGCTAGAAATTTTGAATTTTTGAATTTAGTTGTACTAAGTTTAAAAAGAGTTTGAATTCAATGAATAAATTAATTTATTAATTTAGATTCAGATAAATTTTAGATTTTTGATATTTTTTAAGATCACATTTATTAAGAATTAATAATGGCTGAATTTGCTGAAGTCTTCACAAATCTGTCTCATCAAATGCAGAATATAACTACGGTTTTGGCATCGCAAGGTGTTAAAAATGTCGTTCCCGAATTTGGCGGAAACCCTCAACAGTTTAGAGAATGGGTTAAATCGATTGAAAAATATCGAGTTCTCACACATTTGGACGAGAACACGTGTATCATGCTTGCTTATCAAACGGCAAGGGGGGCAGTTAGTGGCTTTATTGCCAGACATAGAGAAGAACAGCCCGCAGCAACATGGCAAGAACTAAAGAGAGCTCTAGCTATAGCTTTCTCAGACATTAAAGATCCTCATATCGCCCTTACGATGCTAAGGCAAGTCAAACAAAAATCTGGGGAGGGTCTCCAACAATATGCCGAAAGGTTAATTTCGATAGCGGAGGTTGCTTTCGCGAATATCAATGACCCAGTGGTTGGCGCGCAGTTGATTGATTTCTTTGTAATGGGATTAACAAATGATTCCCTTAAAATAACAATTTTAAGAAGAAACCCTGGAAATTTGAATGAAGCGTTAGCCATAGCAACTAACGAAAATACTTTGAGACAAAGAGTAAACATCACACATGCAAAGGAAGACTCGACTAATAGTTCGGGTAGTTCTAATGGTCATGAACCAATGGATGTATCGCACATGCGAAAATCCAAATGTTTTAAATGCGGTAAGCCAGGACATAAGGCTTCAGTATGTAGGAAAGTAAATGAAGTCAGATGTTTTAATTGTAATAAAGAAGGACACATTAGTGTTGATTGTGAATTGGGTAGACCTTCAAAATCTCAAGGGCATGGTCGGTTGTTTGGAAAAGAATTTTCATTTGGACAAAAACATTTAAACTAAATAGCTCTTCTCATGTTGAGGTCAATGAGAAGAGTAATAAAAATAAACTAAGTAAAAGTAAATACAAAATTCAAACATCTGGTAATCCAAATTCGTGCATAATTAAAATTTTTAATCAGTCTTATAGATCTTTAGTTGATACTGGCGCTGAGGTTTCGTTAATGCATAAGAGAGTGTATGACAAACTTAAGGTTAAACCTAAGTTAAGGTCTAAAAACATTGAGTTGCAGTCTGCTAGTGCTACGCCACTGAAAGTTTTGGGATGTGTTAACGTTACATTCAAAATAGCTGGTACAGAGATTAATCAAGAATTTCAAATTGTAGACAATTTAAATAGAAATCTCATCTTAGGTCTCGATTTTATGAAAGAAAATAGAGTTAGAATTTATTTGGACTTAAAGAAAATTAGAGTTAAAGAAAAATTTTATGCTGACTTAGTTGAAGATATTCACATAGCTTCTACAGTGAGAGTAAATAAAAGAATTACAATCAAACCTAGATCTGCTAAACTGTGCTATGGTAAAGTAAGAAATAATCCTGATTTGCCTTCTAATCAAAGTTATGAAGTCATGCAAATTGATAGAGGATTCTTGGTAAATGAACCAGGGTTACAAATAATAAATTCAGTCTCTAATTTAAATAACAAAAGGTTGATTCCAGTACTAATAGTTAATAATTCTGACAAACATCAAACTATTTATAGACATGGTTTAGTTGCAAGAATTTCAAAGGTAGACTCGATGGAAGTTAATACAGTTAAATCATTGATTAAAAATCATAAAGACGATTCAGAGGTTGACTTAAGTGATCTACATGTAGATGATAAATATAGAAGAAAAATTGAGAATTTGATTTTTAAGAATTGTGATCTTTTTGCTAAAAAGGAATCTGATTTGGGTTATACCGATACTATTAAGATGAAAATTAATGTTGGTGATCATGTTCCAATTAAACAAAGGCCATATAGGACACCGTTGAAAAATAGAGAGGTTATTGATGAAGCTGTGGACGAAATGTTAGAAGCTAAGGTTATTCGTCGTTCAAGGTCACCTTGGAGTTTTCCGGTTGTAATTGTTGACAAAAAGGATGGTTCGAAAAGGTTTTGTGTTGATTATCGCAAGTTAAATGAAATCACAGTCAAGAACTCTTTTCCATTACCTTTGATCGATGATGTGTTGGCTTTACTCAATAAATCTAAGTATTTTACAAGCCTTGATCTTAAGAGCGGCTATTGGCAGGTATTAGTTAGTGAGGAAAGTAAACAACTCACCGCCTTCGCATGTCATAAAGGGCTATTCGAGTTCAATAAAATGCCTTTTGGTCTTTCAAATGCACCAAGTATATTCCAAGAATTGATGTCTATAGTATTGCAGGGTATATCAGAATTTGCAGTTGCGTATCTAGATGATATCTTGATATTTAGCAAATCTCTTGACCAACACTTAAAACATATTGATGAAGTTTTCCAAAGATTAAGACAGCATGGTTTAAAATTAAAACTTAAGAAGTGTAGTTTTCTACAATCAGAGACGAATTATCTAGGATTTATAATCGATGAACATGGTATTAAACCTGACCCTAAAAAGGTTGAAGCAATCAGATTCATGCCAACTCCAACGTCTGTGAAAAACTGTCGCCAATTCATTGGTGCAGCTTCTTATTACAGAAAATTCATACCGAACTTCTCCGCAATAGCAGAACCAATAATCAATTTAACCAGAAAACATGCACATTTTAAATGGACTGAACAGTGTCAAAAATCATTTGATTATTTGAAAGAAAGTTTGACTGTAGTCCCTTTGCTAGTCTACCCTGACCCAAATAAAAAGTATACCTTGTATACAGATGCATCAGACACGTGCATTGGTGCAGTTCTTACACAAGAGTGTGATGTTAAAGAATTAAAAAATATTCCAGGTTCTTTTCGCACAACAGTTGAGAAGCCTATTTATTTTCTATCACACAAGTTGAATAAAAGTCAATGCAAGTACTCAGTTATTGAAAAGGAAGCGTATGCAATTTTCTATTCGTTACAAAAATTAGATTACTACTTACACAATGCAGAATTTGTGATTAAAACAGATCACAAACCTTTAAAGTATTTGTTGGAATCTCCAATGCAGAATAAGAAAGTTCAACTTTG
This sequence comes from Mactra quadrangularis, assembly GCA_025267735.1. NCBI lineage: Eukaryota > Metazoa > Mollusca > Bivalvia > Venerida > Mactridae > Mactra > Mactra quadrangularis. The sequence goes on along the minus strand of CM046294.1, from coordinate 34,151,119 downwards.
GGCTCTCAGTATTGCGGGATATAACTGTACTATTGAGTACATTAGAGGGGTTGATAATAATTTTAGTGACCTACTATCTCGAAATGCATTCACGGGTGATAATAATGATAAAGGTCAAGAGCCAATTGAGTGTGATGTTAGTGCAAACACATTCGAGGTAAATATCATAAATTCGAACGAATTTGACCCTAAGCAATATGCATCTTGTGAGATACCCCCAGAAGATAATTTACAAAAGCCTAGTGAAATTATATCCGGCTTAGATTCAGTCAGTGAGCAAGATAAGGACGAATCTATTACGAAAATCAAATCTTTGTTGTTGCGTGGTGATGACTCTAAAGATACAAGACGCTTTATGTTAATTGAAAATCTGGTCTATTATTTGAGTGATCCAGATGGAGAAGCTAGGTTAAGAATATATGTCCCAAAACATTTAAAGAATTTAGTTATTCGGCAATATCACGATGAAAATGGTCACATGGGAGTTCAGAAATGTTACGATTCTATAAGAAACAAATACTACTGGCCTAAATTGTTCAAAGAATTGTATGACTATGTTAGTGCATGCACTTTATGCCAATCTAGGTCGTTACAAAAAGTCAAACAGCCATTACAAGAAACAGATCAGCCACCATACGCTATGGCAAAGTTGAGCTTAGACGTATCTGGCCCATACCCAACTACACTGTCCGGTAATAGATACATAATTTCATTCGTAGATTGGTACAGTGGCTGGCCCGAAGCTTTCAGCACTCCGAATAAAGAAAGTGAAACTGTAGCTCATTTATTACTTGAAGAAATATTCCCACGCTATGGTTGTCCGCTGCAAATAGTCACAGACAATGGTACAGAAAATGTGAACAAAGTTGTCCGAAAAGTAATGCAAAATTTGAATATAAATCATATATTAACTAGCGTATACCATCCTCAATCAAATGCAAAGGTTGAACGTTTTCACCGTACCCTACATGATGTACTATCAAAAAAGGTCATTGAAGATCAGCGTACTTGGGATTTATATTTGAACCAAGCCTTAGCAGCTATCCGATTTAATATTAGTGAATCGTCTAAATTCTCACCGTTCTACCTTCTATATAATAGAGATGTAGTTTTACCAGTTGACAGCTTGTTTAAGTTAAGAAGAAAAATATTATGGTCAAGAACCGCATGAAATTGGTTTGCAGGAACAACATAAAGCTTTTACATTTGTCCGCAGAAACATGAAAAAGGCAAAGCAAAAACAAAAATACTACCATGATAAAAATACAAAATTGACTGATTTTCAGATTGGTGATCCTGTGTTTTACAAAAATAATAGAAAACAAAATAAGTTAGATGTTAAATGGAAATCACACTATAGAATCTTAGAAAAAATTGGTCCTGCTACTTACATAATTAAAAATCAATTAGACAATTCTACTGCCAAAGTTCATGCGGAGTTGCTTAGACTTGCAAACATTGATTGGGATGAAATTGAACCACAAACAATGCATAGGCCTATAAGAAAACAAAATTATGCAATACCACCAGACTCACCCCATGAATCAGATTCTAGTTCTGACTCAGAAATCGACATGCCACTTTCAGAATTAGTTAAGAGATATAGAAAAGAGAGAGACAATTCGGACTCTGAGGATGATATTCCGTTGTTAGAGCTTTCACGCCGACTTAAGGCCCGTAACAACAAAATGACCGATAATTCTGACTTAGACGAGCCAGAATCACCAGTGATGAATAATGATTATGACTTACATTTGACTCAAAGTCAAGATGAAATGGAGATTGACTCCGCAACTGTTGTATATGTGTAATAAGTTATTGATCTATAACTAGTTTATTCTAAGAGACCTCACCAATGTTGTGTCATTGGGTAAATTGGATGGAGTATCTATTTGGGAGCTCCATTATGTTGAGTTATTCCGAGGTGCATTTATCCTCAATTCACTTTTTGTCAGGTCAACTCCTGAGTATTGATTTTCATGTATTTCTTGTTAATTTGTATCGAGGTGCATTTATCCTCACTTCACTTTTTTGTCAGGTCAACTCCTGGATGTTAACTATCATGTTGTTCTGAGGTGCGTTTATTCTCAGAGTATTTCTGTTCAGGTTAAGTCCTGATTATATGAGTTTATGTCGTTTTTATTACAACACATAAATTGAATCTTTGATGAATATATTATATATAGCCACTCATGATGTTTATTAGAATGTATATGGTATGCAATGCTTAAATATAATTGTGTACATTGTCTCTATAAATTTCACTACGTATAAGTATGAATTAAATTTATGTTTGACATTTAGGCAAATTAAATGTCACTGGAATGTTTGGTACATGAAATTGTTTGGTTGTTGTGTCTGAACTGAATAGTACGCTTTAGGTACTACCTAGTTGATGTATTGGATTTATAATTTCAGATGAACCAAAGATGATTTTACTTGTCCTCACATTTTTGTTCATTAGCCAATGTAATGTAAATTCCTTAGTTGTAAAAGACAATGTAATATTTCATAAAGTTAATGAAGTAGTTATGAACGATGCACGATGGTTGATAACGTTTGTACATGACTTAGAACCTTATACATTGTTTATAAATAAAGTAAGACAAGATATATATGAGACTAGAAGTATTATAAATACAATCACTGAGATTTATAAGCATAAAAATATGACAGTTTATAAGGAAACATTTTTGAGTCTTGAAATCGAGCTAAACTTCCTTGAAAATACGTATCAAACTGTTCGACAGAATTTCAATCAGTATTCTAATTTAGGTTCAATAACAAAGAAAAGAAACAAACGTAGCATCTTACCTTTTGTAGGAGAAGCTATGTCTGCAATTTTTGGGACTATATCCGAAAAAGATTTGAATAACATAAATCAGAATGTTAAAACACTTGCGAAAAATCAAGATAAAATTATACATGATTTAAGATTAAGTTTATCTGTGTTAAATTTGACCAAAACACAAGTTTCAGAGAACCGCAGGAGTATAGTAGATATTGTGAAATGTATTAATAAACTTGATGATAAAATCAAAGAGCTAAAAACCCTAACAGATCAAAAGTTTGTAGAGCTAGAAAAGTTCGTACATTCTTATATACAACTTGATTTGATAATTAAGGAAATTACACTTTTTATTCAAAATGCTTTTACTTATCTAAATGACTTAGAAATTGAGTTAAGTTTGTTATCTATGAACCATGTATCTGTTAATACTATATCACCAGACGAATTAAGATTATTATTAATTGAGATCGAAGATCAATTACAATTAAACTATAAACTACCAGATGATCCTAGGACAAATATTTGGTACTTTTATAATGTGTTATCTTGCACTACAGTTTTAATGGATAATAAAATTCAAATTGTACTTGATGTACCTTTATTAAATTCGAAAAATACTTTTGAAATATTTGAAATATTGAATTTGCCAATTCCCTTACAAACCGACCTCGTGCTTGAATATAAACTGGAAGGTGACTATCTCATGATCAGTCAAGATAGGTCAAAATATGCTCTTTTGAGTACAGACGACGGACAATTATGTAAAAATCCCCACGTACAGTTTTGCAATCCCAAGGTTGCAATTCGTCCTTCAAACATGAATAAATATTGTGCAGTTGCTTTGTTCTTGAACAACATAAAGGTTATCACACACAGTTGTCCCAAGGTTATTTCCCAGAAACAGTTACCAATAGCTAAATATATTACGAATGGGATATGGGTTATCATGACAGATGTTAAATTGACATTCACAATAAACTGTGCTGGACAGAATCCAAAGTCAGTACATGTGAACCCGCCGAGTGGGATTATGACATTAAATAACACTTGTGCTGCATCCAATGAACTTTTACATTTACCAATGTATGATAGGAAAAATTTCAATGCCATTGTTAAAGATCCTTTGTTAAACTTGTTGACACTTTTGAATGTTACTAAATTTAAAATTTGGCAAGAGACAGAGAATAGGTTAGGGAATTTAAGTACGTTTGAAATGCCAAACCGATTGAAACATTTGCCAGAAATTCAAGTTGACGATATTTTTGACAGAGTACATGATGATTTTCAGTCCTTGACATTTTCTGATTTGAATAGTAGCCATACACATGTTATTACGTATGTTGTTCTAGTCATGGTTATTGTCAGTACATTCGTTTTCATTATTTTTAAATGTAGACGTAGATATTTGAACTTTAAAAAATTGGCTAATGTTCAAGATGTTGCGGATACGGAGAGGACAATAGAGCTGGAGATGGTCCAAGTTAAAAGTTGAACAATGACAATCAGAATAATTATAAATGAAATGAAAATGTCATCTCAAAATATTAATCATTACATCATAGATTACGACAAAGCTCTACAGAGACGAATAAATCAATAAAATAATTAATCAATTAGGAGAGCTGCACGTCCTCAAGACGTGTGGACAATAGAATAATACTTTATAAGAATAAATTAATAATTGGTTAATAGGGAGAGCTGCACGTCCTCAAGACGTGTGGACAATAGAATATTACGTAGTATTATATAAAAGAAGTGGATATTTAAAAGAAAATGGAAGAAGAACTGTTTACAGCAGACGAATTAAAATTAGTATTTGGAGAGAAAGCAAAATTCGCTGTAAGAGGAGTTCAAAAAGTTGTGAAAAAGAAAACTCCCATAGCAACTACAACTTACTCAGAAATGGAGACTTATACAGAGATGACGGATGAAAACAATGATGTCAACATAATACCTAAATTACAATTCGAATCACAGCCAGGACCATCTACAAGAACTACTATTAAGCCAAGAGAATGTTTATGGAAATCGTGGCATAAACCTGAAGACCAACCAAAGTACGAATGAAGAATGTCAGAACTTGACTTTAGTTTTAATTTGTTTTTTTTTATGTGTTGTGTTTGAGTGAATGTATTCTGGATAACTTTTAGTGAACAATTATGCTGAAGTGACTCTTAAAGAGACGCAGTATTGACATTTTTATGACAATTGATGTTTAAATCATTTTTGTGTATTTTACCATTGCATGTTAATTACGCGATTGATTGCATGAAGTTTTATGTTTTGATGACTTATGTCTATTGATTAATTAGTCTTTGAACTTGTTTGTTTTGAAATTGTTTTACTCGTATTTGAATTTGTTTGCTATCAATTTTGGTTTATTTTATTCTTGTTAGAATAAGAAATAAAACGCGTAATATTTGATGTTAGAAAGGTTAACTAATCATCTTATGTAAGGGAGGTATGTAACGTAATTGCTTTTGGGAATTAAGAATTTTGTGATGATTAGTTAACGCTTTCCATAGTCGGACATACCTTTCACACAGCCAGAATGCACGATAAGTTAAATTGGCACAGCCTCAAGTATTTTTGGCAAAAGTTAAATGTTAAATTATTTGTTCACCGAGATTCTGGTGACAAGTAGGCATGCTATAGCATTGACCTACTGGGATAGATTGCAGACATTATGAGGTGCCAATCCTTTGTCTCTCTAAATGTCAACCTGTTTACACGAAGAATTATGCACGTGTTATATAGCGCATGATTCTGATCACGTAGGTTATAGACATAAAGGATGTGGAATCCCTTTGTTCCATCAAAGGTCAACTTGTTTTGCTCACCGACTTTTGCAGGTGTTGCATCGTCCTAGTGAACGAATTTCATAATGTGATGCAATCTTTTGTTCCCGTCATGATTGGACTACATGTTAAAATTTCATCATTTTTATAATTGGAAAGTGCGAGGCTGGGTGAAGGACATGACGACATTTCTTTGTTCATTTATACTATAAAGGTCGTGCGCCGTTTTGAATAGACAGAAGAGCCGAGACAAGGGCTTAGGCAGAGGTTTGAGTAGGAGCTTGAGTTAAGATCGAGATTGAGATGTAGATTTGGTTAGACTAGAGATTAGATTGGAGTTTGAAGATTGATTTTTAGATTTTTATGTAGAGTTTTTTGTCAGACTTAAATTTTCAAATTATGCTAAGAATTAAAAGACAACTCGAGTAACGAACTTGTGTTATAAACAATTTTAATAAACCACTATACGATCAGAAGAAGTTTTGAGTTGAGTTTGTTTTGGATTGATGGTCATGGTAACGTTACAGATCGTTAAGGCAATGAGTGATGTTTCAAAATTTACGGACTAAAAACGAAACATCACTCAATGCCTAAACGATCATATATTTGTTTACTTTAACACCGGTAGTTTCAAAATAGCGTCTAAATATGTCCGAGATTATTCGCAATGAATGGCCGAGGAGTTCCGAATGTATCGTTACGGAACGTTTTGTAACGTTCGCGGTAACTGAACGCAGGGCTGACTTTTAGATTAACGCATAAAGATTAAATTCTATGTATATGTGTATTGAAAATGTTAAAGCAAACACTGTCAGCATCAATTGTATACTTTTGAAACGACTCATCTTGAATATTGCATTAAAATATCGTTAAATTATTTTATTGCACTATAGTATGATGTTATTGAAGTTGAATAATTATAACATTATAATTATATATAGATACGTTTAAATGTGTCGAGTATCCTTTCTCCCTTGTGATTTAGAATCGAATGTAATTCAAAGTAACTTGCCGTTATAGCTTAATTTTATTATGTCATAGTTTAGAGACAGTAAATGATCTTGACATATTTTTTCTATTGTTAGACAACTGTCAGTAAGTCTAAGACATATTGTGATGTAAATTATGTACTCTATATTAAAATGAACTCTTTACATACTACCTTCTCGAAATAGCTTTGAATATAGTGTTGACACGTCTGATGTAATGTCAAATATTGTTTTTATTTGCCTACAATGTCGTTGATGCACATTGTGATAACTTTTATCATATATTCTGTCGTTATCAAGTTGGTTTGGGTTTATGAATGATTTGAAATGTAACATTATTGTTTGACCGAGCCGAATACCTGAGCCAAAGACATTTATTATCAGTTTAAGATTAAGTAGGCGACGATACATCTAATCATTGTCGTACAAATGAACTACGATTATTTGAAATATTGTTATAAATTAAGATGTTGACGTTACTGATTTGATAAAATAAAGTTATTATGTCAAAGTTTTGTAAAGTTATTAAATAGTTAGTTTGATATCTACTCCGTCATTTGTTATAACTTTCTTGGTAATATTGTTCTTTGTCTTTGCCTAAACTATGCGTACTTTTAATGGCAATTATAGTCATCTATTTCGCTAAGTATGCATTCATTTAACTCTGATACTATTTGACAAGCATTTATTTACGTAAATGTACGTCTTGACAATTGTACGTCTGTACGTATTCATATCTAGAAGGTTACTGTCAAGAATTCTATTAAGATAGTGATTTATGTCAATGATGAGAATTGTCTGCAAATTACATGTTGATTGAAAAGTACAATATTGAATTTACATATAACCGAATCAGTTTGGTATATTATCTACTATAACAGTTATCATTTTTGTTGACGAAGATAAATTAGCAGAAAGATAGCAATCTTTCAGAGATATTAAACGCAGTAATCTTATTCCATGGTATAACCAATCATAACAAAACTAATATACTATGTTTATCCAACCTAATTTCTTTGATCTATGATCATTTGAATCATATTCATATAACTACTAACTAGATGTAGACTATGACATATAGGTACATGTTTAATAAGTTATATAATAGATAACAATATAGTAGAATAACATATATGTCATTTTGATATCATTTCTACAAGTAAACAGAATACCAAGTCTCGATTCCTAAATAAGTACACTGCATTACTTCAGGTACAGTACATATATAATACCAGTTCAGAGTTTTACTAAATACAACGGGATAAACTATATATAATGTGACATCAGAATAGATTTCATCTCTGCTACGTCATTGAACTATACTGAAATGACAATACTGTACCCGGTGGCATTTAACCTAGATATCTACAAAAACATAGTTTGCGTGTCATGTAACTTTTATAAAAAAATGCTTACCAGAAAATAGTTTCTGTTTCAATATACATTGCTTTATCATTTGTAATACTATTACACAGTAAAAGTAATTATAATCATATGGCAATTTATGTAGCATCTATTTCGACATATTTAATTATTATCCACTTTGTCCAACACACTTAGATTAATCAGCACTGTCAGACATATATTTCTTTGATGTAATTTAATTGGAAGATATATTATTTCAAACAAGACCTTTGGTGATTTATCGTCTATGCGACTTGCTTTCATCTAAGCTGAGATTAGATTCCACAAGACAAATTGGTCTGTGATTTAAATATTACTTATCACTTTTGAATATGGATATTGTATACATATAAGTGCGATTAGTTAATAAATATCATTGGTTGTTATTTATTTTCTTGCCCCACTAAACCCTAATTAACATGTATGCACAATGTTTTATAAGCTGAAAGAATTTAACAAGTATTACAATACCATTATCATATAGTCTAAATGAAAACTGTTCGTCACACTCAGTATAGAGAAAGTGAAGTATCGTGTTGGTTGGCGTTTTTAAAGTGATCAATCTTTTACGTATAAATCTTAGAGTGATCAATCTTGTTTGAAAGCCATTCAATTAAAAGAAAAACAAACAGGTTTTAATACAGTGTTTTGATACAGTGAAGATTAATTCATTATATGTTGATGAATTAATACCATGAGAACTCTACATTATTGTTTATAAAGCAAATTTATTGTCTGGAAAATGATTGCACACATGGACCATCTCATTATGTATTGGTACTTCATTTCTAAAATTTAAAACATCTTTAGAAAACATTTTTTTAAGTTCCATGCTGTTCCTACTATGGGAATTTGCTGAGTTAATTATGTACACATTTCTAACTAACAGATGAATGAGTTTGTTGCAAATATACATTGTCATGAATATCGCAATAGTTATCATTGATTTTGATGAAGGCACAAAGGATTATATTAGATCTACTCTGAGGTTTAGTTAAGAAAACTGTAAATGGTATTTTTGTTGCCTTGAGTTACTCATTAAATGTTAATTTTTCGTGAAGCTATTTGTATGCTTGGCAAGTATATAATACATATTGTTAAAAAATTCTTACAGCACATTTAACATAGTAATGAAGGAGAAATGTAAAATTAAACATCTTAACATCTAATAATCTGCCAGAAATAAAAAATGAAAATTATTTTATGTTTGGTAGCATGCTATTCAAGCTTAAGATGTCATTGCCAAATTTCAACGTTTTAATGCAAAATATCTCAAGAAATTCACACTTCTTGTATGTTACAATTGTTTGTTACAGAAACTGTACAGGAGACATAGATCTATCTTGTATAGTAGAATATGTAAGCAAGCTGCACAATAGTTGTTAAATGGCTGCCATATTCTGTATGTTAGCAGCATTCATTTGTTTTATTTGGATTTAGAGAAATTATGTAGAAATGTAGTAGAAATAAAACAGAAATCGAGACAAATAAACAAACCTGAAGTTTAACATTGCCACTTCAATCTTTGAGTAGACATCATAAGAATTGCTTACACATATATATGTACATGTATAGATAAATCTGAATGTATAAGAACTTATAATAACTTCACCTGTCTGCCAAATGATATATTACTGAATGCAATCTCCGATACAAATATTGCTCTTATCATAAATTATTGTCTAAGCTCGATAACATCTTGTGATCGTCGCAATTTCTTCATATGTTATGAGACGCCTTCACTGAAACATATTTGATGTCTGATTAATACATACCTTTTCTACAGTCATATCTAAACAGTTCCTGTCTATACAGAAAACCTCATTTAATGTTGACAATGAGATGTAACAACACTTCAGAACGTTTGAGTTAAGCGAGGTCTTGTCTAAACGCTTAACTAACCAGTCGTTTGTCATATATTGGAATGTAGGCCCTGTATCATTTGGTAATTACAATAAATTGAATTATATTTTATTGTTTCATCAATATTTTAAGAATGTTGGCCTATTGGTACTTTGGAGAGAAGTAAATACTCTATCGCCCGTAAAACTAAACAAGATTGTGTTCTAAATTTAAAGACCCAAATCATTTGGTAATTAATACACTTATTTATTATCATTTTATTTAGTTGTTATAATATCGTCTAACGATTCATCTATAAAATCTAAATCTTATGTTTTAATCTTGAATCCCGAAGAGCGATAACGTCTTAAACACTGACAAATTGTTTATCATGGAGTTTGATTTTTACAAGAAAATGAGAGATTGTGCTATCTAAATTGCTTTCTATCACTTGTTCGTCGGTGCGGGTTTTGACGTTTGAGTTTGTTGTGCAGTTAGTGTTTTTTTAAAGTCTTATATCTTCAACATTGTCCAATATATTTATTTAAGAAATTGAGTAATAATTATTTGTTACCTATCATGCACATATTTATTTATTTATTTATTGGAGTTAATGCCGTATCAACACAATTTAGGTCATTTCACGGCGTCCAGCGCACCTAACCTAGCTTTCCTGGACCATTGTCTATAACCAGTACTCACCTACCCTTCCACAAGGCCGGAAACTTCTCCATATTATCTAATCAATGGGTCATGAACATATGAGTATTTTTTAAACTGAAATATTTTCAGCACTCATCAAGATATTTGAATAGTTGTTGGTATGCTTATTTATATATTCTACATCTACATGACTATTAAGAGCCATAACTCTAAGGTATTCCCATGAAATACTAAGCCCATATACAACATGTTTAGGGTCTTGTCCTCGTCTTTTATATGGAAAAACATTATAACAGTAAGACAACTTGAAAGGTATCTATTAATTTCTTTGGTCTTAAATATTAATCCAAGAGAAATTCTCTAAAATGACATTCTTCAAATTGTCCTTAAACATAGTACTTATGTACTTTGCTAGAATCATCAATGTTCAGAAGTTGAGAGTTATGGAAGATAAATACAATATTGTATACTATATCAAATGACATGTTTATTGACTATGATGATATACATTATGCTATGATGTAAATAGAAATTCATTTTCAGAATGACAATATTAAATATAACAAATACTTAATTGAATATTAATCGTGTGTTCAGTAAATGACAAAAGTACTATACCCCCAGAGACTCTTGGTATGTCAATATGACTTTGCGTTTTGTTTATGGCATAGATAAACAAAGAAATTCAATATAATATGTGCCATTGTTCATTCGACAGTAACATGCTTGTACAAATTTTATTCAGGGTTTTCTATTAAAGCTCAGACAAGATTGCAAGCCTGTTACCATTTTCATACTAAAACATTGGACACTTTCATGACTCCAGAATTGTGTTAATTCTTTTTATTCAATAGGTACACTATTCCAACTGAGTACCTACATGATTTGTAAGCTATTTCTCCATAATGAGTTATATAGAAAGTATATCTCTTATAATAATACATATTCTAATGATATTGTTTAATGATGTTATAACAATTGTTATCGGATTTTTTCAATGATTTTTGTATTCTAGGCAAACGCTCTTGGGGATATTCGAACGGATCAAACTTTGCTCTGTTACTTACTTAACAGTATAAAACTCTAAAACTATATTATTTCAGAATCATTTGTAATGTAGAGATTAGTTCTAAATTACAATATCCATTGATTTACGTACCGTGATGATTTTATGTCATGGTCTTATTACAGGTAATGTTTTGTCATTAGATATTATAGTTTCGTGTCCGTCAGCAAAATTATTTCAGTAAGTCATTCAAATACACACTGTTTCTCTATTTTCATACTAAATACGTTGGAAGATTCATTCTTTGAAATGTGTCTGTCTAGTGAAGAAGTACTGAATGTAATCTCCGGTAAAATGCCAATATTATCACTCATCAAAAATATCTGCCTGTCTGGAAACACATTTTGGTTTTGGATATTTTTTATCTTAGACGTCTGTCATTGTAACTTAGACACATTTTGATGTCTACCATTACTTATCAAGTAAAGTAAATCGTTTTATCTAAACATTTTATGTCTATAGAGAAAATTGTATTCTGGTGAAAATTAGGATAGGTAAAATTGATGTTATATAATATCGTTAGAGTCACGTGATGTCTGAACATTTTTTATATAAAGTTATATTTTGATATACAGTTGAATAACCATGGCGATAAATTTTGACTATACTTTAAAAGGTACTCATTCACAGTTTTCAACTTAAATATCAACTTTTTCTTAAACTATCAAAATTGTATGGAAACATTTTGGAAGCAGAAAAGTAGTGTTCTGATAATGAAATTTAAGTGCAAGTTGACATGTAACTTCAAATAATGGTATTTCATGTAGTAAACATCTTCCCCGTATGTCACGGTATAGGCAATTTCAGTGCATTTTTGTGACTTTTATTGTATACTTCTCGCAACCTATAGGTCAGTTTGCCTTTTAATATAAAGAAATAATGTTTTGACACTATTACAGACACTGAATGATAATCTTAAATTACAAAACAAAATAACCAAATCTGTGAACTAGTACCTTTAATATATTTAAAATTATCTCATTATAATTTAAGATATAGTTCTTTCATATTCTACACATCTTGTTTGTTTATTGATAATAATGATTAATATGGTCTTTAAAACAAATAAAGTTCAAAAATATTCTCTGTAATCTGACGAATAATTGAACTTTATTTTCAAGGAAATACAATAAATTGTCATAGTAAACTTAAATGTAAAATGTAATTACATTTTATAGTCTAAGTTTCATGCTTACGCATGTTCACCGACTTTACAGCAATTACCCCTGGTCACTGGGCTACTGGTATCTATCTATCAATCTCCCAGGGGAGTCTTTTTACTCCGCTTATTAGTGCAGCCGACAAATTGGCGCAGCGGAAATATACCACCCTCGCAGGTACCCATTTACACCTGGGTGGAGTGAAGCAATCGCAGGTAAATTTCTTGCTCAAGGAAATTAGCAGTGCCGCTGGTGGGAAACTTCTTTCAGAGGCCCCAAAAACGATGTTAAATACAAATTGCCAGTCCAAAAGGTAAACGTTCTTTATTTACATATAATAGAAGAAGTTGTTATCGTAATTACCAGTTTTCTAGATGGTATTGAAGTACGTTATGTGTCAAATAGTTGGAAAATTATATAAAGCTATGTTTAAAATGCTTGTAAGAAATTGCACAAGTCATTTTTTGCTCTTACCATGTCTATGCTGGTTTAAGCATGTAATAACAGTGCTAGATTAATCACCACTTATCAGCTTACACTTAGCGTACTCAAGTTTAATGTTTGATATAACGGTATCATGTTTGATATAACGGTACCATGTTTGATATAACGGTATCATGTTTGATATAACGGTATCATGTTTGATATAACGGTATCATGTTTGATATAACGGTACCATGTTTGATATAACGGTATCATGTTTGATATAACGGTACCATGTTTGATATAACGGTACCATGTTTGATATAACGGTACCATGTTTGATATAACGGTATCATGTTTGATACAACGGTACCATGTTTGATATAACGGTACCATGTTTGATGTAACGGTACCATGTTTGATACAACGGTACCATGTTTAATGTAACGGTACCATGTTTGATATAACGGTACCATGTTTGATATAACGGTACCATGTTTGATATAACGGTACCATGTTTGATATAACGGTACCATGTTTGATATAACGGTATCATGTTTGATATAACGGTACCATGTTTGATATCTATTTACAACTGTTAACATTACAGCATTGTTGAATATTTCTTTGTTCATTCAATACTTGTTCAAATACATGATCAAATTAATAAACTTCGAATGACGCATACACGTTTTGTTAATTTGTGCTGGAATGATCTTTATACTGCAATTTAATAGTTGGTAAACCTTCTACCAAGCGAAATTGTTTCCTACTAACTAATTGCATCTTATTCATGTCGGATTTTAATGAGCAAGAACAATTTATATGACTTGCATTCCAATATATGTCATAAAAGTCTGGCTCATATTATCTTAACGAAAGTGTATGGTTTTTATATCTAGTAGAAATGAAGTACAAATCATTACAAAAATAGACTTTTATTGACAGTTTTATAGGTTCTGAAATTATCTGTCTGATATACGTAGTAAGGATCTCAAGATTGAATGCTGAATTAAATAACGTCGTAAAGCTAAGTCATAATAATCCAATTTTTTATTAGCTCGCTTGTCATGTTGTAACAGAGTGAGTTTTTGTGATTGCCTCTTGTCAGTCGTCTATCCGTTCGTCCATCAACATTTGTGAACACTCTAATGGTCGCATTTTTGCGTAAATTGCCATCAAACTTAGGAGGATGCTCGTTTAGAAAATTGCTTGCATGATTTTGCACATACACTGGGGTCCAAAAGTTTCTTTACACATTTTAAATTTTGATGTTGTTGGAAAATATTTCCATGTATTTAAAATGTCGTTAATAGTTTCACAACTAATGTGCAGTTTACCATTAATTGTCAATTAAATTCGTTAGGGCATTAAAATTATTAAAATATACAATAAAAATATAAAACATAATGTGTCAGGAATAATTTTGCCATTATAGAAATAGAATAATAATATGAAAAAAAATCATGTGTAAAGAAACTTTTGGATCCCAATGTATTTCACATCAGGTCAAAACCTAGGTCCAACAGCCCAAATATGGAAAAACCTTGTGAACGATGTACCCCATTACTACTGTATTGTCTAAGATGCTATATTCCACGGCATTTATTTTGCTATACGGTACGATAATTCCATTTGCTTAAATTAGATTTTTTGGATAATGTGTAATCATTTGATTAAAAGTAGCATCCAAAGCCAAACACGCGTACATACAGAGTTTGAAGTGAGACGAATGTTTTCTCTAAACTATATTAAAGAGCATTCAAAAAATATATGCCTTTTTACCAATTTTCAAGTAATCTATTTACTAGATTTATTATCATCAGTTACCCTTAACTTATGTTTAACACTTTCCACATATAATATTCAACAATATGTTGACTTGTTTATCCACCTATATTAATATTAAACCAATCTATATAAAAGGAAAACAATGTATAACTATCACCCCGAATGTATACTACAATTTTATATACATGTATTAAACTTATTTACTAAATTATCCCTGAATGATTCAGCGTTACACGTATCATGCTGAACCATATAGTCTTGTTGTAAATTGGTTATCACACTAAAATAGCATAATAATTCTTCTGGAAAATATTTCTAGATTGAATCGTCACCTAATGTAGCAACCAGAAAGACGAAAGACTTTAATGTTTCAGAATTCAATGAACCGTACACTTCTTTGTGTTCCTTTACTTATGAACTAAATATCACAATTTATTTATTTTACCTAATATGTTGTTATTAAATATTGATGTAGCTTCAAGTTTAAAACTTACATAGGAGCTATAATATTAATGCACAATATCTGAAACCAATTCAAAGCAGAGAAGATAAACACAGGTTATGAAAGGTTAATTAAATGTGTTTACATACGTGTGTTATGTTCCTTTTTAATGAATTTATAGAAGATAAAGTAGATATTACAATAGTTGTCACTAATCAACACAATGTGAAAACTATACAAATCAATAGAATCTTATGTTTATAATATTCTTTTGAAGATAATTCAACCAGACAGGATTCAATTTCGTATACAGATTATTACTGAAACCAAGGTCTCGGATCGATGGTTTATAAATATCATATTCTGAATTATAAACGAGTAGATCTAAATCAATTAATATACTTGTGCAATTTCTTGAAACATTTTGTTTTTGGACGGAAAACAATCCTGATTACTCCAAGAGTAGTACATTATATATCTACTCCATATTTTCCATTGTGCAAAGAAATTAATATCAACAACAAAGTGTACTTGTTACATACATTTAGCATCATTCAGTGCAATGTTGACTTACCTATCGCAACAATGGCCATTCTTTGGTTTGTGCTGTTAAACAAAATGATTACGTAAATTTGTTAACCAGACTTCATTCTGATGAATTCTTTGTTCACGAAAGTCGGCGAAATATGAAATAATTTCACTGTCGATTTTTACTATCGATATTACATGTTTAGACTGTATTGATGGCTTAAATACTTTACAATGATGGTCAAAGTAAATACGTAATGTTTCGGACTCTAGCGCGCAGCTGTATGTTTACTGTAAATTATTCATTTTTAAACCATACATATAACATTATATTATTTAGATTGTATAGTAATTTGATTTAGCAAACAAAGATACATATTAAAGAGTTTTTAAGCAGACAATGATATTGGTAAGAATCATTTCAAAACATATTTTGAAATGAACGTTATCTATGAGAAATTAATCTAGACTAACGAAGGACAACATAATGATATTGTTTATCTAATGTTGGAAATAGCAAAGTCAACATATTAAGTGACTTATCAAGTCAACTTGATTAAGCATCCTTAACAACACAGTAGAAAAATACAAAATGAATGAATTCATATAGGACAACTTTCTCCACTCTTAATATTTGCTAGTATCTTAATTGTACTGGTTTGCCCTTCATGTCATAATTATATAAATTGCGATATCCTTAAATGTTCAACCACTTATATTTAAATATTTAATGTAAAGCATGTTTTAGTTCAGAGATAAAAGAAATCCAATTAGATATGTTTTCTTGACGATAAAACTACAAGATGTGTTCTAGACAAGGTTAAGTCAGTTGTCAGGATGTGTTAATGTTAGAATTCTTACATCTCAGTCTCTCAGACACTATATAAATATTATTTTATTGTGATTAATGACCGTCGGCACTCAATGTAACTTCAGAAGAAAAAATGAAATCAATACAAAAACTATGACCAGATCTCTTTGTTTCCAGGGGAATTCTTTGAAACAAACCATACTATGTGAACAAGTATAGATGGTTTATTTAAGTACTTTTTGGTTTACGCAGTAAAAAGGTTTAAATAATACAGCATACATAATAATACAGACAAAGATGTATTTATACTTATTAGACGTTTGAAAACAAATATATTTGATAGTTTTACAAAACTGTACGGAATTAAAGCAGACTTTTGTCTGACAAAAGATATCGCCCGAGTAAACAAATTTTCGACAACATTTGATTTTTGTCCTCATTTATAGGCAACGCCCATTATGATTTCAATGGTTGTTGCACGCGACACACTGTCTAAACAAAGATAACATTTGTGCCAAATTATTTTAAAATCAGTCAATGGTGGGGTATATTAACTCGTGGCACGGTTCAGTTTTGACCCTGGAAACACAAATTGAAAAAAATGGAGGTTTAGTAAACAATGCTACAAATATCTAATTTTTAGACCTTGTGGAAGATTATTAGGATTTTTCACTACTATTGAGCTTATACCTATTTTTTGATCCCAGATGACCTATATTTAAACTTGGGCTAGACATCATCAAAACAACTTTTTGACAAATTTCCAGAATATTTCAGGTGAAAATTTAATGGTTTTTCATATTTGGGCTTCCTGACTTAGTTATTGGCAGCCTGCGACCCACACTTGAACTTGACGTAGATTTCATAAAGATTAACATTCTAACTAAGGTTAAGGAAGATCAGTTAGAAAATGTGACCCCAAGAGTGTTAACAGACATTTTCAATGCTTTGACAGACTGGCCTCCTGTAGTTTTCTTAGAGATAAACACATTCACCAAGTTTTATGAATTTTATGAAGATCAGCTAGAAAATGTGACCTCTAAGGTGTTAACATTTATATTCAATAATTTGACCAACTGACTTAGTTTTGGGCTGCAAATGACCCACCTTTTAAAGCCGATTTAAGACTAAGAGAGAAAAACATTCTGAAGTTTCATGAAGATAAAGTATAAGATTTGACCTCTAGAGTGTTAACAGACATTTTAATGAGTGACCAAGTGACATAGTTTTAAGCTTTACATGAAGCATTTTCAAATCAAATCTAGATGTTACAAAGGAAAAAATTCCTACTAAGTTCTATGGTAATCAATTAGAAAATGTGACTTCTAAAGCGTTAACAAGGTTTCTGATATAGTGACCAATTTTTATCCAAGATGACCCATTATCGAACTCGAATAATAAATATTTTATTGTGAGTTACATTGTGACCAAGTTTTATTGACCTTGGTTCTAAAATGTTACCTCTAGAGTGTGAACTAATTGTGAACATTGTTTGATTGATGGACCACAGACGGACGGAGAAAAGTGCGATCACAATACCCACTCAGTCACTATGTTAGTAGTCGAAATATTTCTTTTTTTAACCAATAGACCCTAGGTTTATCGTTAACATTTATGCATATTTATTCTACAACACCTGTATGCATCCCTAAAATAACAAACAAAACGCTTCTATTAAGATGTCATTGAAAGTCATCAACTCTAACCAGGATTCCGATCGGACGAATCGTTTAAACCTTTCATTTTCAAGGACAGTATTAAACTCTTTGCAACGGCTATTTATTTTCCTTTGTTGAAAGGCTAACGCGCTAGAGTAGCAATGCGTGAATAGCCAATGTAAGTAAGTTTACTGAGCCGCACAACATATCGTAGTAATATGCAATGTGGTCCCCGCAGAAAATAAACCAATTTTCAGGTGTCTGAGTTAAGTAATTTTTGCGCTCGTCACAGATGATGATATGTTTGAATTGCTATTTATATATTGTCGGATCTATTTGCGGTTATAACTAAGGATTGATACAGACTATTACAGTTATCACAGTAGTTGTATTTGTTTGGTCTGTTAGCCTCAAGGACATTTAAAACTACCTCTAAAACAATATCCGTTAAAGCATGCATACGTATACGTGCAATACTTGACGTACCACATTTTTGCATTGTATATGAAGGAATCCTTTTAAAAGTAAATTGCTAGGATATTAAAAGACAAAAAATATAATTTAGTGTATTTGTTTAAATTATGGACTTCATTTGATTACTGTTTTATAACAACCATTGTTTGCAAAATACGCATTGAATGTACTTTATACAAGTGACAATGGTATTATTATAAAACACATCGAAAGTCACCTTTATAATTACGCACATGTCAATGAAAAATGTTAACAATAATTCACTACATCAAAACAGTGTATTTTAATTTCTCTTTTGTATCTTTAACAATGACAATCGTTGTATAATGGTCCTAGTTTTACAAACAAAAACCTTACTGCACAAGTTAAACACGTATAACGTCGGAAGCGTATGACGTTAGTTACTCCTAGAATCATAGTGATTCATACGTAGGTAGGAATTCCTTTTATTGCACAGTTTAATGTTGAGACCATTTGCGCATGTAAAGAAGCATTGACAAGTGTAAATAATGACATGTGAAGCTTTGCAACCGATGTTTTGAAATGATTCTTAATATAATGCGAATAATTATATCAAAACAATTATATCGTTTGATGTTTTCCCTTTCTAAACTGTCAGAAATTTGAAATCAAAGTGTCTGGATGTTAAGAAAGGAACGACATTTAATGTAGATGGTGATAAATATAAGACATACTATTCCAAGGCAACAACAATCAGCGTTTGTGTGTTTGTTGGGTTTAACGCCGTAGCAGCACATTGTATAGGTCAGTCAACATATTCACTCCTCTTGGAAAGGCTAAATCTCTGGATTTTGCTGTTAACCAACTACTAAGCGCATACTTTAGCCAGTGACTGACAACTACTCTAAATGATTAAATCATTGGTAGGAGGGAGAATGGCCGTAGAAATAATTTCATGATCAAGCTTAACGAAAGTATGCCCCGTCCGGGAATCAAACCCACAACCCCTCGATTAGTAGACTTGCGTGCTACCAACTGAGCTGATTTTTGTACATACAATGTACATGTTGCTACACTGTTAACTAACCATGTTTATGCTGAAGGCCCACTTCTTGAAATTTCATTAAAATACACTGTTTTGTCATTTGGAAAAATAATGTTTGTAAACGTGAGACAAATAAGTTAATTCATAAGGAGTGAAACTCTTGAGTAACTTGCCTGTTTTAGTCACTATTATATAGTATAGGACACCTTAAAGAGTTTAAAACAATAAATATCTTTTCTTGAAAGAACAAAAAATGGTGGTTTTTTTTTCAACTTTTAAATAAATGAAGAACAAGCTCATAAAAAGTTTTAAGTCGATAATTCTGAGCATATTAATGCTTCAGTTTCGCATATGCATGTTTCAGGTTCGTATTTATATTGATACCTTTGTATCGTAAACATAAAAGCAATTATTGTAATTAACTTACAAGGATACTTATGGGACACATTCAAGACAAGGTTAAGTGAGATGTCTTGACTTGTTAATGTTACAGAACTTATATCACAGACTCAATATAAATATATCATTTTATTGTGATTAATGACTGTCTGAATGATATGTATTTTATAGAGACAAAGAAGTAAAAATATAATAAAATTATAGCCAGAGATTATAGCGTGATGTAATTGTTCAAACTATTCAAACATTACAAAGAACTTAAAGAAATGGTAATAATCATTCATTACAATAATCTTTAAAAACATATAACAAGAGGGCCATGATGGCCCTTTATCGTTCACCTAAATACCACTGTTTATTCATGAATCAGAGTAAAATAAAAATACAAACATGTTTGTGTTCGACAGCATGATCGTTTTGGTGGTGGAGGCGTTATGGTGTGGGGCGGTATAATGGGTGGACAGACGACCCGACTTATTAATATCCGCGGCAACTTAAACGCCCAGAGATACATTGACGAAGTCTTGAATGCCGAAGCCATTCCATTTATGCAAAGGAACGCCTGTAGCGCCGGGAAATGTCGCATCGCCGGGAAACGTCATAATCTACGGAAAATGTCGCACCGTCGCCGGGAAATGTCGCAATCTGCTGAAAACGTCGTAAACCCCACTGCCGGCATATGTCGCATTGTTGACGGGAAATGTCGCAAAACAATTCGCTGCCGGTATATGTCGCAACATCGACGGGAAATGTCGCAATTATTATAAATGTCGATCATGTCGAATCGTAGTAGAAGCTTTGTTGGGTCTTCATAGGCGTAGTAGGGTCGAGGTAGTGTCTGTATGATCGGGGAACATTACGCTCCTAACACGCTTATTTTGGACATATTCAAAACAAGTGTAGTAGGATCGTAGCAAACAAGAATCAGGGTAGAAGCGTATAAGGAGCGTGGTAGACGCAGCACAATTGTACCAGCAGCGGGGAATGTTGGTGGTGAGGTCTTTTTTATAAATTAAGTACAATTCAATTGATTGTAGTAAAAGCGTATACCAGTAACATCGTCGTACAGTCTTGTGCAGTTTGTTTCAAAGCATTAATATTAGAATGTTAAAATGTAGCATCATTTGTAATGACGATCATTTGTACAGCTTTTTACATCTAACTGGTTAAACATCCCTGTAAATGAAAAAAATTACGCAAGCTCAATTTCCATTTAAATTTGTTTTTTTGTTAAAACAAAGACAGATAAATAATCACTTATACGTGTTTCATGTCGAAAAATAAAGTAAAATACGTTTCAGAAACCCAAAAGATATGCACATCATCGCTTAACCATACTAAAAGCATAGTAGAATCCTAGTATGATCAGCACCTGTACAGTCGTCTAGAACGTCGTAGCGTCGTATTATGATCTTGAATGTCGTAGTAGAGGCGTACCGTAAACGCAATAAACTCAGTAGATGGACAGCTGAAGTCTGTGTAACATCGTAGTAGAAGCTGGGTAGCAGCGTATAAGACATAGTCTTCCCCGCCCCCCCCCCCCACTAAAAGTGCCGGACTTTTCAACCTTGATGACAAACACTTATAACGTTTTATATCATAATTTCCATTTAAAACCATATTTTTACATAAAATTAAAGCACAACATCTATTTCAAGTAGATACTCTTTGACTTTGCAAGCATATTAGTGTATCTGGTTGAAAAAAAGGTTATTTACTGCTCACGTCCCTCTAACCAGAAAGCCACACCTCCTCTAATCTGAAGTCCTGGATCCGCTACTTATGATTTCCCAAATTCAATCAAACAAAAAGTCCACATCACACAATCAATAAACATTTTACAAACATTTAAACCAACGAGTTTACATTTTAATTCAATAAAAATCGTTATAATCGCACATAAATTCAAAATCATCAAAATGCAATATTAATCATTATTGCGACATTTCCAGTCGATGTTACGACATATACCGGCAGCAATTTTTTTTGCGACATTTCCCGTCAACAATGCGACATATACCGGCAGTGGGGTTTACGACGTTTTCAGCAGATTGCGACATTTCCCGGCGACGGTGCGACATTTTCCGTAGATTATGACGTTTTCCGGCGATGCGACATTTCCCGGCGCTACAACGCCCTAGTTGTGTTTCAACATGACAACGCCCGTCCTCACACCGCGAGGATTACACGCGCTCGCTTAGCTGCAGCCAACGTTAACACCATGCAATGGCCAGCAAAGTCTCCAGGTATGAACCCCATAGAGCATATCTGGGATGCGCTTGGCAGAAATGTTCGGCAAAATCACAACCCACAAAACATCCACGAGCTGACAAATGTGTTGATAGCAGAATGGAACAACGTTTCGAATAACCTTGTTCAACATTACGTCAATTCTATGCGTCGACGCACTTCTTAGAGCTAGAGGAGGCCACAACAGATATTGAATGAAATAACAACTCAAATTTAATTTACAAATGTTGATGAAATGATTAAAACATATCCACACGTAGTCAACATGGTACAGCCACAAAACTGATAAATTTGATTTTGATCCTTACATCAGAACATGTGTAATTTAACAAACCAAAACGTCATTAATAACCACCAAAATCCATATCAATGTTGTGCATACATCTTTCTATCATGCCCAACATTTGTTTTTACATTTCAGTCATTTTGTCTTTAAAAATTAAAACAAATATACACTGTCAGGTTTTTTTTTACTGAGTATATTTGTTTGTAGTTGTAACCATAAAACTTTTACATGTAACCGAATTGTTTTTACATGATTGATGACTGTTTACATTATTTAAGTTCGCAGATTCATGATTTTCTGAAAGGTTTTAGAAAGATCGTATAAACATTATATAAAACAAACTTGCAACTATGTATATTTAGAACAAAGAAAGGTTCGGTTTCATGTAATTCTATCCGAATCTCGGATATTAGAAGAAACAACAATAACAATATATGGCCTCTCTATATTTTTCTTATCCCAAATTGTAATTAAATTCGTTTCGTACTGTAATGAAGAAATGTTTCTTTTCTGTAAATGTCTTTGATAAATACATTTCAAGGCATCGTTTGAGTGCACATCTGCAAATAGAAATCATCATTGGGAAGATGATCAGACCAATTCTATGTAACCATCATATGGCAATGCAACTTAAAAAATCTGGCCTAGAAAACACTATGCAAGTCATATAAAACGCGAATGAATATGTTAAGACTTTCCATTTGTCTCAAAGTCGTTCAGAGCAAATACCAAACAAAATCTGGTTGTTTATATTTGCAATACATCATAGTCTATTTAGAAAATTACTAGGACAAATAATTTGCTGATTATTATAATACATGCACATATGGCGATTTTAGTTGTTCTTAAACTACTGTATTAAAGCGTACATTATAAATTTATAATTACAACCTAAACGAAATAATACAATTTGATTGGTCAAAAGTGAACACGTGACTTGAAAAAAATGTGTTTTCATTTCCGTATAAACGCAGTTGCCTACAATAATTCATTAATATTCATGACTTTAAATTACGTCATGCCGGTACTAATTTCATGAATAAAAAATCTATTTTAGCGCTGTCACACGCAAAACAAAAGCTATGCATGTCAATAAATAAAGTAAATCATCGAAAACATGAAAAATGGGCCGATAATATCATATTGAAAATGAAAATAAGAAATTATTAAGAATTATTAAGAAATAAAATGTTAACTGAAATAAATATTTCAGTTTCACTTTTATCTTTACTATAAATAGCTAGTTGACCTCGACCTTGATAAACGCACGGGAAAAGCGTAAAACTTTCAACTTGTTTACACGTTTCTTTAAAGCTACACAATCTTGGTTTTCCCTTTAGTGCTCTTTTTATACAAATTAAAATCCAATTACTTACATTTCTTTGCATAATTGGTTCTGTTTTGACATTAAACCCTTGAAAAATTGCATCGAAGCGGAGAACAAAATGGCCGACGGCTGGCATGAAAGACATGTGTACGACCAAGATTATTCAGCACTACAATGCATTCGGCTCTCACGCACTAAAATATAGTTCTTGACATCAACGCAATTATTAATGGTTCAGTCGACAAATTTCGCCCAGAAAGGTTGTAATTATAAGGAATGAATTCATAGAAACTGACTTTCATCGAAAAATAAATGTCACTTTTGGTGATAGCTAATTTCAGCATAAAGGCCTTCGGCCTTTATGTAAATTAGGGTTGACGCTCATACAACAAGAAGGAGCATTAGGTGCTTCTTTAATCTGATTGCTGATTCGGCCTTTATGCTGAAATTAGCTATCACCAAAATGACATTTATTTTTCGATGAAAGTCAGTTTCTATGAATTCATTCCTTAAATAAAACCATATATGTCACCCTTGAGAATAGGGTGTTTAAATGAAAGGGTCATTATTAATTTTTATATATTATGTATGATAAATGTTTATGCTAGTAAAAGTTACAAGATAAGCCTTATTAAGCCGAGTATGTTTTTTTGTTTATAGTTTTTGTAATATTAAATGTGTAGTATTTGCACTATATCACTACAATAAATAAACTATATGCAAACTTTGTGATCAAAAATCTGTGTTTTATTCTTCTTTTTATTCAGGTTGTAATAATGTTTTCTTCACCAATGTATTACTGAAAGTTTATTCCCTTTTATAAAGCGTTAAGTTCAAAACCTATTGTATGACAGTCTGATGTTCCAACTAAAGTTGCTAATAACTTATAGAAATGTGCAAACTTGGACAAAATCTATCTTCCAATCTATCTTCCAATTTATTTTATATTTTTGAATACTTGCCGGCATCGTCAAACTACACCACAATCTTGCAACAAACTCTAGTCGATACGATATCACAAATATTTATTTTAGAAGCATTTGAATGGTTATGTAAGTGTTAAGTATTGGTTAAAACCTTTCAGAAACTATTGATCCAAGAAATTGGTAAATATTAAAAAATATGTTTTCGAAATGAAGCGTTTTAGTTGAAGTAAATACATGTTACATTTGTACCTATTGATTAAAGTTGTTTCTATCACAGTCTGTCTCTACGTATGTTATTAATACGTCTTAGGATGTATTCCCCATAGCCTTATTACAGAATTGGAGTAAAAGATTGGACGTATGTAAACATATAATTTTCGCGCCTACTTGTATCAAATCAAGTAAATTTGTCATGTGAAAACTGGCTTTTGGTTTACTTCATACTAAATATATGATTCATGTAGACAGTACATTAGAAAGTAAATGAAGAACTGAACGCAACGCATTAATGTTAATAGTCTTTAGATTAATAAGATTCGTTCAATACTTATTCATACTTTGACTTAAATTTTCTTAATTGCTTTTAATTAGCATAACAGTTACTGACAATCCCACGTATACTAAATTTGAATAATTAAAAATATAGCATATTTTAGAATGAATTTAATTTTGATACATTGATTTGATATATTGAGCTTCGATTTAAGATATGATAAGCTGAACAATGTAGCAAAATCTTGAAACAGTAACGTCGACTCAGGTGGTCTTTATTAGCCATTATATTGCAGATCGGCATTGTAATAGTTGTTAAGTACGATCAAATCAGATTAAAGACTGCCATTCAAGATTTGATAAGACTCTTATAGTTTGTGTTGCGAAATAACATACTGGATATGAGATAGTTTCCTAGACAATAGCAAGCAGAATAACAACTATGGTGAGATTCGGACATACATGTACATGTATATACAATTGGCTATCAAAAGGTCTCTACGTAATGTATGTTCCTATTACATGAAATATTAAAATACGTCGGGAAAGGTTCAAGGTCTAAATGCATCTGCTCATCGATTGACAGGTAGACCAAAACTAGATTGGATAGTTTAACGAGGTTTAAATCTAGAGATATAGATAATACCATTGTTACATGATAACCATAACGTTTTATGTATTTGACAATCAGGTCTAGTCCTTGTCGAAGCATTTTATAAAAACGTTTAAACACTCATGTATTGGCATATATCCTATGAAATATGAAGCACATAGTGCCCCTTTTTGTTGTATGAGCGTCAACCCTATTGAGTCACGTTTTCCCGAGGAAACAAGCAAGAACCAGTATGACACCATATCAATTTAAACCCTATATTTAAAAGTGGCACCCTCTTCATTTTGAAACGAATTGTTTAAAAGTATAGATGTTCTATCAATAGTATTCCAGGCAAGAAATATTGTTTTGTAGGCTATAACGCTCTTTTCTACTTAATTATGTAAGGCACATAGCTAGCGGACAAAGATTCTTTAAAGTAATGTTACGTTTTGTCCTAATGTTTATACATACATATTAGTTAAGACTCAACGTTATGCTTACAAATACCGACAGACCATATTGTCTAACTTGAATTGCTTGCCCTCGGCAAAATGCTGTTAATTGAATTGTTAGTATATCCATAAAAAATAGGCATGTCGTTCCTAAGGAAAGTGAATTTATTTAGGTCGTTGCACGTGATTATAATAAAGAGAAAATAAGAGGAAATTTATCAATGTCATTGGTAAGAAGGCAGAGGATACACTACATCGAAAACTC
Source organism: Mactra quadrangularis (assembly GCA_025267735.1). Lineage (NCBI taxonomy): Eukaryota > Metazoa > Mollusca > Bivalvia > Venerida > Mactridae > Mactra > Mactra quadrangularis. The sequence goes on along the minus strand of CM046294.1, from coordinate 34,124,281 downwards.
ATCAAATTCGTTGTAGATACAAAAAAACCATATAACAAACAGCATGTTTGCTGGTTATTGGCCTGATACTTGAATTGGAAAACTATTTAAGCTTTATTACAAATAACAGTTTACGAATTCATTTTCAAAATTTAGACTTAGTAATCACAAATTGGAAATTGAAACGATACAACCATAGGTATTGAACGTAGCCAACGCTTGTGAAAAATGTGTACCCAAAAAACTGTCGAGTCTGAATATCATTTAAATTGAATTTTGAATTTGTTATGTATATTTGTCATGAATGTGTGGTATTTGCCGTGAGTCTTGTAAATGGCCAAAGGCCAAAGGCATAAGGCATATGGCAATGCCGGTTCTTTGATGTATGTATGTATATGAATAAACAGGTAAACATTTCTTTACATTTAATATTCCTATTCTTTTCTCGAATTTTGGCCTACGTGTACTAGTATGTGTACCCGGTTCGATAGCGCAGTTGGTAGCGCGCCGGATTTAGATACTCGTGCCCGAGGGGGTGCGGGTTCGAATTCCACCCGGGGAGGTTATACCCTTCCATGAAAATTTGACAACAATGTCGACTTTCCTCCATTGGTTAGATAATAAAGAGAAGTTTCCGGCTTTGTGGAAGGGTAGGTGAGTACTGGTTATAGACAATGGTCCAGGGAAGCTAGGTTAGGTGCGCTGGACGCCGTGAAATGACCTAAATTGTGTTGATACGGCGTTAACTCCAATAAATAAATAGTACTAGTATGTAAAAAGTAATTTATAATACTTCAAAACCGGCTTTTGATTGGCTGATCAGGTCCATATACACCACCTGTGAGTTCATATACATCGAGTCCCCTCTGATAGCCTCTAATAATAGTTCAATATAATTTATTGCTAAATGTCCGCCATTTTGTTAATCGATTCGAAAATGTTCTTTCTTTGTATTCTTGACATTAATGAGCAAATTAGAAATAATAATGCCCTGTTCTTTATAAAATAACGTTATACACCGGGTTTTCAACATGAATAACAAATCTATCACTCACAATACTGTAAACCAAAGGGCCAAAAATTTGACGCTTTACAACTCCAACTTCGAAGCCAATAGATTGTTCTTCTTTTCCATTCTGTGACTGTGTTCGATACGACGAATTATCCCAGGGAGCTTGATCATGAAATTATTTCTACGGTCAATCTCCCTCCTGCTAATGATATTTAATTATGTAGGGCAGTTGTCAGTCACTGACGAAAGTATGCGCTTAGTAGTTGGTTAACAGCTAAATCCAGATATTAAGCCTTTCCAGGAGGAGTGAGTAGGTTGACTGACCGCCGTTATATGACATGTACAATGTATTGCTATGGCGTTAAACCCAACAAAAACAAACATACAAATTATCCAGTCACTATAAAGTTAATACAAAAGTTGACTAGCGTTTCATTCATTGAAGCCAAGCTACGCATTAAGTATAGATAATGAAACTGGTTGTCAAACGATCTTTCTCAAATATGAATCCACGAACACGTAGTTTCACTTGGCTCTATTTTTGGAAAACAATTTCCATCGTGCACTAACAGTTTATCCCGTCAGCAAGTGTTTCCGTAATATATTTCATACATCAATATCATCCGTGTGCATTTTTTCTTTCAAATAGATTATTGTACCTGCCGGTCTTTAAATCCACGAATCATTAGTTTTAATGTAAAACTGGAAATCCTACAACACATCATAACATGACCGCCATAATGACGTCATGATCAAACGTACAACAAATGGGGTGCGCAGCGGGGAAATTGAACTAAAATACTGCATTTGGTTTTTTGTACATTTTAGCTATATATGGGTCTTTCTACCCCTCGAAGCTACATAGAAACCCTCGGCATTAGATGTCGGTATATCATTTATATATTCGATAGAAATATCAACCAAGCATATACGTAATAGTACAAACGTCCAAAACATCAAAGAAACATAACCGTATAATATGATGTTATAAATATAATTGTTTAATTACAATATCTAATGTAATATCAACAAATTGATTTATTGCACGACAAATGTAATGTCCACTTTATTCGCTGTAATATGAACATCACAGGCTGTCGGCATAAAACAGTCCCATCAAAAATATTGTATACACACACACACTCACACACACATATATATAGTAAAGGTATGTAACTCATCACCTCAGAAACCTCGAAAAAAATGACCTGTCCTCGAGTAGAGTAGTATGATCCGTAAAACGGTATGAGTTCGGTTTTAGCCTAGACTTCTTTCTAAAAATGGAGGCCAACGAAAACAACTCACGACAAGTCAAGGAAAAGTTATGATAGTGATCAAGTTATTTGCCTTAGGCGACTGTGAGTGAGGCTAGTGATTTAAAAATTATTTTCTCTGTTTTTAGTTCATTTTAATCGGAGTTCCACGTACACATCTATGAGTTACGTTCGAGAAGGAAACGGTTTTCGGTAGGTCCAGACAGTAACGACCTGGACAATTTTCCTGTTTAACGTCTCATAACTTTCTTCAATAGCTTTTAATTAATATGCTTTTGTAAGCAATCAACAGATCAACCATTTTTTTATAAATAAGACCAAGTTTTCGAAAATCGATCATGAAATAAAAACACAGGAGCCCGTTGAATAAGACAGGTCATTTTTTTCGAGGTTTCTGTGGTGATGAGTTACATACCTTTACTATATATATGTGTGTGTGTGAGTGTGTGTGTATACAATATTTTTGATGGGACTGTCTCATGACGACAGCCTGTGATGAACATTAGTTGATAAAGCAGTTCGAAAATATACACTGAAATTTGATAAACATATTTATTGTCATGTCCAATCTATTATAAAGGAATAATTAAAATCCAGTATGGATTATATATTATTAATTATTCTAGCAATGAATCAGTTATATTATATATAAATACAAATGTATTCTCATAATTATATTAGGAGAAACAATCATGATTAAATGTTTATTTTTGTTTTTTTTTGTTTCTAATTTAGATGATAACCTGATAAAGTAATATTGTAGGTTCAAGACATTAACACTTATTTTACTTATACTTCCATTTAGGATAATACAAGATATGAAACCATCTGAATCAGTTCTTAACTCGATAACAACATACAAACAAAGTTTATTCAGCAAATTGATCATTATAGTAACTATATCGATTATTTAACTATACGAATGTAGGTTTGGTAAACGTATATCATTAAACCGTCTATTTGAAAACATAATATATTTTTATGGTTTTTGCGTCACTGTGACTATATATATGACATCAGTGAACCTAATTAAATCCCAAGATAAGATTAGACTAACTCTTAAAAACACATACCTTAACCAGTGACAGATACGTAGGAATGAAGGCAGTGTTTTACATTAGGGAATGTAGGATAGAAACGGCAATCAAGGTCACAACATTAGGATGAAGAATGAATCTTAGTTATCCTTATCTCATTAAACGTCCTCTTTGGCATATTTGTGTGTTTTGTAAGCCATTAAACTCTTTGGTGCAATAGTCAAACATTTCTAAACAGTCAAACACCAGTAGAGTCCCTCAGATACAATAATTTATTCTATTGTCCGCAATAATACATAATATTGTTATAAAGTGAAATACGATGACAACGACAGGAGGAAAGAAAAACTGTTCGAAGATATTGACAACTATAATAATACAAAACGATAATTACTGAAAATTGTAGATAAATAGCGTGCAATTAATACAGTGTTAAATGCTTAGAAAAAACCCTCTATTCCGGACTAAGTTTTAGCTAATTAAATATATATTTGATTTGCAATGGTATTTATTTCAATGAATACATAAATGCTTGTTCTTTTGTCTACAACAATAAGTGATATGTTTCACAGACTGTAATAACATTATCGGATACACAATACCACTTTCAAAATATACTCAGAGGAAAAAGTTCAGCCAGTAAGAATGTTGTTGTTTTTAAATATATTTTATAAACATCTTTTATTGACAAAACAAATTTAAAGAAAAATGTTTCCAAAATATTTGATGAGATTCTTTAGAATTTCTGCCAAAACATGTTGTGTGTAAGGAGTGGTGGTTCTTTTACCAACGACTATGCCGACATGCCCTATTCAAGCATGCATCTCAGTACTTGCACTTAAAGGAACCGCTTTGTACGGCGGTCGAGCACGAAGCCTGACGGCTCAAAGTCAATGTCTGGCAGTATATACATATATCCTTGTTCCTGTTGCATGCCTGAAACTTGCTGTAGCAATATGATTTTTCAGTTATTAAAACTAAGGTGACAGAGAAGAAATGCATCATGCAGTTTGTTTTATCGACTTTGGTAAGACTATTTATGAGATATTATAGCACCATTAGATTGGTAACTCTATCTCTATAGAACAATCTACTTTACAACGCACATGTTTCACACAAAATAAAATGACAGAAGCTATTTTATAAATGAAATACCATTTCATTCTATTCCATGTTCAGTGTTAAAATCAGAGTCTACATTTGTATTCAATATTGTCTATTTAAAAAGATACATTTGTTGAGTTTAATAATCAAATTAACGTGGTAATATTACACTTCTTAGAACTTCATCTGCACTTAAATGCGCATTAATATCACACAAAAGTGTCTGCTGTCAAAAGTATTATATTTCCATCTGAGCATATAAGCGAGTTTTAACAGATATTGTGCAACACATATTGTCGACGAAGGAAGTACAAACGTAGCACACTATATACATACCAATAAACTCACCAAATCGAAACGCTTTCATAATCTTAAACATTTCTTATGCAGCCAACTTTCTTAACATATGTTATTAAGAACTCGTGCAGCTAAGTTAAAGTAAAATTTTATACATCCATTCGTTTAGTTAAATTGGTGTCAAATAAACATGTTATCCATTTTCTGATCATGCGCGAACAGTAATGAGGTTATAGTATACTAGTATGTTTTGCTATAAAACTTAATTTGAAAATGCAAGCTAATAATCGTCTGTTATCTTTATCTAAGGTTTAAGACATGCTTGATTATTTTATAAACATTCTTTCAAGCAATTTTATAGATAATTCAAAGAAGTACTTTTAAACTTGATAGTAACTTTTATTTGTTTTAAAAGAAAGAGGCAACATTTCATATGAACGGTAATACTCATATTACTCGTGACATTCAAAGGCAACAACAATGAGCATTTGATTGCATTTGAATAGCGATATTAGAACTGTTGTATTGGAACAAAGCCTGGCCTGGAAAAAATTGCGAACAACTTATAATCATTGATGATATGTCCAAATATATTGATCCATGCAATTTATGGATGTAAGATTTCCTTCTATAAACCAGTAAATATGTATACTTTAAAATGTATTCGACCAAGTCACGAACCTTCCGTGCATAGTGATAGTTTTGCAAAATATTTCTAGAATAATGATTATCTTTAAAACATTATTTAATAGCTTTTGTAATGTCTACATTGTTTATGTACTTATTATCTGCTATAATGACAGTATAAGGAGTCGATGAAATGGCGGTTTTATAAAAATATTTTAGTCTATATGACATTGACAAGTAATAAAACGGTTAAGTATTAGGTTTTATATCATTCTTATGGATTTACAAAATATATAAATACTATAAAACTGTAAAGCATTATTAAACCACCAAACACATGGTGTTTTGGTTCCAACGTTAGCTTTTTGATTTCATTTGATTTGAATACATTGTATTTTTATTTTTTATGTTAAAGAAATGTCTATTGCATAGACTTGTAATCAGAGGCTAAATGGGACTTTTTAATACAAATCAATGATCGTAGGTTAAAGTTACAATTCATATACGATTATTCTGCTTCCCCTGTACACAGGCATAAACGAACAAAACGCCACCATTTAGTTGCTATTTGAGGTCATCTACTTTAAAATTGCATTGATCAATTGTCTGAATATTGAGCATTACTAAATTGATCAGCTGTGTCGATTTACTGATTGTTTGTAAAAATCATCTAAATTTGATAACATATGTTTCTAAAATGTCTAATTGTGATTTAAACTGCTAGAGTAATAATATTACGCCTCTATGGAAATGTTTATATATTGATCGGATCATTAAAAAACTACCAGAACGGACTAAGTCATGTATTGAGTAATAAGAACATCCCTTTTAGTACCCGATTATTGGTTCGCTTTTATATTATATGTCCTTAATTAAGAAAACCTGAACGTTCTATTCGTCGTGTTTCAAGTGAACGTGAACGGAATCTACATATCTATAATGGTATAAACAACAAGACATAATCATACCATAATCATCAAGATTAATTCTTCAATTTAGAGCAATTTGAAATACAAATAAATTATACAATGATTAGACTTGATATGAAATACGGCGTAATATGTTACTTGTGTCCTCGATAAATACTTTACTTGAGATCGTGAATGTGTGTCTATTGCAGGTACTAATTTATACCATCTACAAAATTGTAAATGAAAAACAGGATCATAAAGCATTCAAAATTTAATTTTCAGGTACATCTGGTAATGCTACATCAAATAATATACTTTGGTCTGACTTTCGAAAGAAATTGCAATTCTGTATGAAAACACAAATAAGTATAGGACGTTCTATTTATCACAAACTATATCTTCTATTAACTAGTGCCCACGTACTTCATGAGCTAGTGATGCGGGTTTCTTTACCAATTCATTACTGAAAGCTAATCCCTTTTATGAAGCGATGAGTATAAACGTCTGGCATGACAGTACAATGATCTGGGAAAATTGGACAAAATCTATTTTCCAATGTATCTTATATATTTTGAACACTCTCGTGCATCGTCATTTTGAAGTATATAAATGGATATGTAAGTGTAAAGTATTTGTTAAAACTTTACAGAAATCATTGATCTAAGAAATAATTAAATGTTAAATATCTGTTAAAAAAATTACATTTGACATACTTTTAAATAATGGAATCATGATTGATTGTTTTCTAAGTACACTGCAAGCTGATAACTAATGAGATTCAATCATAGTTAACTCACTATTAAATGCTTTAACTTTCTGTAATGTACGTGCGTATTACAGCAAATATTAATAGATGTCGGAAGTGTGACAATTAATCGTTTTAATTAAGTCAATCGACTCTAAGTTTTGTCTACCTAAGATAAAAACTAGAATTGATTGACTTAATTAAAACGATATTCGAATAAAAAAAAAAGGATGATACCACGTTACAAGATGACCAAAATTTGTAACATTCTAAACAATCAGTTTTTACCTAGTCGAATGAATACGCTAAAGCAAAGCACGGATGATTAAAACATTCAAACAATTAATTTCGGACATATATTCTGGAACAATTGAAGAAAGTAGTTTTCTTACTGTATGAGCGTCAAACCTATATTGATTCCCTAAGTACCAAGCGAAAAAAAGTTATGACATAATATCAATTCAAATCTTTTATTTGAAAGTGTTATCTTCTTTATTTGAACTTAGTAGTTTAAAGTAATATGTTCCATCAATAGTATTCCAGGCAAGCAATATTGTTTTGTAGGCTATAACGCTCTTTTTTACTTAATCAAATTGTCAAAAACAGACACGTGGCTAGCGGACTAAGATACTTTAGAGTAATGTTTTCTTTTATCTATATGATTAAACATACATGCTTATGGCTCAACGTTATGCTTACAAATACTTGTATAACCAGCCATTCTCTAGGAATTCTTACCATTTTGAAAAAAAACACGTGTCTTCAGGTTATATTTGACTATATACACAACGTGAAACACAATTCATTGTTACAATAAGTTGGAAATGCATACTTAGATAGTTGTTGCTAAATTGATACAAAAGAAACATTGAAAACTTACGCCTTTTGGAAAGATTTTGCTAAGCAAAAACTTTAATAAAGAAAAATGCCGTGTCTCTAGTACATTTTTTTCATTTGATTTGAAAAAAATGTTATCTAAGGTTTACTCAAGCTTAGAATATGTGGTTGCTTTTAATATAAGCGTAGTGTATTGTATGATTTTAAAGATAGTTTACTTATACGGAAAGGAAATTCTAAGCTCTATGTTACCGTACCTATTTTTGAATGGTTAAATTTCTTTCAAAAATGTGTTGTTCTTTTAAAATAGGTAAACCATTTACTGATAAAATAATGAATCAGATATTGCGTAGAACAAAAACTCAATTTTTCAAATGCCAAAGATTTGCGGATGTTGATATCATTCCAAAATCCCATTTTATTGTGTTCTTAATCAGTTGAAATTTCCAGTCATTATATTGAAAAAAAAATGCATTCACTACAGATGACAAATGTCTTCATGAATATCAATTAAAGACGTTGCAACAAAACATCCTACTTTTATACGTCTCTTGCGTGTACGCTTCACGCATGCCACCTCCAAGAAACAACTAGGAATTTCGGAGCGCACAAAAATATGATGAACTATCTAATTAAATCTATATACAGACCATATTTGCAAAACTACCAATATATGTAATACATGTACAATCGTTTATTATTTAATAACCTTTTGACTTTAATGACTATTTTCGTGAATAAAAAACATGTAAATATATATGTCTTTAAGTGATTGCAGTATTTAAATGAAAATAAAATATTATTAATTTTGATTTTTAATTTTTTAATAATTTAGCACTTCCAAAGTGTTTGCCAGTAAATTCAATTGAAGAAATACTTTGTTAAAACACATGTGACTAAACATATTTCATTTTCATTTAGGTATAACTCAATGTAACGTTTGATCAAAGATAAATTTAAGCCAAACTATACATAGAAATTATTATATGAATCTGAATTTGCCTTAATTTAAAACATCATTGTCATTAAAAAAATCTTACTTTTAGTAAGTCTTGGGCTACGAGTCTTTGTTCCCCCGGTTCCAAAGTTTGTTTTAATACTTCAAAAAGTATATGTTCAATAACGCATCTCAGCATTTTAATATTAACAAATTACTATTTTATTGACGATTTATAATGTTCATCGCGAAAAGTATCGTCTATTTTATATATCTACTTACAGCCGCGGCCGTGGCGTAGTGGTTAGCATGTCTGACTTCGAAACCGGAGATTGCGGGTTCGAAACCCGGTCGCGGCAGGTCATACCCTATACATGAGTTGTCGGCCTCGTGGTAGGGTAAGTTAGTACTGGTAATAGATAAGTGTCCAGGAAACCTATAGTAGGAAGAGCTGGCCGTCGTGTATATGACCTATATGTGTTGAATGCGACGTAAAAATGTATATATCTACAAGGTATACACACTAGAATGAATTACTCAAAGAGTACTTGATTTAGGTCGATACCACATCCTATTTGTCTTATTCCAAGCTCAGTAGTATAGTTATTTTGTTATATGGCAGAACATAAGCGTAAAACTTGTTTATAACAATTAGAAATACTCTGTGCTACAAATAAAATATACTTTGTGTTATTTAATTGATACCAAAATGCAATTTTGTTCTACTTGACAAGGCTCTTATTTTTCACTATTTTCCGTAACTCCAAGGCATATCAAGAATGTCATAATATATGAGCATATGGTGTCATGTTACAAACTAATTGACATTTTATTTTGTACCTTATATGTTAAAGTTTTCATCCATTTTGGAAAAGAATGTCCAACATGTCTGTATGTGACTTATACACAAATTGACATACATGTGTTACGTTATCAATGCACTTTTCTAACAAGCATGCATATATTGCAAGTAGGGTGCTGAAATTTGTCTCACTACTCACTATTAAATGATATTTCCCAATAACATAGATAGAAATACTGATTTTCATTTTATAACTAGATATTAATTAATTGTACCCGTGTTTCTATATTCCGAGTTGGTATATAGTTTTTGAACTTGTATAACTTTCTTAGTCTATGAATGGTGTGCGTTATATTTTTGTTTCAAGACACAAAAGGTTTGAACTTTGCAATTATGTTAAAAATTCAATGTTAACAAATGTTCATTTTTCGACAATTTACTTTTCAAAATGGTAAGGATTCTAGAAGAATTGCTGTAATTTGAATTGTTCGCCCTCAGCAAAATGTTGTTAATTGAATGGTTTGTATATTTATACACAAGAGACTCTCGTTTCTGCGGAAAGTGAATTTATTTAGGTCGTTGTACACGACAATAATAAAGAGAGAATATATCAATGGCATTGCTAAAAGACGAAAGATTCACTTCATTACATGACCAACCAATGCTTTGTGAACGCAGACAAACCATTGAACAAACTGCAGATTTGCAGGGTATTTGCCTGATACTTACAAGTAATTTTTTACCAAACATATTTCGTAATCGTTGCTTGAACTTTACCTTAGTGTACAAGTAGCATATTGTTATACATTTGATGATGGCATATAAAATACATATTTGTCTAATAGCACAAACGGCCGAAACATCAAAGAGTCAGACCTCGCCTAATTAAATGCTATGTAAATATTATCTTATTATATCTAGTATAATTAAATAAATCGCTCAATTAATGTTATGACCACTTAACTGGTGGTAATGGCGTTATATTGGCTACATTTGTTGATCATCTAAATCTGAAATTATACAAGAAAATTAAGTTAAGATATTTGCTGTAGTGTTTAATTTATTATACAGGGATTGTTAGAACTAAGCATAGATTAAGTATCATCGTTCATTCTAGCTATAATTTGGTTATATTTTAGATAAAAATATTCTCAATTACATTAGGATAAACTATCATGATAAATTTTATATATTTTGCTTTCAATTTAGAAGACTAATGTAATAAAATTATTTTTGTATAAATGACAATTTAAATGCAAATCAAGACATTCAATAAAGAATGGTATGTACAGCTGTTCTATTCATAATTGCTGAGTTGTGAAAAGTTGTGTTAAAATGAATTTCCTGCCCAATAACCTGTTTGACGTTTCATTTGGATTTGGTGTATGTGACCGAATAAGTACTAATTTTAATTTATTTTTTTACTAAAACGATCACACATTACATTTAATATAAAAGTTTCATACCATAGCACATGCACTAAATAAGTAATAATTTGTTTGATAAAACAAAGCAAGAACCTTGCACTTCTTCTAGGAGTAATCAAAAGATTACAGCATGTGGTAAATTAAATAAAAAATAGAAATACAGACAGAATGGTATAAAAGCTAAATGTATTAAAATTGTCTAGTTGCTCAACCATAAAACACACCTACATATGTTAAATATCAAACAATCTGCGTTTCAACAAATATTCAATGGTTTCATAATATGTTTGCTTGTTTGGTTTACGCCGTAGTAGCAACAACTTGTATAGTACATATAACGGCGGTCAGTCAACCTTCTTACTACTCCTTGAAAGGCTAAATCTCTGGATTAAGCTATTAAGCTGTCCATTTTGTGTCATCTGTGCTTTATAAGACACATAAAATCGTATGAATGCAAGACTCACGTTTTAGTCTCGTATTCTTTATATGTACCGTTATATAAGAAACAAAAACAATAAGTAAAATAGAGTTATGAGAATATTATGGAACAAGATCCAGACAAGGTTAAGTCAGATGTCTTGACTTGTTAATGATACAACACTCAAATAAGAAATCAAAGATTGCATAATTGTGAATAAAATATAATTATAATGCTTGTAATTTACCTTTTTCTTTCCATAGAAATACAAATCTAAAAGGATGAATAAGTTCCATTTATCTCTGAGACTTACACAGCAATTTATTGCTGCAAAGCTAAAATCTTTCATAAAGCGTTAAGTATAAACGTCTTGCATGACAGTCTAATGTCCTAAAAAAGATGCTATTGATCTATAAAATTGACCAACTTGGACAAAACATATTTTTTCCAATGTATCTTATATATTTTGAATATTTGCCGGCATCGTCATAGTACAACTATCTATAGCAACAAAATCTCGTTAATAAGATATTACAAGAGTTTATTTTAGGAGCATTTAAATTAATATGTAAGTGTAAAATATTGGTTAAAACCTTTCAGAAACTATTGATCCAAGAACTTGGTAAATATTAAAGAATCTGTTTCGAAATAAGGTGTTTCTAATTGAAGTGTTAATATATATTTTATATTTGTACCTGTAGGGGCCTTTCTTGATGAAAACTTAAGCTTTAAAGATCACATCAAAACAAAAAGTAGAACTGCTATGTTCAACTACTTACGTATCAAAAGTATTAGAAAATATTTGGATAAAGAAGCAACAGAAACACTAGTCCTATCTTTGGTCATGTCCCACATTGATTACTGTAATCTAATCTTGTATGGAATCTCAAAATGTGATCTTAACAAATTTCAGCGAATTCAAAACATGTGTGCCAAACTAGTATTAAAGCTAAAAAAATCAGACAGTTCAAAGGATGCTTTGTACTCACTGCACTGGTTACCAGTCAAAGCAAGAATCAACTTTAAAATATGTACTTTCATGTACAACTGTTTTTCTGGATCTGCACCTGCATACCTGACTGAAATTCTTCAAAAGCCTATACAAAGCAGATCTGGTCTTAGATCTGCAAAATCCAAAGACCTCAATTATTTGATACCAATAAATAAGAAAAAAACATTCAGCGACAGAAGCTTTAGTACAGTTGGTCCCATGCTATGGAATAAGCTACCGGATGATATCAAATTATCACCTACTTTGGATGTATTCAAAAAACGTTTGAAAACTCATTATTTCTCTACCTTCTATGATCTATTCTAAAACTGACATGGCTTGCTAATGCCTCACCTTACAATTACGGTAAACATACTAAGTGATTGAGTGAGTGCATTGTGACATGGGAATGAGGATTGCCTCGCTCTCAGTCATTTAATACCTTGTTTCATATGACTGCAATGACAACCTAATTAAATTGTCCCTTTAAAGGTGATGTTTCGACACCTTTGGGGATGTATTAAGGGCCCTTTAAAGGTGATGTTTCGACACCTTTGGGGAATTGTCTGGTTAACAGTGGCATTATGTTACACTGTTCAGGACATGTCCGGTTAACAGTGGCATCATGTTATACTGTTCAGGACACCAATTTTCAATGTAAAATAAATAGAAATAAATAAGAAATTAGTGATAAAAATGTAAACTTAGGTGGAATCATGAACTGTGAAGGATGTATGTCCAAAAATATGAATTATAAAGGCTTTTTATTTATTTGTGTTATTGTATATACATATGTTTTTATGGTGGAGGGTTTTTTACTTACATGTATTATTATTTTTTATAACATTTTTGTACAACGCCATTGAATATGTAACATAGAAATAGGCGTTTAAACAAATGAATAAGTTTAAGTTTAAGTTTTGTACCTCTTGATTTCAGTAAATCTCACAGTTTGTCTCATGTTGTTTACCCGAGGGGGTACGGGTTCGAATCCCACCTGGGGAGGTTATGCCCTTCCATGAAAATTTGACAATAATGTCGATTTTCCTCTATTTATTAGATAATATGGAGAAGTTTCCGGCCTTGTGGAAGGGTAGATGAGTACTGGTTATAGACAATGGTCCAGGAAAGCTAGGTTAGATGCGCTGGACGCCGTAAAATGACCTAAATTGTGATGACACGGCGTTAAATCTAGTATAAAAAGTATGTTATTTAAGCATTTTAGAATGTATTTGCAAATAACCTAATTACAGGCTCGCATTAACAGATTGGATGTTCGTAAACAAAGTTAAATACCTAAGATATGTTTCTCTTCCTTAGACTTGTATCAAAATGTCAGTGTGTCATGTGAACGATTGCTTCAAAGTATTGATGATGATAGTCCTTAGGTCAATATGAGTTGTTCGTAACTGATTCTTATTTCGATTAGATTTCTTTGCACTTAATTGTTTTAACAGACGATGTCTCCTACGTACTTGCTTTGAATTAGTTACAAATATCGGTTAAGATCCTACATAAATTCAGTTTTAATATATGGAGCTTTTATATCAGGAAGAAAAAAATTTTTTTAATGAGAATTAAACTGATCATCGAGCTTCAGGTTGATACAAACTAGGCTGGACTGACTTAATTAAAGGAGTTAATATAAACGGATGATACAATGTTACAAGATTACAAAATTGTTACATACTAGACAAACAGCGTTTACCTTGTCGAATGAATAGTTTAAGGTATGAATGATTCAAAACATTTGTTTAAATAAGTTAAGGTATATTTCCTCCTAAATATTTTGTATATTTCTGTGTAATCAACAACCTTAATGATTCACGTTATCCCTCGGAAACAACCAAGAAACTTATGACAGCAAATCAGTTTAAATAGTATAAATGAAATTGTTATTCTCTTCATTTTTTAAACAAATGTTTTTAAAGTGTCAGTGTCCCAACAACATATTTACTGACACCAAATTGTGTTTTGTAGTCTATAAAGCTTTTTTCTACCTAATTAAGTTGTCTTGAACAGACACGTAACTAGCGGGCAAAGATTCTTTGAAGTGATGTTTTGTTTGGTCTAATACATTAATATTTTTTCTTATGGTTCAACGTTATGCTTACAAATACTGATAGACTATATTGTCTAACTTGAATTGCTTGCCCTCGGCAAAATGTTGTTAATTGAAGTGTTAGTATATTCATAAACAATAGAGATTTTGTTCCTTAGGAAAGTGAATTTATTTAGGTCTTTGCTCGTGACAAAATAAAAAAGAAAATATATCAATGCCAGCGGTAAAAAAAGAGAAAAAGGATACATTTAATTGCTTTTTGGACGTAGGTTTGGTTTAAAAACTTTTTAGCAAAAAAAATTTGCAGGTTATTGGGTTGATACTAACGAGTGAAATGTTTCTTATGTATTAGACTTTTCATTTTATCGCTCTTGTACTGAACAGAACAGAACAAATATTTTACTTTAATTTCATCAGGTAAATGTAGCTAAGTATGTGAGAACAAGTATACATATAATTATACATTATATGACAGTACATTAAATATATATCCTATTCAAATATCAACCCAAATTTTGCGCAATAGTACAAACGTCAAAACATCAAATACAGACAAAACCGGATTTTATGCTCTGTAATTATCTTAATATTTTACCTTGTTACATGTATATTTTACCAATTTAATGTATCACATGATGAGTGTAATGACCACTTTATTATTTGTTGTAATTTTTTACCACTAGCTATATAATAATCAAATCTGATTATATACAATGAAGATATTTGTTGTTATGTCTTATTCATTATACACGGATAATTATAATTCAGAATGGGTTATGTGTGATTGTTAATTCTAGCGATGATTTAGTTATATTATAAATGATAATCTCTCAATTATATAAGGATACACTATCGTGATCAGTTTCGTCCTTTTTGCTTCTAATATGTAAGAATTATGTAATAGAAAAAAACATTGTATGGATAACATTCTAATGGAGATAATGACATTCAATAAAAAAAGTTATGCATAATCTCATATCATTATATTAAATAATGCTCAGTTGTGAAACGTCGTGAAAAATTGTAAAGACTGGCTTATAGTTTGCTGTTTTGACGTTTCTTTTGCTTTTTGCACATGTGAAAACAATCCCAAGTTTCAATTTAAAGCTTGACTAAAATGGAAACACAGTACAGTTTACGTAAAAGCGTCATACCGACGATCAATTAATTTGTTAATACTTGTTTCAGAGAATACGAGGAATTTGCATTTCTTCTAGGAATAATCAAAACGATTACAGCAATAATAACGTTTATATGGAAGAGCATCATGGTCAATTATATAATGAAAATTGATACAAACAGAATGTTAGAATATTATGCAAGCTAAATGTGCTGAAATTGCCAAGTTACCCTACCATAAAACATTTCTAAATGTGTTAAATATCACACAATCTGTGTTTCTAACAAATATTTAATTATGAGCGCTTGGTTTCATATAATTATTTTGTGTATGCCGAGTGCACCGCAATGAATCAATTTGCTGAGCAATTACTAAATAATTAAATTTGTTGTTTGTATTCGTGAACGACTAAATGAAGTTTTCCAGAATGGCTAAATTTCTTGTATTATTCGTAATGGTAGTATAAAAAATAAGCATTAATATTTTGTCTTGATTCTTATTATATTGATAAGAATAGCCATAAGAATGTAGTTTACGTTAACGTGTTTCATTAAAACGTAGATTAGAAAACATAAAAAAGTTATATTGTTTTATGGTTCATTGCGACTATCCATTTTGCGCCAGTGAACCTAATGATAAGCTCATACTAAAGCTTAAAACACATACCTTTGCTAAAGGAATTAAAAGAGAATTTAAAGGAGTAATTACGATCGTTGACAGTGTTTCAAACTCAATCCATGCTATAGCATGTACGGTGCAAATAGTATTTAAGCCCACTTAATTAGGGTAAATAAACGTCCACATTACAGCAATCTCATTTAAAGTCAATACTATACTTTTTATGACTATTAGTCATGAAACGCATTTTAACGAAACACAAATAACTGTTGATACAAAATCACCATGTTTGCATGGACAAAAAAAATTATTTAGCATTTATTTCACAAATGGTCTAAATTAAGAGCATGATGTATTAAATAGTTTGATATCTTTATATTGACCAGTTTATTGTCTCTGAGGAACATTTAAAACAATACAATGTAATTGATTCTATATGTCAGCAATAAAACATGTATTTATTATGTCATGTAAAATACATTGACAAAGCAAGAAAGAATGAACAACTCTCCAAAGATATTGTCAACTATGAACATTATATGGCTTTTAAAGCACGATATTACATAATTGGCAAATTTTACGTGTAATACATTCATGAAAACCTACTATTCGATACTTCGAATATCTTTAGATCGATAACAGATTAAAAAATCATCTGCATATAATGAGCAATCTATACCAGGATTTATAACTTTAACAATATTATTAATTTTAAGACCAAACAGTGTAACAGATAAAATACCGCCTTGTGGCACGCCTTGTTCTTGTTTGTGGCTCTCTGATAATGTTGATCCTACTTAAACTTGAAAATTTCTGTCAGACAGAAAACTAGATAGGTAGTCTACCATTTAGACCGACATCTTTTAAATCTTTGAGAATACCATGCTTCCATGTGGTATCGTAAGCTTTCTCGAGATCGAAGAAAATTGACACTACATGCACTTCGAATATGCAACGATTTTAACAAGCGTTCATCAAAATATACAAGTGCTTTTAGGTGAGCTTTTTTCAGGATTGTTTTCTAGCTATGCTATTAATAGATCTAAGTTATGTAAACGTCCTACTCCAGATGACATTTCTTGTATATGAAGTAACTTAATGAATATAGTTGTACTTGTATATATTTCCGATTATGTTGCAATATTTTAGAACTCATTTAGCCGAGAAAATTGATAGCTGTAATAATTTGTGTTTTTGTGGAAATGGAATCTAGTCTGGTAGAGTGTTTTAAATGAATATTACAAACATGAGAACACATTGATTGTTTCTCACATATTGGGTCTACTGATAATTTGTCTAAACTTTTGTTCTTGGTTGTCTCGTATCTTATACTTAATATTTCACGTGTAGTTTGAAACCTTGTAGATGTACAAAAAGCCAGATTAATTCCTATAAACATCATGTTCGACACAACAAATAATTTTGATACTCAGATTTAAATGCTGATCTAGTACTATCGTCTGTAGTTTATCAATATTTGCTCCCATCCTTACTCTCATGTTTTTATTAAAGGTGGAACATCTAGAATAGAATGTGACATTTATGACAATTTTTCTGCAGCAAACGATTTTACGTTGTAATAAAGTTAATCAGGTTTTAGGTAATTTGTAAATACTGAGCAATTACTTAGACGTTTTTAAAATTTAGGAATTACAGTTAATTTACAAAATGCCTAAAATAGCCAGACAGTTTACAAAAATGCCTAAGTTTACAAATTGCTTGTAACATATATACTGTTAAACTGTGGAATAGCATTGTATTACCAAGGAAGATTGGACATCTGTCAAAAACATTATGAGCTTTTATTCTTAGTTATGCAAAGTGTATATATTATGAAATTAAGACAAGCGTACAATCCGACAGAAATAATATTAGTCTAAGTAATGATTGTTGTCTTCGTTTAAAGTATATTGTTTTCTCTGAATGATGTTTCCTTATATAAATTAGGATATGTCAACCTGATTATAATGTCTAATTAAGAGCAACACAGAAACGCAGAATCAAGATTATATTTCATAACAAAAATTAAAATGTATGCTAATTTGTTCAATATTTAAACGAAACAAATGAGACTTACTGAAAGTTGTAATTGTTTATCTTGCTGTAGAAATATGATGATTCAGTTATTAGAACTAATGTGGCACAGAATAAATGTATCATAAAGTTTGTTTTATTGACTTGTAAAAACTTATAATGAGATACTGTAATATCTCAATCTCTTATGAACATTCTGCTTTACAACGCACATGTTTTGAACAAAATTAAATAGCAGAATCTATTAGATAAATGATATACCACTCCATTTCAAACAATTATGTTCAGTGTTATAATCAACGTCTATATTGTTATTCAACACTGTCTGTTTCTTTAATACATATGTTGAGTGTAATAATCTAATCAACGTGGTAATATTACACTTCCTAAAACCTCATCTACAGTTGAATGCGCATTAATGTAACACATAAATGTCTGCATTTAAAAGCTATATTTACATCTGAGACATAGAAGTGAGCTTTAACAGATATTGTGCAACACATACTGTCGACGAAAGTGGTACAAAGGTAATGCAATATATACACATCAATATCGTAACACTTACATCATCTAAAACAGTTCTTCATACAGCTAATTTTATTAACACTTATTTTAGAACTTGTGTCGCTAAATTAATGTCAATTTTTGTACATCCATTGCGGACCTTTGGGATATGACGTAGTATTGTTAAATTGGTGTAAAAAAATAAAAAATGTAATTCATTTTCTGATCATACGGGAACAGTAATGAGGTTAAAGTATATCATTTTGTTTCGCTATAAAACTAAATTTTGAAAACGCAAACTTATCATTCTTGGTATCATTATCTTATGTTTGAGACATGCTTGACGATTATTTAAAAACGTCACTCAAATAAAGCAATTTTGATAATTCATAGAAGTACTTATAAACTTGATAGTAACTTTTATTTGTTTCAAATTTCTCCAAAGTTTAGAAAGACGCAACATTTCATATAGACGGTAATACTCATATTACTCGTGACATTCAAAGGCAACAACAATGAGCATTTGATTGCATTTGAATAGCGATATTAGAACTGTTGTATTGGAACAAAGCCTGGCCTGGAAAGAATTGCGAACAACTTATAATCATTGATGATATGTCCAAATATATTGATCCATGCAATTTATGGATGTAAGATTTCCTTCTATAAACCAGTAAATATGTATACTTTAAAATGTATTCGACCAAGTCACGAACCTTCCGTGCATAGTGATAGTTTTGCAAAATATTTCTAGAATAATGATTATCTTTAAAATATTATTTAATAGCTTTTGTAATGTCTACATTGTTTATGTACTTATTATCTGGTATAATGACAGTATAAGGAGTCGATGAAATGGCGGTTTTATAAAAATATTTTAGTCTATATGACATTGACAAGTAATAAAACGGTTAAGTATTAGGTTTTATATCATTCTTATAGATTTACAAAATATATAAATACTATAAAACTGTAAAGCAGTATTAAACCACCAAACACATGGTGTTTTGGTTCCAACGTTAGCTTTTTGATTTCATTTGATTTGTACATTGTATTTTTATTTTTTATGTTAAAGAAATGTCTATTGCATAGACTTGTAATCAGAGGCTAAATGGGACTTTTTAATACAAATCAATGATCGTAGGGTAAAGTTACAATTCATATACGATTATTCTGCTTCCCCTGTACACAGGCATAAACGAACAAAACGCCACCATTTAGTTGCTATTTGAGGTCATCTACTTTAAAATTGCATTGATCAATTGTCTGAATATTGAGCATTACCAAATTGATCAGCTGTGTCGATTTTCTGATTGTTTGTAAAATTCATCTAAATTTGATAACATATGTTTCTACAATGTCTAATTGTGATTTAAACTGCTAGTGTAATAATATTACGCCTCTATGGAAATGTTTATATATTGATCGGATCATTAAAAAACTACCAGAACGGACTAAGTCATGTATTGAGTAATAAGAACATCCCTTTTAGTACCCGATTATTGGTTCGCTTTTATATTATATGTCCTTAATTAAGAAAACCTGAACGTTCTATTCGTCGTGTTTCAAGTGAACGTAAACGGAATCTACATACCTATAATGGTATAAACAACAAGACATAATCATACCATACTCATCAAGATTAATTCTTCAATTTATAGCAGATCAATTTGAAATACAAATAAATTATACAATGATTATACTTGATATGAAATACGGCGTAATATGTTACTTGTGTCCTCGATAAATACTTTACTTGAGATCGTGAATGTGTGTCTATTGCAGGTACTAATTTATACCATCTACAAAATTGTAAATGAAAAACAGGATCATAAAGCATTCAAAATTTAATTTTCAGGTACATCTGGTAATGCTACATCAAATAATATACTTTGGTCTGACTTTCGAAAGAAATTGCAATTCTGTATGAAAACACAAATAAGTATAGGACGTTCTATTTATCACAAACTATATCTTCTATTAACTAGTGCCCACGTACTTCATGAGCTAGTGATGCTGGTTTCTTTACCAATTCATTACTGAAAGCTGATCCCTTTTATGAAGCGATGAGTATAAACGTCTGGCATGACAGTACAATGATCTGGGAAAATTGGACAAAATCTATTTTCCAATGAATCTTATATATTTTGAACACTCTCGTGCATCGTCATTTTGAAGTATATAAATGGATATGTAAGTGTAAAGTATTTGTTAAAACCTTACAGAAATCATTGATCTAAGAAATTATTAAATGTTAAATATCTGTTTTCGAAATGAAGTGTTTTAGTTGAAGTGTTAAAAAAAATACATTTGACATACTTTTAAATAATGGAATCATGATTGATTGTTTTCTAAGTACACTGCAAGCTGATAACTAATAAGATTCGATTATAGTCAACTTACTATTAAATGCTTTAACTTTCTGTAATGTACGTGCTTATTACAGCAAATATTAATAGATGTCGGAAGTGTGACAATTAATCGTTTTAATTAGGTCAATCGAGTCTAAGTTTTGTCTACCTAAGATAAAACTAGAATGGATTGACTTAATTAAAACGATATTCAAATCAAGAAAAATGGATGATACCACGTTACAAGATGACCAAAATTTGTTACATTCTAAACAATCAGTTTTTACCTAGTCGAATGAATAATCTAAAGCAAAGTACGCATGATTAAAACATTCAAACAATTAATTTCGGACATATATTCTGGAACATTTGAAGAAAGTAGTTTTCTTACTGTATGAGCGTCAAACATAATTGATTCCCTAAGTACCAAGCGAAAAAAAGTTATGACATAATATCAATTCAAATCTTTTATTTGAAATTGTTATCTTCTTTATTTGAACTTAGTAGTTTAAAGCATATATGTTCCATCAATAGTATGCCAGGCAAGAAATATTGTTTTGTAGGCTATAACGCTCTTTTTTACTTAATCAAATTGTCAAAAACAGACACGTGGCTAGCGGACTAAGATACTTTAGAGTAATGTTTTGTTTTATCTATATGATTAAACATACATATTGCTTATGGCTCAACGTTATGCTTACAAATACTTGTATAACCAGCCATTCTCTAGGAATTCTTACCATTTTGAAAAAAAACACGTGTCTTCAGGTTATATTTGACTATATACACAACGTGAAACACAATTCATTGTTACAATAAGTTGGAAATGCATACTTAGATAGTTGATGCTAAATTGATACAAAAGAAACATTGAAAACTTACGCCTTTTGGAAAGATTTTGCTAAGCAAAAACTTTAATAAAGAAAAATGCCGTGTCTCTAGTACATCTTTTTATTTGATTTGAAAAAAATGTTATCTAAGGTTTACTCAAGCTTAGAATATGTGGTTGTTTTTAATATAAGCGTAGTGTATTGTATGATTTTAAAGATAGTTTACTTATACGGAAAGGAAATTCTAAGCTCTATGTTACCGTACCTATTTTTGACTGGTTAAATTTCTTTCAAAAATGTGTTGTTCTTTTAAAATAGGTAAACCATTTACTGATAAAATAATGAATCAGATATTGCGTAGAACAAAAACTCAATTTTTCAAATGCCAAAGATTTGCGGATGTTAATATCATTCCAAAATCCCATTTTATTGTGTTCTTAATCAGTTGAAATTTCCAGTCATTATATTGAAAAAAAAATGCATTCACTACAGATGACAAATGTCTTCATGAATATCAATTAAAGACGTTGCAACAAAACATCCTACATTTATACGTCTCTTGCTTGTACGCTTCACGCATGCCACCTCCAAGAAACAACTAGGAATTTCGGAGCGCACAAAAATATGATGAACTATCTAATTAAATCTCTATACAGACCATATTTGCAAAACTACCAATATATGTAATACATGTACAATCGTTTATTATTTAATAACCTTTTGACTTTAATGACTATTTTCGTGAATAAAAAACATGTAAATATATATGTCTTTAAGTGATTGCAGTATTTAAATGAAAATAAAATATTATTAATTTTGATTTTTAATTTTTTAATAATTTAGCACTTCCAAAGTGTTTGCCAGTAAATTCAATTGAAGAAATACTTTGTTAAAACACATGTGACTAAACATATTTCATTTTCATTTAGGTATAACTCAATGTAACGTTTGATCAAAGATAAATTTAAGCCAAACTATACATAGAAATTATTATATGAATCTGAATTTGCCTTAATTTAAAACATCATTGTCATTAAAAAAATCTTACTTTTAGTAAGTCTTGGGCTACGAGTGTTTGTTCCCCCGGTTCCAAAGTTTGTTTTAATACTTCAAAAAGTATATGTTCAATAACGCATCTCAGCATTTTAATATTAACAAATTACTATTTTATTGACGATTTATAATGTTCATCGCGAAAAGTATCGTCTATTTTATATATCTACTTACAGCCGCAGTCGTGGCGTAGTGGTTAGCATGTCTGACTTCGAAACCGGAGATTGCGGGTTCGAAACCCGGTCGCGGCAGGTCATACCCTATACATGAGTTGTCGGCCTCGTGGTAGGGTAAGTTAGTACTGGTAATAGATAAGTGTCCAGGAAACCTATAGTAGGAAGAGCTGGCCGTCGTGTATATGACCTATATATGTGTTGAATGCGACGTTAAAAAATGAATATATCTACAAGGTATACACACTAGAATGAATTACTCAAAGAGTACTTGATTTAGGTCGATACCACGTCCTATTTGTCGTATTCCAAGCTCAGTAGTATAGTTATTTTGTTATATGGCAGAACATAAGCGTAAAACTTGTTTATAACAATTAGAAATACTCTGTGCTACAAATAAAATATACTTTGTGTTATTTAATTGATACCAAAATGCAATTTTGTTCTAATTGACAAGGCTCTTATTTTTCACTATTTTCCGTAACTCCAAGGCATATCAAGAATGTCATAATATATGAGCATATGGTGTCATGTTACAAACTAATTGACATTTTATTTTGTATCTTTTATGTTAAAGTTTTCATCAATTTGGAAAACAATGTCTAACATGTCTGTATGTGACTTATACACAAATTGACATACATGTGTTACGTTATCAATGCACTATTCTAACAAGCATGCATATATTGCAAGTAGCTTGCTGAAATTTGTCTCACTACTCACTATTGAATGATATTTCCTAATAACATGGATGGAAATACTGATTTTCATTTTATAACTAGATATTAATTAATTGTACCCGTGTTTCTATATTCCGTAACGTAGGAGTTGGTATATAGTTTTTTGAACTTGTATATATTTCTTAATCTATGAATGGTGTGCGTTGTATTTTTGTTTCAACACACCAAAGGATTAAACTTTGCAATTATGTTAAAATTTCAATGTTAACAAATGTTCATTTTTCGACAATTTACTTTTCAAATTGGTAAGGATTCTGGAAGAATTGCTGTAATTTGAATTGTTCGCCCTCAGCAAAATATTGTTAATTGAATGGTTTGTATATTTATACACAAGAGACTCTCGTTTCTGCGGAAAGTAAATTTATTTAGGTCGTAGTACACGACAATAATAAAGAGAGAATATATCAATGGCATTGCTAAAAAGACGACGGATACACTTCATTACATGACCAACCAATGATTTGTGAACGCAGACAAACCATTGAACAAACTGCAGATTTGCAGGGTATTTGCCTGATACTTACAAGTTATTTTTCGTAATCGTTGCTTGAACTTTACCTTAGTGTACAAGTAGCATATTGTTATACATCAGATGACGGTATATAAAATACATATTTGTGTAATAGCACAAACGGCCGAAACATCAAAGAGTCAGACCTCGCCAAATAAATGCTATGAAAATATTATTTTATTATATCTAGTATAATTAAATAAATCGCCCAATCAATGTTATGACCACTTAACTGGTGGTAATGGCATTATATTGGCTACATTTGTTGATCATCTAATCTGAAATTATACAAGAAAATTTAGTTAGGATATTTGTTGTAGTGTTTGATTTATTACACAGGGATAGTTAGAACTAAGCATGGATTAAGTATCATCGTTCAATCTAGCTATAATTTGGTTACATTATAGATTAAAATATTCTCAATTACATTAGGATAAACAATCATGATAAATTTTATATATTTTGCTTTCAATTTAGAAGACTAATGTAAAAAAATTATTTTTGTATAAATGACAATTTAAATGCAAATCAAGACATTCAATAAAGAATGGTATGTACAGCTTTTCTATTAATAATTGCTGAGTCGTGAAAAGTTGTGTTAAAATGAATTTCCTGCCCAATAGCCTGTTTGACGTTTCATTTGGATTTGTGAACAAACAATTTCTAATTTTAATCTAAATTTTGACTAAAACTATCACACATTACATTTAATATAAAAGTTTCATACCATAGCACATGCACTAAATAAGTAATAATTTGTTAGATAAAACAAAGCAAGAACCTTGCACTTCTTCTAGGAGTAATCAAAAGATTACAGCATGTGGTAAATTAAATAAAAAAATAGAAATACAGACAGAATGGTATAAAAGCTAAGTGTATTAAAATTGTCTATTTGCTCAACCATAAAACACGCCTACATATGTTAAATATCAAACAATCTGCGTTTCAACAAATATTCAATGGTTTCATAATATGTTTGCTTGTTTGGTTTTACGCCGTAGCAACAACTTGTATAGGTCATATAACGGCGGTCAGTCAACCTTCTTACTACTCCTTGAAAGGCTAAATCTCTGGATTAAGCTATTAAGCTGTCCATTTTGTGTCATCTGTGCTTTATAAGACACATAAAATCGTATGAATGCAAGACTCACGTTTTAGTCTCGTATTCTTTATATGTACCGTTATATAAGAAACAAAAACAATAAGTAAAATAGAGTTATGAGAATATTATGGAACAAGATCCAGACAAGGTTAAGTCAGATGTCTTGACTTGATAATGATACAACACTCAAATACGAAATCAAAGATTGCATAATTGTGAATAAAATATAATTATAATGTTTGTAATTTACCTTTTTCTTTCCATAGAAATACAAATCTAAAAGGATGAATGAGTTCCATTTATCTCTGAGACTTACACAGCAAATTATTGCTGAAAAGCTAAAATCTTTCATAAAGCGTTAAGTATAAACGTCTTGCATGACAGTCTAATGTCCTAAAAAAGATGCTATTGATCTATAAAATTGACCAACTTGGACAAAACATATTTTTTCCAATGTATCTTATAAATTTTGAATATTTGCCGGCATCGTCATAGTACAACTATCTATAGCAACAAAATCTCGTTGATAAGATATTACAAGAGTTTATTTTAGGAGCATTTAAATTAATATGTAAGTGTAAAATATTGGTTAAAACCTTTCAGAAACTATTGATCCAAGAACTTGGTAAATATTAAAGAATCTGTTTCGAAATTAAGTGTTTCTAATTGAAGTGTTAATATATATTTTATATTTGTACCTCTTGATTTCAGTAAATCTCACAGTTTGTCTCATGTTGTTTACCCGAGGGGGTACGGTTCGAATCCCACCTGGGGAGGTTATGCCCTTCCATGAAAATTTGACAATAATGTCGATTTTCCTCTATTTATTAGATAATATGGAGAAGTTTCCGGCCTTGTGGAAGGGTAGATGAGTACTGGTTATAGACAATGGTCCAGGAAAGCTAGGTTAGATGCGCTGGACGCCGTAAAATGACCTAAATTGTGATGACACGGCGTTAAATCTAGTATAAAAGTATGTTATTTAAGCATTTTAGAATGTATTTGCAAATAACCTAATTACAGGCTCGCATTAACAGATTGGATGTTCGTAAACAAAGTTAAATACCTAAGATATGTTTCTCTTCCTTAGACTTGTATCAAAATGTCAGTGTGTCATGTGAACGATTGCTTCAAAGTATTGATGATGATAGTCCTTAGGCCAATATGAGTTGTTCGTAACTGATTCTTATTTCGATTAGATTTCTTTGCACTTAATTGTTTTAACAGACGATGTCTCCTACGTACTTGCTTTGAATTAGTTACAAATATCGGTTAAGATCCTACATAAATTCAATTTAAATATATGGAGCTTTTATATCAGGAAGAAAAAATAACTTTAATGAGAATTAAACTGATCATCGAGCTTCAGGTTGATACAAACTAGGCTGGACTGAATTAAAGGAGTTAAGATAAAAGGATGATACAATGTTACAAAATTACAAAATTGTTACATACTAGACAAACAGCTTTTACATTGTCGAATGAATAGTTTAAGGTATGAATGATTCAAAACATTTGTTTAAATAAGTTAAGGTATATTTCCTCCTAAATATTTTGTATATTTCTGTGTAATCAACAACCTTAATGATTCACGTTATCCCTCGGAAACAACCAAGAAACTTATGACAGCAAATCAGTTTAAATAGTATAAATGAAATTGTTATTCTCTTCATTTTTTAAACAAATGTTTTAAAAGTGTCAGTGTCCCAACAACATATTTACTGACACCAAATTGTGTTTTGTAGTCTATAAAGCTTTTTTTCTACTTAATTAAGTTGTCTTGAACAGACACGTAACTAGCGGGCAAAGATTATTTGAAGTGATGTTTTGTTTGGTCTAATACATTAATATTTTTTCTTATGGTTCAACGTTATGCTTACAAATACTGATAGACTATATTGTCTAACTTGAATTGCTTGCCCTCGGCAAAATGTTGTTAATTGAATTGTTAGTATATCCATAAAAAATAGGCATGTCGTTCCTAAGAAAAGTGAATTTATTTAGGTCTTTGCTCGTGACAAAATAAAAAGAAAATATATCAATGCCCGCGGTAAAAAAGGATACATTTCATTGCTTTTTGTGCGTAGGTTTGGTTTAAAAACTATTTAACTATTTAGCAAAAACAAATTCGCAGGTTATTGGGCTGATACTAACGAGTGAAATGTTTCTTATGTATTAGATTTTCATTCTTTTTTCTTAAATTTTATCGCTCTTGTACTAAACAGAACAGAACAAATATTTTACTTTAAATTCATCAGGTAAATGTAGCTAAGTATGTGAGAACAAGTATACATATAATTATACATTATATGACAGTACATTAAATATATATTCTATTCTAATATCAACCCAAATTTTGCGCAATAGTACAAACGTCAAAACATCAAATACAGACAAAACCGGATTTTATGCTCTGTAATTATCTTAATATTTTACCTTGTTACATGTATATTTTACCAATTTAATGTATCACATAATGAGTGTAATGGTCACTTTATTATTTGTTGTAATTTTGTACCACTAGCTATATAATAATCAAATCTGATTATATACAATGAAGACATTTGTTGTTATGTCTTATATATTATACACGAATAATTATAATTCAGAATGGGTTATGTGTGATTGTTCATTCTAGCGATGATTTAGTTATATTATAAATGATAATCTCTCAATTATATAAGGATACACTATCGTGATCAGTTTCGTCTATTTTGCTTCTAATATGTAAGAATAATGTAATAGAAAATAACATTGTATGGATAACATTCTAATGGAGATAATGACATTCAATAAAAAAGTTATGCATAATCTCATATCATTATATTCAATAATGCTCAGTTGTGAAACGTCGTGGAAAATTGTAACGACTGGCTTATTGTTTGCTGTTTTGACGTTTCTTTAGCATTTTGCACATGTGAAAACAATCCCAAGTTTCAATTTAAAGCTTGACTAAAATGGAAACACAGTACAGTTTACGTAAAAGCGTCATACCGACGATCAATTAATTTGTTAATACTTGTTTCAGAGAATACGAGGAATTTTCATTTCTTCTAGGAATAATCAAAACGATTACAGTAATAATAACGTTTATATGGAAGAGCATTATGGTCAATTATGTAATGAAAATTGATACAAACAGAATGTTAGAATGTTATGCAAGCTAAATGTGCTGAAATTGCCAAGTTACCCTACCATAAAACATTTCTAAATGTGTTAAATATCACACAATCGGTGTTTCTAACAAATATTTAATTATGAGCGCTTGGTTTCATATAATTATTTTGTGTATGCCGAATGCACCCCAATGAATCGATTTGCTGAGCAATTACTAAATAATTAAATTTGTTGTTTGTATTCGTGAACGACTAAATGAAGTTTTCCAGAATGGCTAAATTTCTTGTATTATTCGTAATGGTAGTATAAAAAATAAGTGTTATTATTTTGTCTTGAACCTTATTATATTGATAAGAATAGCCATAAGAATGTAGTTTACGTTAACGTGTTTCATTAAAACGTAGATTAGAAAAGATAAAAAGTTATATTGTTTTATGGTTCATTGCGACTATTCATTTTGCGCCAGCGAACCTAATGATAAGCTCATACTAAAGCTTAAAACCCATACCATTGCTAAAGGGAGAATTTAAAGGAGTAATTACGATCGTTTACAGTGTTTCAAACTCAATCCATGCTATGGCATGTAGGGTGCAAATTGTATTTAAGCCCACTTAATTAGGATAAATAAACGTCCACATTACAGCAATCTCATTTAAAGTCAATACTATACTTTTTATGACTAGTAGTCATGAAACACATTTTAACACAAAACAAATAACTATTGATACAGAATCAACATGTTTGCATGGACAAAATTTTTTATTTAGCATTTATTTTACAAATGGTCTAAATTAAGAGCATAATGTATTAAATAGTTTGATATCTTTATATTGACCAGTTTATTGTCTCTGGGGAACATTTAAAACAATACAATGTAATTGATTCTATATGTCAGCAATAAAACATGTATTTATTATATCATGTAAAATACAATGACAAAGCAAGGAAGAATGAACAACTCTCCAAAGATATTGACAACCATGAACATTATACGGCTTTTAAAGCACGATATTAAATAAGTGGCGAGTTTTACGTGTAATACATTCATGAAAACCTAATTGATGCATTTTACTTGACGATGACATAACGTAACCTAACCTACAGACTGTCTGAACAAAGGCTGATATCTCTAGACCTAAGCATTTACCAAGTAGGAAGCATGTACTTTCTGGGTTTTTTACATATTTTTTTTCATCAAAGATTTGATACACGCCACTGATATTTCCATTAACTGTAATAACATCATATTGTAATGGCGTTCAAAAAAAATTGCGAATCATTTTTTCGGTACTGATGTCACAGTGTTGTGACAGTGTTCGAGTGTTCAAATATTTTATAACCCACCACCACTAGGGGGCTATAAAGGAGTTACTTTGTCCGTGCGTCCGTCCTTCCGTCCGTCCTTCCGTCCGTCCCCAATTGTTTCCGGGCAAATAACTCTACCACTCATCTATGGATGTAAATTTCTTGGCACAAATGTTAACCGTGACGAGACGGTGTGTCGCGTGCAATACCCTTGTCGAAACCTTAATGGGTGTGGCCATAAATGAGGTCAACGGTCAAATATTGTCAGAAATTGGTGTCTCCCGGCAATATCTCTACCATCTACCGATGAATTTTAAAATTACATGACACAAATGTTAACCTTGATGAGACGGTATGTCGCATGCATTGACCAAATGTTTACCTTGTTTTGACAGTGTGCCTCCTGCAACAATTGTGTTAATACCTCATAGGATGTGGATTATAATTGTGTCAAATGGCCTAAATCTTCGGTGACAAGTATGGTATTCATCACTTACATGATAGCTCTAGCAATCACTCCACCATCGATTAATATGTTTTAAAATTACTTGACACAATTGTTAACCATGACGGAACTGTGTGTCACGTGCAAGAACCGTGTCAAAACCTCAAGGGCTATGACCAATAAATGAGATTAAAAGTCAAATATTGTCGAAAATTGGTTTGTCCAGGCAATAACTCAACCACAAATTGATACAATTTAAAATGATATAGCACACATATTTAAAACTGTTTAGACAGTGTGTCACCTGTAACAACGGTGTCGATACTTCAAAGGGCATAGCCAATTAATTGGGTCAAATGTCCTTCCCCTTCGACATATTGCCAGATGAGGGTATCTATCACCTCTGTGATAGCTCTTGTTATTACATGTATTTTAATAGAAAAAATATCAGTTCGATAATGCAACGATTTTAACAAGCGTTCATCCAAATATACAAGTGCTTTTAGGCGAGCTTTTTCAGGATTGTTTTCTAGTTATGCTATTAATAGATCCAAGTTATGTAAATGTCCTACTCCAGATGACATTTCTTGTATATGAAGTAACTATATGAATATAGCTCGTACTTGTATATATTTCAGATTACGTTGCAATATTTTAGAACTCATTTAGCCGAGAAAATTGTTTTTTTTGGAAACGGAATCTAGTCTGGTAGAGTGTTTTAAATGAATATTACAAACATGAGAACACATTGATTGTTTCTCACATATTGGGTCTACTGATAATTTGTCTAAACTTTTGTTCTTGGTTGTCTCGTATCTTATACTTAATATTTCACGTGTAGTTTGAAACCTTGTAGATGTACAAAAAAGCCAAATTAATTCCTATTAACATCATGTTCGACACAACAAATAATTTTGATACTCAGATTTAAATGCTGATGTAGTACTATCGTCTGTAGTTTATCAATATTTGCTCCCATCCTTACTCTCATGTTTTTATTAAAGGTGGAACATCTAGAATAAAATGTGACATTTATGTCCATTTTTCTGCAGCAAACGATTTTACGTTGTAATAAAGTTAATCAGTTTTAATTTGTTCAATATTTAAATGAAACAAATGAGACTTACTTAAAGTTGTAATTGTTTATCTTGCTGTAGAAATATGATGATTCAGTTATTAGAACTAATGTGGCACAGAATAAATGTATCATAAAGTTTGTTTTATTGACTTGTAAAAACTTATAATGAGATACTGTAATATCTCAATCTCTTATGAAGATTCTGCTTTACAACGCACATGTTTTGAACAAAATTAAATAGCAGAATCTATTAGATAAATGATATACCACTCCATTTCAAACAATTATGTTCAGTGTTATAATCAACGTCTATATTGTTATTCAACACTGTCTGTTTCTTTAATACATATGTTGAGTGTAATAATCTAATCAACGTGGTAATATTACACTTCCTCAAACCTCATCTACAGTTGAATGCGCATTAATATAACACATAAATGTCTGCATTTAAAAGCTATATTTACATCTGAGACATAGAAATGAACTTTAACAGATATTGTGCAACACATGTTGTCGAAGAAGGTGGCACAAAGGTAGTGCAATATATACACATCAATATCGTAACACTTTCATTATCTAAAACAGTTCTTCATACAGCTAACTTTATTAACATGTATTTTAGAACTTGTGTCGCTTAGTTAAAGTCAATTTTTGTACATCCATTGCAAACCTTTGGGATGTGACGTAGTATTGTTAAATTGATGTAAAAAATAAACATGTAATTCAATTTCTGATCATACGGGAACAATAACGAGGTTAAAGTATATCATTTTGTTTCGCTATAAAACTAAATTTTGAAAACGCAAACTAATCATTCTTTGTATCATTATCATATGTTTGAGACATGTTTGACGATTATTTATAAACGTCATTCAAATAAAGCAATTTTGATAATTCACAGAAGTACTTATAAACTTGATAGGTGTTTTCATTTGTTTCAAATTTCTTGAAAGTTAAGAAAGAGGCAACATTTGATATAGACGGTAATACTCATATTACACATGCCGTTTAAAGGCAACAACAATGAGCATTTGATTGCATTTGAATATTGATATTAGAACTGTTGTATTGGAACAAAGACTGGCCTTGAATGAATTGCGAACAACATATCGCCATTGATGATATGTCTTAGTTTATTGATCCATACAATTTATGGAAGTAAGATTTCCTTTTAAAAACTTTTATTATGATAAATAATTGATCCAAGAACTTGGTAAATGTAAAAACAAGTTTTCGAAATGAAGTGTTTTAAAATAAATATATTTTACATTTGTTCCTATTGATTTGAGTTGTTTCTCTCACTGATTATCTCTACGTATGTTATTGATACGGCTAAAGATGTATTTTCCATAGCCTAATTATAGGATCGCAGAAATTGATTTGACGTACATAAACAAAGTTAAATTCCTTAGATATGTTTCCTTCTCACCAGTGTGTCACGTGAGCGCTTGCTTTAGTTAGGTAAAAACGAAATAAGTAATTAATATTGATATGAATATTAATTCTAAATGATAAATACAGGAAACTTTAACACATTGATGTTAACAGTATTAAAAATATTATGGTCTCTCGCATTCTTATAACGATTCTTTATTACCATTAATTGTTGTAACTGACGATGTCCCCACGTACTTGTTTTGAATTAGGTACAAATATCGCATAATTTTCTAATGATATTCATTTTGTGATATTCAGGCCTTCGATATGAGTTATACTTTATACTTTAAAATTGTATAAACTGTATTACTTAAGCATAGTCATCAATGGTCTATTTCTTTCACTTTACTGTACGGTAATAGCTGTAATTTGCTTATAATAACAACCTACAGACTGTAAACCGATTCAAGTTTGCATTAGACTTTTAGAGCTTTTATTGAAACAAATACTAAATATGGAAATTAAAGACAAATACTTTTATTTATAGAATCATGTTTTCTAAGTACATTACAAGATGATAACTGATGAGATTCGAACATATAGTCAACTGGCTGTTAAATGGCCCAACTTTCTGTTATGTACGTTCTTTTTACAGCAACTATTAATATATGACGGAAGCGATTCAAAATCTGAATGCCACTGATCATGGAACTTTAGGTAGACAAAACTAGGTTGACTTAATAAAAATGGTATTCGAATCAAGAAAAATGGACGATATCATGTTACGAGATGACACAAAATTTGTTACATTCTAAACAATCAGTTCTTACCATATCGAATTAGTCATTTAAAGCACGGATGATCAAAACATTGAAACATTTTTGGGGCATATATTCTGGATCACATGAAGAAACTAGTTTACTTGATAAGCGTCAAAGCTATTGATTCACGTTTACCCAAGAACTAAGCAAAAATGTTATGACATCATATTAATTCAAATCTTTTATTTGAAAGTGTTATCTTCTTTATTTGAAATTAGTGGTTTAAAGTAAAGATGTTACATTAATAGTATTCAAGGCAAGAAATATTGTTTTGTAAGCTATAACGCTCTTTTTACTTAATTAAATTGTCGAAAAACAGACACGTGGCTAGCGGACAAAGATACTTTAAAGTAATGTTTTATCTATATGATTAAACATACATATTGCTTATGGTTCAACGTTATGCTTACAAATACCGATAGACCATATTATCTAACTTGAACTTGAATGGCTTGCCCTCAGCAAACTGTTGTTAATTGACTGGTTAGTATATTCATATTCAAGAAACTCTCGTTCCTGTGGAAAGTGCATTTATTTAGGTCGTTGCACGTGACAATAATAAAGAGAAAATATATCAATGTCATTGCTAAAAAGACACAGGATACACTTCATTATTTGTCCAAACAGTGGTTTGTGAACGCAGACAAACCACTGAACAAACAAATGATTTGCAGGGTATTGCCTGATGCTTACAAGTAAAATTGTTTCTTAAACAAGTTTTGTAGCATGTAGCATGTTGTTACATCAGATGATGGTAAATAAATATATATATTTGTGTAATAGTACGAACGGCCGAAACTACTCTCCATACATCGGTTCGAAAGATTCACTCGTTCACTTTCTACCTCTGCTAAAATACTACGTTCAAGCTGATATTTCTATTTTTAGACAGAGTCAAATAAACATTTAAATCGCATGACTGTCACGTGAATTTTAAAGATAGATGCAAAACATTATCACGCCTGTAATTTCAAAATGTTGAAATGCAAAGATGTTTGACAGTTTTGCATTAGTTAGATAATGAAAAATTAACAAAAATGAAAGTAAACATTGATCTTTTTAAATGTGTATCTCTGATCTTCTAACTGTAAACATAGAGCAACTTGTTGAACTTAAATACAAAGTGTAGCCACGCTATATATGACGTCATACGAGGATGCATTCGTCACTAGTATGATCATACCATATAAGGTGTTGTTTATTCGTTCAGCCAATGAAAATGCGTATAAAGTTTTTCAGCTAAATTGAAATTTGGTAAACTTTCATTGGACATTCAAAGGTTCATAGTAAAGGTCAATATAATAAATCGACACGTATTAAGGCAGCGGGTGAATGTTATGTATTCACTGAGCTGCGAAGGAAGCGTAGGCCGAAACACCAAAGAAAACTAACCTAAATAAATTCTATGTAAATATTAAATAATTATATCTAGCATACTTTAATAAATCGCCCGATCAATGTTATGACCACTTAACTGGTGGTAATGTTGTTATATTAGCTACATTTGTTAAACATCCAGTTTGAAAATAAACAAGAAAAAATAGTAAAGATATTTGTTGTAGTGTTT
Organism: Mactra quadrangularis; assembly: GCA_025267735.1. Classification (NCBI taxonomy): domain Eukaryota; kingdom Metazoa; phylum Mollusca; class Bivalvia; order Venerida; family Mactridae; genus Mactra; species Mactra quadrangularis. Next base: position 34,089,075 of record CM046294.1, on the reverse strand, counting down.
AATTTATTATACAGGGATAGTTAGAACTAAGCATAGATTAAGTATCATCGTTCATTCTATTTATAATTTGGTTATAGTATAAATAAAAATACTCTATTACATTAGGAAAAAATATCAATAGTCAATGAATCAATAGTCTAATCAGTGAGCATCACCAGTGAGCATTTCACTAAATTGCATCGAATTGAAACTAGTGATTTTAAATATTTTTATCATAGCCATCACAATAATATAACAAGTGTTACAAAGAGAAAGGTGCATAAGCTTACATTACAAAATTGCTTTTGTGGTATATAAATACCATAGGATGATAGAAACGATAAACCATAATCATAAGATGATTTCAGCAAGATTGTTGATTAAATTTTACAGCTAATTAATTTAAAATAAGTTTAATTGTAACAATGGTTGGACCTGATTTGCAAAACGACGTGTATCGAATTTTAGCATACAAAGTCCTGCCTCATTCCATTCCATTGATTTCAAGTTTAAATTAAAATTCTAAATTTTTGTGTGTGAAGTCATAAGTTTGGTTATACGGTATCAATTAAAGAGCAACTTAAAATTGATTTAAATACCTGGAACGTCTTAAGCAATACATCATTTCATACGAAATTAACAAGTAAGTCCTTACGATAAACATATTTACATATAGTCTCAATATATTTTATTTATGCAAAACTGTAGGATTTGTGTAGAAAAAAATCATACTAACATTTCCGCATAAGATGATTGCATTGTGTTGATAAATAAAATTTATTATTTTAAACATAACCTGTTTGGCTTATATCCTACGGAGGAATTAGTCAACGTTGGCTTAAATCTATTTCAAAGCAAACAGATACGAACACTTTCAAAAGTCGTTTACCTAGCACACTTTTATCCAATTAGGCCAGATAAATATCGCATCAGACTTAAAGACATATGCACTTTCAGTGAAATCAAAGCAATATTTGTATATAAATGTACTACACGTTCAATTAACCACATTTATGCTGGAAGCTCTTGTATTTTCCTTCTAAATTTTATTGTTTCGCAATACGCAAAATTAATGTTTGTAAATTTGATAAAAAGTTTACTATATAAATAATGTAAACAATGTTAATTCTTTGGGCAGCTTGTCTGTTTTGGTCATTTTATATTTATCAAAAGCAACACCAAAGCATTAAATTAAATAAAGATAAATTTTTTCTCTTTAGAAATCATAAATGGACAATCTTTAAACTTTTTAAACATTGGAAGAAGCTTTAGGTTTTAAATTGATAGTACTTGGTCTAGTAAAGTTCAAAAAGACAAAGCAATTGTCTAAGCATCGTAAACTTTAAATTATTTAATTTGTGGTAAAATAACACAACAGTAAAACCATCGAATTATAGAATTCAAGCATTTCAAATTTTATCAACAGGCTTAAGTGTTTTATTATTTTACTATATTTGATTTGATACTCCAATGTTGTCTTTATTTGTTATCCATGGCTAGCCTCGGTGTCAATTAATCACCGTGTGTATTTTCTAACACGATTTAAACATGTCCAAAATCTTAGCTATCTCTGTGTTATGGCATTTGTGTGTCATCTGTGTTGTATAAGACACAGAAAATATGAATATAAGACTCACGTTTTATTATGGTATGTACCTTTACATAAAAAAACATAAAAACAATAAGTATAATAATGTTATGAGAATATTTAGGGACAAGATCCAGACAAGGTTAAGTGAGATGTCTTGACATGTTAATGTTACAGAACTTATATCACAGACTCAATATAAATATATCATTTTATTGTGATTACTGACCGGCTGAATGCTAGTTTCTGGAAGACAAAGGAATAAAAATGTATCCAGAGATTATCATGTGATGTGATATATTTGATCGCATCAAAATATTAGAAAAGTATTTATAATGCACTATGATATCCTTATAAAAGTATGTTATACTTAAGTATCTTAAACTTAATAGTATAGTTTAAAACCTTGTAGATACACAAAGGACCAGATTAATTTTCTATTCACATCATGTTTGACACAACAATAATTGTAGGACTCAGATTCAAATGCTGATTAACTTACTACGAGTAGTACCATCGTCTGTAGTTTATCAATAGTTGCTTAAATCTTTACACTCATCTTTTAGAATAAAGGTTAATCATCTAGAATAGAATGTGGAATTTTTGACAATTTTTTCTACAGCAAACGATTTTATGTTGTCATAAAGTTATTCAGTTCTATCAATGCTAAACTTTACTTAACAGAGTAATTTGGGATATCACATAACACCAGACATATTCTAACAACAGTTGTCAAAATTGATGACGAGTTCTGCTATATTATAATGTGTTCGATCATTAAAATGTATCAAACTTTAAATGCATATTTCTGGTAATAACTTATTGTGTACTCCCTTTGTTCATTCCTTGCTTTTATACTGATAAACATGATGACAGTACAGTGTAACATCTGCACCTCTGAGGTGTTGCTTTGCAGAGTTAGACTTTTTCTACCGATCACGAAAAACGACCGTTTTTGGTACGGAAACGTTATCCATTCCGTAATGTAAATACAGTTATTAGCGAGCGCTAATCGACAAAAGTAAAAAGTTTTAACATGATTACAATGTTTTTAAGATAATCATTATAACCGTTAAAAAATACTAGCATGATGGTTAGTTTTACGGAGAAGAAAGCAATACACTAGGGAAATCGTTTCTGGTACCGTCAAATTTGTTTTTTATACCTGTCTAATGGCAAATAATATTTAGCATGAATTATTATCGTCTTTTCGGGATTTAACGTCTGATTCGGCTCTTAAACCTCAAATTAACTTAAAACAGAATTTATTTCATCGAAGCTTTAATAATTAGTACAATAACAAGTAGGTTTTATTTACTATCGTCAACTAGCTGGGTGTGTGTACGACTGATATTTGATGACGTCAGCCTACCAAACAAAGCGCTCTTCATCTTAAGGTATTGTTTATTGTTTAAATCTTCCGGTCATAGATAATTATCGATTATTGATATAAACCTTGCTAGACTAAGTATCACTGTACGGAGGTAAAGGATGAACAAAGATAATTTATTTCAACGGCCGTTTACAAAGTCAAGTCAAGTCAAAATATTTTATTGGCATAAACAATATGTTCATCGCCAAGAAAAACTTTGGCAGTATTTTTTACAAATAACATATATACAATATTAAATATAGATGACCGCTCTACGGAGGTGTCGTTCATTAGAGGTAAATCAGAGTGCAAAATCGACGAAGGGAATTCAAATATGCCGCTCGTCGGAGGTTCCGTTAGCAGAGGTTATACTGTATTCCTTTATTATAATATATTTATATTCAGCATGGTTGGAAAATGCAAAACAAAACAGTGTTCCATTTAAAGTAATCCATGAGCATTAGGAATTTAGATGATAGTGCATTCATTTGTAAAATTTGGTTCTATTGTTCACTGCAAAAATATACGTTACTGGCAATTCGTAAATTTAGGCAATTTGTAAGACATTTTTTTAAAATTGCCTGAATGGTGATGCTCTGATAAGTGACCTTAATTTTGGCAAAATGTATCAAATTCAATCTGGTGAAAGCAATTTTTTACTGATCCTGGGTTTCTTGGTCGAAAATTCAACGATGTAAAATGTCCAATTTATAAATTGTTCCACAATTTAAATTCTAATTTTAAATTCTATTATTCCAACACTGATAAATTTAATAAACACTCAAAATGACTGTAAAGTAATGACTGACCTTAATGACTGAATAGTATTGACCCAGGACTAGTGGCCTTATATATGTACATAGATCATTCCAGATCATTATAGAAACATCACGGTTAAATAACAATTGAGTTGTACATTCAAGATTTATCCAGAACCTTCTATAAGCAAAACTAAAAATAATAAACATGATGTAATATCATATGTATATACAAGTGAGTCATGATAGATTATTTATTTCAGTAACATTGTACTTGTATATCAAATAGTATATAACAATATTATGATGTATTGTTATCTGTTGATGCAAAGAATAAATATTTTTTCAACGGTACATTCTGATGAAATTTTATCACTTTTAAGTGAGAGTAAATTTGAAGCAGATGAGGCCAACATATTTTGGCTCCATCTGCTTCAACTAAACTTTTACACTTGAATGAACGATGGGTCATTTTCTAGCAATTTAACTGTGTGTATTATGTGTCTTTTGTAAGTTCAAGAAATGATTTGGTCATTTAACGTACATAAAGTACATATTGTTCACAGTCACAGTTCCGACTGATAGCCATTCTGTAACAAACTATCAGACATGGAGCTTATGTCTGGATAAATAGTTAATCTAATGGAGACAAGTTCAAATGCTGAATAAGATTACTCCCACTTTCGTATCAGAAATTATAAGTTGACATTTCGAATAGCAAAAAACAACACATTTTTGTTTTAAAAGCATGTTTGAATGGCGGTGTAATTTCTTTCATTGTGTTTGTATTTCAATTTGATACTGAAAGTGGCCTCGACGTAACCATCAGATGTATGATGTGACACGATACGAATTGTCAAATTCATTATTGTACGAAAATAATTTTAACAAGTTAATGTTGAGATATATATGTATTTTGTTACATAACGACAACAAAAAGTTTCAACAGATAAAGGTACATAGATGTTAGCTATTTTGTAAATAGCAAGATATGAGCAAATAGTTAGTGTAAAGCTGCCACGTTCAACTTTGACTAGACTGTATTTCCTTTTAATAAATTCATCAGCCTATGTAATGATAATTTGCACATGTTGGGAAAATATAGACATTGTTCACACATCTCATAGTCTACCAAAACTATTATGAACTACATTAAATCAAAAATTTTATATTATCAAAATTTTACGGCTAATTTTCCCTCTATTCTCATTTGGTTGTTTTTAATGGTTCGTACATTCCTATTTTCTGCATGAAAATCTTTTTATCTTCCAATTTGTCAGACTTCACGCAACGAATCTCATTTTATGGACAATTAAATAGAGATATTGATCCACGAATCACAAAAAATAAGCTAAAGTGAAATGGATGTCCGTATCGTCTTCAATGCTCTTAAGACAATTACGACTGAGCTGCCATGTACGTCATTGTCGTCTAGAAGATATCCTTTTATGAAGCCTTGTATAGGACATATGTCGAATAATGAATTTAAATATCTTAGAACTTCACCATATTTTCCCTTGGTTTTGTCAGGGACATTTGTCAAGAATTATATATAATGTCTTGAAGGAGTGGGTTTTGATTGAGTGTTTACTGCTTTGGACAAGTTTAGGTAAACAGAAGACAATACGTCTGTTAATGACTCTATTCATTTACGGTTATTACTTCCTTTTATTTGATAGGAAGAATTGTTATTACAGAAAAAGTATTTTTGTGTTGAATGTTTTTGTATTTCGCCTTATCTGAGTACCATGTTATCTAAAACCACTTTCTTTATTTCATGTGTTTTCATAGGTAATTGTAGAAATTAAATATTCATTACTGATTTATAAACATGTTTGGTATTATTTGCACATCATAAGGGGCAGGGCCCAGTACAAGATAATATATGTACATCGGAATGTTTCTAGCGAATAGTGCTGTATCAAATTGTGCAAATAATTATATGATTTTCTGATGTTAGATTTAAGGTAGAACTTTATTCGCATATCGGCGTACGACGCATACAACTCGTTCAGGGTGTAGCGCTTTCTTACTTTTAAATCTGTTGATCGCAAGTCCACCGCTGTATAACCCCTGATAGTAAAGAAAAGTTTTGCCATCAATACCACAAAGATTTTTACGATCGATGAATATACGGCCCTATTTTTAATGCGTACAATTTTGTAATTGAACGCAGAGAGACCGGTGCTTGTGATTCATTTACCGCCGGTTTGAAGGCCGGTGGTATATTGAAGTCGTCAGAATCTGATGACCATGGTAGGAGCAGTTCATTATTTCTTTTACTTGCGGCCTCCTTTTTTATTTAAAAATGTTGACAGTGCTAGATTGTAATAATTTTTAGTTTTATAGTACTGCAATAAAAAATTCTTCTTTTTTGGGGGGGGGGGGCATTTTAAAGAACATGTTATCCTTAATTTATATCTTAATACATTGTAAAATATCTGCTCCCCTAAATTGAGGTTCTGGCTAAAAACCACACGTACCGACATATTTCACGCACGTCTCCGTTAACAGATTTGCTGCAGACTCGCGGTATATATACCCAAACGAAAAAGAAACGCAGGGTAAAATGATATGGAATAACTTTTTATCGCCTTTGTGTAAGATGATGAAAATTGGTCAGATTATTATCAAGGCATCTATTTACTCAACACATAATGAAAAGTTACTGAAGCATGAAACGTTCAGTGTCACGTAATACAAGCAAATAAATGCAAAAAAATCGTGCAGAATAAATTTGATAATTTCTTCAACACATCTTTTCATATCATCCAATACTCTAGACATTTATACACTGTTTTCCGTATTAAAACTCTGTTTTAACTTTCTACGTTAATGGCAAGGCTTACTGACGTTCAGCGGGGTCAGGTCATTACGTTGCTAATGCAAGGTCAAACGCAACAGCAATCATAACGCAATCATAACGCAATCATAACCGTCGTATTCCCTCCCAAACTGTAAGGAACCGATTACGTGAGGCGGGTCTTCGTTGTAGACGTCCATGCATTGGTTTGCCTATTACTCCTCCACGTCGCGCGCGTCGAATGACTTGGTTAGCGGCACATTCCCCTCGGGAATAACACAAAAAGTAAAGGTCAAAATCCAACGAAAATTTCCAAATTTAGTTCACGAAAGATAGTTCTTGATAAATCAATATCCCAATTTTAAGTTCATTCTTATTATTGAACATAAATCACCACTGAAGTTACCCTGCGTTTCTTTTTCGATTGAGTATATAAAGCGAGTACTCCAGCTAAGAATTTTAGATCGGCTTTATCGTATACGAAGCACCAAATGCATGATGTAAAAGTTTATTATTTGTACTTGTCTTTAGTAAGTTTTGATACTGTGTCTGCATGCTGAACTTTTTGGCTGTTACTGCGTAATTACTAACTCACTTTCTCATGGGGGCCGCCATTAGGTCAAAATAGGTTTGACAATACAGCTGGACAAGAAGTATTAGATTACTGAATTGTTAAATCCGGAGTGTTTTTGCATACGTTTCATTTATTTTTTTAAGCATTTATGTATCATGTTTAAAAGGAGTTTTTCCAAGAATTGATAATTGTCTTCTCTTCTAAACACTGGTTTAGACTAAAACACGTAGACATTCGAGTACCTATTAAACACAAACGGTCCGTTAGAGTCTTTATAGAATAACAGTCTAATATAATTTAATAATTATTATAACAGGTGCTTATATTTTAACAAACATAAATATATTGCTGTAACTAGTGGCCAATAAGCAATTGTTTATGTAAGTTTATAAAAAGAAATACTATATTGATATTGTAGATCTATAAACTGTGCCATTTAATCATGGAACACTTTACATGTTCTGTATCATACCTCAGAATACATAATTTTGTACTCTTTTTGCCGCATATATCTTTGTTTTCTCTTTTGATGTATGTACACATAATGTTACCACTATCCGGCGGTATTTAATGCGTTGCATTAATCTTTTCTTGTACTACACAGTCACCGTTTTATAGGTACATCCACGTAATTATGTTTGCAATACTTTTTTGCTTTTTATACCGACAGAGTATTGGTCAAATATCTACACGACAATGTACTAATTGTACTAGAGAAAATGCAATCCTTAACATGACTAATCCAGTTTCCTTAGATGTGGACATGAAATAAAAAATACATAAACTCAGATACATGTAGCAAAAGAAAACATGTTAGATGTTGTTGACCGTATAAAAGAAAGATGTCGAAAAATAAGAATAAAATATAATCCTAGCTGCGATTTTAGAAATCGTGTGAGGGTATCATTTATGTACATGTCTCTATGATTAATGTAACCAAGTTTGTCAAATTAGTTTTAGAATAATCTTTTAGGTTACAAGTTAAACGAATTGAATGAAATTGTAGAATGAAGTAATGCAGTATTAAACATTAACCCTTAAATTAAATTTTCTAACACGTTTAAGGCAATTCTATATGTATCATTTCTGTATCATTTCAGTATGCACTATAGCACTATAACATTACAACTTTGTTCTTCAAAGGCAATGGAAATCTTATTTCAATGACTTGATATTACACATTTCTTTGGTATGATAAACTGCTACTCGCTAACAAACATCAAGCTAAGATATTTAACCATAAGAAGATAGAATCAACATGGCGCATGGATATTTCACAAGCGCGTATATATGTTTAAAAATCTCAAACAGCCTTGGTTTTAGTTTGGGTTTTTTTTTGGGGGTGTTAAGGCCGTAGCAACACATTGTATAGGTCATATAACGGCGGTCAGTCAACCTACTTACTTCTCCTGGAAAGGCTAAATCTCTGGATTTAGCTGTTAACAAACTACTAAGCGCATGCTTTCGTCAGTGACTGACAACTGCCCTAAATAATTAAAAATCATTGGTAGGAGGATGAATGGCCGTAGAAATAATTTCATGACCAAGCTCCACGAAAGTATGCCCCGCCTGGGAATCGAACCCACGATCCCTCGAACAGTAGACTTGCGTGCTACCAACTAAGCTAGCCGGACGGACGCCTTGGTTTTCCTTTACCTTTCTATTACATTGCTACGACTTGAACCAATAAATAAACAATGTCAATTAAGGTACACAAGTAAACAAACTCAAATACTTTAAAAACAGGAAAACAGTTTTTACGTCACAAACAATGACAAATTATTAAAGCTTATTGTATTAAAATGTTTTGTCTAGTGGCGGAGACTAAAGTTGTCTTTATTAGTTTATATCAAACATTGTCTACTTCATTTGTATCTGATAGTCTTAAGTCTCTCGTCTAATGATCTTACACTAATATAACCTTTGTTTTACTTGATTATCCTTATATTCACATTCACTTTTATCAGATATCAACTACAACGTGAGCGTGCTTGTAATAGTGTGTTGTCAAATTTGGTTCTTTTGGAAAGAGGATTTATTTATAAACAATTATTTGTTGGAACCAATACACTATTATATAAAAACATTCATGGCTACTTATTTATTGGATTTTCTCGCTTTATGAACCCGCTACGTATTTTATCGTCATTCGAAACAGTGTCGTACTATTCAATACGCAATGGGACCTATCAGTATATATTTCTGGAGAAGGAAATAAATAGAAATACATATGTTTAGTTTTCTCTTCTACAATTTCTGTCACGATCTTTTATCATTTGTGACAAGTAGTCATTTTGATAAAGATATTCATGACTATATTGAAGTTTTATTTCATTTGAACTATTTACGTATCTAGAGGAGGATTTACAAAAAAGAGAAATTATAGGAAAATTACGAGTGAAAGAAAATATTTTTACAAGTGGTGTAATTGTTTGCTTGGTAGAAAATTTAAAAGCTTCTATTGATTCGTTTCCGGTGTAGAAATAGACAAATGGAACAGATTCACCAGTAAATAACGATGAAAACGTGGAACATCTTTTACGGTAAGTTATTTGTGTTATATCAAACCAAACAATATGGGGGATAGGTTTTGTAAAAATATAATTAGATAAAACTTCTATATGAAGAAAATAATTTTCAAAAATGTGATTTCTACCCAACGTAAACAAACGTTAAACAGTCAAGTTGTTGTCTGGAACCACGTTTATTCACTATTTGGTCATATGTTGGTATAACTATGTTTTTAGAATATGGTTCGTAATGTATTCATGTATTGTTTTCATGTATATTGAAGTCAAGCGCTTTTCCGTAATTGATATGTTGCAAATGAGAAATACAAGTTGTTGCGTGGTTGCTATTCTAATTATGTTTACATCTATAAACGGTTTACGTATTATGGTTTGCTTAAGGCAAATATTCATACAGTATTTCTTGGATATAGACGTCATATGTTAGATTATTAGAGCAAATTAGAGCAAGGATTCAATTCAAAGATAGACAGTGTGCAAATATATCATGTAAGCACCACTGATATAAAGTAAATACAACATAGACGCAAATCTAGACAATGAAACATTTACTGCTTTTGAAATGTTGCTGAAACTTTCGGATACATTTTAGATTGAATATAACAATGCATAAACAAAACAGTTTTTCGCATATATACAGACTGTAGAATAATGATAGGTGTTCCTTATCGCGTTAAGACTTACCATGTCCCAGTTGAAGTGATATTGACGAAGATATGTTTTTTAAATTTATGTTTGATTCATGACTGGATAGCAATAATAACTTTCAAGCTGTATAATTAATACTAGTTTATTCACTACTAAATTGGAAGGCCCGTGCAGTCAATATATGCAATGCTCTGCACAAACAGAATATGCCGTTGCGTCAATCAAACGTACAGATGAAAAAAAGTTATTACGTATTTTAAAACTGTTAAAATATGCTTTATAGTACGTATAATTACTAAAATAACAATATGATATCCATATATTCACTTCTTGCCATACAAAATCTTGAAGAACAGTTTTCCCCAGTACACTTTGCATACAAATTTTATAGGTTCATTAGTTTATTTATTTATTTTATTTATTGGAGTTAACGCCGTGTCAACACAATTTAGGTCATTTTACGGCGTCCAGCGCACCTAACCTAGCATTCCTGGACCATTGTCTATAACCAGTACTCACCTACCCTTCCACAAGGCCGGAAACTTCTCCATATTATCTAATCAATGGAGGAAAATCGACATTATTGTCAAATTTTCATGGAAGGGTATAACCTCCCCGGGTGGAATTCGAACCCGCACCTCCTTTGAGCATGAGATTCCAAATCCCGACGCGCTACCTACTGCGCTAACGACCCGGGTTAGGTTCATTTGTGAAGTTAAATATGATAATATGGTACATTACTATGTAAAATGCTTAGTGTATTAACGAGATTTGATTCCACATCTTCCTATCCGCCTATCGATATAGATCAACACCTGTCACTGATTAGTGACACAATGACGAGTGAGATGACTGTACTACTTTTGTCGCCTAGAAATTGACTGCGTAATAAATCGGAGACAAATGTATCACTCCGCAGGTTAAACTGGTCAGGCATTTTCGTCGATAGTTCTCGATTTGTAGTATAACATAAGCTTGTCGGCGAAATCGCCAAAAGTCTAACAATGGTAGCGTTTCTAATAAAAAACAAAAATCCTAGAGGCACAATTCACTTTAGCTAGACGCCAGTTATTGTACCGGAATGTAATTACAATTTTATCATATTATTTATATGACTAAGATTCATATTTTAAATGGGCTTTGTTTTCTTTTAATATACACTTGTATAGAAATATAAGTAGTCTGTAACTGAAATGGTTTAATCTTACCCAGTGTCATGAAACTTATTATAAATGAAATTACATATGTTTCCATGGCAATCCAAGATATTTTGAGATTGTATTCTATCGAGGGAACGTTGTGATTAAAGAAGGAATAAAATAACACAAACTGCAGTTTAATATTTCACATTGTGAATAAAATGTCTTTTATTAAATTCTGTATTGTTAAGACTTATTTGTTGCAAGTATAAAAGTTTTCACCTATGGCATTTCAAAAAATCATATCTTGACAATACAAAGTTTTACAGACACGTAAGATGAAATAAAAGCAATAATAATATCTAAATACTGATATTTTTCAGCTGTAGTGAATGTTAACATGGTTAAGCATAAAGCAAATGTTAAACAATAACTGACATGAAACTTTCATTAAGATTTTAAAGTAGATGAATTATCTTAAGGGTATAACATTTGTTGAAATTGAAAACAAAACTATAAAGTGGGTAGGGTAATAAATATAGTACAAATATCCATACATTTCTGATAACGTTGATATATTTTGAGATGCACCAAGTGTATAGACATGACTGTGGAAATATAAAACACTGAACAAAATAGACATTTAGAATGAAATCATTTATCCTAACCTTGAAATAGAATTCATTACGTCAGTTCAAACCCATTATCAAACTTCTTTATTCATAAATCAAAATGTTGATAAATAATGTCCATGTAACAGTTTACAATGTCTTAGAGTAAGTCACACAAATCATGTCTCCAAAATGTAAATATTAGTATAACTTAACAAAATACTATCATCACAAGTTTTTACTTAGCAGTTTGGTGCCCGACATTTTTTTCTTTTTTATTGTATTCTCTCTCTATATATACACGATAAGAAGGAAATATTTCATCGGTACATGAAAAATGTAGTTTGATTATGAGTTTGTACAAAGAACATAAACATTATCAGAAATTATTGGATGTTTTATATATATATACATGTAGTTACCCTACCCACTTTAAAGTTTGCTTTTTTAATTTCAACAAATGATACATCATTAAATCATCAAATAATCAACAGAAGGTAAACATTTTGAACAATTGAAAAAATATATAATACAAGTAATACATAAACAAGTACGGTACAAAGGTTTGATAAATGATAAATGGAAATACCATGTTAAATACAACCTCGCCAAGAATGTAACAATATGAACAACCCTCTTTTAGAATAGCAGTGTGGACATGAACAGACTTATATTAATTTTGTTTTCAAGTGAATATTAATTGCATTTATTTAATCCCTATATAACAGTAGGCAATATTTTCATTAACTGTTACGCAACAGTTATAATTGCAAGTGTTTCGCTTCTATTTGTAAAGTCGTGTGTGCTTGCCAAACAAACATATCATCATAATGTCCCAGATATTTTAAATTAATCATTAATCTCAAGTCAGTCAAGTTAAGGAACTGTTAACCAGACAATATAATCATTTATGTGATATTTCCTTATTATATGCGATACGTGCCAATATAAGTAATTACATAAAGTATCACATTTGTTGATAATGTTCAACATGGCAAAAATCATCTTTCAAACGTGTTCACCTCCTCAAATACTTTACTATCTCTATTTATTACCTGATTCCTTATATAAATGTATTGTGATGTTTTTAACTCTTTTCTGAAATTCTAAAACTATTTTCGTTGCGAACTGTTGACCGGTCAATAGTTTTGACTGTTTCCCGCGGGTGCTCTGACGTCACGCTATGTTAATTGAGCTGCTACTGTACTGATATTAGGTAAAGTAATAACTGCTACGGGGAGTTTGAGCTTTGCCAGGCTCTTTCGAATGAACTAAGCGTTTATTGATTTTGATCATAAATCAGGCGTAAACATGTCAACGACTGAATGTAGATAGTGTAACGTTTAAATTTAACGATTGTTAAATTGACAAATTTAAAGTATTAATAATAACTGGTATATTTACAAAACGTTTTTCTTGTTCTTTTATATTTTGCAAGTACTGTTCTAACCGTAATTAATCAAGTAATAAAACAGTTATTTTATAGGTGATTTTGGAACAGTCAAACTGTAGACCCTCGTTGTCGGGGATAGTGTTTTGAACAGTTGCCCTCGGCCTAATGCCTCGGAAAACAGTTCAAAACACTATCCCATCCACCTCGGGCTAACAGTTTGCCTGTTCCCAAATCACATATGAAATGACTGTATGATAAGAACCAAGCTGAAATTAAATTATGCATTTCTTTACCACGCAGTTTTCACAATTTGTTGCGTCAAAATGTCTCTGTATATATCAAGAGAGAGTAGTTTCACTGGAAATCTTCGTCAATTAGAAAAAACATATAGAAACCTTCAGATACGTTTTATGAAACTGTCACTTTATCCAAACATTTTATAAAGAATAAAATAACAGTAATAGACAAGACGTAATACTCTTATACGTGAACACTAACATTAAGATGTTTTACGATATAAATATATTGACATATTTGTTGGTTCACCATTATTACATAAGAGAAGCTTCTGCGGCATTGGACAATATTCAAACCATTTGGACGAGGATATAATGATATAACTAATTGAAAAGTTTGACGTGCTATTATTGTGGAGTGTTTAGTGCCTTGTGCTTTACACCTAGTTATGACTGTGTTTTAGTTTTATAGCGGCGGTCATTTAACAAGTTCACTGTTACTTGAAAGACTTCAATATAATTTTTTCGGGTTATACAAATGCTAAACAAATACATTGGTCAGTAGCTGCCTATTGGTGTAGTTGTTCCCTTTGTTGATCTTCTGAAGACATGCCCAAGCAAATAAAGACCTGACTTCATTTATACTAGTAATAATTTATGAAATCTTCAATAAAAATTTCCATGGAGAACTTTAAACGCATGCTTAGTGTATCTCGTGTAGCAAACCATGCACTAAGTTAATAACTGTTAAGAATGGGGTTCAAATTTGCACTTTGTAGTACCATGTCTTCCGTTTAATGATTTTTTTTCAGTTTAATTGATAAATAAACCGTACTTGTTTAACCGCATAAACCATACTCTAATTGAAATAATGTTGACAAAAAATGAAAATAACCAACTTTTGTATATTATGTAAATAAACCATTTTGACTTCAATATTGTATTGTCTTACAACCGATAAGGTTGATGTGCGTGAATGTCAATGTCAAATAATTTGATATATTTATATTTATAAACAAAGAATCATTCACTGTTTTCACTCTTGTCAACAAAAGTATCAAAACTCTCTCTACAATTCCTACATTGCAGTTGATATTTCAAAGACATGCAAGAAAGAGTGTCTTTAAGTATTTGGTTGCAGTCCCAAGTGGTTAATAAGTTATTCACATGCTGCAATAAGGTGTTAAGTTACAGATCTTTGCTACATTCATATGATGCAAATTGCATACCATTAGAGTTTCATGGACAAATCAATTTCTGGAAATGAATGCAATCAAAATTGAGGATGTCACAAAACACCTTTAACGGCGGACAAAATTAGCATTAACTAAAATGAAAGGACAAAATAAAACTTAACTTAAGAAACAAAAGACCGACTTTGCATCAAAATCAAATATCAAAATACCATGAAATTACATCTTGTTTATAGCTGGACAATTTTGCAGTAATTTGTATGATTTGAATACATTCAAAATATGAGAAGCCAGTAATCATTCTGTCATCATTAAATATGAACTACTAGCACAATTTAAACGTTCCTTACAGAAAATATGCATGATGACTATAAAATTGATACATTCTGTTCACATAAAATAACGTAATTACTGGTTGGTATTGATTGTATCTAACGTTGTTGTGTTATAAACAGTGCTCATGTATGACAACATGTCCTTTGTTGCTGATTTAATTGTTACGGTTTATTATAAATAACAGAGGAGTATTTAGATGTTAGTTTGGATAGTACTTGATACATTTATTCTAGCTTAATTGTTCAACATGGTATGAGGACTAAGTAAAATCATTTTCTAAGTCACGCATTAGTCTAGCAGAACTTAGCAACAATGATATTGTTTGTGATTGGATAAGTTTTGAACAAACGTTGAGATAGTTAATCAAAAAATTGCATCGTTGAAACAGCTTGACTACGCCCACTTTTAGAATGTAAGATGACGTGAAGATATGGAGGAATATTAACATCTTGTATTCTTTAATAACTTGGAACCATATTCTATTGTTTAGTTATAACAGCAAAATATGGCTGAAATTAAATCAATTGTCTATCATTTTTACATTTTACACGTTTTAATACTTTCGAATTAACATTTAATACGCATTGAGTTCTACAATTAAAAGCACCCATTCCAGCAATTCAATGGAATTATATCATAATTTGTTACGTTTTTATAACTACAGCTCCCTGTGTATTTCTGCTTTATCTTTCAATCTTGATAGTGTAGCCGAGTGATAGCAAACATAATTACTTACATAACTCATATAGGTTTATGTTTGCACCAATGTGGGGTTAACAATCGCATGTACAGATCTTGATCAAGAAAGGTAACACTTGAGATATGCTACGTAAAAAGAGCGTAAAATGGGTATATTTTATGTTCTTAGAATAAAAGACACCCCAACTAAATATGTGATAAAGACGATGTTCTTACATCATGTAAATGGTTAAAACACTTTGATATCCGAAATATATTGTATAAATAGTAGTTAGGTACATGTAAATTGTGAATTGGGTATGTTAAAATGGCAATAAAAATGTTTAAACTAATCAATCATTAAATTTTGATAATGTGTCACCTAGCCCCAAGTATTGTTTTACAAAGGAACCAGTCATGTTTACAGGCGCATTGCTTATATAAATGATATGTACTAATATTTTTTTCTGTTGGGTTTAATGCCGTAGCAACACATTGTATAGGTCATATAACTGCGGTCAGCCAACCTACTCACTGTTCTTGGAAAGGCTAAATCTCTAGATTTAGCTGTTAACCAACTACCAAGCACATATTTTCGTCAGTAACTGACAACTGCCCTACTAGGAATCATTGGTAGGAAGGCCGTAGAAATTAGTTCATGACCAAGCTCTACGAAAGTATGCCCCGCCCGGGAATCGAACCAACGATCCCTCGATCAGTAGACTTGCGTGCTACCAACTGAGCTAGCCGGGCAGCTTAATAATTTGTAATAAACATCAGGTAAAATAATTCAATTGTATTAGTACTGCTGTGCTCGCTTGTCAGTTTTTTTTACAAATTATTATTTTTGTGAGTGCAAATTTTGTAGGACTTTGAAAAGCAACTCTCATACTGCAGAACAACAGCGGCAATTCTTAACACTTTTTAAACCATTAAATACAGTAATTTAAAACATAAACATTCGATTCTACAGTTTCATTAACGTCTCATTTATAATCACCATCAAATTAATTCTATTTTTATTTTATCTCGAACAAAAATAATTGAATTTAAGAGAAATGTTAACAATTTACGACACGAATTTAATTAAACCAGTGCAACTGCTTGAGGAAGAAAAGATTTTAGTTTCATTTTATGTATAAGAAAAAAACATTTTATTACCCAAGATTGCAACTACGGGTGAAATTAATAGTTGTTTTGAAGCAAAAATCTTATCAAACTAAAAGTTTTTATTTCCAAATATTGCTATTAATGTGCCTTATTGTGTTTTTGTTTCATAAACTTCTGTAACGGGTTATAATGTTTAAGGGTGCAATTTGGTCAACTTCAAGCTGTTATTATATTGTTTATTTATGGCGACCGAGTCACTTAACCAACAACAGACGTCTCTGAGGACAAACAACAACATTGGCGTTTAAATTTACAATATGTCATATTGTGGTATTATTATTACGCAGTCAAAACAATTATCAATGGCTATGGCAAGAGAAAATAAAACATATTTTCCTAGCAATGAACTTGTACACAACTATGATTTGGTGACTAAATTATAGCACACTTGTTCTGTAATATCACAGCATATTTACAAAACTTGATGATAAAAACAAGGTTTTTGGAAGATGAATTAGCTTTTAAAGTAATCATGAGCTATACATTACTGTGGTCTTCTCTTCAAATATTAAAACTCATATCCTTGATTTCAATGCCAATTTGTTATGCAACGTTTTATAGCTCTCCATCTTGTTTGAATTGAAAATGAATATTAGAAAAACCCATAACTGCTCTCATTACAATCATATCATCAATGGTAACACATTATATTTATAAAAAACAACCATGTAATACAATATTTCAACCTCTTTTATACACAACACAGGTTTTCGCTGACGCCACAAATGTTGTTTTGACAAACACACTTGATTGAATAGTTTCTGGTCTTTGTTAAACATAAAGAACATTCAAAACTCTTACGTTTCTCAAA
Organism: Mactra quadrangularis; assembly: GCA_025267735.1. NCBI lineage: Eukaryota > Metazoa > Mollusca > Bivalvia > Venerida > Mactridae > Mactra > Mactra quadrangularis. The sequence goes on along the minus strand of CM046294.1, from coordinate 34,071,258 downwards.
CATTCACCACAAAAACATATTGTTGATATAATCTCAGTATAAATATTTTCATAATATGTCTTACAAAATATGCAAATCAAGTGAGACAGTACATTGTACCTCATATCAAAAATTGATTTAGTCTCGTTTTTTTTCCAAGTCTAGTCAATTCTTTTCAATTTTGGAAATGTATTTAACGTTGAATATGGAGTTATTTCCGTAAGCATACACGAAACACTGTTATCACTCATTTAAAAATCTAATGAATATACTTACTGAACACATAAAAAAGATCGGTACATGTAATAAAGTGTCTAATTGTATTATTTTAAGTATAAGATATAGATAGATGGTTCAAATTATTGGTATAGTAAAAAAAAGATGTTTCACTAGCAAATGTTAAATGTCCAAATAGCCAAATAACTTACATTTCGCTATGTTTTATTGAAGATTTCTACAGAAAAAAACGAATTGCAAAATTTTATTACAAAACGGGTTATTACAAACGTGGTTGAACATACCAACTCGTTTTGTAATAAAACCCCGAAATGTAGTAAAGTATTTAGATGTATTAATTTTAGTATTGAAATTAACGGTCAACACAAAACGTTTCTACTGCTCAATTGAAACATAGAAACTCGAGCATCGCAAAAACAACTAATGATATAACCAACACGCTGGTTGAAACTTTTGAACATAATTCTTTATCTGCACACTACTCTGACGAGTTTAAACAAATTAAATCTGATTCCGAAAAACAGAATATTAATTTTCATTCTAGCCCTCCATTCTAGCAACGAAGAAGAGTATAACACCCTTTATACGATTGATGATTTAACCGATTCTATTAAGTATGTCAAAGACATTGCTGCTAACCCAGATGTAATTTATTTTCTATTTTTAAAACACCTCCAACTAGTATCTCAACATTTATTGCTTATATTTTAATGATATATGGATATCTGGTAAAATTCCAAATTCCTAGAAGGAAGCTTTAAATAGTTATACTAAAACCGGATAAAGACAATACTGACCCCCTTAACTTTCGACCAATATCTGTTACAAGTTGTAGCTGCAACACTTTTAAACGTATGGTTAATGAACGGCTTATGTGGTATTTAGAATCAAACTTTTTGTTTGTTTGTTTTGGTTTTACGGCGCACTAACACAGAAAGGTCATATCGCGCCGTTAGAATCAAACGGTATAAAACTAATTTTCAGTCCGGTTTTCGATATCAGCAAAGTACGAATGATTATTTAGTTCGTCTCGAGACCTTAATAAGGGAGGCTTTTGTGAAAGTACTTTAAGTAGATTCAAAGCTTTAATACATTTTGCCTTTAGCAATTTTAAGTGTGGTATAAAAGAGAGTTTTTTATCAAATGTAACGCCGAAAATTTAGCTTCATTTACTACAGGGTTTTTCGAGCCAGAAATGTAAAGTTCGGGATCATTATGCTATTTTCTCAATCGACAAAAATGTACACTTTGTTTTTTTGACTTTGAAAATTTAAAACCATTTTCTGTTGCCCACTTTTGAATTTTATCCAAGTTCTGTTGTAATTGATGTCAAGCATATTGTTAGGCGGACATCATTCGTCAAATGCCATTTAAGCGATTTTCTAAATGTTTAATGTAGGAATTGTTGCCCCTCTACTAAACGGACAATAACTGACTGATCCGTGCACTATAACTGAAGTAATGCTTTTGTGTAACTGCCTAGAACATTTGCACACATTCAAAAAGTTGTAAACCAAATATTTCGCAAAAGTTTCTTTTATCAAATACTAGTAATTTGATAATTTGTAATTGACATACCACCTTATTTTAGGTTAGCCAAAACGGTATTCATAGTTTGCAATGCAATTTTGCAGTTTTTGTAATTCAAATTATAACGCTCATCTCCAAACATTGATAATATTAGATTTCTTATGAATCTTGTAACTGATATCCTCCGCTAATTACCTATTTATTACTTATTATTCAATCTTCGCTGATGCACTATATTGTTATTTCGAAAGATAGTGAACTCTATCTGTAAAGCAATGAAGTGAAGGTTAGATAATTGTGCACAATAGGAAAACGCAACAGATAAAAAAGAATGAAGCAAAAGTGAAACAAATAAACATCACTGTTCGAACCTATGCCAGACAAAAACAATGTTTCAAGCACAACAGTCTGGCCATTATATCAATAAAACACGTTGGACATTTAGTTCTCTATGGTAAATTTGTTGGTTTAAGTTTGGGTCGCTTATATGAACTCTAAATTTATACTTATGTAAGGAGACTTCGTGAAATCCTCTTAAAATACTTTATTAGATACTCATAGTTAAGGCTAAACTATTTAAGACAATCTTAAATTTCTTTAAATTATGAGAGCGTTCGTAAAACCGGACCCAGTACTTGTTACAAGTGACCATGTATTCAATGCAAGGAATATGCAGCTTGGCATCAATGTCGATCTTTAAATACTTTGCATACATACATTGACTAGAAATACTGGCAATTGCTCAAGCATGACATTTCCATGAATGTCAATTATAGAATAAACACTACCATTATCGAAATTTGTTTTCCTTTGGTTTCACTTAATGATTGTATGTAATCTTGCAATCGCAACCATCTATCAAGTCGAATCGAATCATTATGTAACATGAAGATCGGCAGAGTGTTACGTAAGATGGTTATTATTACAAGCAATACATGCTTATCAACTGTCAGGAACTAGTTTAATTTAGTTAGACATTTTAAGAGGTGTTGACAATACAACTAAAACTAAACGTTGCCTGTATTGGGTATATCATCTATCTTTGACAACCAGAGAAGCTACATTATAATTATACTGTCACTTACCATACTATTATTTGTATTCACCAAGCCAATGTTGCAAAAGGTCTCTGAACAAGTCAATATTCTCTTGGAATGTTTAACCACCATTATAGATCATGGTGTTGTACATCTTGTAATAGTTTAACGTTCATAAAGAGGTTCGATGTTTTTGTTTCGTGTCTTGATGGGCCTTGTTCCGTTACCTCATTTGATAATAATGATGTATTGAAACTATTCTATATACATAGATATACGAGTAGTCAATATATACTGACATTTTCCTACTAAGTCACTATGCATTGCAATCAAAAATATCATAACAACCTTTAGTTAGTATAAGAATTCATTTGTTCTACACATTATACATGTACTAAATTTAGTAGGGATAAGAGATATGATACACACATTGAGCTTGTAAATGGCGAATATTTTTTCACCGACGAAAGTATGCATACTATTTCAAATACATGTATATATCAACTACACCAAATGATAATTGTTATAACAAAAGTGCAGGAATCGGACACAAGCTGTGCAATTGTGTTCCTTATAAATCCGAAAACTTTAACATTTAAATGATGTAGGGACTATTATCTATCAAAAATAATGAATGTTTATTAAGTCTATATATCTAAATTATATTTTAGACAGGTTGTGTTTCTAGTGTGCTATCATTGAACATTGTACACTTTTGATATGTTAATTTTCTCTGTTCAATTCAGAAATGTTGACTCGTTTTCTTAACATTTAAACATAATGCATACCGCCAAATTTAATCGAAAAAGTGAACTAAATTAATGAAGAATGGTTTAATCAAACTTCTTCATTTTCTTTTTTTTTAAATAAATGTGTTTAACAAACGTTGAAATATACATTTCCGAAATGTCATTTAATTTCATCTACTTACACAAGATTACTTAATTCACTTTCAATTTAATGTCGAGCACATCAAATTGAATCTTGATTTAAAACCTTTATTACAGAGTGAAAATAGTTTTAGACAGCGCCATTAATTTAGTAAGACCGACAGTCTCTCATTATTTAAGATCACTTTGCGCAAGATTCAATGTTTACTAGAAGAACTAGGATTTGTGCCAGTGTTAAAGTACTAAATAGCTTTTACTACATTCATTATAAAACATTAAATCATTAAATGTCGATGTAAAGAGAGAAAATGGTAAAAATGATAAAGAATTCAATTTAGATAACTTCCTGGTATATAAGTAGTACTATTACTACTGCTTCAAATATCTGTTAGAAGAGGCACACAAATTTATGTTAAACAAAATTAATTTTATGAAATGGAATCAGTTGAATTTGGTGGAATCAAGGCGATATAAATACCAGAGAAAATAGACATGACAGTAGATAGCAAAAGAACATTAATCCGGTACAGTTTAGAAGAACATTATGGTAGTAAACTAAATGTGTCTGGTTTAAGGTTCATGTAAAGTCTTGGTTTGCTAAAAAATAGTAAAAAAGGAATAGCTCTAATTCTGTCATATTTCCACCAACAGTATTGTTTTATACATCAAAATGTTTCTTATGAAACATAAAAAGTGATGCTGGTCATCAATTTCAATAAAAATATTTAGCAAAAGATGTATTTGCAAAATTGATGCTGCATAAATAAAAATACTAAATTACATTAAAATTTTCTTACAACAAAATTTAGCATTAATTCCTTGACAGAACCTAATAGTACACATTCCAATGAAGGTACTGCAATATTTATAACATCAATAGATATTAAAACAAAACTAAGGCAATTGAAAAACTGAAGTGAAAGTAGAAACAGGGTCGTGAAAACCCATTACACTTGTATCTGTCAAAATGTTTTTCATTTACCTTAGTTTTGTTTTAACATTTATTGAGGTTTTAAATATTAGAGTACCTTCATTGGAATATAAACTATAATGTTCTATAAATGATTTAATGTAAAATTAGTTTGTAAAAAAATCTTAATGTCTTTTAGTATTTTCAGTTTTACAGCATCAATTTTGCAAATGCATCTTTCAGTAAATGTTTTCATCTGAATTAATTACCAGCATCACATTGTATGTTTCATAAGGAACATTTTGATGTATAATGCACTGCTCTTGGTGGAAGTATGAAAGAGTTATAGCATTTTTCATTTGACTATTTTTAATGCAAACAAAGACTTTACTTGAACCTTAAGAAACTGTATCATCAAGTGTAATGTGAATTTGATAGACAATATATACAATGATGATACATACATTTTCGTGAGCTCATGTATGCGTGGTGTTTTATTAAGATACTTAGTATGTCATCTTTATGTAGTATGACAAAATTACAATCATACTCAAATTTTATGATTGATACACTTTATTCTTATCATCTTTAGTTATATACTTTTATTGTCTGATATATTCTGTCTCATTATCGCCGTTCCTGAACGGCAATAAATACAATTATTAAGATTTGAGCATTTTATAGTCAACACAGCTCAACTTAAGCCAATCAAAACAATGCATTTAGGGTCACATGATGAGAAAATGGACGTTGAATAGTCGAATTAGGAGTGCGTGAATGGACTCGTCGACGCCATGTTTTTATCGGGTAACTTGTTTGTATTACCAGAAAAATACCATTATTAATATATAAACGCTGTACCAGTTTCAAGAAAGATGCAATATAAAACCTAGAAAAATTTAAAACGAATTGTAACATGGTTTTTTTTAAACTCGATTAAAAAAAGGACAAACTAATCTTCCCTACTTTCGGGCGAGTTTATTAATACATATTGATGAGTGTTCGATTGGCTGTCCGGAATTTGGAAAATACATGTTCTTAAATTGAATTCTTCTGTGTGCTAATAAATTCATTATAGTTTCTAAGTGACCAAATAAACATGAAAAAGACTAATTTTACAATAAGAAATGCATTTTACGTGCACGGTTGGAAAATGTACAGGAAAGCGCTTTTCATTCGATATATTTTTATCTGCCCTGAAGGTTCCACACAATGAATCAAACGCGCCCAAATGTTTTACATATGCTTAACAGGGCACGCCAGGTGATAACGGCTAAATTCTATGCATTCTATAAATAGACATGGGACGGTCTTAAACGCTGACACATATTGCATGAATGTTTCACTAAAGGAGAAGATGTCATACACGGCTAAACAGCGATTTCAACTTTTTGGAAATGCTTATACTTGTTTTTAATCTATAAACAGCCCTTCTTAGGGCTCTAAGACGGGCTGCAATCAATTAATTATTAGGCGATCGTGTATTCATGGGCTTGCAGTTTTAAATAACCGTTGTGTTACTTTGTTTGAAAATATCGTCTTATTCTTTATCGATAAGCTGTCTTGTAAATTGTCTTAACGTTATTATAATGGCTTCTCTCAAAATATATATATTTATATAATTGTTTTACAAGCATTTGTGTTGTCTTTAATAATCTTGAAAGGACAAACATGACTAGCCCTTATGTCCTGAACGAGTTTATTTTATTAAAAGTCACAATATTGCAAGCAATATCGTCTTTATATGGATTTAGAAATCCCTTTACCTAATTCTAAAATCTAGCTAAACTTGCCTATACATTTTTATACAGTTTATCAGATCTAATTAATTATTCATCTGTTCAAAGAAAACCATTTTCTGACAGGCGTAAGCTCAAATGAGTATTTCTGTATGCGTTAATAAAGTATGGCGAAGACATGTATCCGATTATGTGAACATACAGGCTTCAATATCCGGAGAAACATTCCTGATTCCAAATATATGAAACCTTACAATGTTTCATTAATCTTCAAGTTAGCGTTAAAATGAGATTTGATATACGTGGAAATATTCTAAGAAATGTCTCTTAGCTAGATGTAATCATATTTTATACAATATCAAGTAATTTTGTAATCGTAAACAACCGGATGAAAGCCTACTGAGGTCGATCTAAAGATAGGAATATCGTATTCGCCTTAATCTATATGGGAAATGTGAATACGTTACCTACCAAGTTGGAGGAAGCTTTTAAAGTATGCAGTTTCGACATAAGAGGAGCACTTACTTTTACAAGCGTCATTATCTGAATATCTCTTATACTGAATATAAGAAAGGTGATTGTTCATGTTCTATGATTTCATTATGTATGTTTTCTCAATGCATAAAGATATATTGCATTGCAGTTTCTTCAACAATTATTCAGGATATAATCACGTAGTCTTTTGGAGGTAATCAGGTACTCTTGCCTTCGCTGATTCTTGCACCATTCGAATCAGAAGAAATCCAATACCGCACAAGGTAACTGTTACTTTTCATTTTCTATAAATGTCCACATGATCCGGTGAATTGCAATTGTTTACTCTATATATGTTAAACAAAATATATTTGCAAATGAACTAGCTTTAACTTACCTTATTTTTGTGAGGAGGATTGAGAGTTAAAGATTAGAATTTACAGAACCATGATAACATGAATACATGCCCGTATAAATATATAAAATTAAATTATTTTCATTTACTAGCATTAAAGTTTACCTATTTCGTATAAATATACCGTAAATATACCAATTTATCATATTTTTAACTTGGAACAACAACAACAACAACAACTTATATTAATTGATCCAGGCCTCCGACTCATTACATACATATGTTTCAAATGGTTAATAATATATAAGGTCACCATGATAATGACAAATTATGCATTTAAACATTTATTGAGGTAATAAAGATGATGTACTCGTGTAATACTTCACCGTTGTTGGAATGTATTTCTTATTTTAAGAAGGTGATATATAAATGTGGAACATTAATTGTGGAACTTTTAATTGATTCAATACTTTGGGATGACATGATTCTTTAATATTCATTGTGGCACTTACTAAGATATATAACAATGCCAGTTGTCTTTGAAGGTAATCATAGTGCAGTTTTGATGCTTATTACATGTGTATTACATTTTAGTATTTTAATTGTCATTTCATATTGATCCCAATGTATGTGATATAAGGTTATCGTACTAAATGGCTTTTAATGGATAATGTTCGAGCCATTAAACGCGTTTTCACACGTAGATGAAGAATGAATTATGTACGCACAACATGGTGCAATTAGATGCAAGTGTTTTGGAAAAGGGAATAATTGAAAAATCTCCAATCCGACATTAAACATATGACCATTGTCACAATAAGTTCTTATTTAACATTGAAAGCTGTTACCGTTTCTTTAAATGCTGAAAGCGCTGTTACATAATGAGCATGCGCAAATAATACATTGAAAACCGTAGCGGGCATCCAGTATACAGTTATTCAACATGTAATTGGTATTAGTTAAACTGTTGTTCTGAGGTGGTGGGGATAGTGTTTTAAACTGCTGTCCGAGGTTTACGGCAACTAAGTTATTAGTTAACAGCTAAATCCAGAGATTAAGCCTTTCCACGAACTATAAGTTGACTGACTACCGTGATGCTACGACGATAAAAACCCAACAAAAAGATATAGAAAATTAAAACCATCGTTTCAAACGGCTTATTAAACATTGCCAGCAGACGTGCCATGCTGTTAGACTTCTTACATTTACTAAGTCCTGATAAACATTTGTGATATCCACTAATCAATTGTCTGTCTTGTCAAATAGTTTACCAAACATATAATACTATTGATGTAGTAAACTGTTTGAAAAGGAATCAGGAAAACAATTATCTGCCCACAGAATTTGATCTCGTCTTTGCAACAAATATCTTATTATCAATATATAGTCAATTGAATGAGCATTTAGTATCTCATTAATTGTATCATAGGAACTAGACAATTAATTTTTGACATTATAGCAAACACTTGTATCGTGTAGTTTTGGCTAATATGTTTCATAAGTGGTGTGGTATCCGATTACAAAACAGACAGAAGTGGATTAAAATGGTTTGGTATCCACCAGGGGAGAGAATAGTCGAGTACCAATTAATTTAAAATAACACTTTTACCATTTTCATACTTGCTATTGAGTTACAATTAGTCGTTGTTATACTTAGTATTCTTTTCGATATAAGTAGATAGTTTGTTCAGCACAGTGTAAAGACAATACAAATATTTAAGCTCTTAATATCCATGTCTTTATTTCAAAACAAAATTATAATGCTGTCAAAATTCATGACTGATTTTGTTATATGTAGGTACAAATTAACCTTTACTTGCCTTATATGCAGACATTTTCTTTAATAGTTTTATAGACTTTTTCAAACATATAATATGAGTTAACATATATTTTATGCCAGTTAAAGACACCTGAACACAAGGCGAGCTATTATGACGGGTCTTCGTCCGCCGTGCGTCTCTTGTCAAATACCATAAAACATACAGTTGACAAATTCACCATGTAGCATCACCTTAAGGTCCTCTACAAATATTTTTCAAATTATGTCCCTAGGATCAATATTGACGTCGCTCTAGAGGTCAACATATTTCAATAAGAAAATGTTTAAACATCTTTTTCTCACTAACAGATAACATAATAGAGTTTTCATAACTGGCATGTAGCATCACCTCAAAGTTCCCTGCAAAATTTATTCAAATTATGCCCTATGGGTTCAAAATTAATCCCGCCCCAGGGCTCACATTTTTTATATCGAGTTATGTTAAAAAATCTTTATGTTAAAAAACAAAACTTCTTCTCTAAATCTGTAAAGCCTAGAGGTTTCATATTAGGTATGTAGCCTCACCTTAATGTCCTCCACATCAATTATAAAAACGCATCGACAAGAAGAAATGGATGATATCAGTTGTCTGCATATGTAAAAAAATATCAGAATGGAAGTTTACACTGATTAAATATTTGTAAAAATGTGTTTGATCAATTGGATATTTCGGGCAATAACTGACATTTTTTTGTGAATACTTCTTACTTCCTTCGTGGCTCTAACATCGTGGTTAGTTAAACTGTACAATGAAATACATTTAAATTGGTTGAATATGTTTAAAAGCAATTTTACTATTTAACTGAACAAAATAGAATTTGGAATGCAAGTTGCTTAAAAAGAAGTTCCTTTAGCTGAATCAATACTAATAACAATCACTATTAAATCTGTATATATCAATTACAAGATTGTCACCAGTTAACTTTTCCAAGTTGTATTTTATTTATTTAATGGTACCTCATTTAGAGTTGGATGCTTTGTGATCCCCTAAAATATCGTTTTTTCCAATCACTGAAAATATGTAATAAATCATTTGGCAACATACTTTGTCAAACAGCGCAGTAGAATGAAGAAACACATTAATGATATTTTGCGAGAACCTTTCTGTGTTGATGCGCCGTAAAAACCCAAACAAACAAACAAACAAACAAACAAACAAACGATTTTGATTTTACAAAAGTACTAGCGAATCTGAAAAAAATAAATAAAAACTATATTACATCAAGAAAGACAATACATGTTATTGTTTCACTGGTATTATATAGTACAATATGGGAACATTCTTAAGGACGCAAATCCTGAAGGTGTTCCACAAACAATCATTATTCGCTGAGTGAACATCATTACGCCTGAATTGAGCTGTCACCAGTTGTTGTTTCACGCTTGTCAACATAACAATATATGTGATAGGATAAATCTTTGGGAAAGAAGAGATACTATTAAGACAATTTATTCAAAGAATTTGTACGAACGGTTAAGAAATTACATTGGTGTAATAAAGCAAAGTTAAACGTACTTATAAATTATTATACATAAATATGATTACCATTCTTACTGTTTTTGGACGGTGCACTTTGAGTACCGGACAGAGCTAACAATTAGTAGTGTTAGCAATTTGCATTAACTCTTATCAATAAAACCGAGCTAGTCAGTATCGATTACTTCAAAATTTGATTCGAATGTTTTCGGTCATATTATCGTTATAATCGCGTCCGAGATACTGAGAAATTCCAGCGTGCGAGCACCTGTCAAAACAGGGTAAGTCTGAGAATTTATGGCAAATGGACGAAATGGAACCGACATTGGTGAAATGAAGATTTAAACACAAATTTAGTTTATTGATAATGAAAATTATATATATTTTAAAAAAAAATCAAATAAAACTGCTGGTATATTGTATTTGATTAGCTGATTCGGTCCGTAAAAAATCCATATACACAATAAGTAAAAAGTAATACAATGTATATTCAATTTCGTAATATCTACAGTTCAGAAAGGAAATACAAATGTATCAACAAACTTAAATTACAAGAAATAGCTGTTTTATATTCATATGAAACATTTTTTATGAATAAAACTTCATTGGTCAGAATTGGTTAATGCTTATTGTTAGATTTTTTATACCATGCTTACATAAAGTAAAAGAAAATATGGTTTAGCATATTATTACAACAGCAATAAATCATCTGTCATACACCTTATATGTCCTTGACGATATTACAATTAATAGAGTATGTAAAATTTTGATGCATAATGTGTTTTTTTAGAAATCAATTTATCAATCAGTTGTCCATTAAAACTACCACAAGTACTATATTATCAGCTTGGTACATAAAATGAACTTATGTGTGTCTATCATATTGCATCAACGGACCAAACAATTAATTATTTGTATTGTAGCAGAAACTATTGTATTAAGTGTATTAAATGTAGTAAATGACATTAGTGGGGTCGATAACTGCAACAATCTTTCACTTGGTGATACAAGCACCAAATTTGGCACAGATAACCAGCATGGTCTACCATTCACAAAAAGCACGATTTCCACTTCGAAATTCAAGATGGCCGTCGTTTCTGTGCATGCGCCTGGGAATCAGTACCCCAAAGCGATTAAATTTCGTTTTGCCGCTTTATATGTATTATAAGATGATATATTGTAGTGTATTTTCATACTACAAGTGTTAAACATGTTAAGACATCGATTTATATCATGTGATATAATTCCGAGGTCAAGGTCAGGGTCATGGTAAAGGTGACATACACGAAAAAGTTGTATCAAACTTTTTTAATCATTTTAATGATCATGTAGGGTTTGAGATGCAATTAGAAAAAAGGTATTAATCAAATTAACTTAATACAATCTTTGGCAAATCTGTAGGCATGATTGAAATTTACCGTGACCTTGACCTTGATCCAAGGAGGGGGTTAATATCCCGAAAGTACTAATTAAATAATCAAACAATTAGTTAATTTGAGACTATTATTTTGACAATGAAATATTAATATATGTACATATATTGGATTGCCTTCATCAAGGGTTTACTATGTTTATGCTTTATGTTGTCCACATATTGTGTAGGTCAAAGGTCAATTCAAATGAGAAGGTGTATGCATAAAGTCATTTTATCAGAAATTTAACACAATTTACAAAAATGATGCAAGGATTCTTATAATCCTTGATGAAAACTAAAGTTTCAACAATAATGCGTGATGCCCACATGTCTAGAAGTCAACAATTCAGGTCGAAGTCGATTGATAGTTCAAATGATGTTGTGATAATTATATGAATGCAAACATTGGATGTTTCAGTCTGTGTAATGATTTCATTATTCATTATTTCATTTCATTATTTGCATATGCAAGCACATAAACGAGTTCATTAAAACTGACTCGATAGCATTTGCATCGCTCATGTCATTCCCTCTTGTCACCACATTTGTTTAACTGGTGACAACTTTTGGCAATCGGTGAAAGGTTGGCCAATAGCTCTTACCATTCGCTATTGTTTTACCAGAGCCAGTCGACTGGATTTTGATCTTGATGACTATCAATTGACCCAAAAACATGCAGCGTGGAAGACAGAACCTTTGACATGTTGATAGAAAGACGCCCTTGTATGTGGAATCACATCATAAGATATCTGCTCTTGGGCAGACAAGTCGAGATAACGTCGCAACATTGTCTTAAAGACTGTTCTAATTGCACATAACTATGACAAATATCTGGAGTGTTTTGAAATATTGATACTGTTTGGTAAATATTGACTTAGTGTTGTCAAAGACTGATATAAAATGACTACCAGTGAAATCGTGACAGAACAACATTCTATAAGATTTTTCAGAGCCGTCATTTTGTCAATTGGTAACCTCCTTACTATGTACCCCAGACCAAACTTAATCCAACATTATCAAATATGCACATTTTAGTGATACAAACACGTTTATTTCAATATCATCAGTCACACATGCTATGCTAGATTTTGCCGTTGCTTTATAGAATAAAGTGGCTTGAATCTTCTTGATTACAAGGAATCATTTATTGTAAAACTTACGGATGCATTGATAGTGAAATCTCACATTTTGTCACAACAACGACATAACAAAACACATGGTTAGTATTTGTCAGATCAGAACCCAATGTAGTTCGATCTTTGTTGTCACTACCACGTACAACTTTTTGCCAATTGGTGGTAACTTTGTTTTAGCTGTTACTCTATGACGCTCTCTTTTGCATCTAATTGACACTCGTAAACATCAAAAACTAAAAACACGTGTACGTCCTTATATATTTGATTCATACAAATGCACCTATGTTATCAAATCTTTAAAAGCATATTTTCCAAAGGCCCTTAATGCTTTCGAAGAAAAACAATGTACGGGCAAGAATCCATAAATAAAAATTGCATTGGAAATAGGTTGATTGTCATGTATTGTGATCGTAGTCTGCAAAGTATTTCTGACCTGTATAGAGTTTGCTGTTTGTGTGGCTACGAGAGACTATTCTATTAGGCTGCTCTTTTTCTAGCATGTTCAAATTTGCAAACAGTTATCATTTGATGAAGGAAAATGCGTGATACTTTGCACTATTGCATTTCAAAGATTCATTAAACCACATCTCTATCGTCTAACAAAGATGGGTTGAACCTAAAAACAATCTGAATTGTCCCATGGAGGGTGATATATTTTTAGTTAATATAGAATATTCATTTGGGCTACTAACAATTGGGGGGGGGGAGACTTAAACTTTTTGTCTGATTGTGACACTTCTCCAAATCGGTTTTTATAGAAATATACATTGGATTTTGTAGACATTTTCAGCTTTATAGTGAATTTTTTACTGCTTTACCGTAAAATCACATTGAGATATGTGATACAACTATCGATATATGCTTTTGAATATCTTGGCCACAATTTTCAGAAAAAGGAAATCGGTTGAGTACTGACTAAAATAGACATGTAGCTACAGAGATATGTAGCACTTTTTGAATATGTCAAAAATTAGTTTGGATTCAAACCGTAGTCATGAATGATAACGGATTAATTTCTGAATTGTACTAATTGATACGAACGCCACTGAATTAAATCATAGTATCGTCCGTTTTTTCTCAACTGTCGAAGCTTGAATAATTTCACGGTGACTGAAATTATTGTTTTTATACTGGCAGCCTAATTTTTTGTAAAAAATATCTTGACTAAAACTTATCATACGGCATAAGAAGCTTTACTCAATCATAATACACACTTTCGGAAACTCATGGGTGTATTACGACAATAATTTTAACAAACGCATCCACCGTGAAATTATTCATGTTTTGACAGTTGAGAAAAAACGAACAATAGCACGGGGTCATCATTCCTAAATGTGTGTAAATGGAAAGAGTATCCTACATTTAACCAAATAGTTCATTCACTATTATTTGAATTCCGTGTGAGCTGTACACTATTGTGGTAAGCCCTGTTAACATTGGCCCCTTCACGTCGACTAACGATAGTTATATAGTATATAAAGGGGTTGTTAAGGTAGCATTTGGGACACTTTTATAGAGTTTATAGAATACCGTTTTAGTTTAACGGCACACAAACAAAGAAAAATATCCTGTGCCAATACAGCAGTCAGGATACTATAAACTGACACTGATCTACATGCTGAGTATCACAGCACAGGCGGTCATATAAGTAATGTTTTCGATCCGAAACCATGCCGGATGCCTAAGTTTAACTGTTGTGATGCCACCAGATGCACTGGTTATACTTTGAGACCTATTCTTATAAATAAGAAATGTTCTGAATCAATTAAATGCTATGAATTTCATCCGAGATGAAGCGTTAGTGATAAAATTATTTGGCGTCTTATAATGGCCGCCATTTTGAATTGACAGCCATTAAATGAATATTTTTAAAGAATTGACAGAATTGTTTATTAGTCATAAAATATTGAAATTAATTTGATAAATACGTCTATAAAATGATTTAAAAATATACTATTTACGATAAGCAGGACAAAAATCCCTATAATCGGCGGCCATCTTGAAAAAAATGGCGGCCATCTTGAATTTGGAGGTGGAAATCGTGCTTTTTGTAAACTACACACTATGTACAACAACTGTGCCAAATTTGGTGCTTGTATCACGATGTGAAAGATTGTCGTGAAAAATGACACTTATCGACCCCACTACATACGGAATTGTGTGTAATGGCATAGAATTTCACCGCTATGTTTTTATCAACAAAACATTTTGGAATATATGTTGCGAATTTTGTATTTCATCCAGTATGCTCATATCATTTAGACAAAGAAATACGATATATAAATAATGAACCCATATGATTGTTGGTTTATCCAAAGTACTCCACTAGACAAATTGCATTATATACCAAATAAGTTTATTTATGTTTGATATGTCTATGCTATTTTTATAAGAATATTTTAGACAGAAACATCTTAGTTGATGTAAGTATAATTGTATAGTCTGGTGTAGACAGAATTATTGAAAGAAGCTATCTTGAATGTCATTGCAAAGACATTTGTGCTCTGAAGCAACATCTAGATGACTAATCTAATAACTATATGTCTAACCTAGCATAAAATGTATTAAACAGAATTATTAAGAGACTCTGGTGATATTTGATTTGTGTTTGTATTGTAAAATGGATTAACTTATACAATATTGGTATATTACATATAGGAGGAAACTCTATTTGACTACACAAGCTTTTTAGCTAAGACATTACACCAGAATGTAAACATTGATAGAGTAAAAAAAGTGCCTCATGGCGAAAAACAATATATGACATAAAGGTGTTCAACTCAATTAGTCTACCGATAATTAACTTAGACGTTGTATGATACTTTTCTATTGGATATTCAACAGAAATAAAACCAGTTAGAATGACAGATCAATACTAGTACAAATTATGAAATACTGTGTTGGATATGTAGGGAAAGATACATAAAAGGTGCATACATTTGGTAAACAAACGCTCCACCATGCCCAAGCGCACCACTTTGCAGCTTCATATTTCAATAAGTAGAGAATAAATATTTATTCATTCTTTATTGTCAGTTCATACTCACTGTCATGTTAATTAAATAAATTGATTAAGTAATTAATGCTCATTTCTTTAATATGCTCACCTGACATTCTGGTACTTTACATGTGAGTATTTCATGAGTATTGAAAAAGTAATTAATGCTCATTTCTTTAATATGCTCACCTGACATTCTGGTACTTTACATGTCAGTATTTCATGAGTATTGATAAAGTAATTAATGCTGATTTCTTTAATATGCTCACCTGAAATTCTGGTACTTTACATGTCAGTATTTCATGAGTATTGATAAAGTAATTAATGCTCATTTCTTTAATATGCTCACCTGACATTCTGGTACTTTACATGTCAGTATTTCATGAGTATTGATAAAGTAATTAATGCTGATTTCTTTAATATGCTCACCTGACATTCTGGTACCTTACATGTCAGTATTTCATGAGTATTGATAAAGTAATTAATGCTGATTTCTTTAATATGCTTACCTGACATTCTGGTACTTTACATGTCAGTATTTCATGAGTAACTCTAAATCGATTTACCTTGTAAATAGACCTAGTCTAAGAACTTTTGAAGATGACTGTATAGTGTAATAATTAAAGCAGTAAATGCTTTCTTAACTGCAAATGAGCGGATAGTGATATAATTTTATGCATTACAGATACATTACTAGAGTGAGCGCTGTAAAGAATTTATTACTAAGCGTTTTTTGGCGTAGCTGTCTAAGCTGACTTTCGGGATTTGAATGAACTTTTACAAATTTATAAAATTTCAGTATTTTGGACAAATGCAATATAAGGTAAGGGAAAGTAGGGGAAACCCCTTGTTTTATGGGTTAAAACTGATAATAACATGTGCTCTCTGTCATGAAGGTATGTTAATTTTAAGCAGATTAGATTTATCATGCTCGTCTTGTCTTGGGGTAGCGAGTAAGCGAGATTTCTACTTATTCTACGCCGTTTGTCTTTTTTAAAGACATTACTTGTTCACCATAAGTTGAAGTTTTATGGTAGAAAATGACATTACAAAACACTTCAAGTATTAACTTAACGCCATACTGTATCTCTACACGTCTTAGAATATTAGATAAGTCGATAAAATATCTTGAATAGTAAAATGAATGTCAGTTCCGGTTTCTACTGGCTTGTTTTATTTAGTATTAACTCAGTGTTTCTAAATTGCGATGTAATTTTGTATCATTAGTGGATTCCCATTAGCTGTGACTTCGAGAACCAAATTGAACGTGATTTCATGTATTATAATGCCAGTTCTTATATAAAGTTAATACACACTTGAATATTTAACGTTGACCAATTCACAAGTTTTATAGTACTTAGTAGAGACTTAATAATTGTCTGTTTATCGGGTATCTAATAACTTCATAAACATAATGTACAATTGCGTGACGATACAAGACGTTTAATATGCACACCATGATCGTTTCATAGCTTATTCAAATACACATACAGTTTCAAGAGCCAAGCGATTAAAACCAAGATGTACTGAATACCTTATCTCAATAATGAATTCATGTTGAACAAACTATTTCTCGTGTACAAATAGTTAGGTATTTATTCAAACAGTACAACTAATTATCTAAATTAGTCTAATAATATCAGCAATATTTGGTGACATTGGAACTTACATATATATGTTTTTAACGGAAAATGATAATATTTAACTTCATAAACATATCGTGGTCGCTCATAAAAAAGATTAATTAGGTGTTCGCGTATTGCAACAATACTTCATATTTTTCTTTTGAAACAAGATATTGCGTATTTTGCAACAATACTGACATACATAATCAGTGGATTTATAATGATTTAAATATGTTTGGAATATTCGTTACCAACTTAAGTGTCAGAATAGTGTGTGAAACGTCAGAGGATGCTTTTCCATCCCATATAATTAACACCAATATCATTTATAAATTCCATTGAGCACATTTCTATTAGAAGAGTAATTGCGTATTATTGACAAAACAGGATACTCATTCAGATAGCACTCTTTGATGGCCACTAGACATGTTAACAATGCATCTACGTTATGATATTGACATGCGGTTCATAGAAACATTTATAATAACAGCAAATGATATAAGTAACACATGAAAAACATTATATACATCATCAAGAAGTTGGCGCACAAAAAAGGCCACCTTAAAGAACAGAAAATACTATAGTTGACACATGAAAACAAAAAACAACATTATATACATCATGAAGAAATTGGCGCACAACAGGTTAATAACAATTGCTAACAAAAGACTAGGCAATACCATAATCCAACTAATACAGTCAACGAGTTGTGAGCCAAAATGATTTTGTTAAAACTGATATTGTCAGGATGAAAATGCCATGAAGGTTAAGCATGAAAAAAATTTATGGCTAAAAGCTGTATAGGTGGTGCGTGGGGTGGTGGTGGTAAATTATAAATCTTAATGAGAATTAGCTTAAAAAATTTGCAAGATGTTCCTGCGTGCACAATAACGGTGTTCTGTGAAATTAGCACATCGTGAACTTCACTAGTTACATCCACCCTTCGTACCCTATCTTGTTCGTACTTAACACCTTAACAGTAAGCAACCAAAAATTGTAAATACACATCTTAATGAAATATAGAATTTTAATACATTAAATAAAATTAAACAAAAGGTTTGTACATAAATATTTTTATGAGACATAAAATTAATTTATATCCACAACCTTTGTCAGAGTGGTAAACAGAGCTGAAGTGGTCATGTCATTTTCAGCAGCTCGTTCTTGATGCATTCAGTTTATAGCAAATATAAAATAAAGCACATAAAATGACAAAGAGTGATGAGATTGAATATGTCATTTATTAAAATATAAATGACGACGAAGAAAAACAGTATATACATATATACATTAAAAATCAGCAAATGATATAAGTAACACATGAAAAACATTATATACATCATCAAGAAGTTGGCGCACAAAAAGGCCACAAAGCATGCTTCACTGTAAAGCATGCTGCGCGGCCTTTTTGTGCGCCAACTTCTTGATGATGTATATAATGTTTTTCATGTGTTACTTATATCATTTGCTGATTTTTAATGTATATATGTATATACTGTTTTTCTTCGTCGTCATTTATATTTTAATAAATGACATATTCAATCTCATCACTCTTTGTCATTTTATGTGCTTTATTTTATATTTGCTATAAACTGAATGCATCAAGAACGAGCTGCTGAAAATGACATGACCACTTCAGCTCTGTTTACCACTCTGACAAAGGTTGTGGATATAAAAACAGTTTTTTGGCATTAAATAGTTATACACTTTACAGGTCTATCATAATTTTCAATACCTAAAGGGCTCTAAATACGGTGTAATCAGTCTGAACAATAAGTATTAACATCATGATATGCACAGAGCATAATATGATATTAAAACTTTAAGCAATATTACTCCTCATGTCACGAAAACTTTATATAACAAGAAATATGATTAATCTAGTCATCATATGTTTTGTAAATACGTTAGTAAATGACTACTGGATTAGCAAATTAACAATTTTTCATCTCATTCAGTTAAGAAGTTGGTGTTGTTTTTTGTTTGAACAAATTTTACTTTTATACATTATAATACATTAATATTGCGAAAGTGATTTTAATGGTTTTTGTATCAAATTGATTTCAATTGTAAACTATTATTAATACCTTTAAAAAATAATGCAAATGTAGTAGCAACGTAACAGATTTATATCATTTTACTGATGAGGTAACTTCTCTAAAAGAAGATTTTACATTATGTTCTGTTGCTCAACACATATCTTTATCATGTATGGGTTTCATCGAGTTTTCATTCTTATTCAATTTATTTTTCAGTAATGTTGTTTACATTTAGCTTTATGACAACACAAATGTTCGTATTCCAATACTTTTTTAAATAAACATTTACGTACGTTTACGAATAAAACGGTGTTTGTAACAATCTGTTTATTCAGAAAGGAACTGTGTAACAGTTTTGGTGCTCGATTTTAAATTATTAAATTATTAATGATAAAGATATTTAGAGACATTTGAGAAAGGAACAGTGTAATTAATGTGTTTTACGTCGATTATTAAGACACGCGTATAGGCATGGTCATTATTTACTGGGTACGCTGAGTGCGAAACTCTGTTGTAATTTTAAGTGTTACCACTCTTTTAAAATACATTATAATATAGCAGCTATTTTATGTAAAGTGGAAACTGTCCGTTAATAGTATGCTTTCCTCTTTAAAGTATTAATTGTAGTACCATCCGTTGATAAATACCGCATCCAAATTAAATGTTTTCGAATAGCGTTTCTCTGTATAACTTGTTTTACAGCTCCATAAGTGTGTTAATGATTGCCAAGTCCTAAAACATTCATTGTTCAAGCAATAAAATATCAATTGCTATGGAAGCATTTCTAACGTCTTTGTCCCGCTCGAAAAAAAACACACATTTGGTTAAATGTCAAGACGAGCGTGACATTAAATGACTGGAATTTCCATCTCTTCATAATATATTACCATTGTTATTCGACATTATGTAATAACTAAGTTATTTGTCAGTCATGGCATTGAGTTAATTAATGCTATCTTCGATCATATAACTATTCATTTGTACTGTGTCTACAACTTAAAACATGTTTGCGTTTATAAGTAGTTTGCATTAACCCCGGACCCCTAAAACATTAAATATCTCAATAAATATAGTGTGGAATCAACCAAAATTTTGTATGTGTTCATTACTAGCATTGTTCCTTCTCAAATACAAAAACAATAAGATTTTTTATTTAATTACACAACATTCTTTCCGAAGACATGCAACCAATAAGACACTCATGAAAGCATATCAACAAATTAATTCTATATGATATTTAATTATCATCCTGAGCATCCCCTGTCGAGGATTAGTTCATGTTGTTATTTATATAAACAAAATTTTGTTTTTGTACAAACTATACTTATGACAATGTTATAATCAGAATAGCTTTTTATCCTTTCCGCCGGATTTTTGATTACAAAATGCCAATATTTTGCATAACATCCTATGGAAAGTTTTTTATTCATTCCTTAAAATTCTGAAGATCTAAATCCAAGAAGGAAAAGTTGATTTAAGACTGTTTGCAAAAATCTAAGCAGAACCAATGTTAATGTTTTACAGATAATTACGGTATTAGGGGGTCTAAGTCACATACTACCTATACATATAAACACTTTGCAAAATTAATTAGAGTAAAAAAACTACATTACTTTGGTAAATAGTGTTCTATTGTTTGACATGTTACTGTTGTTTATTATATCAAATACTACTTCATTGTGAGTTCGAAAACATGATACAGTCAGTAGCCTTGAAGCACGGCATCAAAACTAAATAATCTAATTTTTGTAGACTTTCAAAGATAATTGATCTTGTTCTATGTGTTCATGATACAAAGTTCACATTTACTAGACGTTTTCTTATATAAGAAATGGTTAAATAGTGTGACTACAGACAATTATCATGAAAACCACGAATTAAGTCACTTTGACAAGTAGAACATATAACCATATCTGTAAATCTATTTTATTAAAACAATTGTGTCTCTAATGAATGTTAAACACGTCATGTATCAATTTCAGATGACATATATTTAGTAGAGTCACTTAAGTAGCGTCTTGTAATCAATCTTAACACTCAATTAAACAAACTATCACAAACACATATTATTTTACAGTCTATCATTAAATCCGTCTTATACTTTTCTTTTACATCTACTAGACAACGAGACATAAGGAATTATTTCATTCTAGTTTCAAGATTAACAACAAAGGCTTGTCAAACAGTTGTTATATTACCTCTGGTCCACGACTATCATTTAATTAAACTTTTATCTCACGATGTGTATTTCTCTGAATGAATACGATTTGATTGAGGGGTATTGAATTAGTATTTTGTTTATTTGCGATATGTAAAATTGCTGAGGGCTAGTGGGTGATAGTTGTTGGTCTGTCTATCACATTAAAGAATCATAAATATAACAGTGGCAAATATTTGGATTACATTACTCAGACACTCAGCCTTATATCTATCTAATGGTTCAATGATTTCAATAACTACACCACTTATGTCATGTAACCAATAAGTTGAATCCTCGTCGTCAATACTTACGTCTTGTTTTCTCAGAGTAGTATTGTCGATATTTTGGTTTACAACACACACATCCGTTGTACATTTGTAAGTTTGTTTTCTTTAGGTGTAAGTATACTACAGGTCGTACTCTAGGTCATGCATGTTTTTGTACTTAAGCAATGAATTTGCCCACTAAATAGGTGAATATGCTAATGCATGAACAGCATTTTACTGATTTAAACAGGTCATTTTGTGAGTAACATTTATTTTAAATAGTGTGTACATTATACATTTTATATAATGATATGCTTATAAAAAAGGTATAAACTAATTAAACTATAAAATTGTAAAAAATAATTCACCCCTAAATATTGGTGTGTAATGAAACTGGCTATGTTTATATACGCAATGTTTACGTGGACGACCTGTATCTATATCATCCAACAATATAAACAAAACTGGCAATTTGTTGACCTTTTAAAATTATTCTTACCGACATATGCATATCAATTTTGCCACAATATGTAAACTAGTAAACAAGTTTAAATTTTTTTAAATCTAGTAAAACTAAAACAAACTTTTATATTCATGAATCTTCTTTTAAGGGTAAGTTTTGAAATAAGTATGTAGAAATTAAAGTAAACATTATATTTGTTACTTCGATTTGATTAAATAGTTATTTTTGTTGTATTTCGAAAATGTTTGAGATAGTCACAAAAGGTGAAAACAGTTTCATTGGTCATTGGCGTTGAACATATTTCTTTTTTTTCTCAATTCGTCTACTTGGAAATCAATACGCATATTAGTCGCGTGAGAAAGTAATTCCTTAAGATCAGATTTTTAAATCAATCAGTATTAAACTTGACAGAACATAATTGTACAACAATGGTACAATGTTGGCGAGAATCTGGTTTTAAATGGATCTATCTACAGGAAAAATGTCAAGCTTATGAATTGCTTCCTTCATAAAACACTGTTCTTAATGACACTCCTCTCAGATGGATAGAATCTATATCTAACATTGAAACCAACTAACTAACTAACTAACTAAGAGAAAGATAGATATTTTTTTTGTTTGCCTATTGCTCTATGAATATAAACCCATATTGTGTGTATCTTTTGCATTTTCTTCAAGTAAAATAACATTAATGGACTATTGATGTTGACAAATACAATTCCATCCTGCATCAACATGACGCTATAATATGGAAATAAATACGGGTGAAGTTAAAGCGTTTAATTGCGACAGGCATGACATGTGATTGGAAACATTAGATGACAGACTGTCTAAACTTGGGTCCAGGTAGGTTGTAAAAACAAGGGAGAAAATTACACCAAGGAAGATGGTTCTTGGAGAGAAAGAAGTATTTGTGGAAATCTGGTTTTTATTTATTTATTTTGAAAGACTTTAGGATGTGAATGTAACTGTGAGTAATATTGAGCTGAGAATAATAGAATGATGCCAAATGAGCAGAAAAATATGAATTTTATATTTCAAGTAGACCATATATAAAAATTAACTATGTGAATACCTCCTCAGTATAATTGACATCAAAAACTAATGAAAATGTAAACCAAGATGAGGTAAAAATGTTCTCAACGTTAGCAATGTTTTTTATACTGAATCTTACATGGAAAATATTTGAACAAGACAAACAAATGCTTTAGTCAAAGAGACAAATATACAAACAGCAATAATAAACACTGCTAAATTGAAGGTGTCAATAACACTAAAACCAAGTATATGCAGTTATATTTCATGAATTAAATAATACCTAATTATATAATAGTACTTGGTCATATATCATACCATTAAAGCTATCTTGGAGAGAATAAAAATCTGTCTAACCATTAACAACAACTTTATATCATTGGCTAATGAAGTAAAGTACTTGTAATTAGGTCTACTATCAAAGTTTTCAAAGTTACTATATAATGTGTTTTCTTTACTGCTTTCTATCTACAATCGTTGTTACTGCCAAAGTTTTGTAATAATGGCGACTAACACCAATGTGTTCTACCAATAAATTGTTCTGATCTATTAATGAAGAGATAAAAATAAGATATTTTTATTTGACCAATGTTGGTTGCTGCACTGTTCGCTATTATGCAATCAAGTTCCTTTTTATCGAAAGGAAACTATTGTTCCGTCATAGATCTAGATTTTTTATCAAGATATTTCGATGAAACTAGCTATGACAATTATTCAAATAACTAAGATTCATAGTTCATGCAACTTATGAATAATAGTTTTTCCATAACGGGACTGTTAAACAGTTCCAGAATTGCGTTACAAAGGTACCATTTGCTATAACTAAACTGCCAGATGAATAATGACAATAATTCTGCCAAACAAAGCGTTGGAACAAGTTTTAGTTGTATTTAATCTGGCATTTGTATGCTTTTCACGTCAATGACAAATATGTGACATTAAAGCAACATCCATCGCCATGTTGTAACAGTTAGAGTTAAATTGTAGGTCATAAACGCATATCAAATCTGAAGTTACACCGCAGGCTCGTGAAACTTAGTAAAACCCAAAAGTACTCTGTATGTTTTATAGGGGTTAATTTAAAGCTGTGGATTTATTGGGCTTTACGGTGCAATGCAGTTTTATTTAATGAGTGATTGCATCTTTGCACTTTATGAATCAACATAAAATAGTGCAATTTGTTTAATAATTTCTAGAATGAACGGTTAAGAAATTTAATTCTGTTGTTTTGATAAGAAATTTAATTCTGTTGTTTTGATAAGGAGAAAGTGACGCGCATGTTTACTTGATAGATACAAATACCTAACTTTGAGATATGACAATATAGTCAACACAGTGATATGATGTTGACAATATCGATCCAACTGTAAAGCAATCTTCAGAGATACCATAGAACTGACGACTGGAACATGTACAGATATTTTATATATAATGAGATTTCTAAAGCGTTTACGTGACACTTCCCGTTTGTATATATTATTACACTGTGTTTTGTAATTCTCAAGACGCCGATAAGCAATGAATCAATAGTTAATATAACTATTAATATGGATATTAAATATAATTGGCAGAGCAACAAGTTTCTATTTATGAATATTTTGCATGTTGGTCATTATGTGATAACTGCTTTATTCTGCTTTTGTACTCTGACAACCATTGATAAATCAGAAATAATTCTCAGGAAATAAAGTGAACATTTGATACACTAAATATGCATCTTAGACGATAATGTGACCCTTTTATACAAAGTTTATTAGAGAAAACAAAACCAATCATTAAGTTATGTTACGTTTGCTCCTAATACAGCATTGATAAAATATAAATAATACCATTGAATGTAAATTAAATCATATTATACAAAATATCGTACAAACGAAATGCACATGAGTCATGTACAAAAATAAATCTAAAATTGGATGTATCCTTTATTTCATAAGTAACCATTTAGGTAATGTTTGCCAAATGTTCTCTTCGTAGTTCAAATAAATATCTGACGGTCGTTATTATATATGTTTATTTGAGTTTAGTGTTAATTTGCTAGGTAGTGTTGTTAGAACTTGGCCCGGTTTTATGAACGCTCTCATAACTTAAATGGATTTAAGTTTGCCTTAACTATTCTGTACTAAACTGTGACTATCTTATAGAATAATATAAGTCAATTTCATGAAGCCATTCTCAGTTAAGTATGAATATTTTGAAATTATATAAGCAACCCAAACTTAAACCAACACATTTACATTGTAGTGTTAAATGTCCCACGTAATATTTTGACAGTCTCTATAGCGTACGCGGAAAATTTGTTGGGTTTGAAATCTCTTTTATCTGGCATACGTTCGATTGTTGACTGTTTTTTTTAAAAAACTTTTTCAGACTTTTCTTTTTTATGTTCATCAATCAAATGTGCTTCATTTTTATGCACAATTTATCTTACTTTTGTTTCCTTTCTATCCTTGTAGAGTTTTAAGAATATTTTCCGAAATAACACCATTGTGCATATACAAAAATAGGGTAAAAAGTGATAAGTAAATATGCACAGGTAGATAGCAGGGTTTGGTGTAGGGGTGTCATACAAAATCTCAAATGTATGTGATAAGAGTACCCTTTGCAATGGTTCAAAATCTTTTTAAATGTGGATGAATGAAGCAGTTACTATACTAGACCTGATTATCTCCAAGACAGAGGACAAGCATCTATTCCACTCAGAACCAATGTCAGGCAACTACATCTCAAATCACTGCTTTGTCAGTTGCAATATTGACCAGCCTCGACCCCTCTGGTCCAGAAAGTACAGGAGTCACGCAATTGGAAACGTGTATCAAAAGTTGCTTTGCAAAAGGATTTATGTGTATTGAATGATATCATTGGGGTGAATTCCAAAGTAAATGATCTTGTTTCTCAATTCACCAAATCAACATTAGACATTATTGATAAACATGCCCCTGTTACATCTAGGACTGTACTCTGAAGACCATCAGTTCCTTGGTACTCTGGATACCTAAAACATTTGAAGTTTTTTTGGCGATCTATAGAAAAGATATTTATAGATATTTATAAATTTATAAAGATATTTATTAAACCTTGAAGTAGTGCAGGAACTCTCATACTCCGTTTATAGGTAATAGGACGAATAAGTTCAACGATGAAATGTATCGTAGCAGAAGAAAATCTGTAGCTTTGATATATTCTATCTTCCGACATACTTTCTAAACCACACTAAGTGTCATTTCGTCGGAATTTTGGTCGTCTAGGGACTCTATAGCCAGTCAAACATAAATTTAGACGAACGTTACCATTCTTTTATATTTAAGTAATGTTTACATTCGGTTTAATCTACCCGTTCACTTGATTACATTTTTACTCTTAACTTAGACTTTTTAAGATCGGATTAAATTGTAAAATGTTTGCGAAACGCACTTTAACTTAAAAATACTAAAAATAGAAAAAAATAAGGTTAATATAGAAATTTAAGATAGAAATGCGTTCGTGAAGCCGGGCTCTGGACTCATCATTTACTTTTGATATTTTAAGATATTGAGGCATATGCGTGCTTACAATCAATACTCTAAAACACAAGTACACGTATTGACGCATGAGTTTATTAAACGATTAGTTGATATAATTTATTTTCTATTTAATTGACCGTTTCATAAACACTTATAAAGAAGCATCAAAGGTGTCTAAAAATATTATGATTTGTTGAGAAACACATATCAGTTAAAATAAAAAATACAGACAAGATTTCAAGCGTTTGGTTTTAAACTAAGGATAACATCTCAAATTTATCTCCTTTCAATACTAACTAAATAAGCGACGCAATCATTTAAACAGACAAACATTTGCTGAAGCCGCATCCAGTATTGTGTATGTTAATATCCTGGTGTATTACACAAAAGCTGACAGGTTGACAAAAACCAGAAATCTAACTAAGTCTAGCATAGATATATCTATAATAAGCAGCCCTAGTGTTAAGCTATCAATAACATGATTACCATTTATTAAGTTCATGAAGCTATATTTTATCTATGTGTTGGTATATTATTTAGATCTTGTTCATACATCATACTTTATGAAACCTACAAAGTGAAAGGAGACTTTATCAATCTCTAAAATATATAATACATCATTTGGAAACATCCTTTGTCAAACAAACTAATAGCATTAAGTATCGTATGAAATTCTCATGAGAAAGAAACTTATTTCACGAGATTGTTGCAATATAGTGTTATCGTTTGTTTTGTTATTTATTGTCATTTTCCTTAGAGATGTGTAACTTGAACATTGCTATAAAGAAGTAAAAAGGTATACCATTAAATAAATGGTGCTGATGTGTTGTTAGAAATAAAATATTGAAAATTCTACTTGCGAATCATTGGTAATGGTATTTTTTATTCATCAATACAAGAAACATACCTTTTAGCAAACATAGCTTGACATAGCTTGTTCAAATAAATTAGAAGTTTTATTCATTCGTATTTTTATAACTGTTATCAGGAATCAAAAACTGAATATATTGATGCAATTTCGTAGATTAGTTCAGATTTGAGAGATTCCTATTGTGCTTACATTCCTTTAAACTAGTCAAAGTGAGATTATTCTATTCATTTTTGTCTTTGAGTTTGAAATTTCATTTTATGGTTTGTTAGCTTACAATGTGAGTAGAATAACAGAAAATAACAATTTTCGGAGACACCAGTAATGAAATAATGTTATTTATGTTATGTTTCGGAATGCTATCACGATATATTTTGAGATGTAAATCTGTGATATATAACTTGTGTTACATGTCAACAATTGATATTGCTGTACGAGACTCATCAGACTGGCAAAAGTTCATAATAATTGAGGTTTGGAGACTACAAACTGTATTAAAATGAGTTATCTGGATTACTGATTAAAGCACAAATGAACCTCGTACACATTTAACGTTCCTCAATTGATATTATTAAGCACATTTTTTATCAATCTTCATGCTTGTTAATATTACCCGTCAATAGCTATCGCGACTGTTGATAAGTTCATTAAGAAATTGACGTTTATTAAAGATAATGACATTAGTGAAATATAACTGGGCGCCAAACTCAGATATGTATTCACTAAACTAATATTAAAATTTTAAAGCCATTTTACTTTTGGGAAATCAAACAGTGAGGTGTTTGAAATTGTGACAACGAACGGCAACCTTGAAGTTGGTGTTTTTATATCATATTGCATATCAGGGTTTGTGTATTTTAAGATAAATAAATAAATCGACTAAGATCAAAAGAAGAAAGCAGGACGTCACTCTGAAATTTACTAACTTATTTTAAGATAAAAAGCTATTGTTTTTCGGGATATTAGTTACAAATGATCACAATAGCGGTACAAACTGTTATATGTATTAATGATAAAATGTCTCAATTGATAGTGATTGCCTTTATCACGACATAAAGCATTGTACAAAATATTCTTTGTAATTTGCTAAAGTCATTAGCAATAATGACAAATACAAGTCGGTTAATGAACCAACAATATTTGAACTTACGACAATAGTAAACGTTTTTAATAACATTGCAACAAAAATGATATTTAACAGCTTTCCATGAATTTGATTTCACGGATGAATAATATTGGAACAGTTTTTCGTGCAGCTATCTAAGTCAACTATTGACCTATATTCTTTACTAATACAATTTGCTTTACTATATCTGTTTATCCAATGGAATGCTCTTCCGGAATAGACAAATAGATAAATTACATGATGCCATTGAATATTTGTGATAAACAGGTGCGTAGCACGGACATTAATTAGTTGCTGACTATCTTTTATATATCTATATACGGGTGACTCACTATCGTAATTGATTATACATCCGTGGTAGTGCGCTACTGGCGGTATGAATGAACAGCCACTACAACTATTTAAATTTCAAACAAAATAAACCCTGCATAGCGCCGAATATCTTTTTAAAGATATCATTTGTTAATTAAGACGAAATAATTATCTATATTGTTTGACATTAAGCATTGTTAAAAAGACCAGCAGTTTGTTCTGTACTAGTTTATCGTGCTATTTAATTTAAACAATGTGCTTTTATATGTCAAATATTGTCTATAAGTGTAACTATGAACGTCAAAACAATGTTTGGTTTTCAGGTGTGTTTTTTAAATCGATATCGTGACAATTGTTTAAAAAGACTAACACATTGGTGCATTTCCTCTTGTGTGGTGCCTGTTAGCTAAAATACCATTATCTGCTTGTTTCAATCTTAATTTTGTGACATGATGAAAGTTTAGAAATTAAATTTTATTCTCCTATTTCATTCTTCATGAAATGTGTTTTTTAAAATTTCTAATAATGTTAAAAATTATTTGTCAAACTATTGCTACGACATGTGTGTTTACATTAAAAGGAAGTTAAACTTCTGTTTAAGCTAACAAATCTAATCCCATGTTGATAATAATGTTTTCTTTAAGCTAGAAAAATGAAATGTTCTAAGACGGGTTTATCCGTTTAATTTTGTCAATGAACTTGTTAGTTTGTTAGTTAGTTTGTTTGGGTTTTACGGCGCACCAACACAGAAAGGTCATATCGCAACGAAAGCAATTAATGATACAATTAATTCAATCGATTTTAATGATCTAAAGCTCCATATATTATTATATATATACATTTATTTCCTTCAAAAAACTAAGTATCGCATATGATGGTATAGACTCAAAAAGTTCTTTAAGTGAGTTAACTTTAAAATGTTTGTCACGGATGTATTTATGACACTGACAGCCAAGAAGAACGTGTTTGACATTAAAATGTTCTACACATGGTATACACATAGGTGCTTCCTCTCTTTTGAGAAGGTATGAATGTGTTAATCTGGTATGACCAATTCTACATCGCGTAATGACTATTTGATCTCGGCGATTAGAAAATATTATTGATGAAGATGAATCAAGCGTTGGCTTTATGTCATGTAACTTATTAAATATAGCATTATTCCACATTAATTGCCATTTTGACTTAATTAATGTATTGATTGAACACTTGAAATCACTGCCTGGTCATTTAATATCTACTGGTTGAAGGTTTAAAGAGTCTTTAGCTAAAATGTCTACTATTTCATTTCCATGTATACCAATATGACTTGGTATCCAGCAGAGGTAAACTATTTTAGATTTTAAAATTTAATGTAATTTTAAATTCGATACTTTTAATAAGAGTATTGTCTGAACTACGATTTGTATGGCCAGTAATACAAATAGAGAATCTGATATAGATAGAAATAATATTCTTGTTATTTATACTACTTGATATGTATGTTAAAGCTATATCTATTGCTTTGACTTCGGCAGTAAAAATAGATGTCTTGTCGGGCAGTCGCATTCTCGCTACAAAAGAATTTCCATATGCAGCGCAACCTACTTTGTTACCATCTTTAGAACCGTCGGTATATAAATGTGTAAAATCTTTGTATTTTTCCAAAACGTATTCGAATTCAGATTTAAATGCTTCTGGGCTAGTAAAAGATTTACGAAAAATTGATAAGTCGATATTAACGTCTGGTATGTTGTAGGTCCACGGAGGGACATTTTCATCTAAGTTTTGTAATACAAATGAAGTGTTAATATTAAGCATTTTCAGGTCGTTTTTGACCCGCAGGCCAAATGGTTGTGGCGATACGTAAGCCCTGGATATGTATTGTATCAAGCATTTGCAAGTACAATTTACGTGCTGATCCGTATACTAGTGATCCATAATCTAGTTTTGAACGAACTAGACGTCTGTATAATTTTAAGAATGTTTGTGTATCAGATCCACAATCAGTATGTGAAAGTACTTTAAGAAAATTCAAAGCTTTAAAACATTTTGTTTTAGTGACTTTAAATGTGGTATAAAAGAGAGTTGTTACATCAAATGTAACACCTAAAAATGTAGCTTCATTGATTACCGCTATTTTAGAGCCGGAAATGTAACGTTCGGGATCATTATGACGTTTTCCTAATCGACAAAATGTACACATAGTGTTTTTGACTTGGAAAATTTAAAACCATTTTCTGTTGCCCACTTTTGAATTTTATCCAAGTTTTGTTGTAATTGACGTTCAATACTTCGAACATTATTAGATCGATAACAGATTAAAAAATCATCAACATATAATGAGCAATCTGTACCAGGATTTATAACCTTAACTGTATTATCAATTTTAAGCCCAAAAAGTGAAACAGATATAATATTGCCTTGTGGCACGCATTGTTCTTGTGCGTGGCTGTCTGATAATGTTGATTCTACTTTAACTTTAATTTCTGTCAGACAGACAACTAAAAATGAACATAGGCAGTCTACCGTTAAGACCGGCGTCTTTTAAATCTTTAAGAATACCATATTTCCATGTTGTATCGTTGGCTTTTTCAAGATCGAAGAAAATTGAAACTACGTGTTGTTTATTGACAAAAGCCTCCCTTATGAAGGTTTCGAGACGAACGAAATGATCATTCGTACTTCGCTGTTTTCGAAAACCGGATTAAAAATTAGTTTGATTCTAAATACGAAATAAGCCGTTTATTAACCATGCGTTCAAAGGTTTTGCAGATACAACTTGTAAGAGATATTGGTCGATAGTTAAGGGGGTCAGTATTGTCTTTACCAATTTTCGGTATTGGAATAATCAAAGCTTCATTCCAGGAATCTGGAATTTTACCAGATATCCATATATCATTAAAAATGTCAAGCAATAATTGATGAGATACTAGTGGGAGGTGTTTTAAAAATTGATAATATATTTAAATGTCATCTAGGCCAGCAGCAGTGTCTTTGGCATGTTTAATAGAATCGGTTAAATCGTCGATAGTATAGTGGGCGTTATACTATTCTTGGTCGTTAGAATGGTAATTAATATTAATTTTCGAAATAAGATTTAACTTTATTAAACTTGTCAGAATAGTATGCAGAGGAAGAATTATGTTCAAAAGTTTCAGCCAGCGTGTTGGCTATATCTAAAGTTAATTTTGCTATGCTCGAATCTTTACGTTTCAGATGAGCAGTAGGAACGTTTTTGTGTTTACCGTTAATTGTACGAACGGCTTCCCAAACCTTTTTTATTGGAGTGTAGGAGTTAATTTTTGAAACATATGACTGCCATGATTGACTGCATTTCCGTTTAGAAAACTTAACGAGCTTGTGCTCGCAGGATTCTATTATTGTCTAGATTTGCAGCTGTAGGGCAAATCTTAAAGTTTTTAAGTGCTGCTTTTTGTTTCCGAACTGATTTTCTGCTCTCATCGTTAAACCATGGTTTTTTAATTTTCCTTGAATCTTTAATTGAAGTTTTTGGTATACACTAATCAGCTATCTTTGATAGAGTGGACGCAAAAAGATAAGCTTTATTTGTAGAGGTGGAAAAACTGGACTTGTCAAATTGTTAGAGCATAATTTGTTAAATTGTTCCTAATTCGCTTTAGAAAATTTGTAATAAGAGCGGTTATTTTCTGGAACAGAGTCGTTTAAAGTTAACAATAATGGAAAGTGGTCACCACCATAATTGTTCGTCTAGAACTGACATAGAAAATGTAAGTATATTGATGGATGTGATAAAGTAAGGTTTATGCAAGAAGAGCTACCAGTGGCTGGAAGTAAAAAAGTTGGCGACTTGTCATTCAAAAGGCAAAGTTAAACGTTATCAATATTTTTTTCTGTAATGCTGCCTTTATTATTTGTAGATGAACTTCCCAATACTAGTATTAGATTATGAGCATTTAAATCGCCAAGTAGAAATAATGGTTCTGGGAGTTGTTAGTTAATTTTTCTAAGTCTTCTACAGAAATAGATAAGTTTGGAGGAAGATATAAGGAACACGAAGAAATAGGTTTGTGCAAAGTTGCTTCAACAGCTACAGCTTGTAAATTAGTTTGTAACTGAATTTGTCGTTGAGGGACACAATTTGCAGCAATTGAGCCTCCTGATGCTCTCATGGTGTATGTACATATTTTACTGTAAAGAGCATACTCCTTTATTGATATTTTATCATTTGTAGATAAGAATGTTTCTTGAAGGCAGACAACTTTCGGGGAGTATTTCGATAATGAAAGAAGATTGTTGTAATTAGATTTAAGACCACGATAATTTGACTCATGGTTCAACGAAGAGTATAAAACTTATTTGGAAACTTAACAGGACTACGAGCCATGTCCTCATCCTCTATCGATCCGACGTCACTCATAAGGGCGTCAAATCGATTGGAGGACGAGAGAGGCCCCTCTCTGCCTTTTTGACCCTGTCGGTCAAGACAATCTTCTTTTTGGGTTATTGACTCTGAACCACCCGCTCAGGAGACGGAGAAGCCTGTGAGACCCGCCTGAGATACAGACAAGGTACGTGTAGATGTTATTGTCTGTGAACTTGTACTTGCTTTAGAAGTATTACGTGAAAGGATAGGAGACGATTTTTCTGCTGGAATGATTTCCAGAGGAGAACACTTACATACGTTGACCTGCACTGCACAAAGCAAGAACGGGAGTTTGCAAATGATTGCCCCCACAGTTTGATTATTTGACATCAAGGGAACAGTTTTCAAGCGGACCAGTAAAGGAAGTACTACATTTACGACATATATTCTCACTAGTGCATTTCGACTCATGATGTCCATATTTAAAGCATTTGTGACACTGCATCGGGTTAGCTATGTACATCTCAACGCGAACGTTGAGATGGAAGAATGGGGTTGTCAGAATGTAAGTTTGTGTAGGTACACGTTTACCGTCTCTATTGGATAAGATGCGTTTCGCATCCGATACATTGATAGCTTAGCTCTTTTACAATGTCTGCCTCTGACATTTCCGCTAGGTCAGGGCAGCGAATGACTCCTTTGGATGAATTTAGTGTACTATGGATAGTGCAGAAAGATTTGATGCCATAGAACGATTTTGAATTAAGTAAATTATCTGATTGCTGTTTTCTTTGAACTTCGATCAGGAGTTCTTCACCACCGAGCTTCCTGGCCGATTTCGATGTTCCAATCAATAATAAATGGTCTTTTCAATTACAAATGGTTTTAATTGTGATAACTGTTTATCTCCCAGCGCTTCTACTACGAGGCAGCGTGGAAAGGATGGTTGACTTAATTTTTCACTTATAATGTTATTGGGTGATTCGCCAGACTAACGTTTTTAGAAGTTGTTATAGGATCTATGGTTAAGTTAATAATGATGCATCACTCAGGTTCCCCAGCCACCTCGGACTCCAACAAGGGGAAGTGCAATGGAGGTGGGTATCCAGCCTCCGCACCACAAGGATACCTGAGAGATATACTTGCATGCAATTGCAAATGATTACAATCAACACAATTGACCCATGAGCCACCGCCTTCTCGAATAGATGTGTTGAACGTATACACTTGAAAGAAAAGTACTGTTTATTTAGTAGACACACGTTATGATTTTTCAAATTGAGAGTATGCTAGTAATACATAAATAAAAAAGCTTTTGCAAGTAAGCAACTATTCAAGGGCAAGGCATGACCAGCCGATTGACCATGTCGGGCCCACTTAGACACCCGTCTACCCTGAATCAGAGGCCAAAGTAGTGTGTTGGGAAGACTGGAGATGCCTGGGCACATGTTTCTCCTCCTCACCACGTAGAGGTCCCAAAAAGATAGGAGGTCAATGAACTAACGTAAAAGAAAAAAAGGTTTAGTATTTAATTTACTTACATACATTATTTAGAAAACGTCTTAGATTTTACTTCAGTCATGGTTGTAATTCAATCTAATATGATGTTTTCACCGTTCTTAAGTAGTTTACATTTCTGTGTATAGGTTTAACTTTTGTCGATCTCTCTAGATCGCAATTAATGACTTTAAGTGGTTTTTTGCTTTGTCTTATTTTATTGTATTTCTTTCGCTCGCCCATTTTATTGCTAGTCTATAAAATAAAAAATCCTATTCCCTGGAAAGCCCATTTTAAATACTACTTTGACATTTACCGACTCGTCTTCCTATACTAATAGCTATCTTACGTGAAGCTTCCTCCCCTTGAGTATATAATGTAATCTAATATATGTCATGGTGTTAAAATAATTGTGATTTCAAATATTGCTATATGTACTGTATGAATGGGAAGTGTTAAGTCGATATTTGTTTACTATGTCTAATAGAGTGGCATACAGGTCGTATTCTAGGTCATGCGTGTTTTTGTACTTTAACCATTGGACTTGCCCATTGAAAAGGTGAATAAACTGATCCATGAACAGCATTTTACGGATTAAAACATACCACTTTGATATTTAACATTTATTTTAAATAGTTTATAGGTACCTTGTGAATTTTATACAATGGCATGTTCATAAAAAATTGTTAAATAACTCAACCACAAAACTGTTAAAATAATTCACTCCTAAATGTTGATGTGTAATAAAACTGGCTTTGTTTATATACGCAATGTTTACGTAGACGACCTGTAGATTCCTTTTGCCATTGGATATGTAATATACCTGTAGAAATAGACATTTAATCAAATGAAGAATTTTAAGTTTAAGATATTAAAACCTGTGCCCTAATTTACAAACAATCGTACGATTATTCTACGATATTAGAAACAAATGGTCCGAAACAGATCGGGCTGTACGTTGACTTAGTTGATAGTAGCTTACACATTAGTTTCTACTTATTGTCTCTATACTTATGACTTCCCGTCAAAAGTATACAGAATTTATGGACAAAACAGGTTATTAAAAAAAGGAAAACATTTTTGTCTTTATCTAGCCTTTTTAGTATAAACATATAACAAGTATTGTTTCTCACATTGCTCAGTGTCTCTTGTGTTCATTCGTCAGATGAAACTTATATATGGTACATTGTCAAGATTGCAAGTCATCTCATTGGAACTATAACAGGAGTTATAGTGTCACGTGTTTCATTTAGATATTAAAGCATGATAAAAGTAATAACTACATAAGTCCCTATAGCTTGACAATATGTCCTTGTGATCATGCTATTATTTAACAATATTTCTAAGATTATCTAATAGTGTGTAGTATTTCGCCTTTAGGTATTGTGTTTTAGTAGTCTTCAGTAATATACGTACACACATCGTTGATAGATATTGAGAGATGATTGATACTACAAAATTTCACGTGTATCATGGGCATCATTGTTTGTGATTACCTCTTGTTGTGTAAAAGACTGATGGGATTCAAAAAAGTATGTGATCATAAACTTATGTGATGTGTTTCGTTTTGGGTAAGTGTATACTAATCAATGTCGGTTGCATTGTTTGAACGTTTTCAAATTTTGTGTTGGAATGCATTAAGGAGCATTTATAATAACTAATAGCCTTACGATTAATCAAAAGCATGATAAATAGCTAAAATACATGATAATATCTAAAATACATTGATCCATCATATTTCCACCCTCTGATGCTGGTGTCTTTATTACCAGTATTGATGGGTACTTGATTCTCTTTTAGCGTATACCATCCGCACTTCACAATAATTGATGTTTTAAAATCAAGCATATACATGTTGTATTATTTGTTTAATTAGTAGTATCATATCGTGTTTGCAATACGACAAGTGATAGCATATCATTTATGAAATAAACCGTGTTCATGTGCTTTTGATAATGTTAAGACACTGTGCTAGTATTTATATATAGATTTCTTGGTTGATTAGTTTGTTTTGTTCAGTCATACTTCCAAGTGGTTGTGTTTATTATCAACTAGATCGGACAAAATTACATCGTCTGCACATTTTTAAAATAAGTATATATATGCTTTAAGAACAAATAATCGATAGAGTTGTTTTACTTTACGAGCGTACAACCATTCTTTATCATAAAAAATCCTAAAATCCATTATTCCTGCAAAAAAGCATACATACATTTTTATTTACAGAACGGTATAAATACTGTGAAAAATGACAATAAGTTCTGTAAAGTGACTTACAAAAACGTAGTATACAAGTTTATCTTTATGTACTTTTTTGATAACTGGATTGATATGTATGTCTTTTGAGTATCGTACTTCTTGATAATGATACTGACGGTAATTATCGCGATATTTCTATTTTCATAATCAGCGAGTATGTAGAATAAGATGTTTTAACTAAGATATTTTATGCTGATACATAGTATCATTGTCCAACGATATCGTTTGACGACTACATACCAAATTAACATGTCAGGTTTAGCACAAAATCTGCAAAATGATTTTAGTATCGGACCGGTGTTTTGGTTGTTTTAGAATATCAGACGGGTCAGCATGTTATTGACAACTTTTTGCACAATTTGTAAAACGATAAGATAACTGTAGCGACTGTGAAAGGAGTTCATTTAGTTATACTGGTATAATTCTGAGTTAGAGATGATAGCAGAATATTACTGGGTGTCATATTTCTGCAAGTACCAAATGGACACATGGTTAGATTTGATAGTAATTAAACATTTTGGAAATCAGTCGATATGTTGTTTTCAGTCGTTATACAGCGGCGTACATTAAAGTGGCATCAACTATGCAAATGTATCATTTAGCGTTGAAGTTAGTCATGTACAAATACTGTATGCTTTAAAACTAGCAACATCTTCTCATGATGCGTTGAGTGCATGTCACAAATTTAGGGATTAATGTAGTTTTGTACATTCAATACAATTTGTATTTGAGACTAATTTGATGAGCGATGGAATGAAGAGGAAACGATGTTAAAATATCTCAACACTATTACATACCATGGTAATATATTTGTGTAACAATCGCCTATATACACCAAATCGTGGTAGCCGGAAATATACGAGTATATATGACTACAATTGACTTCTATTCTAAAACAATATATATGTACTTTTTGCATTTCCTAATAATGTCAGGGATATGAATATGGATATAATCTTGGCATTATAAAACATGAACATTATGGAAGCTTTGCACACGTTTATAATATTCACACGCTATTTGACAACAAGCAAAACCATTTTTTTTTCTCACACTTAACAGTTTCAAAAACATTTTGTGTCCACATTCTTGTCTCTGTAAAGTTTTAAAATATTTGCATATACATTGACATTGCATGATAAATCAGCGCCCACCTTGTCGCTGGCAATGGATACTGGGAGTGTAATATTTTCTCTCCTAATATATTTTTATGACAACGTTTACATTATTCATGTTTATATAATGTCATTGTTGACTCTACCTCATGCAACATACTATTTAAGTAATCACGCCATTTATTCATTTGTCACTAGACACATCTTGTACATATGTACATAGTGTCACGAATATGGCACATATTCATTGGCACTAGTTATTGTATACTTGCGATCAAAGCTGCTATTTGGTACTGCTTTTGAGAAGTGACCTTCTATCATCCTTATCTGATTATGTTAAATCTACTGATGCTTAAGTGTACAGATCTCAATGATATAGGCACTACAGAATCAGAATAATTATACAGTAGATAGGCTATATCTTAAAAGTACAAACATACGAGTATGTAAACCAATTTACCAAAAAAGTGTCAAAATATATTGTGCTGGGAGTCATTGTTCATGTATGTACATAATAAAGTGATGTGTATATGACATTAAAATGCCAGAATGTGATACTTCACGCAATATTTGAATAAAAATGTAAATGATATGATAGCGTATCATCATTTTGAAAATCATGAATAAACATGAGTGTTATACTTAAATGTATTATATCATGTATGTTAAATATGCCATGAAGCCATTCAAGACGACAACGTTTAAATCCACTCTATTAAATGTTGACAAAAATCAAGATCAAACATAATCTTGAAACATGATCAAACAAAATGAAATCATAATACACTTAAAAATAAACCGTCTAAAACATCATGAAAAACATTTTGTAAGAATTTTAACCTTGTAAATCAGAGCAAAATGTTTCGTTTGAATGTCTAATGTTTATTGATAAAATAACAGTTATCTCTGGTTTACTATCGTGGTGAAATGTATTGTAACACAGTAATATTTCCAACATATCAAATTGGTATGTACTTGTAGGAATTGAGAACACAAAATGTATAGTTGATGATCCTCTTCATCAAACTGTCAATCCTTTATATGAATTCAAAACATGAAAGGCGTCAAATAAGTAATTCCATTTACTGGATTTGATCATGTAGATAGAAAAAATATATATTCATGAATTATCGGCAATGCAAGATAATCGCATTAGAAAACAAAATATTTTAGACAGAACTGAACAAACCTTTGTACCTCAAATGATGATTCATGAAACATGAGTAATTCGCTGTTATTCAATAAGATGGAACATTTAAGATTTGAAAAATGACAAAAATAAAAGTTTTGTTTGTTTTTGTTTTGACTAATTTTATAATTTGCTGTGTGTATGAGGCTTAATGTAGTGCAAGGGTGTCAACAATCTCCGACTAAATAAAATGTTACACATATTTAAATACAAAAACCTATTTGCTATAGTAACGTATGTTTCTATACGGACCACACTAATAAAACTTTTATTTGATTGGTCTGCATTTGTATTTTTAATTATGATTTAAGCATTTTAAGAAGGAAGGGGGGTTGGTACAGGAAATACATACAACAAAAATGATAAATGCAAGACACAAAATCGCTTAAATATGACTTTAATTTTATATCAACTTTTGGAAAATAAAAGAAATACATGCATAAACATTGATACACTCATTGCAATAACTGTCTAAAGTTGGAACAAATATCAAAGTAAACTTAAGTATAATAGCCGTGAAAGTCAACATTACTAAATATATTTTAATAGTTTGTATACTTTACTGAAAAATTCATTATTATGAACGTCTCAAAAACATAACTAAATAGTAACGTATGTTACAACAACACTGTTTAAACTATCCTGTTCCAATAGTATCAGTCAAACACAGTACAACAGTTTAAAACATTTAATGGTAGCTCTTAATATTGTCTCTGTACTATGTCATATCTATGCTGTTAATAGGGATGCCTTCAAAATTATATTAAAACATATTTAAAATTAAGAGTTTAAAAGGTAACGAATTAGTCTCAAAAACATCAAAACAGTTGAATCATGTTTAATGTTTACAAAACAATTCACTTAAATATGCAAATGACGTAAAAATTGAATCTTTCTCCAAACCTTTCATGAGGTACTGGCACACTTATTTGACTTATTTTTTTCATTTGTCACCAAAATTACATCCTCGTGGGTTTGCCATTGGTCAAGAGATCGACTCTGTTGCATTTATATTTTTGAGGACTAAGATGAAATTATTATTAAGACTATTTCTGAGGACTAAGATGAAATTATTATTCTTACATGCAGGAACGTTGTATGTGTTAAAAGACAAGTGTATTAAGACTACTTGATGAGCCTATTTTTGTACTCTGCATTCAAAGGCAGAAAAATGAGGTGGCGACAGTAACGTATGTTACATTTTGGGGTACATTGAGATCAGTATGAACACATACTTATGTATATTTTAAAAATCTTTTTGTCCCAAGTGCCCACACACAGCATACAACTTTTGCGTACTAATTCAATTCA
This sequence comes from Mactra quadrangularis, assembly GCA_025267735.1. Taxonomy (NCBI): domain Eukaryota; kingdom Metazoa; phylum Mollusca; class Bivalvia; order Venerida; family Mactridae; genus Mactra; species Mactra quadrangularis. The sequence goes on along the minus strand of CM046294.1, from coordinate 34,030,128 downwards.
CAGTCTATTTGTATTTACTCAGTAACACATGGAACATTAATTGTTTCATCTTATTGAATATCAGCGAATTATATGTACAGTTTATAAATAGAAATATATAAAACAAAAGAACATGTATATATATATATAATATTAACACTTCTAGAGGGAGGAAGAGAGAGAATAGGGAGAGGGGAGCGATAAGAAAGTAAAACATTTGACCGTCAAAGAACGACAACTTTTACATATACGATATATCGTTTATATAGGTACCAAAACTGTGCCGGAATTCTGGAGTTTTTATGCATAGAAGCTTGACATAATGGATTTTTGTTTCGAGCGTCTTAGAATTCTGATTAAAACAAAACCATTGAATTTATTAAAAGGAGTACAATAATTATTTTTTATTTATTGATAAATGGATAATGCAATTAGAGGATGCACTGCATTGATTTAAATACTTCACCGGTCATCAACTTGAAGATGGAATTGTTTATTGGATTATTTTTTTTATCTGTAAGCATGATAATGAAGAGTGAAACAGGGAAACATGTGGAGTATTCGACTGTCATTACAAGGATTACATACACTTCATACAATGTCTAGGATTTATACAAAGGATTAAGAATTTGAGTCAGCCCAATATATATACTTTTAACTATGTTTGGCTGTTCGATTTACACCAGTCTAACTAGGTATTTGATACATAGTGTTTGATAAACAAGTTTAACATAGTAATATATAAAAAGGTCATGGTAAGAAAACAAATGACGGTAGATTTAACAGCTTAGGTATGTCTATCAGGTATGTTTATCATAATAAATACAACAGATAAATTAGCAAATATTGTAGAAATTGGTTACACAAATAAAATTGTGTTTCTATTAATAATATTGATACCTTATTAAACGCAATTATACAGACCTTTTGTGATACTAATTACTTAATATTTGATGTTGTTAAGTAACAAATATATTATATGATAAATGTATTAAAAATAAAAAATATAAAATATTAAAATAAATGTGAACGTAAAACTATATAATGCATTTGTAATTATCTATCAAAATTCCATCAACATCTACATTGTTTGTTTGTTGGTTGGTTTAACGCCGTAGCAACACATTGTATTGGTCATATAACGTCGGTCAGTCAACCTACTCTCTCCTCCTGGAAAGGCTAAATCTCTGGATTTAGCTGTTAACCAACTACTAAGCGCTTACTTTCGTCAGTGACTGACAACTGCTTTACATAATTAAAACCATTGGTAAGAGGGAGAATGGCCGTAGAAATAATTTCATAACCAAGCTCCACGAAAGAATGCCCGCCCGGGAATCGAATCCACGGTCCCTCGATCAGTAGACTTGCGTGCTACAAACTGAGCTAGCCGGGCGGCTTCTGCATTGTTATTGCGATTAATAGAAAAACTAGTTGCTTGTACAACTCAGATTGAAATACTACACTTATACCTAAGTCGTGTATACGTTGAAGTCGATAAACATTTAGAAAAGCATGGTAGTAACTATTTTAGATCAGATGTTGAAATCAATCAGTATCAAACTTGACAGAACGTAATTGTACAACAATACCACGGTCCAAGAAAAATGTTGGATCTAAATGGATGTGTCTACTGGGAGAGTGACACGTTTATTAATTGCTTCCTTTATAAAATACTATTCCTAATGACTGTCATCTAAGGTAGACAGAATCTGCATGTACAACGACTTTAGAACAAAACTTAGTATAAAACGACTGTTCTAACTCTTAGTTATTCTACATTTTTTCTAAAATCAATGGGTACATGTAATACCAATATAAATTATGTTGCTATTTTTGATCTTAACGAGTAACTTTGTCGTTCAATATAGTAGTTAATATGGCAAACAGCCAGAGTATAAAGCATATAAAGAGCATTTATAAACATCATTTATACAAAGTCACACCCGTACCTAACAATACTTATTTTTTGTCTCTTTGTAAAGATCGTCGTTGGTTTGCCTGTATATTATTATATATTTAATAGAATGTTTTAACATTTTAATTAGTGTGATCCAGTCATATTAAGTTGCAACTAAAATTAGCATAAAATCTCCCCTGAATACAATTTAACACCTGCCCGGCTATCAGCTTTTTGTTATACAAACGCTGTTTAATACGACCAGGCGTCAGCTGAAATATTTCGTACTTCTTCTGACATTTCTTGTAAAAACAATGCTTGACCCTTTTTCATATTTTCCTTTGAGTCTTGATAATTTTATAAGAATGACACTATTGTCTTTTTTACGAGTCATTCACCCAGAAGCTTAAATCTATTGGTTTACTTTTGTGCTCTTTATAACCAATGTTAATAGTATAGTTGGTGGAAATTGATCGTCACATTGACTTTAACACACAGCACGAGACGGAAACTACACATTTTGACGTATATGCACTCGTTATATAAGTTGTGTATATCGTCTTAGGTCAATGTTTTTAATTATATAAGATAAACAAGACTGTAATTCTTAGCGGTATGAATTTGTGTTTTATGATGTATAGGTTCAAATGATATTTTCCATTTCAATAAAATTTGATTAAAAAAAGTCGGTTATTGAAGAATTAGGAAGGTCTAAAAACTTAGGTTTGGACTTTTTGTTGATTGACTAATTTATAACTGGTTTGAACGTTGAAAAAGAGAAAATATACATATGTGTGGTTTTAATTACTTGCATAATTATGTACGAAATATCAACACACATTAATACTGTTCAGCTCAGGCAGAATGTATCGATTTGTTTTTACTAATACACAATATTTGATCTTAATAAGTATTAGACGGGATTTTTATATGCAAATTAAAACACACAAATACAAATTAAAATTAAATTTTTAAGTTATTTGAGTAAATGTGCCAGTATTTTCTTATTGGTAATATTTAATAGGCAAATAACAAACAAGATTTTCCGTGTCACATTATTAATTGTGGTTATAATAACGGATGCGTGATCAGACAAAAAATTGAAAAGCAGTTTAAAAAAATCCAACCATTGCAAAGCATTATTGTAGGATAAATAAAAAAGAAATCAATTATATTTCCAGTGAAGTTGATCTCATCATTGCTATAAATTGCTTTTTATCAATACTTAGTCGATTGAATGAGCATTTTGTATCTCTCATATCACTTCATCTGGACAAGACAATTAATTGCCAGTATAATAGCAAACACTTTATATTGTTGATCTGATTATAAACATTACAAATGGACACAATATTTTCTTCTTTATTGAGTAGACTAGAGAGGAAATATATCATTAGCATTTATTCTCAAAACAAATTCGGACTTCTCAGTATGATAACATGGTATTGAAGTAATGTGTAAAATAATTAATGTATATTAGAGTGTAAGTAGTTGTCCAGTAGCAATAAGTTCTTATTATTTCATCTCGACTTGATGATGTATTTGAAAAGAAAAAAATGTTCAAATGTTCAGTTTACGAGATTGGAAAACTGACAATCTAAATTAGATTTTAATAGTTTCAGGATCCGATACCTTTAAGTGACCCACTGGCGTTTGTAAAATGTATTTTAAGCATTTTGCGAATAATGCTGCGTACTACATGTATTTGTCAATCGAAATAAGGGATAAATGTAATCGATGCTCTGATATACACCCACAACATGTTAAAAGATCAGTGTTTGCTCAATATTTCGGTATAAACGAATGTCTCTTTCTTTTGTTGATAATGTTAATACCATTTCGCCAATTGCTGGTCAAATCTTACTGTGCCTATACTAGACACACAGACAGTAATATAACATACTGTTAAATGTAAGATGTCAACAACTATATATTGCATCAAGTTATAGTTCATTAAATACACCGAGCCTCATTAAGATGAGATATACATCATACTTCGTTAAGTTAATAGACTTTTTCTGATCTCTTTAATGCTCAATATATCATTTAGTAATGGATTTATGAAATAAATCATGGGTTTTTCACTAGAAAAATACCTTTTTTCACCAGACTGCTCTAACTTTGTCCTAATAGGTTATCCTCATTACAGAATGTATATATTAATATTGCCGTAGAAAAGCATATAACATTTCTAGTAGTTCGCACTTATATCTACATTTATCAAAGATGTGGATACATTTTATGCACAACGTTTTCGCAAACAGAGGCGAGGCAGTCCAAATAAAAGTCATAAAGTCAGGTTTTTTCTACCATTTTGATTTTCATGATAGCATGATAACATTAAACCTTCAGAACGAAATATCTGGGTTAAATGATAACATTCGTGTACAAATGTTATCTATATCAATGATTCATTACACTTATTACCAATAAAAGCATACGTAAAACCATGATTACAGACGCCAGTGACCAGACATAAATGATTACATAAGTACCTTATAGTGTGGTATAAAGACATCGCGATGTCTGATTAACTTGTTTTATCATTCTTAATTTGGTGCAATACAATAAATGTGGGTTAGTGTTCTATGTTTAGCTCAATGCATCCATGGAACAATCTCATGATACAAACTATTTGCTTTGTTATTATCAAGGCAATATTATTGTTAGTTTTTTTTTTGTATTTCATCTACACGCAGAAAGAAATCAAATGGAACGTTTTGAATTTGATTTAAGTTTGTTTAAATATAATGTTTCATTATCTATATTATAATAATTGGCGAAGTGCGTTTTATTAGTGGTTTGTGGACAGCACATAATAATTGGGGAAAACAGTTCAATAGTTTCAGGAACGACGTCTTGATTTGATTGTTTATGCCATTATTAGTGGAACATTGTTTACAAAAACAAACATGACCGCAGAGAAAAATAAATATACGAGATCATGCTGATTTACTTCATAATACTTTCAGAATGAAATCACTACGCATGATGTAGATCAATTTTCCTTCATCTTCATATCCAAAGATTGTGGCACTATAGAAATGTTCAATCAGTGCAATATTATTAGTTGCCATGGTGACAATCATATTATTATCCTGATGTTTATCCCTGATACAATTAAATGATATAACGTTTATATGACATAGATCATGGAAACTGGAAATTATTTGAACTCAGAAAGAATCTGGTAAAAACAAATTACAAGTATATTTATATATAAAAAGGAGAACTAGTTGTTTCGATAACCCTGGTATAATACAGTAGTGATTAAAAGAAAGGTTTGAACATTGTTGTCCACACATTTTGTTGTTACTTGTAAGCAAAATTAGCATTAGCTTTTTGAAGAACTTGTCTTGATAATTTACCGTTATTTTATAATTAACGTTGTAACAATTTTAATTTCATAAACACTATAACAGGATGAATAATTGCTAAGGCATTAAAGTCATGGTTAAGATGGAATATATGAGAGGAAAGAAAGATTTATATTAATGTTGTATTTTATCAAAATGTTGATCAACGTTTGATCTGGAGTTTGTCATAATTATTATCTTCAATCGCCTATCATGACACTTCACAACTTAATCAATCATATCAACTGTTCTTTAATAAATATCTCAAGGAAAATTATCCAGCAAAAACGGAGAATTGTTTTAAATTTATGTGGCTAAATAGCAAGGTTCAAGGAAAATGTAAGAATTTATATATCAATTTTAGAATAACCTGTTCCTTACATATGTTGCGAGGCTGTGATTAATTAAATGTCGTATTATGCTAACTTTCACAATGCACTTGAAACATGTTGCTTGTATGTAAAATAAGTGTAATCACCATGTTATTAACATATCTATTCCTACTCCTAAAAGCAACAAAACATATCAGACATTTTGCTATAAACAAAATATATTATTCAATGGTTTTGTATCTTTATTAAATATATATGTACATTGTATGTATATGATAAACCTAAGAACATAATATTGCATAACTTCAGAATAAAAATACGTTTAAATATAATATGTATGTGGATATTATTATTTGTAGCTATCAGAAAGTGTCCCCTGGGAAGTTCTTAAATGCACACTCTTATATTATATTCCCCGAAAGAAATTTAAAAAAATCAATGACACAAAATCAAATTTCTTCTATTACATACTCAATGTTGGAAAACTGGATTGTATTGCTATACTTTAGCCTAGAAACGTACTTATGTAAAATATTAACATTTCCAAGAATGTCATATGTTTGAAACAAAGCAAATTGACATAACAGTCATTGTATCATATGTATTGAAGATATATGAAGGCGTCGTAATATTGATCGAAACAATAAATGTTATACATATCAAATGCTACATCGTCTGAAGCTAGTAAGGACATTCTAACGATACATCAAGTTGCTAGCACCTAAAGTTGACTATAATTTCATGCAAGCATTTTAAACGCTATAATGAAAGCTGGTATTGGTAGTTTTTTACTTTGACATGTCATTTTGGTAATCTCTTTGAAAACGTTTTACATTTCTGCTTTCCATTAGAGCATTCATTTGACTTCGGAACATTCCGATTAAAATAAATTTCGTTTAAAAAATACTTTCGAATATTTTTAGAAAGCAACAACTGTGAATCTTGACACACAACGCGTTCCAGTGGGCGGTAAAAGCGGTTGGAAAAACGCTTTTAATTTAGCAAACCAAAATAATTATATACCCTTCCAAAAGTCTTATAACGAAACAAAGATACTGAAAAATGCCGTCTCATGTTAATCCAACAGCCTCATAACACGATTTAAATGTTTGAACGATGATTATTCTTGTATCAAAAACAACGACCCTAGCTTGATCGTATAATTATTATCGTACTAGCCCAACATAATGTTTTTATAAAATTGTCTGTTAATCTATATTACATTTTTGTCATTAACCAAAAATCAAAATATTAAATTTAGGTAATTGCATCACTAGAAAGAACGTGACTAATTGTCAATAGGCTGTTGCTTCCTAAAACATAGCCTGTGTAGACACGCATCAAGATGTATTTGAGCGTCAGTCAGAATAATTAACTCTATTCAATCATGTACATATATTGTTTAACAAATTAAACGAAGAATATAACCATTAGTATTCCTATTTAATGGTTCATTTATATATTTTTGTTATTTGAACTTGTCTTCAATGTCAATCCTACGCTCCCTTCGCAGCTCTGTTAATACACTAGCGTTACGGTATCGACTTAGTTCTTATCGTACGTAAAATTGTTTTGAACACTGAAGTGGTCCCATTGTGTCTTATTTCATGATTTGTTTGTGAAAATGCTTGTCTCCAATATGTTCGAACTTGAGTTATCTTAGATGGAAAACCAGGTAACAGGAAAAATAAATAGAAAAACTTGTTAACACTCTAGTGGCTACATTTTTTCATCGAAATATCCTTCAAATTGGTTTCAAAGTTTGTTTGGATGATCTTTAGGCTAAGTTTGAATATTATTTACATAGGCTCAAAAACTAGGTCAAACAGTCAATATATGTAATAACCTAGATTTTTTACTAGATTTAACGCCGTGTCAACACAATTTAGGTCATTTTACGGAGTCCAGCGCAACTAACCTAGCTTTCCTGGACCATTGTCTATAACCAGTACTCACCTACCCTTCTACAAAGCCGGAAACTTCTCCATATTATCTAATCAATGGAGGAAAATCAACATTATTGTCAAATTTACATAGCAGGGTATTATACTTTTATTTTGCCCCTCGGGCACGAGATTCCAAATCCCGGCGCGCTACCAACTGCGCTATCGACCCTAAAAACCTTTGTCATCAAACTTGGTTCAGATGCTTTTCTAGATAATTACTCGGATGTGTTTAAGCATGGGTTATCATGAAAAAAATTCATTACGTGATTCTTATTTTACTCTTATTCATGTATATATTAACAATACTAAGGTGAGCAATAAACGGACATCAAAATCCTCATTTTGACAATGATTGGTTTGAAATTCAGGTCTTTGTAAGCAATATATTTTAAAACGTATCACAACATTCGACATTCGACGGTCATGCGCAGTCAGATTCAGCTCAGCGGTATGTAGTTAGGTTATTACATAATTTAACGCGTGAATAAATAGTCCCATAGTTAAAAAAATCTGACAGTATCAAGTAGTCTTGATCAACAATTCATAAAAATATCATTGCTAATTCCGTTTCAACATTCGATTAAGATCCGCCATTAATCTGCTAAAGTATTGGTAAGTTATGTAACTTCTGAATCTTGACCAGTTTCTGGCCTTTTCGCTTATATTCAACTGTAACACAGCCGCCCGGCTAGCTAAGTTGGTAGCACGCAAGTCTACTGATCGAGTGATCATGGTTTCGATTCCTGGGCGCGGCATTCTTTTGTGGAGCTTGGTCATGAAATTATTTCTACGGCCATTCTCCCTCCTACCAATGATTTTTAATTATGTACGGAAGTTGTCAGTCCTTGGCGAAAGTATGTGCTTAGTAGTTGGTTACCAGCTAAATCCAAAGCTTTAGCGTTTCCAGGAGTGAGTAGGTTGACTGACCGCCGTTATGTGACCTTTACAATGTGTTGACTCGGCGTTAAACCTAACAAAAACAAACAAACAAAATCAACTGTAACACCAATGCGCTAAAAATAGACACGTCTGCAATATCCCAGGATCATGTGGTAGAAGCATGTATAGTGCGGACACATTGACCCCGACCTGACCTTTATGCAAGAATATTCATTACATTGAATACGAATGTAGCATTAATGCTCGATAACAATAGGATTTTATCGACAAGGCTCGAATTTAATTTTAACACAGGGATTAATTTTAAAGTACATTTAAAGCGTACAACGAGTGTCTATTGCACATAGGCCGGACTAGAGGATTGTACGATGAGGCTAGCTACCAATTCAAAGGTTGTTGGTTTTAGCCCCACAATCACTATCCCCACACCCATTTATTATTAATTGTTATCAAAAATGTAAGAACACGAGTTTCCCGTTTGAATGCATTTGAATCGTAAGTTGTTATACATGCGGTCTGTGTATACTCTATACATGTTAAATTATATTTTAAATACGTAACGAGTCGAAGTGTAGAGTAGGCGTGGTATTGATTTTCACCGGGATATGTGTAGGTGATAATTAGATGCAAATGTGAAAGGTGAGGTCGGGGTCAAATTGTACGCACTATACTGACGTGCAAGAAATCATGATTGGTTGATAAGCATTTTCTGCGGACGGTTCCTACCAATGTAGCTAAACTGATTCTTTGTTATAAATTTGTTTGTAAATTTTAAAAGAAAACATCTGTCCAACAACTCTTAATGGTCAGATCGTTATTGTTGCCAACCATCTTAATTTTTTTAGAACATTGATTAGTGAACAGAACGAAGTTAACTTACAGAACTTTACTTGATAATTGTGGTTAAATGCAAATTAAAATTACTATATCACTCCTCTTTGTGTTTAAACATCGTAAATTTGTATATTTTTACAAAATTACCAAGAACATAAATATTTCGTTATGTGTGTCGCTGTTTTGACGAAGGATTAGATAAACAAACGGATAGAAACTAATTTGGCCCGCCATGTTTGTTTTCCGAAATGCTGAAACATCGTATTTCCGTTCTTTGTCCGCTATTTTTGCTAACAAAACAACTTATGAAGGATTTTGCTTACATACGTATTTTATCGTTGTACTATTAAAATGAAATTATTAGCAGTACTGAAAGTTATGATAGTAGCTTATCAACAAGTTAGCCTTCTCACAAACTTACTAAAGAGTGTGAGTTAAATCGCAGTTACTGTTTCTAAATGGTGTTCCAAGGTACGAGTGTAAAAATAATAAGTATATCGGAGTATCGCGGCATGTACTATACAATGCAATGCAACGCAACGATAATATTACTATTGTTATTTTACATATTTGTTCACAATACAGTTGACGGTCATGTCTACCATTTTTAGAACAAAATTTTGAGGTGATACTCGTAGTTGATATGACGTTGTTATATATTTTGCTTATTTTAATAATTTAGGTAAATGTATGTTTCCAAATAACGTTTAAGTATAATGTCATCTCAAAGTTATTTCTAATAAGTGTTTTATTACAAGTTATTATAAATTTAGTCCAACAGAATAAAACACAACTGTCCACCTAGTTATACCGTGTGAAAACTTTTAGATAATTTAGTATGACTGTTTAAAGATTCCAATGGTGGGTAAGGTTTTACACGTATTGATTATACATGGTTTGTGACGCACTAATAATTAAACAAAATAATTGGTTCGTTTAAAGTTCAAAAAGTATGTTGAAAACATCTTAAGTGATGTGGATAGCTTGAAATAAGGCTGATTCTGCTTGGAAATATTGATTATGATTTATACTCAACCAGATAATAAAATATAATCAACATGAACAAGCATAAATCCCCAAAACCCAGCCCAGTTGTCAGCCCACTTAAGCAGCCAACTTGGCAGTTTCCCTTGGCTGATAGCTAAAGTAGGAATAAACTGTGTATTATATAACTTTTAATTTTTCTGTAATAAACTGCATAAAAATTGTGTACTGAAATGCTTTTATGAAAGATAAGGTGCTCACTACTTATGTCATTGTTCTATATTTCATTAGCCAACACGTAAGTATCACATAACTGTTCTTAAGGTACACTTGTTGTAATAGTACTTAAATCCGTCGGCTCTATCAAACCCAAACAAATTTAGTGTTTATATCGCTTTCATTCTCTTGTCCTCTAGTCAGATACACTACGATAACATAAGAGGTAAAACTCCCCGCCGCAAGTTCTTCTTATGACACCACCTAATGATTCCTTGTTTTATACATGTCCGGACAGCGCTATCAGCGCTTTGATTAAATATATTACACGTATTGTTATGTACGGGATAATGACATTCTTCGGTTATAATATAATTTGGTGTACGTGTATAGATATAAAGTTTACAATATATATACGATTCGAGTGGTATTAGTTTTAGACTCGAGCAAATAACATATTGTTATTTAAAAAGCAACATTTTATTACTTCATGAGTATGTATAAGCAAGATACTATCATCATTAAAATGATAAGTCTCTAGTTCGATGGTACACTATTTTATACATTCTTTGAGAATTAGACTACACCCGAGCGAGTAATATGTAATTTAAGTTGTCCAAGCATCTAAATGTTTGTTTTTAAATTTCCATTTCCACAGTAAACTAAATTGTTTAATTTTTATTTCTTTTCGTTTCAGGTATGTACATTCAATGTCCTGTTACAGTTACTGTGAGTAAAAAGTGTTTGTGTTTATATAGTCAATTTGTTTTATAAACTTGAACGTTCTTTTTAAGTTCATTTTCATCTATTTTCTATAATATGCACACACCGCATGGATGGCTTTAATATTTTAAAATATTTTAAAAGTACGCCTAATCTACAGTAGTTTCCTATTTTTGCTTCATATGATTTATGGTGTCTATGTGACCTTTTTTGATATCAGTATGAAACAAAATATCAAAAAGAATGGCCGTTAGAGTAGTATTTTCTTTCATAACTTAGTAAAGTTTTCACCATGTTATAGGGTAACGTGAGTGTGTGATTGCCTTTTTACGGGAAAAAATACGGCATATCGATTTTTATTTCACCGATATATCCCGGTATTTGACTGGAAATCATATAATAACATTATTTATTCAAGTAACCAACCATCGACCATAGTTGCAAAACACAAATCTAATGTAAAAATTAAACAAAACATTTGATTTGTACTATTTGAACACGAGAACTTTTAAAAGAGAAACGTTTCTGCAGTAATTGTATTTGTGGAACTGAAGAAAATTATTTTTTGGATGTTATTTTCTGGTTTTATCCTCAGAACAATCGTTGAAGAAATCCATTGTACAAACTACTTGATTATATTTGATGAAACTGAAATGTTGCAATATGAACACAGCAACGTACATGTCACGAGTGATAATACAACGATTTAGACGGCCTTTTGTGGAGATGGTTGCGTGCAGATTCCGTCTTTATACGTTCTTTCATGTTTTTTGGGAATCTTTTATCCAAATTTTTTGCATCACATGCAAAAATTTGTACGAATACAAATCACGACATATTGAGTAGGCGAGCAAAATAAAAGTGTTAACATGAAATAATTCTCTTTATATGACATGATACACAATTTAAACGTTGATTGAATAAAACAAACTTGACCATTGTTACGTGCATGTTCACTACATATTGATAGAAAATAATATTTTATTCAACTTATGTCATTTTGACATCTTGTCATGTACAAACTACAAATATTAGTATATGCATATCAAGTAATTACATATAATGTGTTAATTCATGATGATCATAATGCATAGGCGCGTGCAATACGTTATTAGACGGTAATATATAGGACTGTAATAAGGTACCCCCCTCTCCTACGTTGAATGAGCCAAGCCAAATAAGTGCCAATTTATGAATGGAGTTGGATGTTCGTTATATTGTCAATGATTGCAGCATATGTTTTATATCACATCATTTAAAACAAAACCATTAATCAAATGTAAAATGGTTGAGATGCGTTCATAAATCCAATATAAATAGATATATTCGACACTTTAAATGATGCTCATTTAAAATGTCTGATAGCATACCATTATCACGTCAATATCCAATTATTTAGCTGTATCTGTGTTTCTATTTTTAATTGAGGCTTTAAAGTACAAATGAAAAATGTGTAAATCAATGCTGTTTTCGATCTTTGTACGACATGGTAAATTTCAATAGGTTGGCGTACGATCAATGCGTTAATTTGTACAAAAATAGATATACAAAATAAACCTTTATAAGTAATTATATATTTCGATGTTAGAATCGAAAATAGTTATAGTTGTATATGTTTTAGTGTAAAATAAAATATATATACACTTGTTTGATGTGCTAATTTATTCCCTAGTAAAGCACACGTGATTAAATTCATACTTACATCATAGCTGGTGTCTATATTTTATTATACGATAAAATATAAAGCTGTTATTTCTTTATAATAAATATTACAATTTTCATTTGACACGACACCAGATAACTTATAATGTCCAATATAAGACATAATAAAACAAATATTATATTTTGCTTTCTTATCAGATGTCACTAGAGTATAACGAATGGAATATAATTTTGTGTTGATGCTATTCAGTTTTACAATCGGTCAATAGTGTTCTAGAATATTTGACTTATGTTTCCTGTTTTCCAATATGCTATAATTCCCATATACGTCTTTTCATGTCCAATGTGTGTATGATATAGTGATAAAACATGTTGTCTTACATCTTATCGATACCAATCAACAACATAAACAGTGTAACAAATTACCGACCAATTTCTAGAAAAAAAGATATTACCGTCCAACTCATTACTGTGTACATTCGTTCTTAAAAATGATATAATAATAACTCATACGTCATTTATATAGCTTCTAGTATCGTAACAAACTGCTAAACATGTCTCTTTCTTTTGATAAATAATTTTTTTACTATCAAACACAGAATTCATCGATTGTGACATGATTACATGTGTAAATGAGTTTACAATGTGCTACTTACAAAGGTACTAGTATACAAAATAGTATTCATGAATATCCTCATTCGAAATTACATTTTGTACTTACAATATTGTGTTGACAATGTCAGGGCGGGTAATCACGTAGTTTTTGCTTAAGATAACATTGTGTCAACTTGAATGGCGGTGCCGATGAATTTAAAGGTATTTGCTATTTTATCTTTATTTTTTTATTTTTGTATATAGCCCATGTTTCCAGCGCCAAAACATCTAGCGATGTTTAACTTAGCAATATTCTTTTTGTACTTGTCCTAATTACCTTGCAGAAAATTTTGTAGCGGTTTTTGGGTAAAAATGCGTGATAACGTTGGGTCACAAAATATATCATTACGTAATTAAAACACGAAACTTGTCTGAAATGGAACAAAATTTGCTAAATATGTAATCTAACATTTTTAAATTTTTGCTTTTTATGATGTTATATGAAACAATATGTAAGAATGGTAACATTGTGTCATAAAATTTTATAATAACATTGGGTCACCAATCAATGAAATGTTAGGTCTGTTCTGAATAGATCGCCATGAATACTGCTACTAACTAGACCTAATATGGAATGTAGCATATGATAGAGTTCAGTATACTCACTTTTTACATGGGCGGATCCAACGGAGAAGTCAGGGGTCCGGACCCACCCCTGAAATTTATAGGGTGAAATTAACTAAAGTTTTGTACGTGATCATAACCAGCATTTTCCTTTTCAAATCCAAGAGCTTAGAATATCTTTTTAATTTCATAACATACGTACTTTCCATAGACATGCTATTTAAATTGTGAAGTCAAAGATGGGGTTGTTATATAGGTATGTGTCAGAAAAGCCATATACCAGTAAATACAAAATGATAGCTAAATATGAGGTGAGGCTCCGACACTGAATTGATTGATTATCCAATTGACTTTAAACCTCATTTTTAAACTTCACACATGTTCTATCAATATTATAATTCAAAAGACGGGCATCCGCTTTACAATTAATTAGCTTAATTTTAAGCGACAAAATTACAGTAAAGGGCACGGGATTGGTACAAAATCATTGCAAATATGACACTCTTATAATAAGAACAGCCTTTTACCCCTTCGGTCGGAGTTTTGATAAAAAGGAAATACTTTGAATTACATCGTATAGAAAATCTTTTTATTTGTCAGTTAAAAATTCTAAAAATCATAATCTCAAAAAGAAAAAATGAAACGAGATTGAGTGCAAAATCAAAGCAAAATCAGTGTTGCAGTTTTATAATAATTTACGGTTTATATGGGTCTAGGTTTCACTAAAACTACCAAGAAGTAAATAAGATGTGAATCTTGAAAAAATAATTATTGCACTTAAAAAATGAACATTATTTATAACATAAGTGAAAAATAATTGAATTAGAATTTCATTAATTTCGCGAATAAAGTATTTCATTACATTTATTACTCGTCATTTATTGTGTAAAACCTTTAATACTTTCCATCTAACTCTGGATTCGTGAAGTTTTCTCACAGTACTTGATTAAGTTGTATAAGAAACATTACATACAAATAAAAGTGTAGTTTTGTACCCTGATCATGCAAAAAATCATCACGAGTTTCTTTCAGCTTTGCAAACATTTCCTAATTGAACTCTCTATAACTAAAGTATATATCAGTGAATGCACCTGATGTTTGCATGTTTCTACTTGCAACACTGCAATGAATATTTTATCTCGTATAATATTGCAGCAAGTCGTCCTACACATATAAAATACGTAATGAGCTCATAATAATAAATAAGATAACGGTTGTTGGTAGCTTGACATTTACAATTCCAATTGTGTAGATGAATATATACTTGAATTAACAAACACATTTGAAATAACATGCACCTGTGTCTCATAAATAAATGAAAATATTTAGAATTACATATACTATACACTGGGATCCAAAAATTTCTTTACACATGATTTTTTTTCATATTATTATTCTATTTCTATAATGGCAAAATTATTGCTGACACATTATGTTTTATATTTTTATTGTATATTTTAATAATTTTAATGCCCTAACGAATTTAATTGACAATTAATGGTAAACTGCACATTAGTTGTGAAACTATTAACGACATTTTAAATACATGGAAATATTTTCCAACAACATCAAAATTTAAAATGTGTAAAGAAACTTTTGGACCCCAGTGTATATATAGAGGAGTGTTAAATTTGTTCAAGCTAAACCTGACTTAAACCAACTATTCACCTAAATAAAAGATTGTATTTATCTTAAATATACGATTTGCAAAATCTGATCTATCAAAATTCATTTAAATAACTTATAAAAATTGTTAATTTGCAGCGGGTTTATGGTTCCTTGTGCCAACAGTAAGTAATTTCTAAGATAATTTTAGTGCTATACTCGGTGATTTTGGTATCCCACTTAGTCAACTGTATAACAAAACAAAAACGTATTAGTAAAGTTAAAGAATGTATGCATGTATAGATGAAACATTTTCGACAACTGTATTCGAACATTCTGAAGGACAAAAATGTTCTGTGTTACATGTATTACAAAGAACATTGCATTTGAATTCCAATTTACTGTAGCAATACATTTTATATCTACATATTGTACATGTACAAGGTATGATATCAAACGTGCTGCAATTGATGTGATTGTTCATCGTGGTAGCAATGTATTATTATTTGTTCGGGACTTTAGTCCAAGACAGTTATATTTACCGTATTTCAAACCCTTGCGAATTTTTAAATTTACCGAATCCAGTAGTAGTCCCTCAGCATATAAGTATAGAGTAATTAAAAAAATCGTCTACTACGATTGGCGCAATAATTTCTGACATACACTGATAATCTGAACTACATCTTCTCCAGCGTAGGTATAACGGCTGATAAGTAATGCGTCTCAGTAGAGATTTTACGTCATCTTATATAACATAATGTTTTAACGATCCAGTCGCGCCCCGATGTGAGTCCTAGTACTACTTCATCAATCTGTACATATGTTTCTCTACATAGCAAAGAAGTGTCACTGAATATTTTAACATCAATTGACGAACAAATGAGAAATAATCAATTTTTTTGTACAATTGGTCGATAATTTAATGCATGAGGATTACAAAAAGCGATTAATCTGGATTTTTGTCATAAATATTCAAAGCCAATTTAATCATTTCTGGAATAAGTTTAAATTAAAATTGCAATTCAATCTTTCCTTTCAGTCAGGTTTGAGAACACCAAACACATACTCTCATACTTAACTTGGAGCATCAACAGGGTAATATTTAACAAAACCACTTATACTGAGTATAGTCTTGTTGTTTTAATGCAACAAGAAATGAATTGAAAAAGAACGAAAACATCTTACTACATGTAAAGTACGTCGTAGAAGGATATTGGCATGCAATTTATATTTTAATACACTAAGAAGTACTTACACTTAATGCTTTTATTGCATTATCTTGTGATTATGTTATCATTATACTCCGTATATATCTACTGTCATGGAAATCCGAGCAGTTGATAGTTCTGATTGAATTTTAAATATAAGCAAACTATCTTTGAATATAAAAACTCTTCTTTACATTTTTGAAAGCATGTAAAAAATCCATTCTCTGTTTAGTGAGAAGCCACAAAACAACCACACTTTTTAAATTTACCTAAGAAATTGATTGGAGCCTGCATAATATTCACGATGCAATTATTTGTATGTTCATTTTGATAACATGTTTCTATATTTTACAGCTACAAAATATATAATGACAAAGGTAGATTACAAAATCAAATAAGTACACTATACATGTATGTATTGTTAAAAAATACATTATACAAAAAAGAATACATAAAATGATTTTATATCGCACAAGTGGTTATTTATATACTTCATCGTATACTTCACTCAGATTATCCGAACATTAATAAATGCTCATGATCATTTATTACGATAAAAATAGCCACAATGACATAAATAACAAAAAACAAACAGTTATATAGAGTTTTAGGTCAAGTCGAGTCACGCGAGATTGAATGATATGGACTTATTTTAGAGTGGTAAAACATTGTACATTATTATAATCTGCAATAGACAATGCAATGGGAGTTTTTCCAACCAAATTTCATTTTTATATTCATATTTCGGAAAAGATAGACGGAACATGTCTGAAGTTCATAGATCGATGTAATCATTTTATAGCATATCGTAATTGTTGTGCAGATTTAAAAAGTTTACAAATGTGTTATATGTTTTTCATGTGTTGTTGTACTGTCTAAATATGTACTTATTATAAATATAGTACGTAAATACGTAAATCCAAGTCATAAAAACATAACGAATAGTTAAGTACAGTGTTACCACCAAACGATGGCCAATTAATTGAACAAAGATAGGTGCGATGAACTAAATGATAATACTGCTCTTTATATCTGTAGGATTTTCACATTGGACATGAACATGCAAATATAAACAAATGCCTAAAATAAGCAATACATATTTGTTAAAATTGCTTATCACAGTTCATGTCACAAGAAAAAAAGTAGGACTTAAATTTAATTTCTGTAACACACTTTTAGATGAATATCAATGATGAATATTTCAACTCAGTCTTGGGTGAATGTTTATCTGAAATCCAATGAAATATCACCAAAACACCAAACGTAGATTTTTTGCATTATTTCATTTAAAAACAATGTTGCCATAAGATACATACTCTTTTAAAAATTTGGAAGTCTCCTCGGCATATTGATATTAAATGAATGGCCAAGTTTACATACCTGCCTACTTAAATGTCATAATTATATAGTTATGAAATAGTGATGATTAAAAAACACTTGTTTTAAAAATTGTTTTAAATAAAATTCGAGTAAAATCATCATTTGACACAGAATGAATAAAACAATACATCGAACGATACTATGTTTACGATATGCCTATATGAATAATGGATATACTACGGATATGATGGGCAATATTTCAGCCACATGGGAGGCCATACAAATCATCTATGAGTAATTATTGTATCATCAATAACGTGGAGCTATATAATGATGTGGACACTTCTATCCTTTTACAACATTTATCAGTAATTTCTTAGAAATTACACCATTAATTAAAATAGATGTGAAACAAGCCGTAATGTGTTTTCGTTCTTATTGCTTACTCTATTGGCCGAACATGGAAATCAGTATGACGTCAATATGGGAAAACACAGATATATAAAATTGTGTTATTTTCGAGACATTAACCTCTTTTATAGCGGAAAAGTGCCTATTGCCGAATGATATTTTCAAATGTACTAGCTATTGATAAACTAACTGTTAAAGTTGCGTTCAAGTGGTGTAATATAAGATTTAAATACATTTTAAAACAATACGGAACTGCACTCACTTTTGTATCAGACATAGACAAAGCGAAATGGGTCACTGAATTAGTCTAAAATACATTGAAAAGTTGAATTACAATAATAAGTGTTTTAAGTTGTATTTAGAATTTGTGATAATTAAACACACGACTATTGTTTTATGGCATTCACCACAGCGAAATAACACATGACTATGACTCAAAACTATTTCTTTTCATGGTGCTACAGGAATGTCGTTGTCCTTTTTTGAATAGAAAAACAAGGGTATTTCGAAAAGTGAAACATTAGCCTTTTTTATGTCATTCTCACGTGTTATTGCCACTGTGATTATTTTAATTGTTAGATGTTGTCAGCGCATTGCTATGTTTGGTTGTTTATTCTACCTTGTTGAAACATCTCGAGTAAAATCATCTCTACATCTTAATGAGGTGCAACTTTAAAAATAACAATGAATATACATGTATAATGTGCTTGGAAACATATCTATTTTGACTTAACCTTTTATTATCCCACAATTTACATATATATTAACCTACATACTAAACATACTTGCACATGTGTCACTTAGGAAAAAACAAAACATACATATACAAGTGTTTCTTTTATTTCTGTACTTACAGAATGTCGAAAGAGTTGATTGGATGAAAAATATATTCTTTTACAACTCATTGTTATACTTATTACTAAGTAAATAAGTACGTGATTTGTTGAATAAGTAGGCAATAATCTATACAATCGTTACATTGTATTATCCTGTAATTTTGAATTGCTGTATCGAAATCTAAGTCTATATATACTAAATTTATTTAAGGTCAGTCTGTATTGATGTATGTATGTTTGTTCACAGATTCTAACATGACTCACATCATTCTCGTACCCACAGGTTATTTATATTCTCCATTTAAAGTTGTACCGAGAATCGTGATAACTTCTAGATACAAGTATGAACACATATTAATTATTAATCATCCATACAAAACCCATTTGTCTAAAACTTATTTGAGATTAAGAACACATATAAGAACTAGGAATTCATACCGACTGCTACATTAGACGATATAATTGACTGATTTCTCTCGTAGTACACTAAGTTAGTTAATATACAAAATTATTTACAATTCAATTTATGTCATTATTGCGAATTTTGAAATGTTTTAATGATAACCAGTACATTTCAACTGAAGGTTTGAATTTTAATTTATTGGTAGGTAAGTTGGACAACACACGTACTGGTAGATTTTGTTATTGTAAAACAAAGTGCGATGTCATCGAAGAACTGACCATTATCAACTTTGATATTTCTACAATACCAGTTCTTTTATCTTATCATTTGTTAGACCATGAACCACATTGCGTGTGAAAGTATCATACTGAATCCACCGTTAATACACTATTTGATGATGTCATGATTGTCCCCTGATAAACTCACAATCGTTCCTTGATTTTAGGAAGAAAGAAAAAAATACATATAATTTGTTGTGGATACCTTGCCTAGGAAATTATATTTCCGGCTCCTACGATGTTTTTCATAAAAACATGTTACAATCTAACTATATCAAAGATAAACGTCAAGAAAAAATACGAATGTCACCATTGTTGAGTTATTGGACACTTGATAATTTACTGTCATATACTAACATTGCTATAATATTGGAATGCAGACACAATACTATAAATCTATGATAGTTTGTTCAATAGATTTTACTTGTGGGATTATTTAGTAATTTCCGCTACCGAGTTTATTTTGTCAGTGTCATTGACATTGTGTGATACAGAAAACGGACTACAAATACGATACTTTGGTCCTGCTATTAATGAGATTGAATCATACTATTATTTTGAACCTTTAGGGGAACTTAAAGTCTAACAATACATGCGATTTGGTTTTTATTAACGATTTATGGACGTATTGTATTCATAAAGAAATCCAGGAAAGATTTGAAAGAGAGAATAGTAATGAAAGTAAGATAAGATATTCTCGACCAGTCATTTGATGCGCCGTATGAAGAAATATTCAAACAAATAAATTGAATGAAATTGGCAGTCCTCATTGACAACGGAATGCATTTTGGGGCAACAAATTCTCTTCAAAATGCATCTGATTACATTTATAGAAAGTTTGGTAATGCAGCAACTCTAAATTCTACTAAACAAGTGTACGTCTAATACATAAACCTACATAAGTCAGAAAGTCATATTCAGAATCTGATTTTAAAACTGTTGCACTGTATCCACCTCAGTAAAATATGTACGCATACTATGTACTATGAAACATTAGACATGTATATATACATGATATATTAATACAAGATATAATTGTCATTGAAATGTTCAGACGATGCCAATTTTCAAGAAGCAGTCTCCTTTTCAATTTTAAAATTAGTATTTAGGCTTCAACATTACTTAGAAATTTATGACCTAATAGATGTTATGTTTTCATAATAACCAAAGCAGATGTCACGCATAGAACTTAAAACAGTATTGTTTTGATAAGACTATGCTGCAATTGAGAGTTTTGGATATGATAATAGCAGACGAATGTCAAAGAAACGAAATCACATACACTATGTCGACACCAGACAATATAATTATTGTATCATCTAAAACTTATTTCTGTATTACATAAGACAATATAAACACATCAAATATGTAAAAAGTGAAATAGAATGCAACATCTGTAATATAGCGCCATTTGTATTGACTTCCATATAACTAATCGAAAGTTTATCATGACTTTGGGGAACTCAATATCACATAATATTGCAGATGTCTAGAGGTCTTTGTAGAAATGATACGAGTACACACATCTAATCTTTAACATTTGAAATGATGTAAAAATTAAAATTAATATACGGAATGTTATGAACCCCACACTACGTTACAAATTGTCAAAACAACGCTATGATAAACTGACAATAACACTAATGTACATAAGAATACAATTTATACCACTATCTTAATACAATACTAAGGTAAAAACATCTAGATAAGAATATATATACATGCTAATCGTTAATCTATTGAGTCAAGGCCAAGGTTAAAAATATGAATTTGGTAGACATGGAGTTTGATTAACAACTGCTTTTTCTGTTTAATGTTTCTGTCATTTTACTCATAAACATGATATAAGATATTTTATCCTGTTAAATATTACTTTTAATCACAATTGAGAAAACAATATTTTGTAGTTGGTATTCGATTGTTTATTTGCTGTTTTATTTAGTAGAACAGACATACCAAAGCTTAAGAGTATTTTATCATACTAGATTGTATAATTAGAAACACAAATCTTCTATATGTGCCTTAAAAAGTATTGTGTTTGTATTGTTAAAGAAGAATTGGATTTTATTGTCGCGGTTTTAGACTAAATCTAATTTATCAAGGAAAACGATATGTTGAAGACAAATACATTTTGTAAGAATATTATTGCTTACAAACTGGAAAAAAGTTATAAGTTGCATGACATCATTATAACAAATATACAGCCATTTTTGTGATATTTCTTTTCTGTTTAACTCAATGATATATTGTTCCCTATACGTATCTAGAATTATGAATTTTCGTTTACCTTATCATATTTGTATTGTCTTTGATGCAAACATCAATGTGTCCAATGTTCGTTATACAATTTATTCTCCATGTAGATATTTGTAGGGCATTCCTAAAAACGCTATATATCCTGCTACTGAAAGTGATGCACTGGACCAGGATATGTTTGATGTATCTGTAAAATTACAATCGCACATATACAGAACTAAATATTACATAGATATAGATATATTGTACAGATACATCAAACCTATCATGGTCCAGTTCATCACTTTCTTCAGCAAGATATATAGCATCTCAGATATGCCCGAAACGTATGCAGTTTAGTATTACTTCAAGTCAAAAAAAGGATACCGAAATTATTTGCTGGCTAATAGTTGCATACTTTTGTACCTTTATTTACTAAGAACAATCAAACCCTTGATATTTAAGTTATTTTTAAACTGTAGCATTGTAGGCAATTAAATAGTTGGAAACCTTTTTTAGAACCTTTCTCTACAAACTCTTTAAACATAGTTATATGAATTTAAGTGGTTATTTTATTAACAATATACCCTCATATCGATGGCTCAGCGCAAAAACTCATCTTACTCATTTTTTTCAGAAATTTTACAGAAGAGACTTAAAACTGTTTATATTACTCTCTTTATTATTTATATTCGTTTTATCCTTTCAGATATTATGAATAATGTCTGGAAACTAATGAGATAAGTTATAAAGGGATAAAATAATTGTTAAGGTTTTAAAGCATTTATTTGAATTAGTATGTACAATGTATTTTGCGCTGAAACTCAGTAGTTTTACGAAAAAATGTCAGTACAATACTAGTTTAAGTCAACTTAAATGAGTTTTGCACTTTAAAAAATGTGAAAGTGCATCTTGAGTTGTAAACAACTCAAGTAAGAGATTGTGAACCAATTTATTAGAATTGATTTCAAAACACTTTTAACAAAGAAACAATATAATTTAATGATAAAACTATCATACATACACAATGATGAACAATGTGAACAACTTAAACTTGAACAACAAAGCTAAAACATGATAGAGTAGACTATATCTGGAATTCAATATGATAATGGAATTCAAATATTTTCCCTGCAGTACAAATGAATTTAACATTCCCTGTAACATTGAAAATATGTGTACAAATAACAATTAGATTTAATCATTTATTGGTGCTTTTCAGCAATAACATTAAGGAATTTTGTTTGTACCAACCGTGCACAGATTGAAAAGTCAAAACATTTGAATCCCAAAATATGTCTACATGCCCTCTATCAACATTTTAAACATTTATTTTTTTCACTGCTTAGTAACTTGTTATAGTCCATTCTTTTCTCAGCGTGTGAAAACATGAATAATTTCACGGTGACTTCATTTTTTCTTTAACACTTGATTTATTGTGATCGGGTGTATTCAACAACCGTGAAATTATTCAAACTTTGACAGTTGAGAAAAAAATAGACTAAACCATAACTTACAGGAGCATACACATTTTGACCACTTATATACTAATAGCTATGTACATGTACTTTGAATCTCATGGAGCAGGATTGAATAGAAAAAAATAATGGGCATTAGGGATTAGCCCTGAAGTGCACAAATGCATTAGATCTTTTTACTTTTCAGCTGAAATTTTTGAGTACTCTTTGGGCAGTAGTATAAACACTGATTAGGCGACTTGCTTGTTCTATATTAGCACGGACCCAGTCATGTTCGTTCTGGATATCGCCCTTTTCTAAATATTTTCACTGATTTCGATAACTCACAAAACAAAATACTTACAGATTAGAATTCATGGTATTGGATTATTTCTTAATACCCCATCCACTTCTCAAACACAGATCAACATGTGTTTTTTTTTTCATTTCTGACCTTCAACAGCACATTCAGGTCTTCACATAATTTATATACTTTTAATTTAACTTTCTAAATAACACATTAAATAATTTTAAATAACTTACCTGGTAAATTCTTTACTTTTCTTCAAAATTCAAAATTAGGTGATAAACAAACTTTTGTTCTGAGGTCAAGGACAGGTGTTGACCTTTCTTTGGTTTTATATAATTTATCATTTTTATATATTTATATAAAATATTTATATATTCATTATTATCTTTATTCATTTTATTGAATAAAATGAAAAATAAAATAAAAAATGCGCATGTTTATAAATAAAAAATTCTTAGTGCAAAACTAGGCTAAGTCAAGTTAGACTAGTTTTGTACAAACATTTATTGTGCAAAACTCATACTAACTAGACTTATACTAACTACATGTAGATTATCGTTAATGCAAGATAATAGCATTAGAAAACAAGATATTTTAGATAAATTAGCAAATATTGTAGAAATTGTTTTTATATTGATAATATTGATATCTAACTAAACGCAATTATACAAAAGTTTTGTGATACTAATTACCTAATATTTGATGTTGCTAAATAACAAATATTTTATATGATATATGTATCCAAAATACAACATTTGAAATATTAAACTAAACGTTAATGTAAAACTATATAATGCATTGGTAATTGCTGATAAAAATTCCATCAACATCTGCATTGTTATTGCAATAAGTGGAAAAGCTAGTTGCTTGCAAACTCAGATTGAAATGCTACACTAATACCTAAGTCGTGTATACATTAAAGTCGATACACATTTAGAGAAACATGGTAGAAACTATTTTAGATCAGATGTTGAAATCAATCAGTATCAAACTTGACAGAACGTAATTGTACAACAATACTACGGTCCAAGAAAAAGGTTGGATCTAAATGGATGTGTCTACTGGGAGAGTGACAAGTTTATTAATTGCTTCCTTTATAAAATACTATTCCTAATGACTGTCATCTTAGGTAGACAGAATCTGCATGTACAACGACCCTAGAACAAAATTTACTATAAAACGACTGTTCTAACTCTAAGTTACTCTACATTTGTTCTCAAATCAATGTGTACATGTAAAATCCACCTCTTTATCCCTATTTATAAGACCTAGCGCAATTTGTGTTTCATTTTGGACATTGATTCTGTTTTGCCATATATTTTCAATATCATTTGATTCACAGAAGTCACTTTTTGAAGAATTAGGAAAGTCTGGGAATTAGGTTTGGACTTTTTGTGAGATTCTCCTGTGAGAATTTAATATATCGTCCTTGTAATTGGTATTAGATAAAGCCTAGTTTTTTATATTGTTTCATACATTTCATTTATTAGGAAGATCTACTTAATTTGGGGTTGGACGACCATGATCTTACAAGATTTGTCGAATTAATCACAAAATACGTACATGCTGTTAAATACTATGTAAAATGATAATATATTTGTACCATGTGGATGTAAAGGTGGACAGAGAACTATGTTTGCTGTTCACGATCAATTGTGTTATTGACCAAATTTTACAACTGAAACTGATTTGAGCTTTGAAAAAAAGAATATATACAAATGTGTCATTCTTCAGAAACTACCAAGTATCAACACACATTAATATCGTTCAATTCAGCCAAAATGTATCCATTTGTTGTCATGAATACACAATGTTTGAATAAGTACTAGACAATTTTTATATGCAAATTTATACACACAAAATACAAGTATAAATTAAATTTTAAAGTTATTTAAGTAAGTATGCAAGTATTTTCTCGAAAAGTATTGGTAATATTTAACTAACACATAACAAACAATATTTTCAATGTACCAATAATAATTGTGATTATAATGAAGGATCCACTATCAGACAATAAATTGGAAAGCAGTGTAAAAAATCCAACCATTGCAAAACATTATTATAGGATAAATAAAAAAGAAATCAATTATATTTCCAGTGAAGTTGATCTCATCATTGCTATAAATTGCCTTTTATCAATACTTAGTCGATTGAATGAGCATTTTGTATCTCTCATATCACTTCATCTGGACAAGACAATTAATTGCCAGAATAATAGCAAACACTTTATATTGTTGATCTGATTATAAACATTACAAATGGACACAATATTTTCTTCTTTATTGAGTAGACTAGAGAGGAAATATATCATTAGTATTTATTCTCAAAACAAATTCTCCTTCTCAGTATGATAACATGGTATTGAAGTAATGTGTAAAATAATTAATGTATATTAGAGTGTAAGTTGTCGTCCAATAGCATGAAGTTCTTATTTTTTATCTCAACTTGATGATGTATTTCAAAAGAAAAATTAGTTCAATCACGTTAATTATGGTATTTTTCAGAAATCTAGATATACTAATTGGAAAATTGACAATCTAAATTAGTTTTAAAAAATTTCAAGATACGGTTCCTCTTTACCTTTAGTGACCAAACTGTCTTTTGCAAAATATATTTTAAGCATTTAGCTAATAATGCCGCGTACTATTTGTCAATCGAAATCATGGATATAATTTGTAACCCATGCTCTGATATACACCCACAATTTGTTAAAAAAAACAGAGTTTGCTCAATATTTTAGTTTAAAAGAATGTTTCTATATTTTGTTGATAAGGTTCATACATTTGTCGCCGATTGGTGATCAAATCTAGCAGCTTCTATTCTAGACAAACAGACAATTACATAACAGACTGTTATAATGCAAGATGTCAACAACTATATATTGCATCAAGTTATAGTTCATTAAATTCTCGAAAACTCATTAAGATGAGATATACATCTTACTTCGTTAAGTTAATAGAGTTTTCTGATCTTTTTGATGCTCAATCTATCATTTAGTAATGGAATTATGAAATAAATTATGGGTCTTTCACTGGAAAAAAACCTCATTACAGAATGTCATTTTAATTATCGCAGTTGAAAAGCATATAAACTTTCAAGTATTTTGCACTTAGACCTACATTTATGCGAGATGTGGATACATTTTATGCACAACGTTTTCGCAAACAGAGGTAGTCCAAACAAAAATGTCATAAAGTCAGGTTATTTTACCATTTTGATTTTCATGATAACATGATAACATTTAACCTTCAGAACGAAATATCTGGGTTAAATGATAACATTCGTGTACAAATGTTATCTATATCAATGATTCATTACACTTATTACCAATAAAACATACGTAAAACCATGATTACAGACGCCAGTGACCAGACATAAATGATTACATAAGTACCTTATAGTGTGATATGAAGACATCGCGATGTCTGATGAACTTGTTTTATCATTCTCAATTTGGTGCAATACAATAAATGTAGGTTAGTGTTCTATGTTTAGCTCAATGCATCCATTGAACAATCTCATGATACAAACTATTTGCTTTGTTATAATCATGTTTTTTTTTGTATTTCATCTACACACATAAAGAAATCCAATTGAACGTTTTGAATTTAATTTAGGTTTGTTTAAACATATTGTTTCATTATCTATATTATTGGCGAAGTGCGTATTGTTAGTGGTTTGTAGACATAACATATAACTTGAAAACTACTGTTCAATAGTTTCACAAACGACATCTTGATTGGATTGTTTATGCCATTATTTGTAGAACACTGTTCATAAAAACTAACATGCACGCAGAGAAAAATTAATGTACAAGAAAATGCTGTTTAATCTCATCCATCTTTCAGAATGAACACACTACGCATGATAAAGATCAATTCCCTTCCTATCCAAAGATTGTGGCACTATATAAATGTTCAATCAGTGCAACATTATTAGTTGCCATGGTGACAATCGTATTATTATCCTGATGTTTATCCCTGATACAATTAAATGATATAACGTTTATATGACATAGATCAAGGACACTGGAAATTATTTGAACTCAGAAAGAATCTGGTAAAACAAATTACAAGTGCAGTGTATATTTATATAAAACTTCTCCTTATAAAAAGGGGACACTAGCTGATTCGATACCCGTGGTATTATATAGTAGTGATAAAAAGGAAGAGTTTGAACATTGTTCATGTCCACACATTTTGTTGTTACTTGTAAATAAAAGTAGCATTAACTTTTTGAAGAGTCAGTTTAAAAAAATACAGTTATGTTATAATTGACGTTGTTACCAATTTTTATTTCATAAACACTTTAATGCGATCAATACTTACAAAAAAATTAAAGTCGTGGTTAAGATGGAATATATGAGAGAATTTTTTTATATTAAAGTTGTATTTTATCAAAATGTGGATCAACGTTTGATCTGGAGTTTGTCAGAATTATTATCTTCAATCGCCTATCATGACACTTCACATCTTAATCAAACATATCGACTGTTCTTTAATAAATATCTCAAGGATCATTATTCAACAAAAACTGTGAATTGTTTTGTGTGTTTGGCTCTAGAAGCAAGTGCTATGGTAAATGTTAGAAGTTACATATCTTTTAGAATAACCTGTTCCTTACGTATGTTGCGAGGCTGTAATTCATTAAATGTCGTATTACGTTTGCTTGCTTTCACAATGGACTTGAAATATGTTAATTTATTTTAAATAATTGTACTCATCATGTTATTAGTATATCTATACCTATATAGAAAAAGCAACAAACAAAGCATTTCGACATAAACACTATATACATGCATTATTCAATGGTTACAATTTCATTATATACTCGTATGTACATTGTATGTAAGTGTTAAACTTTATAGATGCAGATTAAAGATAAGGTTTAATATAATATTTATCTGCATATGATTATTTTGTATCTAGCAGAAAGTGTCCCTGAGGAATTCTTAAGTACACACGTATATTACATTCCCGAAGGAAATAAAAAACTATGACATGGTTTCTCTTCTATTACATACCTCACGTAGGAAAACGTGATTGTGTTGATATCTTTTAACCTAGAAACAGGCTTAAGTAAAATTCTCCAGAAATGTCATATGTTTGAAACAAAGTATATTGACAAAGTAGTCATTGTATCATATGTATTGTAGATATATGAAGGCGTCGTGATATTGATCGAAACATTTAATGTTATACATACCAACTGCTGCATCGTCTGAGACTAGTAAGGACATTCTAACGATACAACAAGTTGCTACATGTAGCACCTAAAGTTGACTATAATTTTATGTAAGCATTTTAAACGTTATAATGAAAAGTTGGTATTGGCATACTTTTTACTATGACGTGTCATTTGGTAATCTCTATGTAAACGATTTATATTTCTGCTTTCTATTAGAGCATTCATTTGATTGCCGAACATTCTGGTTTAAGTCAAGTTTTTTTTAAAAATACTTAGGGATTTTTAAAAAACAACACTTGTAAATCTTAACGGACAATGGGTTCTAGTGTGCGGTAAAAGAGGTTGGACAAACGCTTAGAATTTAGTAAACCAAAATATATCCCCTTCAAAAGTCTTCTGAAAAATACCGTCGCATATTAACGCAACAGCATCGAAGCAGTATTTACATGTCTGTGTTTAAATGAAGATCATTCTTGTATCAAAAACAACTAATCCCAGGTTGATTATATGATTATTATCAAGCTAGACCAATATAATATTTTTATAAAATTGTCTGTTATTCTATTTCAGGTTTTTCGTTAACCTAAAGTCAATAAATATTAAATTATGAAGAAGTGTATGACTAGAAAGAACGTGAATAATTGTTAATAGGCTGTTGCTTTCTCAAATATAGACTGTGTAGTCATTACAAACTCCCATCAAGATGTATTTGAGCGTCAGTCAGAATTTTTAACTCTATTCAGTTATGTACATATATTGTCTAACATATTAATGAAGAATATAATCATACGCATTATTTAGTAGTAGTTTTAACATATACAAATGTACATGTGTTTATGTCAATTGTTCTTCTCTTCAATGTTAATCCAACGCTCCCTTCCTAGCTCAGTGAATTCTCTACCGTTACAGTATCGACTTTGGCCTTATCGTACGTAAATATATGTTTTGGACCAGGTAGTGGTCACATTGTTGCCTCAATTCATCATTTGTTTGTGAAAATGCTTGTCTCCAATGAGTTCGAACGAACATGTGTTATCTTAGATGGAAAACTCGGTCACAGGAAATATAAATAGAAAACTCTTGTTAACACTCTAGTAGCTAATATGTTTATCGAAATATCCTGGAAATTGATTTGATAGTTAGTCTTGATGATCTCTTGGTCAAGTACGAATACGTTTCACCTGGGATCAAAAACTCGGTCACACAGCCAAATAAAGAAAACCCTTGTAAACACTCTGGTGTTTACATACTTTATTAAATTTTTATCAAACTTGGTGAGGATGCTTTTCTTGATTTTTTTTTCACAAAAAAGTTTTAATTGTTTGATTCATGTACAGTAAAGTTCCGCTGTTAAGACCACTTTTGTTATTTCAAAATCAGCCATTTTATGACAATTATTAAGTCCCAAATGCTTAATTTGTTAACAAAAAGGTCTATATAATAGGGCCGTTTCGCTATTGAGACCATTGATTTTGCTGGTCTTAATAGCGGAACTTTACTGTTTATATAAATGATACTCAGGTGAGCCATAAAGGGAGATCATGACCCTCATGTTTAAATATATTACACGTATTGTTATGTACGGCATAATGGTACTTTTGGTAATGATATTATACTTTATTGACTGTAATTGTGTAGATTTGTGTAGTATTAGTTTCAGACTCGCGCAAACAACATACTGGTATTTCAAGAGCAACACTTTATTACTTCATTAGTAGGTGTAAGCACGATACACTTATCATTAAAATGAAAAGTCGCTTGTTCAATGATACCCTAATTTGTTCATATTTTAAGACCTAGAGTATCACCGAGCAAGTAATTTGTGTTTATAATGCTCCAAGCATTTAAATGTTTGTTTTTAAAATTCCATTCTATTTCTTTTTTCGTTTCACGTATGTACATTAATAGTTCTGTTACAGTTACTGTGAGTAAAAAGTGTTTGTGTTTATATAGACAATTTGTTTTATAAACTTGAACGTTCTTTTTTAGTTCATTTTCATCTATTTTCTATAATATGCACACAGCGCATGGATGGCTTTAATATTTTAAACGTATGCCTGATCTTCAGTGGTTTCATCTATTAACTTCATTTGATTCGTGGTGCCGATATGACGTTTTTTAGATCAGTTTGAATGGAAGTATCAAAAGGAACGACCGTCAGAGTAGTTCTTTTCTTCCATGATTTTATACATTTTTCACCATATTATGGGATAACGCGAGTATGTGATTTTCTTTTTACGGAAAGAGCACGATTTATTAAAGTAACCAACCCATCGACCTTAGTTGCATAACACAACATCTAATGATAAAAAATTAAGCAAACCATTTGATTTGTACTATTTGGACACGATAACTTTTAAAAGCTAAACGTGTTTTTGCAGTAATTGTATTTGCGGGACTGAAAAATATGATTTTTAGATGTTATTTTGCTGGTTTTATTCAAATTTTATTCAAACGATCAAGAAATCCATTGTACAAACAACTTGATTATATTTGATAAAACTGAAATGTTGCAAAATGGACACAGCAACTTACATGTCTCAAGTAATACTATAACAATTTAGGCGGCTTTTTGTGAAGATGGTTGCGTGCAGATTCCGTCATTCAAAAACTAGTTGGGCTGCTTTTTACGTTCTTTCATGCTTTTGAGAATCTTTTTGCAATTTCAACCTGGGTCGATAGCGTAGTTGGTAGCGCGACGGGATTTGAAATATCGTTTCCCGAAGGGGCCGGGTTCGAATCCAACTCCATGTAAATTTGACAATATGTCAATTTTCCTTAATTATTATGATATATGGAGAAGTTTCCGGTCTTGTGGAAGGGCAGGTGAGTACTGGTTATAGACAAGGATCCAGGAAAGCTATGCTAGGTGCGATGGACACCGTAAAATGACCTTTAATGTGTTGATACACGTTAAACCAGAAAAAAGATCTATAATTTCAGGCATCGCATGCAAAAGTTTGTACAATTACAAAACACAACATATTGAGTAGACGAGCAATATTTAAGTGTTAACATAAAATAATTATCTCTATATGCAAAGATACACAATTTCAACTTAGATTGAATAAATCTAATTCGATTATAGTCACGTGCGTTTTCATTACATATGAATAGGCGCGCGTGCAATATCATTCTACATTATTATACGGTAATATATAGGGCTGTTATAATATAACCCCCTATTTAAATATACTTAGTCGAAAATAGTGCCATTTATTAATTGATTTGGATGATCGATAAATGCAACACATGCTTTAAATCACGGAAGTTGAATAAATACCCTTAATAAAAATTAAAAAAGATCAAAATTGATTTTAAAAATATTCTAGCAGAAATGAAAAATGACATACTACAAGACGTTTTAAAGCGTTTATCCGGTTCCCATGTTCATTTTATTCTGTGTCTTACCCGACGTTCATGTCAGCCATTATATAATAGTACAAAGGTTGACTAGGTATTAAATTCAAGGCAAGCTATTTCAGTAAAGGTGGTTGTTTTTCTGTTCCAAATGTCAAATCTCATGGCTTGAAGTCTTTTTCCTACAAAGACTGTAATCTCTGGAATCAGCTGCCTTCGAACATCAGGGCTATTACCAACCTTAATCATTTTAAAAACAGTATCAAACAGCATTACTTTACTGTGATATAACTATTCCACTGATCTGTGATTTTTTTTTACTTCATACTTAATAATGATCGCAAGTACCATTTTTCATTGGTTTTTTATGTGATCATATTTAACCTGTGATATTTGTATTAAATTTATACTCCTAACTTAGGTAGCAATTGCATTAAATAATCATTTATCTTCCAAACTTGTGATATTTTTTATAAAGCTTAAATGTATTTTTTAAATATATTTTCTTTCAACTTAATGTAACCTCTCTATGTTAACCAGTGAACCACACTTATCTATTGGGACCACAATGGAAATAAAGGCTCGCTCTTTTTTGTGCTATCCTTGAATAATTGTGGCTTGACATGGTACTATTAAATAAAATATACATATTTCCATAAACATTTTAATTGCATTATTTTACTATTATTAATAACACAAATTTATTATGTCAAATGTTAATTGTTAAAGTGCTATTTATATTTGCTATGTTGTATACCATGTGCAATGCTCTTTCATTCTGAAAAAACTATACTATTATTCAAATGACGGGCATCCGCTTTACAATTAACAATTTACAATTTGTTGGATTTAACGCCGTAGCAACACATTGTATATGTCATATTACGGCGATCATCCAACCTACTCACTGTTCCTGGAAAGGCTAAATCTCTGGATTTAGCTGCCCTACATATTTAAGAATCAGTAGAATGCAAAATATTTTGTTTACATCATACAGAAAATACTTTTATTAGTCAGTTAAAAATTCTGAAAATCATAATCCCAAAAGGAAAAATTGGAACGATATTGAGTGCAAAATCTAGCGTTCCAGGTTCTACACAAACTACCAATAAGTAATAAAGATGTGAATCTTATAAAATAATGTTTTCACTCAATAATAACATATTTTTTTTAAAAAATAATAAGAATTTCATTTATTTTTCAAATAAAGTATTTTATTAAATCATCATCCGTTCTTTTAGTTTTACAAATTTTTCCTAATTAAACTCTCTGTTACTGAAGTATATATCAGTGAATGCACCTGATGTTTGCATGCTATATCCACTTGCAACACTGCAATGAACATTTTTATATAGTTTTGCAGCAAGTCATCCTACACATATAAAATACGTAATGAGCTCATAACAAACAAATGCGATAGCGAGTGTTGGTAGCTTGACATTTACAATTACATTTGTGTAGATGGATATATATACTTAAATATACATGTACAACCACGTTTGGTATAACATGCACCTGTGTCTCATAGATCAATGAAAATTTGTAGATTTACATGTACTCATGTAGAAGAGTGTTTTAAGAGTTCAAGATAAACCTGACTGCAATTAATTCATTTACAACTATACACCTAAATAAAAGATTGTATTTATCTTAAATATAAGGTGTATGATTTATGAAAATTAATTTGAATAACTTATACAAATTGTTAATTTTGCAGTGGGTTCCAGTTTGAGGTTTCTTGTGTCAACAGTAAAAGTGCGAGCAGTTTCTAAGATTGTTTAATTGCCATACTCGGTGATTTTGGTATCACATTCAGTCCACATAATTATAATATAAACTGTATAACAAAGAATCAACGTATTAATGAAATTAAAGTATGCATGTATAGATGAAAAAATGTTTCGACAACTGTAGTCGAACCTACTGAAGCACAAAAATGTACTGTGTTATTACAAAGAAAATTGCATTTGAATTCCAAACAAACTTAGTGATATCAAACGTTCTGCAGATGATATAAGTGTTTATCGGGGTCACAAGGAATTTGTCGAGTCTAACGCTACACTTTACACAAGACAAAAGCAACACCAATTTGCAATAAGCAGACGGCGACCATAGACAGGACGACGTGAGTTTATTTTACATACATTTTATGAAACATGCATTACATTTATATCATACAAAGAAGGTTTTGAGTTTGTACATTTAGTACCTTGTTTGATATAATACAATACAATACACAGGCAACGTTGATGAAATGATACAGTTGTGATTTGACTCGTCCAGGTAAAACCAGAGATAGAACATATTGCTCGTTGCTCTGGAAACCTGTGTCCATTTGTCAGGTGTCGTATCGCGAAATGTTGGACCTCATTTGCTTTGCATTGCCTAAATCAGATGTAAATGCATAGTTATGTACACAATAATCACATCAAATCATCTACTTGTCAAAAAAAGACAAATCTATACATATTACATATCTTATAAACACTACTAGATCTGCAAGCTTCACAATAACATTAAAACTAAACTGTTTGACAATAATTTTAGTTAACATTACTTTTACAGATCTTAACGAAATTCAAACTAAACGTGGAAACAAAGTATGCAAATGAAGTGGATACATTTTCACAGTGCTTATCAGTCATACAATGTGTCCCCATTGACAAAAACTTCCAATATGAAAACGGAACTAAAATTATACTTGTAGTCCTGTCCAGTGCGTCCGCTAGAATGACCAATTCTTTACACAACACTGTATTCATAACAAAACCCCACGAAAATCTCGTGATCATCAAATATTAACTAAATTCACCCTGTAGAATCCGTTACGCGTAGACAAATATTTCACGCTATTCGTTGAAACGCGTGAAATTAATAATAATGTCACACTAAATTAGTTTACCGTTTGCTAATAAATCCATCAGTTCCGGATCATCGCTTATAGTATCTTACACAATAAACGCGATTTAACAATTCGTTTTAAATCAACGAGGGATTATTAGCATAGAAAACACAGTTGCCAGACAAAAGAGAAACAATTTTATGGTCGATTGTTCGATAGTTTTAATACATGAGGATTACAAAAAGCAACATTTTAAGTATTAGAATGATCTGGATTTTCGTCATAAAAATTCAAAGCCAATTTAATCATTTCTGGAATATTTGAAATTAAAATTGCAATTTAATCTTTCCTTTCTGTCAGGTTTGAGAACAGCAAAAACATACTCTCACACTTAACAAAGAGCATCACCAGGGTAAGGTTTCACAAAACCACTTATACTGAGTATAATGTTCTTGTTCTAATGCAACAAGAAATTAATCTAAAAAGAACTAAAACATCTTACTTCATGTAAAGTACGTCGTAGAAGGATGTTGGCATGCACTTTATATTTTAGTACACTGAGAAATACACTGAAAATGCTTACACTTAATGCATTTATCGCATTATCTTGTGATTATGTTACCATTATACTCTGTATGTATCATAGTAATCCGAGCATTTGATAGTTAAGCTTGTATTGGAAATATAAGCAAACTATGTTTGAATTTCAAACTCTTCTTTACATTTTTGAAAACATGTAAATAATCCATTCTCTATTCAGTGAGAAAGTCACAAAGCAACCACACTTTTTAAATTTTCTTAAGAGATTGATTGGAGCTTGCATAATATTCACGATGCATTTATGTTCATTTTGATAAAATGTTTCTATATTTTACAGCTACAAAATAGATCATGACACGGGTAGATTACAGAATCAAATAAGTACACTATACATGTATGTATTGTTAAAAATACATTATACAAAAAAGAATACATAAAATGATTTTATATCGCACAAGTGGTTATTTATATACTTCATCGTATACTTCACTTAGATTATCCGAACATTAATAAATGCTCATGATCATTTGTTACGATAAAAATAGCCACAATGGCATAAATAACAAATAACAAACAGTTATATAGAGCTTTGTCACGTCGAGTCACGCGAAATTGAATGATATGGACTTATTTTAGAGTGGTAAAACATTGTACATTATTATAATCTGCAATAGACAATGCAATGGGAGTTTTCCAACCAAATTTAATTTTGATATTCATATTTCATAAAAGATAGACGGAACATGTCAGAAGTATATAAATCGATGTAATATTTTTATAGCATATCGTAATTGTTGTGCAGATTTAAAAGGTAATCAAATGTTTTATATGTTTTCCATGTGTAGATGTATACTTATTATTAATAAAGTACGTATATACGTAAATCCAAGTCATCAAAACATAACGAATAGTTAAGTACAGTGTTCCCACCAAACGATGGCCAATTAATTGAACAAGGATAGGTGCGTTGAACTGAATGATAATACTGTTATTTATATCTGTAAGAATTTGACATTGGAATGAACATGCAAATATAAACAAATGTCTAAAATAAGCAATACATATTTGTTAAAATTGCTCATCACAGTTCATGTCACGGGAGAAAAAGTAGGACTTGAATTTGATTTCTGTAACACACTTTTAAGTGAATATCAATGCTGAATATTTCGACTCAGTCTTGGGTGAATGTTTATCTGAAATCCAATGAAATATCACCAAAACACCAAATGTAGATTTTTTTGCATTATTTCATTTAAAAAAATGTTACTAAAAGATACATACTCTTTTAAAAATTTGGAAGTCTCCTCGCCATTTAAATATAAGATGAATGGCCAAGTTTACATACCTGCCTACTTAAGTGTCATAATTATATAGTTATGAAATTGTGATGATTAGAAACACTTGATTTAACAATTGTTCTATATAATTCGGGTAAAATAATCATTTGACACAGAATGAACAAAACAATACATCGAACGATACTATGTTTACGGTATGGCTATATGAATAATGGATATACTACGAATATGATGGGCAATATGTCAGCGACATGGGAGGCCATACAAAGTACCTATGAGTAATCATTGTATCATCAATTACGTTGAGATATATAATGAGGTGGACACTTCTTTCTTTTTACAAGATTTATCAGTAATTTCTTAGAAATTACACCATTAATTATTAAGATGTGAGCCAAGCGGTAATTTTCTTTTCTTCATATTGTATACTCTATTGACTAGAATATGACGTTGATATGGGAAAACATAGATATATAA
This sequence comes from Mactra quadrangularis, assembly GCA_025267735.1. Taxonomy (NCBI): domain Eukaryota; kingdom Metazoa; phylum Mollusca; class Bivalvia; order Venerida; family Mactridae; genus Mactra; species Mactra quadrangularis. Next base: position 33,992,314 of record CM046294.1, on the reverse strand, counting down.
TTGTGTGATTTGCAAGACATTAAATCTCTTGAAGCGGAAAAGTGGTTAATGTCCGATGATAATTTGTTATATAATAGTATTTGTTGTACTCATGGTTAATATGTATATATATACAAGTTGTGTTTATGTGGTGTAAAATATTAAAAAAAAATTGTTCGTTATTTCTCAACTGTCAAAACATGAATAATTTCATGGTGAATGCGTTTGTTAAAATTATCGCCGTAATACATCCATGTGTTTCCGAAAGTGTGTATTATGCTAGGTTTACATCTGGCCACGATCTCCCCGATTAGCCAGAGGCTAAAAAATCGGGGAGCTCTACGATTAAATGGTATACTCCACGTTCTGTTACGCTTCCTTACGAAATCAGCACGTTTTGTTGCGCTCTACTGCGCTTTGCTACGATCGAGCCCACGATTTGCACCACGTTCTGTTACGCTTTGTTGCGATCAATACGATTGGCTTCCACGCTCCACCACGTTCCGTTACGTCCTGTTAAGATCTCCCACGACAAAGCCGCTTTGTTGCGATCTCCTGCGATTTGACCTACGATTTGAGACAAATGACCACGTTTTACGTCACGATTTGATATTTAAACAAGAAATAATTCTTTCACAGCGACGCGGGTTGAAAAAATGTGTCCACGCTGGTCCCGATCTGTTGCGATTGTACTCCATGTTCTGTTACGTTCTGTTACGCTTCGGTACGTTCCGTTACGTTTTGTTACGATGGCCACGCTCTGTCACGAATAGAAAATGAATCGGGGCAATCGTGGTGAAATTTAAGTTTGATTTAAAATCTGTCCCGATGCCCACGATGTCCCCGATTCAACCACGTTCCGTTACGCTCCCCCATGATCACCCCGATTCGACTCCACGCTCTGTTACGTTCGCCGCGATGCTCTGGAATCGGGGACATCGTGGTAATCGTGGCCAGATGTAAACCTAGCATTATGATCGAGTAAAGCTGCTTACATCGTATGATATGTTTTAGTCAAGATATATTTAATAACAATTAGGGCGCCAGTACAAAAACAATGCATTCAGTCACCGTGAAATTATTCAAGCTTTGACAGTTGAGAATAAACGGATAATACATTTGAAAACAAAATAGAACTGTTCTCGAGTTTTAATCAGACAATGATAAAGCGAAATGGGTCACTGAATATGCAGGACATACTCCAAGAAGTTGAATTACAATGACACGTTTTTAATTCAAATTTAGATGTTTTTTTAATTTAACACACAACTATTGTCTTATATCATTCAACACGGCGGCAATACCACGTGTCTATGACATCACAAAACTATTCCTTTTCTGTGTGTTACAGTGACAAGTCGATGTCCTGTTTTGAATAGAAAATAAAAACGTTAGTAAGGTTTCCAGAGTGTTTGCAAAAAGTATAAAACTGGCTTTGGAGATGTGATACGCGGCAAATAGAATACAATTTTCTGCTTAGCCTCAAGAATCTATATTGTAAATCTGACAAGAACTAAAATGCTGTAATCTTTGTAAAACTTAGAGTCGAGACGGATTTTTATTGTTTTTGTTCTTGAAACCTTGCCATTTTACGTCATTGTCATGTAGTATTGTCTTCGTGATTACCTTAATTGTCACGTTTTGTCAGCGCATTGCTATGTTTGGTTGTTTATTCTACCTTGCAGAAACGTCTCAATTAAAAATCATCTTTATGAGGTGCAACTTTAAAAATGACAATGAAAATCCAAAGTGCATTTACGGGCTTTTATTATCACTACAATTTAAATATACTTAAAAATACATGCACTTGTGTCACTTAGAAAAACAACAACATGCAAATAAAAGTGTTTCATTCATTGCCGTATTTACAAAGAAAATTTAAGTACCTGACTTGTTGATTAAGCGGGCAATAATCTATACAATCGTTACACTGTATTGTTTTGTAATTTTGAACTGTTTTATCGAAATCAAAGTATATATATACTAAAATATTATTATTTAGGGTCAGTTTGTCTGTATGTATGTACATACACAGGTTCAAACATAACACATATCATTCTCGTACCCACAGGTTATCAAGATCCATTTAAAGTTGAATCGAGAATCTTGATAATTTTAAGATACTGTACTAGTATGGACACATAATAACTTTAAATCATTCATACAAACAGATATGTCTAAAACTTATTTTAGATAGACACCACATATAAGAACTAGGAATTTATACCGACGGTAACATAAGGCGATATAATTGACTGGTTTCTCTCGTAATTCACTCATGTTAGTTAATATACAAAATTACTTTCATTCTTCAGTCAGTGACTCAGATATAATATAAAAAATATACATTGTGTCGTTGAATACAAATAAGTTAAGCCCATAATGAACTGTGTAAAGCCGGCGATCAATTTACATGTATATATACATATATGTAGTTAAATATAAAATTTATATATATATTAACTTATTTATATTTCATTTGGGTCGACGGCGATATGATCGATTGTAGTTCGTAATGTTATGAGGATGAATTTTGAAAATATTATAAAAATAACCAGTACATTTCACCTGAAGGTTTGTTGAAAGCAGTAAATTTATCATTGTTTAAATATTTTTGTCGTAATTTTGTAGCAATGTGTGTTTCGTTAGTTGACACACGATGAATTCTAACGTATTGGTAGGTAAGTCAGACAACACACCACGTACTGGAAGATTTTGTCATTGTAAAACAAAGTACGATGTCATCGTAGAATTCACCATTATCAGTTTAGATCAACTTTGATATTTCTACAATACCAGTTCTTTTATCTTATCATTTGTTAGTCCATGAAACACATTGCGTGCGAAAGTATCATACTGAAGTCATCATCTATATACTGTTTGATGATGTCATGATTGTCCCCTGATAAACTCACAATCGTTTCTTGATTTTACGAAGAAAGAAAAAAAAGTACATGTAATTTGTAGAGGATACCTTGCCTAGGAAATTATATTTCCGGCTCCTACGATGTTTTTTATAAAAACATGTTACAATTTTTCTATATCAAAGATAAACGTCAAGAAAAAATACGAATGTCACCATTGTTGAGTTATTGGACTCTTGATAATTTACTGTCATATACTAACATTGCTATAATATTGGAATGCAGACACAAAACTATAAATCTATGATAGTTTGTTCAATAGATTTAACTTGTGGGATTATTTAGTAATTTCCGCTACCGAGATTATTTTGTCAGTGTCATTGACATTGTGTGATACAGAAAACGGACTACAAATAAGATACTTTGGTCCTGCTATTAATGAGATTGAATCATGTTATTATTTTGAACCTTTAGGGGAACTCAAAGTCCAACAATACATGTAATTGGGGTTTTATTAACGATTTATGGACGTATTGTATTCATAAAGAAATGCAGGAAAGATTTGAAATAGAGAAGAGTGGTGAAAGTAAGATAAGATATTCTCGCCAATCATTTGATGCGCCGTAGGAAGACATATTCAAACAAATAAATTGAATGAAATTGGCAGTCCTCATTGACAACGGAATACATTTTGTGTCAACAAATTCTCTTTAAAATGCTTTTGATTACTTTTATAGAAAATTTGTTTTTGCAGCAACTCTAAAATCTATTAAACAAGTGTACGGTTAATACCTAAACTTACATAAGTCAGAAAGTCATATTCAGAATCTGATTTAAACTCTTTTGCAAGCTATCCACCTCAGTAAAATATGTAAGTATACTATACTATGAAACATTAGCCATTGGTATATCAATACAAGATATAATTGTCATTGAAATGTTCAGACGATGCCAATTTTCAAGAAGCAGTTTCTTTTTTATTTAAAAATTAGTATTTAGGCTTTAACTTTACTTTGACTAAACAGATTATTTGTTTTCATAATAACCAAAATAGATAATAGCACTTGTCGCGCATAGAACTAAAATCAGTATTGTTTTGATAAGACTATGCTACATATGAGAGTTTTGGATATGATAATAGCAGACGAATGTCAAAGAAACGAAATAATATACACTATGTCGATACCAGACAATATAATTATTATATCATCTAAAACTTATTTCTGTAAAGATGATTACATAAGATAATATAAACACATCAAATATGTAAAAAGTGAAATAGAATGCAACATCTGTAATATAGCGCCATTGTATTGACTTCCATATAACTAATCGAAAGTTTATCATGACTTTGGGGAACTCAATATCACATTGCAGTTGTCTAGAGGTATTTGTAGAAATGATACGAATACACACATCTAATCTTTAACATTTGAAATGATGTAAAAAATAAAATTAATATACGGATTGTTATGAACCCCACACTACGTTACAAATTGTCAAAACATCGCTATGATAAACTGACAATAACACAAATGTACATAAGAATACAATTTATACTACTATCTTTATACAATACTAAGGTAAAAACATCTAGATAAGAATATATATACATGTTAATCGAAAATCTATCAAGTCAAGGCTATGGTTAAAAATAGGAATTTGGTAGACATAAAGACTGTAAGATATGTCATCCCGTTAAATATAACTTATAATCATAAATTAACCATGAAATAATAGTTTGTAGTTGGTGTAAGATTTTCTGTTTGCTATTGTATTTAGTAAAACAGATATACCAAAGCTAAAGAGTATTTTATATACTAGACTGTATATTTAGAAATACAAATCTTCGATATGTGTCTTAAAAAGTATTTTGTTTGTATTGTTAAAGAAGAATTGGATTTTATTGTCGCGGTTTCAGACTAAAATCTAATTTATCAAGTAAAACGATATGTTGCAGTCGAAAACATATTTCTGTAAGAATATTATTGCTTACGAACTGGAAAAAATTTAGTTGCTTGACATATATGTATATAAAACATACCGACATTTTTTGTGATATTACATACCTTTTACTCAATGATATATTGTACTCTATACGTATATGCCATTATGAATTTCGTTTACCTAATCATATTTGTATCGTCTTCGATGCAAACATCAATGTGCCCTTTGCTAGTGGTACAATTTATTATCCTGGTAGATATTTGTAGGGCATATATATATATAAGAACTCTATATATCCTGCGAATGAAGGTGATGAACTTGTATCTGTACAATTTCAATAGCACATATTCAAAACGAAATATTACATAGATATTTAATTATGTATATATGCGATTGTAATAGTACAGATACATCAAGCATATACTGATCTAGTTCGTCACTTTCCTTAGCAGGATTTATACGCTCCCTTGCAGTTCAGTGAATATACTACATGCACACGCTGCTGTATTAGGTGTTGATTCATTATAATACTTTTTACTTTGTACCCTTGAACGACCGATGAAAGTTTACCAAATTCCAATTTCACAGAAAAACCTTATACACATTTTCTTTGGTCGAAACGACTAAAAAGGTATGAATAGAAGGGTATTTGCCCACGTTTTAGTAAATAACGCCATATTTAGTTTTATCGTATTAGTGACGAATGCAACCGCATATTACGTCATATATAGGCCTGGCGTGGTTTTACTTTATATTTTAAGTTGAATATGATCCATGTTTACAGATAAAAGATCAGAGATTCACATGTAAAATGATCAATGTTTACTTTCATTTTTTGTTAATTTTTCAATCATTTAATATTGCAAAACTGTCCAACATCTTTGCACATCGACATTTGAAATTATAGGCATGAGAAGTTTTATGCAATCGAGTAGTCAACCACATGTCTATTTTTAAAAACCACGACACAGTCATGCGATTAAAATGTGTTATTGTCTTTGTCTAAAAATAGAAATATCAGTTTGCCCGTAGTCTTATAGCATAGTGAAAAGTGAAAGACTGAAACTTTTATGCGATGCAAAGAAGAAAACAGGATAAATATCGTTCTTAGATATGCCCTTAAATTTATAATTTCATATTACTTGAAGTCAAAAGATGATACTGAAACTATTTGCTGGTTATGGTTACATGCTTATACAAATGCATAGCAAATTGTAACAAAGCACAATCAAACTCTTTATACGTATTTAAGATGTTTTTAATTGTGGTATTTTTATCAAAGGGTCAATTCAATTGTTGGAAACCTGTTTTAGATTCTTGCTCTACAAACTCGATGAGCACAGTAATATGAATGTCAGTGGTCATTTTTAACAATAGTATGTTCGAATGCATGGGGCAAAAATACATAGGACTAGCGGAGTAACTCAATATAAGGAAAACCCCATTATAACTACCTATACATTTTCTATGATTTGTTGTCTCATCTTATCGTTACATTAAGACCTGATCGTTTTCCCTTTCTTACAAAAGTAGCTCACAGACAGTATTCTTAAAGCAAGCAAGATTACGTATATTGAACATGCTGCAATATGTATATATTATTTTATATATCATCTGCCTTGTCTAGAATCAAAAGTAATGATGAATGAGATAGAAATAATTTAGTATCTGATTTGATTATTACGATATTTGCTGACGGTATGAATCGATTTGCCTTTCAAATTTTTCTTTTTTCACAAATGTGAAGATATCTCTGGGACATTTATAACTACTTCTTCATACTACTTACATGAATTCTTGACAAGCCTTCGTCTAGTCTAATACAATTAATATATTTTGATAATGATTTTAAATAAATTGTCAATACATATAAAATTACATACTGTATTTAGAATACATCTTTCTTCATGTTTACTCACACGTTCGCTGTCTGTCTTTATATCAACAATATGTTTAGTGGTTCAGTGAAGTCATCTAATCAGACAATTTGTGAACAAAAATAAGTCGCTTACTACTACATTGATGTTATACAATGCCCTTAAAAGTTCCTTCATACATAAATTCACAATTTACATTTCACTTTCTTGAATTTAAAAATAAGTTGTTATAGCAGTTTATTGTTAAATTGCTTTTTATATTGCTTTTCGAAATCAGTTCATTTTTCATATGGATATAAACTTGTAGAAATAGAATCTAGCTCAAACTTGATATTGGTTCATTGAGATACATTTATCCGTAGTTTTAGAGGCTAATAGATATTTGTTCAGCTACTTAAACAATAAACTGTACCAATAGAAATTATATTTCCATTGCATTAATATATAAACAATGATATAACACTTGTTCTAATTTTATTCTGGAAATTCAAATTTTTACTATAAAGGAACTTTTGAAGGGCAGTGTATAAAAATAGCCTAGAAATATCAATATGTTGTTACTCGAAGATCATATACACCATTAAATGACAGTATTCAATTTATTTCACCAAATGTTACTAAATTGAATATATTGTTATGGTTGCAAAGCAACACAATGTTTGTTGGAATGTCTCTAAATAAACTATTGATATGTTTCCAACAAATTTGTATTATCGTGCTGGTACAATAATTGCGACTATATAAATATCGTGTTCACTTGTCATTGAGCAATGTCTGTAATTGAAGCACTTGTTAGTTGTGAATTGATGACATATTTCATCATTGGGAGAATTTCGGTGAGGATTGATTCTAGTGTGGAATTATCATCCTTATAGTATCATAAACCTGAAAATAGAAGCCAAAGGTTTAAAACATTTAATAAGGGATGTATGTTATTCAGTTTCAGAAACACTAAAGTCATAAAATAAGTCTCATATGTTAAATATTTATTATGAAAAAGAAATACAAAAACCGGAATGTCATAACCATTCCATGTTCAGTAAGAAAAGCTATCATTTGAAATGTCTTGCTAAATCAATATTCTAAAGTGCTATTATCCATAATATCTAAATTAATAGTCTGAAAATGACTTACAAGATGAATAAAATTGACATGAACATGATGAAGGAACATCATGTAAGGAAAGTCAATTTGTCTGGATTTTAATGTGAAGTCGTTCGTCTATGTTTTATTCGTCAAATAGTTGTATAAGACCTTTTTTTCTATGGTAGAATGTATACGATTAGATCGGATACATTATAATATCTTATATTCAACGAGGGTTTGATTAGTTAAAGCATCTAGATACACAGTAAAAGATTTTGAAATTGTAATTTTTACACGCTCATCTAATGTTGCTAACCGAATTGAATTGCATGTATATGATAAATATATCTTACGTACTAGTGTAACTAGTATAACTAGTATATAGTGTATTAAAAAATCCGTGACAGTTTGGATGAGTCTAATCATAACCATGACGATATGTATTACCAGTAAATACTACATTGAAAATCAATACAAACTATAATATCTCAAGTATATATGCATGATATAATAATTCAAAATCATTGTTCTAAATAGCGCAGTCGGTAACGAGTCGGAAACATGTGGCCAATGCATAAATTTTACTGCAGTGGTTCGAACCTCACCGCCTCCACATTTTTAAATTTATTATTAAATACATGTATAGTTGTCCGTATCATATAATGATTATCTATTTGCTTTATTTCCTTGTTTCTTTATATTTTACATTGTATCGAATAATAATACATTTATATTATACATTCGGCTTCAAATGCAGTGGCTGATTAGGAACCAAACTAGGATACAATCGAACGAATGTGCCAAAATTACATGCATCCCATTTCACTTCTCTTTCTTATAAAATGCATGTGTATAGAATCATTTCTGTAAGACGCGGTCGAGACAGTTAAGTGTATGACATCGAAGTAATAACTAAGCACAAACTCAGGCGAATATGCATATTCTATTTTATATACATTTGGCTTCGTGCTGCACAGAGATTTCGAGTTGTACGTTTCCATGATTGCAAAAAAATAAAAAAGAATAAAGGATACTAAGCAGGATTCGAACCCGGGGTAACAAAAGGAATGTCTATCAATCCAAGTGTCTTATCGCCACGACTATTAAGTCACTTAAATCAACTTGAATAATTATGATAAAGGCAGTAATCATTGGTTGGTTAATAAGCTGTGTTACCTTTTTGTAGGAATATTCCAAAAATCTATAAATACAAAAGTGCAGTCACGGCTCACCGGATAAAATCGGACTATAGTGCCACTATTGTTATTATAAAACTATTTTCTCTTTTATTTCAGGTATGTACAGTTGTATACATTTTAAACGTTTATGTCAGTAATAAGCTTTTGCAAAGTATGTTCTGTTATAAATTTGTTACATTTTTCTGTTATATTCAATATTGGTATATAATATTGGTAACATGATGAACTATTTAATTATAACTATTGTCAAAAATAACAGCTACTATCCTCTTCACGCCTTAAGCGAATATTCTACTTTTTTGTGTACACAATAAATTCTCGTACCCAGAGGTTATTTATATCAAGAATATTGATAACCCCTAGACACGAGAATGATAAAATATAACTCACACGTTTTTGTCTCATAATTTAAGTTTACGTTGATTATAACTATCAACAAAGATTTCAATTTATCACACACAAGATTTACATTCGTGTTTATTTGTTCAATTTGTTATCAAAACTTAAGAACAATTTCTTTTTTATTTGCTTTTTTCATACACCGTAAACATTTGTCAAGTCAAATACAATGTTGAATGTCACGAACTATTAAGTATCGTATTACAGAAGCTTGACGAACTGATTTGATAGACGAAGTCAATATTTCAAAATAATCTAGGACGTTTTCAGGACATGCGTACTAAATTTAAGTATTATAAATGTTATGCAATTATCAGTGTTTGAAACCTGATCATTTATGGTAAAATAGTCGAATTAGGCAGATGCATCGTAAATATGGACTTTTGTGTTAAAAAACGTTGATTTTCAGTCCATACGCTCTATATGCAAGGAAAAAATTAATGGCATAACTACTTGTCCTGGAAAATAATAAATCGAGGTTACTCTCGTTTATATTGTGAATCACAATAGACCATGCTTATATATATATATCTTGATTCTGAATCTAACATTATGATAGTAGAGTTAGAAATAGTTTAAAATGGGGCTGAGAATAAGTTAAGTTCAATTTGTCTACCGTCAAAACATTACCCCATGCTAATAATATTTGTACGTATTTGATGAAATATCTCATAATACCTGGCTGTTTTTGATTTGAGAAATTATTAATTAATTAACAGTTAGGATATGCAAATTTAAAAAGCATACAAAAACTATTGTGTTTATTGATATTTGTGCAACATTATCGCTGTGTAATGCATAAAGGGCAACAGTTGACCAAGCAAATCTGTGTAAGAAATGGTATCGTGTTACATCTCAATTTATTATCAAAAGATTGAACGATTGTAGAAATACCGATCTTTACTCCTTACATACCTATGTCATTGTATTCATATGTGCTTTGCACAATGAATACAAAAACTACCATTACATGAAACAAAAGTTTTAAAAGCATACTTTCAGGTGGTTTAAAAAACTGAACAATGTCGGATTAAAACAAAAGTTTTTTTCAAAGACATTTTGCTCTTAAGATTTTAGATTGGATGTATAGCATGGACTTGTTTTAACAAATGTAAACAAATGAGTTTGGAACATCATAGTGTGTATAGTTCTTACGAAATAACATTACATATTTGCGTAAACATTAAAATAAACCAACCCATTCTAAAGGTAGGGCAGTATTAAAAATAAAGGTTGTGTAGCTTTTTTAAAATATAGTGTGGCTAATAGATCACCACTCCCTTAGTCAATCATGCTTGTAATGGCAGAATACTTGACCATTACACCAACATGTCATCCGGAGCATACTCTGTCGTGGATTATTTCATTGTACTGTTTCACATAAACAGGGTTTTGTTTTTTATGTACGAACTGTACTAAATTGTTGTTTTTTCTCAGTGTTTGCATTTTGAAATTGTTCGTATTTTTTACCATTTATTACATTAGTAAATTATATGATACAATAACCATGTTTAGAATTTCAAACTTTATAATGCTAAGGCTAGCGCATAGATATTGTTAGACATTTATCAAATCATGTCATAATTAAATATATTACAAATATCTGTGTTTACATTTAGAAATTACAAACATTTCTTGTCAAAAAGATATTCTGTCTGTAACCGATATCTTGACCGTATTGATGATATAATAATAGTCCTAAATCAGTTACATTGCTTCCTAAATCAATGGAATACTGTCTAACTTTGTACGTATATCTCCACGTATCACATTGCTTTTTTCCTGTAAACAGTGTGCAAGTTGGCGTTCGTATTCCAATGAATGCATCATGCGTTATAATAAAACCATCTGTTGCTGTGTGCATAATTCATTGTCAATATGTATTCTTGATAATTATGCAATATTGTGTACCATATATACGTACTTTATGTCATAGTGTAATGCCAGAAATCAACTGTCTATAAAATGAATTACGCAAATTAATTTAAGTCAATAAACAAAATATGGAAGAATAATATGTGCAAATGTCAATGTTGATATTTGTTATGATTGACTGGCATAGTTCTCAGAAATTGTGGGAAATTAATGTGATTGTGTTTGATTTCAAGGAAATTCTAAAATAATTTATATGATGTCAACAGGAAATGTTTTATCAATAATTTATTCTCTTCAAGACGTGTACTATATTTCGTCAGTTTAATCAATATTTAGATGAACCTTATCACTATCAGTGTCTGTGATCTTGATACTTGAACATGTTATTACGATTTTATAAGCATAACAGTATAACCAATAATGTAACTATTTATATCAGTAATCGCAATTACTTTTAGAATTCGTACTCATCAATTCCGAGAAATGTTCGTAGTGATTTGTACTCTGCAAATTTATAACCGCTAAAAGTAACAGGTTCTATTTAATGAATATAGCTGATTCAATACAAAAAAGTATTTCGCAACTCTTTCAACTTACGAGAGTATCAGCATTTCTGTGTCCTTTGTGTTATTTTATCGAATAATGGTTAGAAAACATATAATCAACAAAAAACTTAAAAGGGCAGTAATATTACTATCTTAATAGTGTATAAGAACACACATTTCATTCAACAAAACATACCATAGCGCAAAGTAACCCACTCATAAAATATCCATGGTTTTGACTAGGTGGGTGGGGTAATGCAAAAAAGAAACGCTCGCTATTAGCGCAAATTCTTTTCCAATTCAAAGCTAATACTGTGTATGAGCACCTCAAGCAGTAATGACTTCCCTATATCGATATTTGAAGCTGCAAATGCGTCTCCAGAAGACTGACTTATGAATTTAGTTCCATTCGTCTACGAGCATGTTTGCAACGTCATCAGAGTTTTCCAGTGTGTTATTTGGCACTGTAATACATCCTAAGAATATTTATTGGATTGATATGTGGTGACATTGCCGCCAAGTCCACACTTACAATCCCCTGCTCCTTAAGGCAATGTTGTACAACTCCTTCTCTTTGTGGTCGTGTATGGTTTTATCAATAAGGACAAACATACCCAACTTTTAGACCCATCAAGATTTTCGCTCTATGATACAGCCATATAGCTCTGATTGTAGATACGTCTGTTTTGCGATGATATAATCTACAAGCCGTGACCCCATGTTGTGATCGATGAGATAAGATAAGGATCATAGGTAACGATTTCAAGTAATGTCAGGGGATTAATTCAATCCGTTGTAGACAAATGTTTTACATTGTCCAATGTGTAACAAGTGTAAATTAACAGATAAATGTTTCACAACTTTTAAGGTGACATTTTGTATACAATACATTCAGATAACACAAGAATGATGATTGAATTTATTTTTTGGTGGTCAAATTATGTTAGAAATGAGAATTATATATGTACTCATCTACCATTTGAATTTATTAATTGCCCATCCGTTAATTTAGATATGCCTTATATTTATTGATATAAAAGCTTTAAATTTAAATGAAAAGTTTTGAAACAATATTCAAATCTCATCGTTTTTGTTAAGCCGCCAATAATTATTCTTTTGTTTCGTCTACCGCTTTATTTTACTTGGACTAAAATACCAATGCATTAATTTGTATAACTGCTTTATTTATTTTAATATTTCACCTTTTTAATACAATCGTCCTACAATGATTTGTAAACTAGTAAATAAAAAAGTTTTCAATGTATTGACGTTTTAATTAATAATTGTAGTGGTAAACTAAAAACAATTGATGTACATGTATTTCATTTATACATATGCCGCAAGAATAAAGTAACATGTTTATGATACTGTTTTCAGTAAAACGTATACATGTAGTCGAGTAAATCTTCCCGAACAATAATTCTTTGAATAAATAAATAAACTGCATGCATGTATTTTTAACCTGTCTAGAATCTTAACACGTTCATTATAATTATTTTAGAGCCCTTATTACAACATCATTAGACAGATACAACCACGTGTATATATACAAATAGTTATCAATAAAACAGAGACAGGAAGGTAATGGTATGTAGTGTGTTGAGAACCCCCCCCCCCCATTCTTTTCTCATATACTCTGTTCATGTTCACTTCGGAGTTTAACCCGCACAAGTCTACTAGCACTTTCTTTAACAAAGATATGAACGTAAAATTATAAAAAATGCTATTTGGCTTATTTGATCTATTTTGATACCCATGGTTTTCACAATCGAAAGTAATTCTCTTACATTATTCTTAAAAATATACGATAATCATCTAATAATGAACGTAATTTCTTCAAAAATGTCCTTTTATGCCCAATATTATGTATCAATTGACTGTAATTAATGAAAAAATATTCCATTAATGGTATACATCATCAGCACATGTATTTCGTATAGCATGAGAAATAAGCGTACATATTATGTGGGCAATTAAAATTTTATTGGTAATGATTATGGAAAACAATTGTCAAGTAAGGTCTATTCCAGTAGATACATGTAAATTATAGCTTCCTGCAGAAACGGCCGACCACGATCATTTTCAGTTTAGTTATATTTTTATAAAATATTTAAACTACCTCGTTAAATTATTTACGTACTTGTATTGGCCATCTAGGTGCAACATTATCAGTTTTTGAACATTTTAACAATGCATACTATTTAATGCATATTCGATTTGTTTACATTCAACAAGGTAAATGTAAAAGATTCCTCATCAGTATTTATATTATAACAATATTCAACACTATTCTAATTAACGTATTAACCTAATAGACCTGATGTAAGACGTATCTGACAAAATATCCAAATAGATAGTACAATGGCTCATGACATAGACACAATTGTTAGACATCATACAATGACTGTATTTACCCATCAAGCGTTTATTGGCAATTGTTGTATTGATACTTTGTATGTTGTATATTACGTAAATATCAACTCCCCTTTCCTTTGAAATATTGCAATTCAGTGTTTATAATAATATGGTATATTAATCCTGTCTACAAGAAGACAATATTAACATCAATCAAGTGGTAATATAGTAGTAAGATATTATCAGACATAATGATAGTACAGCGGAAATCAGGTTCATAATGTCTATAATACAAGTTTCTTATAGGTGCGTTCACCTTATACACCGTATTAGTTGGATATATTCTATGAGGGCCGTTCCAGACTGTAGGGAACGTATGCGATGTAGGGTCATTTTGGAGAAACAAATGCGCTTGAGTTCGTATAATAGTGTTATTTTTAATTTAGTTAATGTATGTGTATATGTTGACAGTACGTTTATAATGAATAATAATTAAAAACATATATCAACATCATAAGTATAGAATTAAAGAAATCTTATTACGCTGTTCTTCTTTTAATCAGTTATATATTTTGCTTCATTAACATTTACTATTAGGTTAAATATGGCTTAATGCAACTTTTATATAGATTTTGAAACAAACTGTGTGAAGAACATCATGCAATATCTGAGACAAACGTATTGTCCTGTCTGAACACTTACTTAAGATAGTATTACTCATCATTTTTCCAAATGTACAAACAAGTACAAACAATGTACCAAGTGGACAGAAGAAGTTGACTTCTATTACAATTATTTTACGAAACATAATTTACTATAACTTTATAATTGCTATCATTAAAACCTATGAATATATTCAGATTTTTGTATGCAATAAAAACTACCGTATTCGTATTAGTATTTCGATTTGAATTTACGACGAGCATGAAAACTCATTACAGTCTAATTGGTTATAAAACGAAACATATTTAAATTCGAGTTATTTTGTTCAAATTGTTTTAACAACTGTATAACAATTTTCCTGCTTACTTTAAGTAATCACTCAATGTGTACATTTGTCAAAGAAAATAATAATATGTTGTTAGCCACGAACAAAATATTGTATTGCATTAGTTCAATGAACTAGTATGGTAAACAAAACGCGTATAAATAATCTTGAAAATCACTAGGGCAGGGCTTTTTGTCTTACATTTATTTAAGCATCAAAAACGTTATGGACTCGACGGTGTTTGAATTCGGATACTAGTAACGGTCGTGTTGCAATTATCTGACTAAGCAAACAAAAATTGATTACCCAGTCGATTAAAAAGAACCATTTCCATGTAACGTCGTATAGGAAGTCAAATGCTCCGCGTTAAAAAAGCATGTAATGAAATGACAAAATGTACTGGTAAGTTAATAAATCGATTTATATATTTATTTTATTTATTGGGTTTAACGCCGTATCAACACAATTTAGGTCATTTCACGGCGTCCAGCGCACCTAACCTAGCTTTCCTGGACCATTGTCTATAACCAGTACTCACCTACCCTTCCACAAGGCCGGAAACTTCTCCATATTATCTAATCAATGGAGGAAAATCGACATTATTGTCAAATTTTCATGGAAGGGTATAACCTCCCCGAGTGGGATTCGAACCCGCACCCCCTCGGGCACGAGTATCCAAATCCCGTCGCTCTACCAACTGCGCTATCGACCCTAATAAATCGATGAATCCCCTGTATATATTTTGTACATTAATTCTACGCTCCCATTGTAGTTCAGTTAATACTCTACCGTAACTTGACACTGCTGCTTTATTGAGTGTAGATTAATGACATTGACCTTTGTGAAGTTGTGAACTTGGAACAACCAATAGAACCGAAAATTGTTATACGCATTTTTATTAGTTGAAACGATCATCTGACTTATATATGTATACATAGAAGGGTATTTCCCCACGTTTGAGTAACAACGCCATATTTGGTTTGATCATACTAGTGACGAATGCAACATCGTATGGCGTCATATACATGTATAGCGTGGTTTACTGTTAAATTATCAGATATACACGTGTAAAAATATCCATGCTTACTTTCATTGTGGTTAATTTTCCATTATTATAGGCCTACTAACTTATGCGAAAAATACATACATGTATTTGCATATCGACATTTTGAAATTATAGGCGTGAACATTGTTTTGCATTCAAGTGGTCGATTAACACGTATCCATTAAAAACATATTCAGGCATTCGATTAAAACGAGTATCTAATTGCGATAAACTAATTAAACATGGTTGTTTTTTAAATTTTGAAAAGATTAACATTTTGTGTTCACAAAATGTTTTGGTCTGTGAAAATGGCTTGCAAAAATTATTAATTAAAAAGAAAACCAATTATTCGTTCTTTAACAGTTTTAGAACATTATCAGGGACTATTACATCAAGTGCAAAAAGTTGTCCAAAAAATAATTGCGTAATCAATTTAATCGTGTTGCATCTCAGTTCACATAAAACTATTTCCATTACTTGTAAACAAAAAAGCACACCAGCGGCGTAATGAAACGCTGATTTAGTTTAGTTCTTGGACATTTTCTTGTGGCCGAAAACTCAACTAAATTGCAATCAACTAAACTTCTTGTTCAATCAAAGCAGATTTGGTCTCTTAAATTTCAAATCTGGTCATTGCTTTTCGTTGCTATCGTAGGTTTTAGGAAAAGCGAGATTATGTATTAAATAATTGTGTTGTTAAGTCTGAGTGCTCAATTTTGACAATTTGAACTCATTCTTATAACGATACGATGTCAAGTTCAAAAATGGGTCAATGTTGTAAAAATCTAGGTCGCTCAGCCCAAACATGGAAAACCTTGTGAAACGGTAGTGTCAAATTGGCTTGATCGTTTTAGGGTCTAATTTTACTCTGATTCATATAGATAGATAGATAGATAGTTTATTTCAAAATTTAGACAATATGTCCATGATTTTACATTTATACAATAAAATACATTCATTTCAACATTTACATTTCCAGTGAAGGCATGCATATAAATCAATATTCAATGTTAAACATAAATATATGATCATGTCTAATATTAAATACATAATCAAAATCAATCCATAGAATATATGAAAGTTTGGTGACATGATATCAATACATAAAAATAAATAGTTGCTAATTACCTATAAAGTATATTTTCTTAATTACTTCTTAGAATGCTCCAATGGTCTAATATTAGTATAGACATGTGCGTTCTATAATAGTGTGATATATTGTTGGAGATGAGTATATAGATATTAAGATAAGTACATAGATACATGTATAAATATGTTTATGTATATAGGGAGAAAGTGGTTATCTAACATAGTATTCATTGTTTCTCCGTTGTAAACTCTTGTATATATATTTAGATAAGTTGAAAATAATAGATCGATTTTCCGATGACATAAGTTCAATAAATTTAGGTATATTTGGTCTTCTCCAGAAATATTGTTTTATAAAATTTTGTCTTAAATCAAAGCACAGTGGACATTCTAATATAAAATGGAATTCATCTTCGAGTGTGTTACATAATTGACATTTTCTTTCGGATCTAGGTGTTTTACGAGGTTTTGTCCATCTGCCTGTTTCAATCTCTAAATGATGACTCGACGTTCTTAACCTACAGAGAGCTAAACGATATTTGTTAACTTTGATACAGTCTAAGTACATTTTAAAGTCAAATTTTGAAAAAAGCTTGTAAGTACATGCTCTTGATGAATTATTAATCTCTTCATTCCATTTTTGAATAAAATTATCTTTAATGCGTATTTTTGATGTATATATCAATGGTACTCAGGTGAGTGATAAAGGGCCATCATGGCCCTCTTGTTAACGATTCTAACACTATTGTTCCTACTGTGAAACAAATGAAGTACATGTACGCTGATGTTTCACTATTAATTGCTATTGGATAATTTGGTATTTAACTTAAAATATCGAATCCAGTCTATGTCTTTTCCATACGTTGTTCTAAAAATGCAAGCCAATATTTTGAAGTTAAACTGCATACATTATTCACGAAAGGTCTTTTCAATAATAGTATTAAGCTTGCGATCTAATGTGAACAACGCAGATCATTAAATAAATACATGTATGTAAACTAAATTTAGACATATGTTTCTACATAAGTTGTGAACGTCATGACTAGTGAAATTATGTTTTTATTTATTTAGATTGACTGGCATTTTTTTAGGAACTAATTTGAATGTGTTCATTTTAAAGAAATTCTAAAATAATTTATATGATGTCAACAGGAAATGTTTTATCTGTAATTTTGTCTCTTCAAGACATGGAATATATTCTGTTTAATCAATACTTGGAGGAACACGGTCAATTTGTGAACTTATCTCTATCGTAATTTGTGCCATATCTGATCATGCTACTCAAAATGGTGACAAGAAATGTCTTTAAAAAAGAAAAAACGGCAAAGATTAAGGAGAAACCTAACATAAAAGCTTGCCAAAGACAAGCATGGTATATAAACTTGAAAGTAAATTAACGATGTCAAAAGAAGCAGGTCAAAAGATTTTTAATAATGACCGCATTTCCGGTTTTCTATTGATACGTGTGCCACAACATGGTTCTAACATCGTTGTCATGCATATTTCTTTCTTACACAATTCAATTGCGTGCTGAACGTATTTACTGTAGTATTGTTAACAAACGGAAATACATTATTTTGTTTTTCAATTACAAATTCAGCAAATAATGAATATGACCAGTGAACATCGATTCGTGCCTAAGATTAAATCCTTGCCCTAGAAGTAATAAGGTCTCGTGAGAGGCTCTCGTGTTAAACTGTCGATCATTTTTTGCAAGAAGTTCGACACATATTTCAACACTAATGACGTCAAAATGCGACAACAACCCAATTTAAATTCCCATCTTTTCGCTTCCATTTTACCCTTCACCAGAGACGCTTTTTACACGTTTAATGTCACGTGACCTTGATGCATGGAAAACGACTTATCATTTACAGTTACGAAATACAGTTACGCTACGGCCCTAATTCGTCTCAAACGAAAAAATCCAACCATCCGACTGCCTGTAGAAAACAGTTATTTTCAGGGATTTGTTAAAAAATTGTTACATCATTAATTTTAGAGTCAGCTGTTATCAGAATTTACTTACGTATGTATCCGTACGATATGACTGTTTTGGAATCTGTTGTTGGAAATTAAAGAAATAACAATTATGTGTTGAAGTTACATTTTACCGCTAAACTACTTAAGACAGTTTTTAGTCTGTATATAATAAATCAGTGTTCTTAAGTAATTTGCACACATTATCTCAACACGCTTCAAATACCAGTAAGACATGCATTAAAATAGAGTTATATGAACGCAGGTTTGTTGTGATGAATATATGTAAGCCATCTAGAATTCAAATAAACCAGTCATAAAATTATTGTGTTGATTGAAAAAAAACACACGTCCATTTTATTTTATCCATAAAACATGTAATGCTTGAAAAATAACCGTTACCGAGTATTACTTAATTTATACTGCTAAAAAACACCACCGATTGTTTTAATTTTCAAAATTTTTCGAACACGGAAAAACACTGATTTAAGTGCTTGTGCCTTTTTTCTCAAACAATAGAGGGAGTGGGTTCTCCTTCTTTCTATCACGTCATTTTGTGTCTGACTTGTAGAATGAGATTTTTAAATAGATAAAGGGTATCACAAAATCAGCTTAGACAGCTAAGTCGAATAATGATTGTATAAGTATGACGTTTTGGACTGCAGAATAAACAAGAAATAAAGGGTATTGCAAGTGTCTAAGTCTAGAAATACGCCGTAGGCTTCTTGTGTAGGCGAATACTGGTCAAAGATAATTGCCAAACAGAGCTAATTAAGTTACACTTGTATTGTCGATAAAATAACCAAAACATTGAACACTTAATTACTAAGCACTTTCTAGAAGTATTATCTCTGCTAAAGTAGATGATGAAAGCCAGTATTTGAAGTACTAGCTGGTTGTATGTTGATGACATATTTCATCTTAAGAAGACATTTAAGAGTAGATTAACTTTTCTACGTAGGCCATTAACTATATACAATAATTGGCATTTTAAGGAAATTTTAAATCAATATTGTCTCAGTTAGAATGTGTGTGCATGCATTTGCTTTAGGGGGTTGTGTTTGGTGGTTCGTGACTATAAATACAGTGTTTATTTGCACTTCTTTCTTTAGCTCTTAAATATTTGACTTTAGCCAAAACACAATTTATTTGCATACTTGGCACGAAACATAACATGATACTTATGTAAGCGTTTTTATATAGTTTAACAATGGTCTGTTCTTTTGTAATAAAACAAAGATTTTTGTATCATTTATTGTCAGTACATGATGTTTCAGATACACATCTGCTGTCGTGATTTGTTCCAATCGCGAAGCAATATGTACACGAGTATAATATCACAAGACTTATATATTGTAAACCTACAACCTTTTTGTCTAGAATTGATAAATAAATTATGAAATTACTTTGGGTATATAAATAACACGACGATGATATATAATTGTATTGAGAAAATCAGAATTATTTTATGTATAGGCTATTACTAATTCTTTGAGAAATATCATAATAATTGATGGCATAAACAACAAACACCATTATTGCTATTTGGTTACCCACTTGGCGATAATACTGCATACACTATACATGCAAGTTGAGCTGATTTCATAATTGACAAATGTTTATTATTAACATTGCATTCACTCTTTTGAACCATGTCAGCAGTTTGATTCAAGCGTCTTTGGAGTTTGGCAATAAAATAAAACGGTCATTTTATCACTTACAACTATATCAACGACAGTTAAACGTTGTCAGTAACTGGCAAACATGCATTTAGTTCTGGTAAACAGTTTGTTTCCTGGGACCTTAAGTGTAAAGCACCATTATTTTATTACAATGCATAATGGGTAATCCAATGTAAATGAAAATTTAAATGGTAACCTAACCATTACAGATTAGTAAATACGCTGCTTTCATCAAAAAAATTTAACACTCGAAAGCAATATTCATTGTAAAGAGCGACAATCGCTGCGATACATGTTGAATAGTGATTGTAATAGTTGTTTCCCTTTACTTAAGAATTGCAATAATGTTAAATTACTCCATAACCAATATGATGATGCGAAAATGTTATTGATAATGATTTAACAAAGCAGTGACGTTTACTGAGTCAATCAGTATTTTTATGACATGTAATCACATGATAATGTAATTGTTACAGTTTGTTTTAAATATTATTAGAAGACATTGAGAGCAATACTTTAACAGACTTTAAGACATGGTGGAAACCAAAAATAAAATGTTATTTATGTTTAGACTGTGTTTAATGTTTAATCGCTAAGTCATATAGACTCAAATAAAGTATTGGTATTATCTATATCACACCATTGTTATACAAATATATTCATAACAGGATTTACTACTCGTGAATACTAGCATTCATATGTCTTCATATTTGGTGAAAGAAATCAGTACGTAAGCACTAACGTAGCACTAACAACAACTCTTTAGTTAGATAGATAATGAAGATTGTCTTTCCCTCATTTGATATTGGTATGAATAACCATAAATACATGTAAAACAGAGGAAATTGGAAGCTGATAAATATTCTAGTGGGCATTATGATAGAATTTACACCCTGAACACATTAATGACCTTGACGTAATTGTTAAAGATGTCTTATGCGCATCCAATATCAAAATAAACCTGATTTGCTTTTATTTCCCACGTATTTAGTATTACATAATGTAGCCGATCAAAATATAATGAGTGTCAACAGACCGCAGAAAGCCAAGTTACGAGCGACTGAAAATAGCGCATTTTGACTCCCTCTCAAACTACCGACATTACCCGATGCTTAATATATGCATATGACGAGAGGTCACGAGAGGTCGCCACCTACGTCACGCGGTAAGCGAGAATTTCTTGACGAGTAAACAAAACGTTGACGGAAGAGACGTTCACCTATCGATTTTTGATAGATTATGTAAGTAAAGCTAATTTTTATATTGTGTGTTCGTGATATTTCGTTTATCATAACATAATTTGTTGTCTAGTGATTTAAGAAAACTCACTTTTGTCGTTAATTATGCTGAAGTAAGGTGTACAAAATCGAATAATAATGCCCTTGAAGTTGAATGGAACGTATAAATTTAGTTCTTTTGCAATGATACCAGTTGTGAACGATTAAGTGTCACATTATCATTGAGGTTTAAGATAAGTGTATCTAGTAATTGGCTTCCTGTTATGTCTGTCCGTTGCATTTAGGGTTCGTAACGAACGCATTGTAGGCCAATAGTTTGTAACACATGATGCAGTGGCATGGAGAATTTATTTTAACTGCTGCACATGATAAACAAACATTATAGACCTACTTAGTAAAATGTTTTTTAAATCTTATTTGTGATGACAGTAGCAGTAACAAGTTATGCATATTAATTAGTCTCAACGATAGTGTTATAAATAAGCCCTTGGTGGATTCCCATAGGCAAGTTGGTCAGTTAATAGTAATCTAACTCTATAAGTTCTATGCAAGTGACAACTTAAAGGTATATTTTGACGGACTGATTTTTTTTACCACCCTATTCAACTCATATTCAGGTTATATATACATTGGATAGCTCATCCTACTATAGGTTTCTTGGACTATTTTCTATCACCAGTACTAATTACCCAACAACGAGGCCGACAACTCATGAAATGTCCTACTGCGACTGGGACTCAAACCTGGGATCTCTGGATTTGAAATAAGACTTGCTAACCACTACGCCAAAGCCTTGGCTATTTGACTAAAATAAGAAATTGTCAAAATGCATTGTCATATTTACTGGACAATGATAAAGTATTGTTATTTAAATTCTAGGACATGGATTCTAGTTCCAAGTCATCATGTCTTGTGAGGCGTGCTAGAGTGAGACCTGTTAGACGGTGTGGAAGAGAAAGGATGCTGTGGTAGTAAGAGAAGAAATATTTCTACTTGAAAAAGTGCTTTATCAAAAAGAACTACTACTGCCACTTGTGGAAAGAGTATAGGGGCTAATGTTGAAGATAATTAAAATCATATTAAGGTAAATACAAACAGCTTTGTATCTCTATAAAACTTTGCTAATGTAAAACCAGTGTTGTTTCTTGACTTTGTTAGCCACACACTCCCAGCATACAATAACTGACTGCGTAAGTTCTTATCATTGTTGTTAAGACTACAAGTATTAGCATTTCCAAAAATGCTTGAAATCGCTGTTTAGCCGTGCATTCTCAGCGTATTAAACCGCCCCAAGTATATCTATAGAGTGCAAGAATTAGCGTGCCCTGGTCAAGATGTAAAACCATTGAGGCTATTATAGAGTTCCAGGAATTAGCGTGACCTGCTGCGTGTTCAGTCACCTTGAACGTTCCAAAACATTCTGTAACAGAAGTGCCGGAACAACTCAACCCATAGAAAACTCAATCCGAGACAACTCAATCTCCTATTAACGGACTGAGTTTTCCCAACTTTTAGTTGAAAATTGCACGGATTGAGTTGTCTTCGGATTTAGTTCTCCCGTACCTGTAACGTTAGCTTACAGTAGTCACTGAACACGGTGCTGGTAAATGTTATGTAAAACCTCTGAGTTAGATTCGCCCCACAGTAGGGAAGATAGGTTTGCATTTTTTCAACAAATGCGAGTTTTAAACAGAAAAACACATTTTATAATCAGCTTAGCATATTTTATGGTGTTGTATTGCAACTTTCTTGAAACTGGTACTAGTTCATACATTAATTATGGTATTTTCTGGTAATACAAACAGATAACCCGACAAAACATTGCGTGGACGAGTTCATAAACGCACCCCTATTTTGACTGTTCGACGTCCATTTTTTCATCATGTGACCTCAAATGCATCGTTCTGATTGGCTTACGGCAACCGGTGTCGACTCAAAAATGCTCAAATCTTGATAATTGTTATTATCGCTGCCTAGGCAGCGATAATAATTTGATGTTGTGTTTAATTGGAAACATAACAGTTTAAAACCATAAATTATACAACTCAACCCAAAGTTGGGACAACTCAACCTGTAAGTTGGGACCACTCAACCCGTGGACAACTCAACCCGTATTATATATATATATATATTAGTTATTCATTTTACAAAATTAGTTTTTACAATTTAACATGATAATTACTGTATTTTATTGATAAAATGTTTGTTTATGTATTTAATGACAAATTTTCATTTTAATAAGCAAACTTAATGTGAATATCTGTTATAAACCAAAACATTCATTTATAGTGAATGTAGTACTTACTTTATTTGCGATATCTATAAAAGAATTGAGCAATCTTTATATTAATTATAATAAATCATATATTCTCATTTTGAAAAAATATTAACTTCTAAGAATTATTCATTTTATACATACTGTTATATCTTTCATAAACCAATTTCTATCTAATTATCAAATTTAACTGTCAAAGTACAGTTTTGACGATTTATAACTTCACATATAAGAAACAGGTTGAGTTGTTCTCAGCTTGACATGTTTCTTCGTTCGGGTTGAGTTGTCCCTACATGCGGGTTGAGTTGTCTCAATCCCAACTAGATAACTGTAATCACATTTTATGCTGAGCTGTTTGAATATTAATTCAATATTTGTAGCACTTTGAGACTTATATTAGGCCTAAGTATGGTATTTAATTAATGACATTTACTTTGGATTTATAGTACTTAAATTTATAAACTGTTTTATTATTTCAGGCTGAGATAGATGTTATGAACAATGATGAATGTAAAAGCATTTTATTCAAGATGGTTGAGGAGAAATGTCCACCATTGATTATTGAACTAGACTAGCAGTGAGACAGCCTGGTTGTT
This sequence comes from Mactra quadrangularis, assembly GCA_025267735.1. NCBI lineage: Eukaryota > Metazoa > Mollusca > Bivalvia > Venerida > Mactridae > Mactra > Mactra quadrangularis. Next base: position 33,967,295 of record CM046294.1, on the reverse strand, counting down.
TCCATCCAAAACATATAGATAAAATAGTGTTATAATCATGTTTATTAATATCATTAATCTAATTGTGGTCGCAGTCTGCAAAGTATGCAAAGTATGATGTATTCTTAGACTAGAACCCATAAAATGGCTATAAAGGGTGAGAAAAGGGGTCATAGGTCATAAAGTTTGAGAGGAACACTGTTCTCATGTTTTAAATCTGTATACAGGATGTTATTTCTGTGCAAATAAAGAACAATACGTTTAATTATTTAATTTATTTGAAAAGCAGCATTCAATATCTTGTACATCTGTACTGCAGTGGAACAATTCTTATAATTATATTTTAGAAAAATACTACTTAAGAAGGAAACTTAGTTTTAGGCATGAAGAATGTTCTCAAGCTTTATACTTTAAGGCCGAAGAAATCTTGTATCTTCTATTGTTTGAAAATGTGATGTACTGCAATTAGAAAAACAATTACCAAGTGTAAGAGTGTTATAATGTATATATGTGTAGATATTGAATTATGATTTTTGTTGTATTTGTTTAACTGTGCTAGCCTTATATTTCTTTTATAAGAATTGTGAAGAATATGAAATTGCCTTTGAAATTAGTCTGTAGATCTTTGACTGCATCTACTAACAATGCTACATTTTTAGTGTTTTATAGAATGTTAATGACCTGGTGTCATTTTATATGGATGTCTAAGGACTTAATTTTCACATTAAATGCTGCCATGAATATATTTTTACTATTATTATACTTTGCATTGCATTGTGGCTTGACTAAATATCTAGTACTAAAGATTTTTGTAAAAACTTATAAATAATTTTTGAACACAATAAGGTATTTCAACCCAAGCTTGTACATGAACATTTTGTGATTTAAGTCCGATTTCATTATCATCTACGCTGCCTTTTCAAACTGTTTGCTAAATATTTGATTGCAACGTTTTTTTTAATTTCTGGTTATGTATTTTGATATGCATTAGGAAGTTATATACATAGTAATTTAAGAATTTTTACTTATATTTTATTCAATGTATAAGTTCTGTTTTTGGAATAAATATACAATGTAGTTATCATTTTGTATCATGTTGTTTAGAATGTGAAAAATGTAAGTTAAAAAATATAGATATTGAAATTTGAAAATTCAACTTTTAAGTTTTTTTCTCATCATTTATGTATTGGGTATATTCCATGTTTTTACCTTATGATAAAGATAGTGTGTAGTTATATAATATGCTTGTGATGAAGTTCAGTCGTTTTGGGATTTAATAAGAGTCCATCCGCTCCATCAGGATGCATTATGCACGGACATTGTTGTTTTTCTACCAAGATTCTTTGAATATACATGAAGCATACTCTGATACTTGAAGTACATATTAATGAATCAGTTTTTTTCTCAAAATTTAATTTGTCCAAAATCTTTCAGAGGGTACTGTACATTTATTTATATTTCATATATTGTTTATATATAAGTTGATTAAATAATTCTTGTTCAACAATGACTTATATTCATTTATAAGCTCGACTATACGAAGGGCTGTCCTACTCGCACTGGCATCTGTGTGCATATTTTTGATTAAAGTTTCTGTGCAGTAAAGTATATTTCACTGTCACTTTTTTATTTATTTTTATTTTTTTATTTCACTCTTTAACTTAAAATACAAGTTTGTTATAAGCAACCACATCTTATGTGACAAGGGTGATAGGTCAAAGTATATTTTTTCAGATTAACTTCCCCTCGAACTTAAAAAATATTGTTACTGCAACTGTTCTATCTTAGGGTTTCATCTTTAAACTTAATATCAACCATTTCTCGTATGACAAGGTTCATAACTCCACTATTTTTTTTATTTTTAATTGTTTTCCATAGAACTTAAAGTGCCTTTCAGAAATATTAGTTGTTACTTTAACTTCTTTATTTCTTAAGATATCGAATTCAAACTTTATATACATTTTTATATGCTCCTTATTATCAACCACACCTCATGTAACAAGGTTCATTACTCAAAATGCAATATTTATAATTATATACCCTTGAATGTTAATGTAATATTACTTTTTAACAATAATTTCTTTATTTCTTAACTATCACACATACCTAAGTTTTGTGTCTCATTTGCAAAAAATAAATTATTTGATTATATATTTTTAATTATTATATTTAACTATTATACCCCAAGGGCCATATTATCAAGGGTCTTATGACTGATTTTAGTTGTTAGCAAATCTATATAGTTATGCTAAATTGTCATAGGATTTTTTGATAATACCATGCCCAGGATTGTACACCAGAGTGAACTAAGCTAGCAATATTTTAGTTAGTATGGTGACAATGCAATTATGGAAGTCTAACTGTAGTGTATATTTGCTGCTTTTGCATATTTTTCAAGATTGTACCTAACCAGTTTTGACTGAACATTCCTTCATGTGTCTCAGAATATCATTTAATGAGACAGATGCTGTTATAGTATATGTTGTGATGATCTATTCAAGTCTATTTTACCCTTGTGGGTTACAGAACAGAATCAAAAGGAAGTCAATGTCATAAATCTTTAATCATGTCTTTTAGCCATTTTAATCTCCAGCTGATTGAAATGTGGTAATGGTCTCACCTATAGTCTTGGCATTCATGAGTTTGTCACAATCATTGACTATAGATATTATGAACTTAAAAAGGTTTTTGGCATTATTGTCCAAGCTTACCTATTTTAAGTTTCGATTTAAAATTCCATATTGAATGACTCAGACTGCACAGTGTGGCAGTCTTTATTTGTAATACCTCTAATGGCAAAGTCGGTCTACAAGTACATTTTAAGCATCCTAAATAAAATAGATATTCAATACACTAAAATGCACTTCTTTGGTTAACATATTGTGCATGAAGTTTGACCCCAACCTGACCTTTATGCAAGAATGTTCATTTCGTTGAACACGAATGTAGTATTAATGCTTGATTACACAGTGGCAGTGATGATTATGTGTTGAAATTTAAGACATAAACATACCGAGTACTTGCATAATTTTACAACCCCTGCTGAAGTGTAGAATAGGCGTGGTACTGATTTTCATCGGAATATGTGTAGATAATAATTAGGTGCCAATGTGAAAGGTCAATTGGGGTCAAAATTTACACACAATACTTATTAGATTAGTTTCCATAACTATTGCAGAGGAGTGGTTTTATCAAACACATGTAGATTTTAGATGAAATATCACACAATATTTCGGAGGTAATTTTAATATGCTAGAGATAAAAAAGATCACTTATATAATATTCATTTTATTTGCAAATAGTAATACCATAAAATTTTGAAAATCAAATACATGTGTGCTATTGTTCGTTTTTTCTCAACTGTCAAACATGAATAATTTCACGATGACTTTGTGCTCTTTGTCTAACACTCGTGATATTGAGATAGTGTGTAATCATTCTCTGTGAAATTATTCAAATTTTGACTGGTGAGAAAAATGGACTTTATAATGCAAATAAAATATAATCAAGAAATGTGAAACAATATGTAGGTATGCCTTAATGTCTTTTTTCTAATAATTTATAGTTGATACCTCCTTTTGTATCAGAAGAGCATACTTAGCGCATACTTCAGCCAGTGACTGACTACTGTCCCACAAGATTTAAATCAGTGGTAAGAGGGAGAATGGCTGTCGAAATTATTTCTATGACCAAGCTCCACCAAAGTATGCCCAGCCCAGGAATAAAACCCACAACCCCTCGATCAGTAGACCTGTTTGGTACCAATTAAACTAGCCGTGCATATAGAATTGAAACAGCAAAAAACATACACTGGATCTGGATCTGAAGTTACTCTTTTCCAAAATTGTTTCTTAAACAACAAATTCCCAGTTCTTATTAATTACTTTCAAAGGAGTTGTTTGCAAATGGATCAAAATGAATTTGAGCATTGATGTGAAATTGCATTTTTGAGCATTGATGTGAAATTGCATTATGTTACATGGTTGGCATATATATGGACGGCCGATTGAGCACTGACTGGGCTAGCAGTCAATACTGGGTTAAAGCATCCAATTGAAATAGTCAGTTAACATATGGCCATTTACCAAACCAAAAATAGTTTAAGGGCTATATTTCCTTGTATCTAACTTTAATGTCCTTTTAAAGTTTTTATCATATCTATTCTTGATAGAAGTTTTTCATAAGATGTTTCTTTAAGTCATCATTTGCAATTTTCTAAGTATAAAAAGGCAATAACTAAAAAATTAACTCATCCACAGTTACGTCCCTTCATAGTCGTGTTGACATAGTACCAACAAATAAGTATACAAACTTTAAGTCAAATATCTTGATCCATATTGAAGATAATCTACATAGGAAAAACTTTAACCTTACATTTGCAAGTTTCTAAGTATAAAAGGGCAATAACTAAAAAAAAATCATCCACAGTTATCCCCTTTTACGGTATGGTCAATATACTATTTAGTAGTCCCACTTAATAAGTATACCAACTTTCAATAAGATAACTTGGATAGTATTGAAGATATAAGAGTTTCAAAAAACTTTAATCTGAAAACCAACCCTAACACGGACGCAAAGTGATAGAAATAGCATTCATTTTCTTCGAAAAGTCAAGCTAATGAGTGACTCCATGAAAACAGAACAAGTAAATTGATTCTGAATATGAGATTTTGTTTTTGCTACAATACTTCAGAACCCAAGTTAATGAAATTTGGTACGTAAGATGTTCTCAATACATTGACCATATTCAAATGATATTCTTCTCTATTGAAATGTTTGATTGCTATAGTAACAGAGAATGAAAATATAATACATTGAAATATGACCATGCACAATGTATTTACAAATATTTATAAAGTAAAATGCATTAAGTGCCCACCAAAAGTTAATGACAAAATAAATATTTAAATTTCAATGATTATTTTTGTAGAATCATTATTTTTGATATATTAAATTAATAAACATGGTTTGTGATAAAATCAAACCACATGTCAATGAAAGCAGCATATTTATAAGATTGAACATCTGACAACCAAAACTATGTTTATTGTATTTATTTCCATTACATAGTTGGTATGCTATTTCATGTAAACTCATTCACAAGTGTAATGATAAACAAAGAATAAACAAAAATAAAAAGCATTTTTAAATAAACATTGATCAAACTTAAGATGAAGTTACTCAGTACTAAGGCTACAATGTGAAGATGTCTCCTAAGTTTTGATGGGCACTGTATGAGAGTAAACTACTTTAGGTAAAAATGTCAGTAACAAAGTGTTCTACTTTCTTTTAAGTGTAACACATGTATGCTATCAACATATAAGAGCAGTTTCAGAATTTGAATTGATAGAATACAATACTTTCTCAAGGTACAATGTAGTTGAACAGTGATTTCATTTACATGATAAACAGAAATATGTGAATGTAGAACCATCTTACTCAAATTGTGGTCAATAATGAAACAAAAGAAATCTTAAATGAGGCTAATTTAACAAAAAATCTATACACCTTTCATAAATGAACCTATTGTTGTTGAACAATCTATGTTTATTCATAGTACATATGCAAAAGTAGCAAAATCTTTTGACTTGTCACTCCAATTTTTATCAAACCAGCAACTGAAAATGATTTCTTATTTAAACCATTTGACTTGAAAACAACATCTAACTAAAAGATCTTGCAGGAAGTCCCTTAGTTCTAAGAAGTAATATTTTCCATGTAGCAGTTTTATGAAATTTATATTGTTATATATATTAATGGAGGTGGTGTTAGAATCTAACTGTAGTCATTTACTAGGAGATAAAAGTGCATATGAAATTTTATAGACTTTCATATTTGATGATTTGCAACAGAGCATTTTTCAACTCATTCTTGATGTGCGTTCAACATTCCACATTTAAATTACACAATCTCTGGGGCCTGAAAAATAAATCGAAATAAATCATAACCAATATGCAAGGCTACATCTATCATGAATAAATAAGATAAACTAATTCATACTGTCAATTTGAAAAATTTGCACAGTGAATCTGTGATACCTGTTTATTGTTACCAGTGGACTGCAAAGAAAATAGAAATTAAGCTATTTAAAACACCTCTTATTAAAAAGAAAAATGTGCATCACCTATTTTTTTCATTTTATGCATTTTAATTTAAAGGGAAAGTAGATGGCAATGGAAAGACGAATGTAGTTCCCATATTTAAAACAGTAGACTTGATAACAACATACATAAGATGTAGTCTTGTTGTGTATAAACTTACTCCAAATTACATAATCAAAATTATTCTAAAATTATTTGGATAATACCAAGTCAATGTTACATTGATATAATTACAATATATATGCATCTTCCTACTGAGGCTTGTTAAATTAGTAACTAATACTTAAATGTAGTCAGAAAATTGAATTTAAATGACTAAGGAAATATCATTAGCCATTATTCATTGACATTCACAGTATCTATAGACCTAATGTGTTTGCAACTACCTACACAAGATCATCCATGTATATGATAAGTATATAGGTTCCAAAAAAAGCAGGACATCTTATTGTGTTACTACCAGGGGATATAAAGCATACCTTTAGATCCATCCTTATTCGACCTAATTTCTCTACTAACATTCATATTGTTATCTTATAAAGCCATCACAATTCTCACTCTGTATATGATTGGTGAATATGCAAAGCTTATTGCACAATACATCAAAAGATGATTTTGCAAGACTTCCAATTCAGCTGCACTTCTGCAATTAAAACACAGATCTAAATAATAATAGAGCCTAATATGTTTTATTTATCACTCATATTGCACAATAGTGATGTGTCAATAATAATTATACTGCAACAGTGACAAAATCATTTCCTACTAAATTAATCAAAATAAACATTATGGAATCCAACTTCAGGTTAAATATCATATATGGATACCCATATTACTTAGATTTACCATTCATATGATAAATGTTTACAAAATGTATGGTCCATACATTCATAATTATTCACTCACAAAAATAAAAACTACTAATGGTTCAGCATTAAAATTACCTGTAGTTCAAAAAGTAACTAATTCTATTCAATGGTCTTCAATCAAGAATGGCAGCAGCTAGATCTTTTATCAAAATGGCATCCAAAGAAGCATGCTTTCAGACAAGGTTGATCCCTTTATCTTCTTAGCTCAATGTTTCATGCAAACAAGAAGTATGTTGTACTCTCATTGCCTGGTAGACTCCATTCATGGTGGTTTGTGATATGAATCAGGACATTTCACCTTTAACTCTGTAAAGAAGCAGATTGTTAAAATAATGGTTTACAAACATTGTTACAATAACTGTCAGCACCATATAAGACTCCATGTTCAAATTGCTTAAAAATTAAGACTTGATTCCTCTACTTGATTTTATACACTATGATACAACAACCTATACTCATACATGAAATATATACATTTTTTAGCATTACCAAAGAGAATAACGGATTTACATCATGATAGGAGGGTGAAAAAAACAATAGTTATTCACTAATTCTTTGATTCAATATTTTCATAATTAGCTGACCATTTAGTATGCTCAGAATAATTAATAATCCACTTGCATGCATATATACACTGGTGAAATACTACTAAACAGTTGTTTTCATGGTGTAGTAGTTTAGACACTAGGCTTTGAAACAGACCATTTGTTTGTTTTCTTACCTCAGCATGTTATTATATTTTCATCAAAGCTCAGCAATATGTCCTATCCACAATAATGATTAGGTGAAACTGGATACAGCTTTTACATGATTATCAACTGCACAAAGTTTTTCCATGTGAATTCCCACAGGCAGGCAGGCAGGCAGGCAGGCAGGCAGGCAGGCAGGCAGGCAGGCAGGCAGGCAGGCAGGCAGGCAGGCAGGCAGGCAGGCAGGCAGGCAGGCAGGCAGGCAGGCAGGCAGGCAGGCAGGCAGGCAGGCAGGCAGGCAGGCAGGCAGGCAGGCAGGCAGGCAGGCAGGCAGGCAGGCAGGCAGGCAGGCAGGCAGGCAGGCAGGCAGGCAGGCAGGCAGGCAGGCAGGCAGGCAGGCAGGCAGGCAGGCAGGCAGGCAGGCAGGCAGGCAGGCAGGCAGGCAGGCAGGCAGGCAGGCAGGCAGGCAGGCAGGCAGGCAGGCAGGCAGGCAGGCAGGCAGGCAGGCAGGCAGGCAGGCAGGCAGGCAGGCAGGCAGGCAGGCAGGCAGACAGACAGACAGACAGACAGACAGACAGACAGACAGACAGACAGACAGACAGACAGACAACATCATAACATAATACAGCCCTTTTTTGAACAGTATATAAAAATTGTAGACCTACTTACTCAAAGGGATCAACAAATGATGATGACAACTTTTTCTACCCAGTCACTCTACCAAATTAAAAGACACTATCACAGTTTCACTTTTTAGGTCTGAAAATGAAAATTCATTTCTTAAAATATTATTTTCATGGCCAAACAAAAATGTTGACATTCCATCCAATGATATCCAAATTGTACAGTACCCATACCTGATAACTTTTGAACATAAAATGTCATGTGGATCTTGCGGGGGGACAGGGGGGTTAGGATGCCCCTGTAATTTCCAAAATATGCTTGTTCATAAGTGAATTTAGAAACTGTAAGCAATTTTAGGTAGCATGAAGAAATTTTTCTCGGTCTCGCTTTGCTTGCTGTAGTATTTAGCATAAATCTGATTGTTTAGTAAATTCATATCATTTATGTGTTGTGTAATACTGCATAGATGGATTCAGGATTTCCTGTTACGGGGGGGGGGCTGAAAATGAACAAGCAGACTGGGGGTCTAGGGACCGTATTCAAGAACCCACTCTGGGTCCTGGACAAAACATTGACTAGGCGTTCAAGGTTGCTGCAACCCCTTAAGGCTAAGCTCATTTCTAAGGAATTCAGAACCTTAACTATCCTTTCCCAGTGTATGAAAGCATCTTGATATGTATCATATAATTTTAACAGCCTGTTGATTATGTTAAAATCTTACAAATATGTGCCTAGATGAAATTGTTCTTACATTACTGTACATTATGTCATTGTATTAGTGTAGTTCAAGTCTTGCTATTATTGCAGTCGTAGAGTGCGAAATATTTTGACATATATATTTATGAAATTTCCTATATATATCATATCTTGTGATAGAAAAAAATCATAGCTTGGGCAGTTTAGGGGGGGCGTACGCAGGGTCCGCCCCCTTTGGATCCGCCTATGTACTGTGTATAACGTGGTTGATTTTCCAAAGCTAGGACCCCCTAGAAAAAATTCCTGGATCCACCCCTGAATGATACACCAACCCTAACCAATACATTTCAAAATATAATACAGGTAAAACTGGGTCAAACTTCATGCAAGAGCCAAAGAAATAAGAAATTTGACATTAATTGGTAGGGCTGTTAACATGAGTGAAGTTTCAAGTGACTCTCTTCAGAGAATCTATGTTTACTGCTTCTTACTTTTATCACATGCTCATTAATACATAAATTATTTATGTACAACTTGAGTAGTGAAACATTACTCATAAGTTAGTAAGATCATTAAAACTAACGTAGTACGTCTTTTGACAAGGTGACAGTAAACTGGTCAATCGATGGTTGTTTGTGAATATTTAAGTTCATGTATAGCTTTGTTTAATACTGCCATAAACATTTGTTAATCTTTAACATAATATAATATTGAAAAAAACACGTACTGCAACACATAAAAAGAGATAAACTTGTCAACCAAATTCTCTTGGTAGTAAACAATGACGGGGTCGAAATGTCATGGGACGAAGCGCCATGATTTAAACTGTCTACAATGCAGCCGTTTTGTAAGCTTTATATTGTATGATATAAGCAGAACAAATGTCAAAACTTAACATTATTATACAGAACCACTAACGGCACAATGATGTTAACAGTTGATTAGCCAAATTCTTAGTTAAAATTCGATTCGACGGAGCCTTACCTCTCAATCTCATTCTCAAGCAACGATTTTGTTAGATTTCATCCGTCTTCAAGGCCATTGACAGCTACAATTCATGTTATCTCACGCATTCCTCTCATATATGCACTCTAGATGACCCGAAGTTTATATCGTATATTTGTTTTCGTCGCTAAAATATCGCAAGTTCCGTTACTTTTTACTGACGCTCTCTTTACTTTCTCTATCGATTTCCACCATTTTGTAAACACAGGTAAATTATGCGTGTCACGAAAGGTCACGGAGTTATCGCCTGTCCTCGTTTCGCTTCGTATACACTCGGATATCTCCGGTCGGCTTAAAAAAACTGGCAGTTTTTTTAAGAAAATAAAATTTAAAACCGTTTTATTTATATGACAGCGTTGGTAAAGGGAAGTTAATTGTAGCTCAATGACGTTTGTTTGGGATGTTTTATAAAGCTATTATGTCGATTTTAGCGTACGGGATGCGTAGAAATGTGCAAAATATGCGCATAATCCATCTTTAAGTAGGGTGTGATAAAAGATATGCTTTACACGTAACCCTGAGTACGTGAAGTATCTTACTTATGTTTATTTATTAAGTTTTTATTATTAAAAACATCAAATCATGCTTATCTTATAACATTTAGTTCGCTTCATTTTGCATTTTTGCTATAAAGTTTGATAGTATGTGACTAGTGAAAGATAGATATTTCTGAGTGTTGACCTTGACCCAATTACAAAAAACAGAATGTTGTGATTATTGTACGTGTCCTTTGGTACATATAAATACAATATTTATCTTTGTACTTCAGTAGGTTATTTCATTTCTTATGTACCGTGATGTGAACTATTGACCAAACCATGATGTGAGCTTTCGATAATTCATACAACATTTACACTCATTAGTTTGTTTGTTTGTTGGGTTTAACGCCGTAGCAACACAAAATAGGTCATATAACGGCGGTCAATCAACCTACTCACTCCTCCTGGAAAGGCTAAATCTCTGGATTTAGCTGTTAACCAACTACTAAGCACATACTTTCGTCAGTGACTGACAACTGCCCTACATAATTAAAAATCATTGGTAGGAGGGAGAATGGCCGTAGAAATAATTTCATGACCAAGCTCCACGAAAGTATGCACCGCCCGGGAATCCAGCCCACACTCATTAGTACATGTAAAAGTGATAAGAACATTATTTGACTTTATGTACATCTTGTCGTTCTGCACATTATACAAACGTTATTACATGTATATGGTATAACATGAAAGACATTTAGGAAATGCTAATGTCACTATACTATAATGTGTATAGGGTTAAAAGCATGTCTTGTATTTTATAAACATACGAGAACATTTCCTGTTATTTTCAAGTGTATTATGATTTCTGTTGTTTGTGTGGTATAGTTCATATATTATGTATGGATTAAGACATAGAACTTTGTCCTTTTTATGACACCACACGTCGTGAGGCACTGAGATTACATAGAGCATTGAAGGATTATACACATAAGCCTGGTTTACATTTTGATTGCCCAACAGTTAACGTTCTAATTACTTGGCCGACTCATAGCCATCACATGTACAAGTATTGCGTGAAAAGTTGGTAATCTATGATTCAATAAAACATATCAAATTTAGTGAGGACATCCTTAGTTGTATCACTTAAGTCCACCTGTTTATTTATACTTGTGTATAAATGGTCCATTTATCAGCAATTGTTGCAAGCCATATTTGTTCCAGTAACTTTCTGATAATCAATTGTTCTGAACTTGATAATAGTAGATCCGACACATTTCTGAAGTTAATACAAAGAGTAAAGGATAATTTCCCAAAGCTTAACGACAGGTTATAGAATGTAACACTGTATACAACTATCTCTAGTAAGTTCACTATACCTTATATTATACATTATCATCTATTCACGATGCAGACTTCTTTTTGCGATACTAATCCAAAAACTACTCTCTATATTAACTAACTTTTATGAAGTTACGATGCCATATGCTAATTAATCTCTAAAGGCACTATTTGGTCTGCCTTCAATGATTATATCAGTGAATTTATGACAGACTACCGGTTTGCCTTCTCTCATTTGTAACTGATAGATTAAATATACATACTAATCTAAGCTACGATCAAATAAGACGCTGTAAACATTGTTGTATTAATGATTAATCAGATATGAGTACACAACTTATTTCAAATACACATGAAATGTGTGTTCTATCAAAACCCTCTTGGGTTCAGTCTAGACTAGAATCATTTCTATTAAATACATGACAGATTTTAAATGTTAATATGTAGTGATAATGAAAATACATTAAATATCACAATAGGATGAGGCAGAAAATATGATGCTTGTATTTGTAAGGTTTTTTTTTTTTAATTAAAACAAAAATTGCAATACATCCTGTCAATAATTGGAAAACATGTTTTTAATCTCATCAATTGAAATAGAAAGGTTCAAATTGAGTTTAAAACGATTCTAGAATAACTTCAAGACGTTTTCAAAGTCCAAGAATATTCCTTTTCTGATGTCTCACTTCATTATGTGCTAAACGACGTTCATGCCAGCAATTATATAAAAATACAAAGGTTGACTATATAATTAAAGCCATTCTATACATAACGTTGATATAATGAAATTAGCTAAATGTAATCTTTCAAGTATCAAATCCAAGTCGACGAATAGCGCTGATTGTCGGAAAGTCCATGAATCGTTGTAATATAATCACTGGTCATTTGGTGCGAAAATATATCTATAACTTTAAGCCGTGACCACTTGTCTAACTTTATGATATAATTGCAGGTCGCTGGGTATAAAGTTATATTTATAGGTTATTATACATTTTTCTGTACAATACGGAAATATATTTGGACGAGTACACATCTTGAAAAGTCATATTGGACAACCAAAAGGCGAGTCCAAAATGACGTTTCAAGCTGTGTACGAGTCCAAATATATTACGTACTGTACAGTAAAATGTATATAATAACATTTTCATTATAAATCTTTTGTTTACTTTGAAATAATCATCATCTCCATCATCCCCAACAAACTAAAATCGGAAACTAGACTATCATCGTTTAGTGCACTAGTACCCAACCGTCCAATACGAAAATAATATAAAAGACAAACTCCCTTATTGAGCAGTATGAGTTGCAGGGAGACCACACAGTGTTCAAAGCTGTGTTCAATCACGCAAATTGGCTGCTTGTTACTAATTGATGGAATTTTGGAAGAAGTGTTGGGTTATGTTATATTCGTTATTGACACGCGCTCATAAATCCTATGCAAATAGATCTATCCAACCGTTTTCAAAAATTTCCTATTTAAATTGTCTGATAGCACATTATTATCAATTAATATCCAATTTTTTTAGCTGTACTGCATTGAAATTTGAACTTAAAATTATGCCACATGTCAACAAAATGCCATATGTCAACAAAATGTCACACACTAAGGAAAACGTCGAATGTTTATTCTGTATCACCAATTGTCTAGATAGATTGTTAAACGCACACATAATATAATGGCAATTCATTTTTGTTTTGTGGTTTCTTTTTGTATAGTTAAGGTTTAAATGCAATCTGTTTGGATTTTAAAGTACAATTTACTAATCTATTTAAAATGTGTAAATCAATGCTAGTTTAGACCTTTGCACAAGTGGTAAATTTCAACAACATGGCATTTCAAGGTTGCGTAAAGTGGTTAAAAGAAATTCTACAAAATAAATCTTCTCTAATTATATACTTTGCGATGTTTGAATCGAAATAACCAACAGTTGTCTATGCTTTACAGTATAATAAATTGGTTTCATTTTTTATCTCTTAGAATGGGTCGTTCTAATAAGTACATACTTAAATGTATGTTTATTGTCTTGTCACCAAATATTATCTTTAAACACCATTAGTTGGTGAAATATCAAATATTGATAAAGTAGATTATATCACACAAGAAAGTACTAAGAATTCAACAAAGATGTAGTTAATATCCACTTTAGTTCAATAAAATAAAGTGGAACTGTCACCGAAGTAATGGTAAACCTATTCATATAAAACACGTTTCTGTGATAAAGATATGCTTGGCGCCAGAAAGGCAACCGATAATACGATAAAATTTTCAAACCTTATTAAACTACGCATATTACATACATTTCTAATAAAATTGTAATGATAAAGTTTTTTATTGAGAAAAAATACATGGGCTGACAACATGATAACCCTTACAATAAAATATATCCTCTCTGACAAATTTGAGGCAATCTCGTATGATAATAACGTGAGAAAAACAATATTGTACAATACTAGTACAGGAGAAAATACACTGACAACATTAAAATAATCTTACAATTAAATGCATTCCTTCTGATAGATTTAAGACAGTCCTATAAAATAACGTGAGTAAAAACAAAACTGTACTATAATGATTGAATTTCAGCGAAGACAAATGTATATTACCAATGCCTTCATCTGTTTTTAAATGATTAAATGATTGACAAATAGACCAGTGATGCGTTTACAATGGTATAGAAATTATAGTTTACATTACTGTTCTATTATACATGTATACAATATGTTTAACGACTGAATTTATCCACAATGTTTAACTGCACATATGCACGTATCGTAAATAAGGCCACCAACCTTGTAACTGTCTAACAAATTGTTGGTAATAACTCGTCAATAAAGGAATACACTCGTAATATTCAAATATTAATTACCAATCTGATTTTCACTTACGATATGCATTTCCGGTTAAATGTAGTATGTGGTCTGTTTTCATTTCCATTCTTTTCTAAAGCAATACCCTAGCTTTGAAGCAAATCGAAACAAAGGTTTCAGTCTGCATTCTAAACGTGAACCATGGTGCAAGACATTAAACTACCGCAAATAATAAAGATCCATTTTATTATCTTCAGTCTTCCCAATTGATAAGTATCTTCGCACGAAGTGTGTTATAAAATATTGATAATTTCTTGAGAAATTAACACCACCTAGCATACTTAAATACCGCTGGTATATTTTTAACTCTATCTGATATCTAAATTGTATAACTGAATAAAAATAAAATCATCTCATTTAAAATGAGCATTTAATGTGTCATATAAATGAACTAAGAGTTCAATTTAATGAAGAAAAAAAATGCACAATCCTGTGTTTGAGTCTAAAACATAATTACAGGACAATTTTACAATTTTCGAATTAATTTGTGATTGAATATTCACTGAACCCATAGTGTTTTGTTTAAATCAATTACTACAACTCAGCATCTGTCAAATGACACACAAAAATAGTTAAATGATCAATTTTCTGACCGATCTAGTGTGAATACACCCACGTTAGATTCCTCCAGACAAACGCATTGTAATTAAATTGTGAAATTTAGATTGGTATGCTACTGGCGTCAAATTTTATTTGTTAAAATCTTTAAAACATAACAATAATTGAATACATCAAAAACGATGTTAATATATCTTTGTTTCTTGTTACATTTATCTAAACATTTTACAAAAGTGTATCCGTTGCTCTGAATCTGTTTTATTAAAAAGAGTACAAGGTACGCTTCACACCATTTTGTCTCCGTTTGTAACCACTCAAGCTTCATATATCGTATCGTATCATACTCTCCATGCCAAAAATGTTGGACAATATCTTTTACCATACGTTATTTGTAATAGTTACTCATTTTCTCACGTAGAGTGGTTCTACTTAGGTTTAATAGTTATGATAGAGAAACATTTCGTTCGACAAACCAAAATGATATCAGAAGTTTTGCACTGAGGAGTGGTTTTGTACATAACACAACGATAGTTTCTTAGAGAAGTGATTTCTTGTCATTGTAATAATTTAGAACGTTTAGTTCCCTAAATACAAACAAAAAATCTGGAGAAAACAAAACAAAATGACACCTGAACTATTCCTGATGGGGAAATATCTGTCAATCTGCTCAAGTTAACACTGATGTACAGGCAGATACTGAAAATTGTGTTTATCGTATAGAAAATGTCGCAATGGTTGAAAAATTTACAAAGTGTATGCAAGTTATCTAAAGAATTTACAATATATCAGCTCTGTCAGCAAATGTCTGTATATTCATATCACAATTTTGTTATAAAGTTATGTTTTATATAACTTCAAATATACACTTGGCATGCCTATCTTACAATGTGATTACGGCATTTGATGCTTTAATGCTTCAAAGAAGACTACTATACCACATGTATACCATTTTTGGAGCTTTGACAACCTATTTTGTTAAAACGAAAACATACAGTAATGCTAGTGATCAAAATAAACAACAGGAGAAGGAAAACATACAGATGTATGATTAAACAATACATTTGAATCATTGTTCTTTAATTGTTCTTCATTGGTACTTAGAATTGAAGATACATTTGTGTACACTATGAATTTGACAGATTGTCTATATATTTAAAAGTTAAAATAAAACGCAATAAAATTTCACAGTACAAAGTCATTGTACTTCCAGACACTTCATTCATCACGTGAACATATTTTACTATTTCTAACACCATTGTACAGGACACCATGTAATACTAGCCTCGTATCTTAGACCAATTTATCAATACCTAGTAAAATACCTTGAATCAAAATACGCTTCCTATTTACAGCATGTTACAATTTGTTACATACTACTTAGTTTTTATTGCCAGACTGATAAATAATGCTGTACGGATTTGAATATAATAGAATGTTTTAAATAATAAATGGAAAGCAGTTGGAAAGTTAATAACAATAGTGGTTGCACCTGATAATAAGATGAAAGTTAGACATTCTTTAGTTCCTGATTTATGTTTTCATCGTGGTCTCCTACACACATGTCATGAAACTTTATCATTATCTAAAAGAAACACGTTTTCATATTTTCAAATCATCCGGATAAGCCATGGCATATCCATTTCAAGTATCAACTCCTGGATGGTTTCTATAGGCCCAGACGTATTTTCATTATAAAACGGTATTACAGCATATGAATAAACAAACTTGGTTACTACAGTACAAATATACCACGACAAGGTCATTAATCACGCAGTCATCTTGGTAGGAGTGAATTATTTATTATATCACACCAACAAAAAGTATATTGGTAGAAAACTGAAATAATTATATTGTATAATCTTGTCAATACTATTATTATAAAAAAATCTTGGTTAGTAGTTACACACGAATATATATTGTTTTTTGTTGACAGTCTTATCCATAAGTAAATAATGTAAGCAATTTAATATTATATAAAAACAGTTCGATGGCATAAAACGAAATATTAATCTGTTATAAACTAGAAAACAAATGCAAAGGATCAATGATGATGAAGATTCAATGAAATGACATTCTCATATTGACGATATAAGATTATCTGTATAAGTTTTCGTTGCAATTCAGATCCTCTGTTTGATTGCTTGACCTTAATTTTAGAAAGCTTTAAAAGTCTTTTAAACCAAAAGTATTTATATAAAATACTTTTTTTAATTTCAACTTTTCCTATTTACTTTTAATATCTTAAATATTTATATTAACATGGTAGAGCATCAAACAGACGCAATGCATTATTACGCATACTATTTGCAATGTAAACACATGGCCTTTTAGTTATATAACACTGGACATTCCAACTTCTTTAAATAGTTTAGATGTTAAAAATTCGTCACATGCTCATATAGATAGTACTTTGAAAAATGTTTCCAAAGGCGACATTTGCAATCGGTTCTGTACTCGTATAATTAAATAAACACTATTTGTAAATCAAAACAGCATAAAAGCTTATAACCAACACACAAAATGTAATTTTCGTCCGTAGAGAACCAGTAATATCTCATCTACGTTAACGAGTTCTTTTATCATTTTGGTAGGTCCATATCATAAATCTTTTTTCTCATTATCTTATGTACGAATCAGACAAGGTTAAATAAAACATAAATTCAACAAAACTATTTGATGTGTTTTTGATTATCTCCAATAGAGTCATCGTTTGCCAGCTTTATCTATTATATATATTGACAACGTAAAACTTTATTTCTATATCAATACTTGTTAATACATAAACTTCTGTTTAGTACCAAATGTGTACATAAATAACTTTTTTGGTTTTATATGGTACTCTTTTGGGGCATATTTTGAATAATATTAAGGCTGCAAAATTTTGCAAGGTGAGCTAATGTCGGTCTCCGTGCTTCGTGTGGCGTGCATTGTGTGCCGTGCACCAACAATTTCTATTCAAAAACCATGAGGCTTACAGTTACTAATTTTGTCATATAGCATCGCCTCAAGGTCTTCTACAATTTATATCCCTGGGTTCAATACTGACCCCGCCCTAGAGGTCAACATAGTTTGATAATGAAACAATTTTCTTCTAATTAATACTGATAAACCTGGAGCATTTTTATTTGGCATGTAGCACCACCTTACTGTTTTCTACACAGTTTGTTCAAATTATGCTCCTGGTGTCAAAATGTCAAAATTGGCTCCACCCAGGGATCACAAGGTTTAAATGGAGTTATAGAAGGAAATGTTCAAAACAACTTCTTCTCATAAAACTGTATGACCTACAGCCTTCATATTTGGCATCACATAGGTCCTCTGAAAAGACTGTTCAAATTATGCCCTTTAGGTCAAAATTTGCCTTACTCCAGTCCAAATAGTCACAAGATTTATATAGCGTTCTAGAAGGAAATGTTTAAAATCTTCTTCTCAAATACTGAAAGACCAAGATGCAATCATATTTGGGTCGTGACCTAAAGGTAGATTTAAATAAAACTGTTACACGACTTTGTATGTAGTTCTCAGGTGATCGATACAGAGGCCTCGGGACTTTCTTGCTTTATTGAATTGATGTATATATTTTAACAACGTTGAAAAACACATAGTTGACTATTTAATTTATCTAATATATAATCTTTTCTTCAAAAAAGCCATAACTGGATAACGTTTCCTATACTTGTTGCATAATAAGTTTGCTTTAAACATTTGCTTTAGTGTATTATATGTGTCATTAATATAAGTATTGTTTAATGATTTCAAATTCCATTTGTACTCGTTAAAATCTTCATCTTGAGGAAAAACTATTACAAAACCGAAATCATTCTGTAAATTATACTCAGAAACTAAGAAAAATTGGTTATTTCGATTTGGAAAATGCTCTACTTACTACAATTATTTATAAAAGTAGTTTTACATTGAGTATGTACTTGATAATTAATTATATCTTAATGGCGTTGTTATCATGCAATTTAATAACCGAATGACAATGTTCTACAAAATTATACTCTTTAAACAAAATAAGTTGAATTTAGTGTTCCCATGTGTAAGAACACAATTATCGCAAAGCTTTTTACTCTTATATGATAGTTTGGTGGGAGATGTCTCAAAACCTATAACATTTGTCATTTTATTTACTTTCGCACTCGGCTTCTGTTCTAAAATCACATTCTAAACATTAATAATATAGTTCTTTAAAAAAAGGAAAAAACTAAAGTAAACTATACGTGTATTTAACTTTGACATGACAAAAGGAAGTAACGCAATCTAATTAGTATTTCCACAAGATAAGGGATAATGTTGAAAATCTTCACGGTATTGTAGGAATACTCATGTTTTTATATTATAAATAATAATAACATAATATTTTATGATGAGGATACAACTAACCATAATACTATCTAATTAGTTGTTTATAAAAATAACTTAATGTTATCTGTGTAAACTACTATACAATTCCCTCGCGTAGAAGTAACCTTTTTACGATTCCTGAAATATGACATAGATTGTCAATATTATAATAATGTATTATTGTTATTAAGTCATTTGAATCCCGTGTTAAATGATACATCAGTCCGCCAATAAACAAATATTGAACAATCTGTGAAAAACTTGTAAATATTTTGTACGCGTAATGATTGTCTGATTACCATTCGTGTGTAATAAATCAAAATATAATGTGATTTGTTAATACATCTATAGAAGAGAAAAATGTCTGTTGTCTGTTTAAACATTTTGAAATATTTGATTGCTTTAATTAAGTGTGCATTTGTATTTACCATCGTAATAATAGATGAATAATTGATAACAAATGAACGTGTTATGTCAATTTAATATTACGTGATTCAGTTTACTCTACTACCAATGTCACGAAGCAACAGGCTTTATCATAACGTTTAACATTATCAGATACTTTGCTTATTATCATAAGGAAAACTCAATGAAATCCTTTATGAAATATTAAAATAAATTGATTTATTCATGCCTAAATGTTATGAACGTTTACACAGACCTTTACTATGGACGTTTTAAAGCGTTTCTTGTTGAACATTAGCATTCGTCATCCATAGCTAATGAATAATGTACATGTTCATAATTGCAAGGACATAAAACATAAAATAAACTAATTATCCTCTTCCGATTAAGGCATTTATCACCAAGAACTGTTATCGTCTAATTGTTAACCGATGTCAAACTGTTTTGGTGCAAACAATTAATTATTTAGATGCAACGATGTGTCCATATGACCAATGGCAATGTTAACACGTTGCCTCTTGATAAAAGGAAATAATTTCGACGAAGCTACTTTTAATGAAACCAAACTTGATTTGTTGACTTCTCGATACTGACATAGAAATTGATTGATTTTGGAAATATCGTGTATAAATAATACAGTGGCTGCTCAATTATTATTTTGACAAGCAATACATCAGTATAACCAATTATTGTGTGACAGTCAGTTGCCTTTCGTTGCCTTTCTATTCCTTGTCAGGCTTAGATCTAACTGTCTAGCATTATAGACATTGGATAGTCTGAGTGAAGCCAAAACTTGTCTTATATGCTTTAACTTATCGTTATCATCATATTTGTAAAATAGTAAATTAATCGTAGTTAAACCCGATTCACTCTTATTAGGCAAAGGTAGTTGGATACTGAAAGCTTATTGCATTGACCATTCTAAACGGATTGGGTTTTCCATTAATCATACGTTTGATTACGATCTTTAGAAATACACTTTAAAATTTCCCAAAATCCATTTCCTTTTGTTTTCTTTGTTTTGGTCATCCAGAAATGTGCGTAAACAATATAATACAAGTAATATATTTGGTATATTGTTTACAATTCTGTCATCATCATATAACGTTCTAACTTTAAATAAATCAGTATGATAGTTTTTTTGGAACCAGTATTACAGCACAACATATTGAAATATGTTCTACACTGATAAATCAATGTTGCTAATAATTTGATAGTAAACATTGTGTACACAGTTATCTATATGTGAAATGAGTCAGTGCGAAATATTAGTCTCTATTTAAGCTACTGCACGTTGTGATTGCTGTAGATAATAAACACGCATAATATGGAAACATCATTTATATGATAAATAAATTGTTTGACAACGCTTAACCAAATGTTACTGCTTTATAAAAAGAAAAAAGATTTTCTTTCCGAGGAAACTTATTGATATGATTATTTATTAACTACAATTATGTATTTCTACGGTTATTTCTTACTTGTGTTTGATCATATATGTGTCAAAAACCATAAATATCTTATATCTTTTACAAGTTAATGATTACCCCACAAAGATCCGGTATCATAACTCATTTAGTACATTTCATCATTGGCAATCCGTAGGGAGAAGCAGTAATTACAGCTTCGCTTTGGAATTCTCCAATGTGTCAATTTGTTATTCACCTGTATACGTGTAAATTACGAGGTTCAATATCACATTGTCCTGCTTTACTTTATTCATATTCCAAAGTATATTGTAATTTAAATATAACATGATCCGTTGCACCGAATATTTATTAAAAATCTATATCAAACACAATGTATATAAAAATGATTAGTGAATTCCATCCGGGTATTGACTAATGTGTTTTCGTAATTACATAGGAAATGCACTTAGTATCGCATTTATAACTCCACCAATACGTTTGATGATGTCATTTCTGTTTTAATTAATACACTCACGTAAAATAATGGAAACAAACATATCAACGTTAGTGTAGTTATGTTTATAAATACTTCATTTTTAATCACTGTAAGATTCACTATGAATAAAAAGGTAGACTAATGTTATTTTTTTTATTTTATCATATCTGACAGTTACACAACGTGCATGCATAACTTGGCAAGCAAAATTATGTTTGGTTCTGTAAATTGGGTTGCAAGAAAATCAGTGTGTGGTAGTTTTGTAGACACAATCGGGGTACATATAACCATTTGTTTAGCTGTTTGTCGTAGGTGATGTAAAGTGGTAACAATAGGGTTTAAAGTTTAACCTGACAATAAAATAAAAGCTAGACATTCTTTAATTTACATTGTTATCATTATGACACCGTACCAAATATGTTACTAAACTCTAACCGTTCAAATAAATTGGTTAAATCAGAGTTTCTTGCTCTTACGGACAATGGTTCAGCTGTGTCTCTGGGTTTGAATCCAGTGTTGAAGTCCAAGTTTAAGTACATTTATTTCTTGGCTTGTGATCATATAGTATATGAGTTAATATTTTTATTTGAATATAATTTTTGGATGAATTAATGACCTATTTTAGATCTGTTATTATATCATCAATAAAGTATGGATATAAATTAATCCTGACCTGAAAAAAGAAAATACTCCAGTATAAAACTGAATTCAGCAGATCTATAAGATCTAAGATGACCACGACCTAAGTCTTGAACGAGCACTCACCGTCAAGGAAAGCATTCAATTTGAAAGAATAGATAGTATTTGTAATACTTTATTGTATGATTTTACCAATCAATTTCGTTCTAACTGAATAAGTTTATATTGGTAGAGTCAACTGTGTATTGAATAAAAAATAAAGTACTGATACCTAGTAAAAACAATAACAATATTTAAAAACACACAATCTCATAATCATGACATGTAAGACAGTATATATAAATCTTTGTTCTTTAAACACCTAGTATGCTTTGTTACCAGATTTTATGCTGCTCAAAAACATTCTATTACCCTATTTGTCTAGTTATCATGCATAAAGAGCTTTACCTGGTAACTCATAGAACATCAACATCACGTATAAACGCCTGGATGGGTCACAAAGACATAGACTTATTTTCGTGGAAACGTATAAGAGGATATGAATTTCTAACTTATCTGGATTACCCATAGAATTACCATTTCACGTATCAATAATGGGTGCTTAAGACCCTGGCGTATTTTCATTATACGACGTTATTTCATACTGAGTTGCCCACGACTGTAGTACCTCATCTTTAACGCAATGCACTTACTACAGTCTTGTGTACAACCCCTTATATGTATATTGTATAATCTAGTTATTAATTATTATATAAACCATGGTCAGTAGTGATGTTTAAAACAGTTGTTGTATGTATACATTGTAAGATAGTACTCGTATAAATACAAAACCGAGTCCTAAGATATGTCTCTTACATTGTGTGGTATTACAGATATTACAAAAAGTCTGCATTTGTACATTTAATTTTCGAAAACAATAAAATGTCTGCTATTCTATTGATTTTGCGTTCCTGAAACTATTTTTGTGCAATAAAAGTCAGCTAAATGCATGCTTTACTATTTGCGTTTACATAATGTGAAAATCATTGAAAATTCTCTAATGAACCACGTTTAGAATACATTTCTATTTAAACAATGGTTTTCTTAAACATGTTATATACCTATGTAGATAGTTTTTGTGGACATTCATATTCATAGATAAATATTTTAGGGACATATACATGTATAGAAACAACACTATGACATAAAAATATAGAATACTATATATTATACAAGAAAACAATTGCAAAGGATCAGACATGACGAGTTATAAATGAAAATGTCATTCTCATTTTGACGATACATGATTCTCTGAATAAGGTTTGATTGCGAGTCAAATCCTCTATTTGATATTTGAATTAGATTTGTATGCTTTTTGAGCCCCAAGTCTAAATGTAAATTAACATTTTTATTCCAGCTTTTCCTTTTCACTGTTAACATCTTAAATATTATAATTAGCTTATAGAACATCGAACAGAAACAATACATTCAATTACGCTTACTGTTTGCAAGTTTGGAATAAGACACTGAACATTCACTTTAAAAAATTAAATATGATTTACAAATTCCTTACTCGTATTATGAATTTATCACATGCTCATATAGATAGTGCTGTGAAAATTGTTTACATAGGCGACATTTGCATGATGTTGTAGATAGTTAAGAAACAACCTTCTGTAAAGTTAAAACTGCTTTTATAAATCAAATACATGCAGTATGAAAGCTTAAATAAAATCACAACAAATGTCATTATCTTCCTGAGAGATACAGTAATATCTCATTTACGTTAACGATAGGTTCATAACATAAATCTTTTTTCTCATTATCTTATGAACGAATCAGACAAGGTTAAATAAAACATTAATTCTGCAAAACTATTTGATTTATTCCTAATTATCTTCCATAGATTCTTCGATTGTCATCTTAATCGCCATATTGCTAATGTATATTTCTATATTTATACTTGTTAATACACGTAGTACTATTGTTTATAATATATATATCAGGCACATATTGAATAATAACAACGCCAAAAAGATATGACAGTAAAGGTGACATCTGAATTATAACGTTACAATTATATATATCTTTGTTGCCTCCATTGTCTGGAGATTTACATAGTAATTACAAACATTATACATAGTGAATAAATAGAGTTTAAGAGAAAAGTACATGTATGTAAGTAGAAATACAGTAAATGTTATGTACAATAAATTGAAAATGTAACAAATACAGTTGTAAATGAATTAATCCAGGAACCAAATGGATAGCGCGAAACGAAAACGAATCCATTCGCAAAGGAAATCAGTTTACATGATAGTTACAGAAAAATTAAATATCTTCATAAAGAACAGATCTAATAAGAACATGACATAATGACAGGTATCTTGGGTACAGATTAATGTCAATACAGTTACAAAAGTTACAGTCTAATTTTCCAAGCATGGAAGCAAAAATATCTTCCTTGCTACAACTACGCAGCAGAGTTAATAAGGAACAGCTTAAATCACTAATGTCCTCAAAATATTTTACTAACAAGGTTTTTGCATTTGTATATGGGCAATACAATAACTTACGCTCAACCTCGATACTGCTTGGCTGTAGACAGCGAAGACAAGTATTATTTGAGGGACGACTGCATAAAACAGACACCAAGAATTTCACTGAAGAAAGACAATGTGGGTTAGTCCTAGCAAAAGTCCATAGGGTATATTCACATAATTGCAAGTGACAGCGTGTCTCTTTTCTCGAAGAGTTAAGTTTTTGAGTGTTTTCAAAGTGATTTGTCGTTTTGTTTTAATCAATGATTTGAACTTCCATTTGAACACAATAAATCGTTATCTGTAGAACAATTTACAAAAAACGGTTAATTATACCCAGAAACTGAGAGATAATATTCTGTAATTTTAATAAACCGTTGAGAATGTCCTCGTAATTACTACAATTTAATTTTAAAAGTAGTATTTTGTATTGTTTATAATGTGTTTCAAAATTATTATATTCAAATTTAATGGCATGTTATCTAGCAATTTAATACTCTCATTATAATGTTCTACATAATCTAATTCTTTAAAAATGAATTAAGTTTTCTCTATTTGTTTTTTTTCTTTCTTTTTCATTCGGCTTCCGTTTAAGATTAAAAAAGTAAGAAAACATTCGTCTAGACAAGTTTAAAAAAGTATAAATATCCTTGAACTAATGAGTGCTTTTACTTAGTATACATGTATAACACATTAACTTTTGAGGAGAAATAAGCAATGATTAAATACGTTTCGTAATTAAACCATCAGATTCAACTAAACGGGATGTAATGAGTGACGTATTAACTATTACTAATAGAAATAGCGCTGGCATTCTGGTGCAAACTTACACTGATTCACTGATATAATTATGCTAAACATGATTTACCAAGTTAAAACGTTACAAGCTATTACATTGTGTTACTTAGTATTAACGAGTGTTCCTGATCGTAATTTAAATAGATCCGTTTAGATATGTGCACTCAAAGGTGACATTATGTTGGTCATTCAAGATTAGGTGTAAGCTATTCTCATGGTAAACCTTAACATGTAAATCGTAGGTTTTATCGGACTGAAAAACAAAAGCTCTTCTAGATTCATAGCGCATGATAATAGTTCATTGATATTAGCATTCTAAATATTCAATAAAATAGTTATTTAAATATGAGATTATCAGTGTGACAAAATCTCGCCACGAATTCACTTTATTTAACCTTGACATGACAAAAGTACAATTTCTTAATATATAAATTCCCTCACGGTTGATAATAATGAAAATCTTCATGGTATTGTAGGAACAATCATGCTTTTGTTACCATTTTATGATGATCATACAACTAACTATGGCACTGTCTAATTAGTTGTTTGTAAACAAATCCCCATGTACTCCTTATGATATTTTTAGACTTCCCATGCAAGGGATTAACCCTTTAATAGTTCCTGGATTATGTAATAATGATTGGCAATGTTATAATGTTATATAACAAGTTATTGTTGAGTTGGAAGAGTTAATTCTCCCCAACCAGTCATAAGTATATTGATGAAGAGAAAATACTAATACTGAAGACTATGAAATGCCCAATTAAGACAAGTGCATAATAATAAATAGCATAATAATAAATAGGTCAGTACAGAAAATAGAGTCATCCATAATTTTTCAGAACAACTTTAACGAACCTTCACGCATTTGAAAAGTTTTGTTGAATTTGAACCCAGATCAATCTGCCAATTGGGTAGTGGAAAAAATATATTTAATTTCTTATGAAATGTAACAAAATCCGCCTATGAACTAACGTTGAACCATATGTATACTTGTACTTTGTACACGTTATGGTTTACGGATTACTATTATCACCTGATGAATCAAATATTACATGCTTTGTAAATGCATATTCAGAAGTACAACTTTATGTCCGTTTTAAACATATATGGCTATTACATGTTCATGTGTTTTGTTTGGACATCATATAACTTTCTTCTCCAAGGAATCTATCATCTTTTTTTCTTTTATTTGCATCAATAATAAATTATTATACTATAAGTTATATACTCTAAAAGATAAAACAGCGTTGATCGATAAATGATCAAACTTTAAAGTTAAAGGAGTTAAATTATTGACGTCAATTACCCTTCCTATTGAACTCTTCAATGAGCATTAATGATCACTTCATATCTTGTTAAATTGTATATATTTAGCATAAAGCTTTGAGAAATGTTTACAGCCTTAATAGTCTGTTATATTGCCATTGAAACTTACGTTTACTACTTTGTTTATATTTATTGAAACAGTTGATGGTGTATTATTATATTTGATTGTATCTATTTATTTGCATTACATATAGTATTTATGAATAAATGACTGATAAAAGATGACGTGCTTTGACGATTTTGTATCACGTGATTCGATTCAGTATACTACCAAGCTCAACAGGCAACAATCTTTAACAACATTACGTTCAATATTGTCAGATACTTCGTTGATGATTATAAGAAAAAGTAAATAAAGCCCTTAATAAGATATATGAACGAATTGATACAGTTACATTTTTGTATGCCTAAATGTTAATGAGTGTTTATAAGAACATACACTATGAATATTTCAAAACTTTTCTCCTTGAACATAAGTATTCATCTATAGTAAATAAGTAATTCACATGTCCATTATTGTAACGACATAAAATAAAATAAAACAAAAAAATAATTATCCTCTTCCGACATGACGATGTATCTTCCAAAACTGTCATCGTCTAACTGTTAACCTATGTAAGCAAAGCTGATTTGGTGCATGAAATTAATAATTTAGATAATTTGATATGTCCGTATGATCACTGACCTTTGCTGACACAGGAAAGGATTTTTTTGGGAGACATGAATGTATTATAAATGGACTACCAATTTACTGTTTTGATAACTATAGTCAAATTCAAATAAACGTTTTGTTGAAATTGTGCAGGACCCCAGTGTTATAACCTTTGGATAATTTCTGTAAATCCTAAACATGTTTAATATGATTCAACTTTTTTATTATCACATTGATATAATACGTGAACTATTATAGTTTCAGGAAGCAAACGATTTCATATAATAAACAAAATGCATTGACGTTATCACAAATCTGTTCGATTTCTTTCCGTGAATTAATGCCTTGTTAGCTTATGATTTAAAGTTATACATTTTGAAATACTCCCAACACCTATTTTGTTCTCTTTGTTTCAATCATCAATAAATTGGAGTTCATAATGCAATACAAGTAATACACATGTTGTATTTTTTAAACAACCAGACGATTCTATCATCGCCATATACCATTAACCTGAAATAACATTACATTCTTTGTTTTCTTTTTTGGAACCAGTTATATAAGACAGCATGTTGAAATATGTCTGAATCCAGACTGATAAATCGATGTTGCCAAGAATATAATAGAAACACATGTGTTTACAGTTATCTTAAGTTTATTTTGATTTAGTCAAAACAATATGTTAACCGCTATTTAAGCTGATACATTTTGTGATTGGTGTAAATAACAAGCATCTAAATGAATGTTGGACAATGTTTTTATATGGTTAACTATTTGTTTAACTTGTACACTAAACCTAATTGTGCCGCGTTATAAAAAGAAATAATCGCATATCCGATAAAAATATCAATTTGATTATTTACTAATTACAAATCTATAATTATATAGTAGTTATGTATTTGTGTTTGATCGTTAAGTTGTCAAATATCATAATTAACTACTATTATATGTAAATTAATGACCAACACACTAAAACTAGGTAACAAAACTTTAAAAGCTCATATCATCTATCTACTCATGTTCTCATCCTTAGGGAACAATTAGTAATTACAACATTTAAATACTGCCACAGTGCACTATTTGATTCATCTGATTGTTATGTTTGGCAGTGAACATAGTTATATACATAAAACATGAATGTACAAGTGGCATAACTTGAACAATATGATGTGGTTATGCCTTATTCAACGTGTATTGTATAAAAATAGAATTAAAATGTACATTTTGACGTTTTAAGAAGTTGATTCTGAGCTTTAACGATACAAAAGAGAGAATATAACCATTTGTTCTGTAGAAAATCAGCAATGTTTTAATTTAGATAGCATTCAATAAAAAACCTTGTGATGTAATTTAGACTGCTTAAAACGCGTACTTTACACTGTTTTTTATAATTAACAACATACATAGAATTTCGTGTGAATTACATGTAATAGTGTTTGCAACAAGCGGATATAATTTGTTGTAATAAAGCCTTAATTGATGATACAAAAGTTGCTTTAAGCATTGGTGCGTAATTAAACTTTGTTTTATTATACTTCTTTTCCTTTTAATTGCGTTCTACTTTTTACCATTGTATTATTACATGACTTTAAATCACGTTCATACGCATTTAAAATAAAAATAAAAATATTTTGACTTGTACTGGCATTAGTTATTAATGAACGTGATCATCTTTTGAATTCATCGGTTAACTGAAACAAATGTACAACAACTTGCTTTAAGAGATGCATTTTCCATACCTCTAAATGCAAATGCGTTCAAAAATTGTATGTTGTTTTGAGTTCGTATTTGAAATAATTCAATGTGTGTTCCTTGTGACATGGTAATATATGTTTACTAATGTACGGCAAAAATCATGTTTGCTTGGTTTACCATATACATATATAAAGTACAAGTAAATTAGCGTCCTAACATATTGTTGAGTTGAACAAGAACATTACTGAAAAGATTGTTGATTTATGTAAAATAACTTTGATTATCAACTATACAACACACAACCGATAGTTTCTGTAAAAAGTTCAACTTCAATTTACTATATAATATTTTGTTAAATGTGCATGAAACAACACTTTGATTAGCTATATTGCTTTTGGCAACTTATGTTGATGTATACATTCAGTCTGAAATACGTTTGCGAATCAAGAAATTTACAACTTGCTTGAATTTTCGCGAATTCTTAATAATTGTGAATCTACATATTGGCATACCACCAGTAAACTTTCATTCAGATATTTTAACTAGAAATATGCCCAATGTTATGTCACAAGTAACACAATTAAGTGAAATTTGACATTGTCCTAGAGATAAATGGCATTTACTTCTGTGTTAAGTTGGACAAACGACAGTTCTCAGTTTAGTTTAAGTAAACAATCAAAATCTTTGTCAAATTCTTGTAAAATATGATTACCATATGTAAAAATACAATTTAACTTTACAATTTACTTCAGCTGCATCACGTTTTCTAAATGCCTTATCTGCTTTCTGGTGTTATTATTACAATAAGTTCTTATCTTACTATTATCAACAATCGGAAGCAATAAAACACAAAACAAATATGTGTTTTCTTAGAGACTCAATGTTAACGTGTCTATCATAATTATTTTGTCCTATATTTTTGACAGGCTCGCCTCGTAAACTAAGAAATGATCTTTTACGTATCTGATGAACCAATCTGACAATGTTACCTAACACATTAATTCTACTTAACCAAATAATTTATTAGTGACTAAGTTGTTCTCGACCCTTTAATGCTCCATCTGTCATTTCTTTTGTTTGATAAAATTCAGTACATCGGATATTGCGTCTGTTTGTGGAAAATGCTATAAATCTGTGATAATTATATTTTATGTATATTCTCTTTCGAAATATATTGCAGTTGACACTTTTCATATTCATCGCTTTCATACACATTAAACATTTAGAAGGTTGATTGCCATCATTTTTTCGTAATTTTGTCATCAATATTGCATTAGAAAATAGGTTTAATTTCAGTTTTGATTGAAATTTCTTCTCAATTTAGCTATTTCTAGCATATATAAAGGACGATAAACAAATGTCACAATTGCCTTTATCTACAGTGAACCGACAGCGCATAGTGCTGCATCGAATGCATGAAATGACAATACATTTTACGTACATATTAATTAGAATGAATAGTAATGTAGTTGGTATTAGCTCAGATAGCTCAGAAACGTTGATGTTATTAATTGAAGTTCTTCAAATATTCTTCTATCATTTATGTCAAAATCTAGACCTGTCAATGTTTAACAGGATAATTAAATTGCACATCATTTTTATTTCCCTTTATGCTTTCACATGATTATTCCTTATTGTCATCTATCATGGATTTTAATTAGATACATGTAGGTAGTTCTAATTAATTTACTATTAACAAGTATATTGATGATTATAGAACTAATAAAAATGTATCGAATTACCTTCAATTACTCAAGTAACATATTTTTTTGTAGTTTGCGTTGTAATTTTTTATTATTGCTCACGGTTAATGAATGTGTATTCCTTTTCTGGTTAGATATGAACATGGTTATAGCCATTTAATGTGAGTAAAAGTTTGTCAAGTAAGTATTCCTGAATTGTACAATTTGTATAAGCCATTTTGTATGAACAATCGTAAATAAAAAATGACATGTCCATAGTCAAACGTTTGACTGTGATTCAAATTAAGATCAATGCCTCGTGATATGAAATAATGATGATTTTCCTTTAATGACTTCATTCAAACAATGAAAACAAACTGATGATCAGATTTTAAAATAACTCACATTTTTTTAGATGATTACCAGTAGACCATGGAGCAATTTTCTTTTATTTTCTATCGTATATCACCGTGTATTAGTGTCTGTTTTGTCGATAAAAGCGTGTTGTTTGATTTCATGAAATTTTAGCATTCCGTAAACTGTATGTTAAATGATATGTATACCTTTCACAAAAACAGTGCCTGTATTCTTTCCTGATTCATTATCGATATTTACCCGGGGATTGTAAAAATATTTATTTATCTGAATAACAGAGTTAAGTCATTGTTTTCAATTAAATTTAATAATAACCTTTTGGGACGTTTTGTAGCTCTCTTAACAAAGGGATGTATTAGCCAATTAAATGATCAAAGTTTCTTAGATTGGACTTAAGCATTGTTTACGCTATGAATTTGATTAGTTGTTTGTACTCACAAAAGCTAAAATTCAACACAAAAGCGTTTTATTGTATAAAACCATTGACTTTCCAGACGGTTAAATCATAACGTGAACATATCAAATTATTCTAACACTGTTTTACAAGACAACATGTAATACTTATGTACTAGCTTAGTATATCAGACCTATTCATCAATGCCTAGTAAAATAACATTAATCAAATGCATTTCCCATTACAACATATTACCATTGCTTACATCTAAACCATTTGTTATTTGCAGACTGATAAATGATAATGAAAATACTGGGCTCTCTTTAGTTAACGGTTAGCGTTATAACCAATATGAACACCATATTAAAGCATGTTCTGAAACAGTCTTTAATCAAAAACATTCATACAAGCATGACAGTTAAGATTATTAATGTCTTTGTCTGTGAGCTTCAAGTAATTGAAGTCATTATTATAATTTGTTTCCTGCTTTAATGCTGCTCGTACAACTTTATATGACCCTATTAATTCTAGTTATATAATACATAATGTACTCTTATCTTGGAAACCTAGTCACATCCAATAGCGACACCTAAATAGTTTCTGAAGACAAGGTACATTTTCCGTTAAGACGTGATTACAGAATATGAACAAAAACCTATGTAACTTCAGTACACGTATACTACGACAGGGTCATCAATCATGCAATCATCTTGGGATGGGTGTTTTTTTCTTTATTTCACACCAAACAATGAGAGTATTTAAAACTGAAATCTTTTGTATGAACTTGTTATTAATACTTATAGAAACCTAGATCAGAAGTGGATAAGTGTCTGTTTTCATTAATTGTATCATTGCTATAGGCAAGCAACTTAATCATTTAGAAACTGCAGTGTTATTAGTCTAAATATCTGTATGTTTGATCTGACTATAGTATAATGTATTGTTGTGCAAACTTTGGGCCAAGATCACTCAGTTCCAATGATTATATAGACAGTGTATGACATCTCCTGTTAAAATCTTTCATCATTAAACCAGTTAATATTCTAGACAACTTTTACTAACTTGTTAGGCAGATTCATATGTATTTTGTTAGAATGCCAATTGTATGTAAAAATAAATTAATAAATTATATTTTGAATTGCTAGCATTAAAACTTCGATCGAAGGAACTATTTGCTCAGTGTTCAAATATTTTAATTAGATTGCTACTTCGACATTTTATTTGTTTCTGAAAATATCATTCATTTATGCAGAAGTGTTTATATTTATGATATGGAATAATCAGCTATTAATAGTGATGCTGTAAACATCGATGTGGTGTCGTTTGCAAACTCATAAACTTTAATATGTTTTCTAGAAATAAGTTTGGTATATTTGTTATTCAAAGAGTTTTTTACTTCCATTATTTAGTAATTATGGACAATCAAACCTACCAAACATAATACAGATGTATTCATGTGTTTAATATCTATTAAATATAGTTGTTTTATTTGGAAAATCATAACTGTACAACAACAGAAAAGTTCAAGAATATTCATTCAAATACGATATCCTTGATATGTTCCAACAATAAGACGTTTCCTGTACAGGAATTTAAGCCTAGCATTAGCTTTGTTGCAAACACCACAGTCTATATTTCACAGCTGAGATTTTGGTCTAGAGTAGCACCAAGATACTTAACAGAAGAACTTGACTGAATAGATGTGCCATAACATAAAACAGTCAAGGATGGGTCAGATTTTATATTGTGTTTAGAACCAAAGACAATAGTTTCTGTTTTACCAAGGTGTAGTGACAGTTTGTTATCAACCAACCAGGAGCTCACAGCTTGCAAATCATCACTTAGTTCCTTTTCAATGACTATCCTGGATTTATTGGCTACTAAAATGGCAGAGTCATCAGCATATAAAAGTAACTTATTTCTAGTGACAGCAGACATATCATTAACATAAATTAAAAATAAAAGAGGTACCAGGATAGATCCTTGGGGTCCCCCACAAGTAACAGTGGCAGGTTTTGAATGGGGAACAGAATTATCCACAAGTTGTTGCCTGTCACATAGTTTCAAACCAACAGGTGATATCATTTCCCAAGCCAATAGCTTCAAATTTCATTAAAAGGACAGAATGAACTACAATGTCAAATGCCTTTTGAAGATCTAGTAGAATCATTTCCACTAGATTACCTTTGTCAAACTGGAAACGTATGAAATCAGTTAAATGTATGAGGCATGTATGAGTAGAATAGGATGATCTAAATCCAGACTAAAATCATATAATAAATAAGCATTATAATGCTTTTATAGAATATTATGCTTTATAAAGCATACGTAAGATCATAATGAAATAGTAAAATGCAATAATTCATTGCAAAGGATGCAGATATTTCGTTAATTCACATTGACATGCTTGTCTCCTAATGCTACGCTGTTTGTCTTTTCAAGGACATTTCTTGTTTTAATGTACATGGAAAGGCTATTTAATGCAGTTTTAACAAACTATTGACTATAGAATTTATAATTGGGAAGAACATTCATAAGTCGTGAATATATACGAATGCGCTCATACATTGTAAGATAATTACAAATATAATACGTAAGATATGTCTCCTTTGTGATTTGTCGTAGGAAACATTGCATAACACAAGTCTGCATCAATACATTTATATTTCGAAAGCAAACATCATCATATATTCTAATTGTATAACTTTCTTAAAACAAGGCTTTGGCAATGAAGATCTGCTGAACGCATACTTTACTACTTATTTTGCGTAATGTGAAAATCATTGGAACTGTCTAATGGGTTACGTTAAGGACACATTTTACAACGGCTTTTCTAATATGTTATACACGGGTGCCTATTGTTCTTTGTAAACATTCGTATCCAAAGACTAATTGAATCGACATATAAATATACAGAATATATAGAAACAACACTATGACATAAAAATAAAGAATAGTTTGTATTATACAAGAAAACAAATGCAAAGGATCAGACATGACGAGTTATAAATGAAAATGTCATTCTCATTTTGACGATAGATGATTCTCTGAATAAGGTTTGATTTCAAGTCAGATCTTCTATTTGATTATTTGAATTAGAATTCAGAAAACTTTGGATGTCTTTTGATTCCATAGCAATGTAAAATAGCATTTTTTTAACGTTTCCTTTTCACTTTTAATATCTAAGATATTTAAATTAGCATGATTAGAGCATCGGTGAGACACAATGCATTTAATTGAGCTCACTATTTGCAAGTCTAACAAATGGACGTAAATGAGTGAAATGACATTGCACATTCAAGTTCTTTCAAATATTAAAATATGATTAACAGGTTGTATGGTTGTATGGTTCCCGAATTATGGCATACTAGATGGAAACTGTTATTTAATGTACTTCAGCTTATTGCTGTAGTTATTGTTTCGCAGGAGTTTTAATAGTATCTCTCATCAGCCATATGTACAATGCAGGGTAGTAAATATTAATGCTGTAGATTATGTTGTGGCTTATAAATACCTAAAGTATACATTATAGATACACTATATAAATGTAGATCAGTAAAAGAAAATCATGTTATACATTTTATATCAGAACAATTTTATCAGGCAGCTGTGTACATTGTCACGTCTTCAGTTTGTTAGCTATGACCATTACGAACTGTAACTATATATTGACTTTGAAGACATATCAATCTGAATGCATTACTAGCGACAAAGGTCATTTGACTTCTGTATACAATGTTAGAACAGCCTGAATATAAATAAACGCTAACCAATTTTTATTATAGTAAATTGTTTGTACACGTGATGGTTGTCGCATTTAGATCAGCATATAATATGCGTTGTATATATATAACCAAAAAAGCAACTTTACGTCTGTGTTAAACACGTAAGGATACTAAATAACCATATATTTGTTTCGACATTAATTACTTTCTTTTTCCTTTAAGGTGTCAATAATCTTTATTATCACAATTTTGCATCAACAATAGATTAGAAAAGTTATACAGTCATTCAAAGAAAACAGCGTTGCACGATTTACGATCAACTATAAAGTTAAACTGCTAACGTCAATTACACTTCCTTTTTAAACCATAATAATCATTAATTATCAATTCGTATCTAGAATGTCTAGATGTAGATCCATAACATTTGAGAAAGGTTGACTCCTATATGATTTGTAATTGAATGACATGAACACATACTATCAATTTGATTGCATCCATTACCGTAATTATAGGTTCATATCTGTTATAATGTCAATTTGTATTTCACGTGATTACCAAGTTCATGAAGCAGCAAGTTTCAATGATTCATTCATTCTACTTCATTCAGTATCATAAGGAAACGTGAATAAAGCCCTTAATGAAATAGAAGAATACGTAAATTCCTTAAATGTTATGAACGTTTACATGTACGCACAAAACGATCAGGAACGTAATATCTGAACATTTCAAAGCTTTGCTTGTTGAACACACGCATTCTTCTATAGGAAATTAATAATTTACGTGTCAATTACTGTAACGACATAAAACATACAATAAGCTAATTATCCTCTTCCGACATGACGATGTATCTTCCAGAACTGTCATCGTCTAATTGTCAACCCATGTCAAACTGTTGGTGCAAGAAAACAATAATTTTGATAAAACGATGTGTCTGTACGTTCAATGGCATCGTTAATATATTACTTCCTAATTGTCAGGGCATAGCTGCAAAATATCGTGTACTTATAATGACACCATGGTTGATAATACGTTGACTTGCGTTGCTGACATAGATATGGATTATATTTGGAAACTATGAGTGTTTTATTCATATAGTGACTGTCCAGTTATTGCTGTAATTGCTGAGTCAAACTCAAATAAGTATTTGATTAAAAGTGTCCTAGTTTTCTACCAATAAAACTTGTATTGTAAAACATTGCTTTGAAATTTCAAATGTGTCAATATGTTATTTTACCGTTTACAAGTACATGACGACTTTCAGTATCACATTATCCTGCTTTACTTACTTCATAGTAGAATTTAAACTGTAATTGGAACATACATCTTTTGCACCGAATATCAATTCATATGAGAAACAATGTATATAAACATACTTTGTGAATTCCGTCGGGTTTTATTTTCATCACGTGTTTTCCTTATACAAAGGAAATAAGTATTGTATTGTTAATTGCAGCTATACACTTGATGATATCGTTTCGTTCCTAATTGATGCACTCGCGTACAATAATGAATCAAACTTATCAACGTCAGTATCAATATTAGTCTCACTGCAAAGAAAAACATAGATTAATGGTTTATGATTAGTTTTTGTATTTTAAAATGTATGATATTTACAAAACGTGTCAATATACATAACATGTCATTTACACAAACACACTCATCTTCTAAATTGGGCGTTTTTTACTATGTCCACTTGCTAGACGCATATGTATATTGTATATATTTATGAGACGTTTAAAACTTTATTCTCGTTCTAAGCTTAAGTTAAATACTTAGGCATTTTTAAACAACACGTAGGCGGTTTATTATATTGCCAGCCGTTAAAACCAATATCCATAGTCAAAAGACTCCTTCTTCATGTGCATTCTTTTTTATGCATAATCATTTTTCGTATTCTGTTTTGTACATATATGTACTTTGAAATAAAGACAAACCTGTAACACATTTCTGTTTTGATAACTAAACACATATTGTTTTGTGTTTGTTTTCAAAATATATACTTATTACTTTCACATTTTCAGTGCATAACGTTTGGCCTTGGTATACAACATATAGTATTCTGACATGATATGATACACAACTTTTCCGTTGGTTTAAAATTTCCAAAATTTCTCTGGATTTAATTTTGTTTGACCAAACCCGTCAAATGAGCTGCTAGTCACCACATGAATGTATTATACAAGTCACCTCGTTTGTGTCGTCTTTATTTTTTATGAACATTGACATAATAATATCTGTATTAACACATTCGAATATTTGCCCCTTTTGTGTATGTATGTATCCTCAAAATCTCGGACACCGCCCAGCCGTTCTCCTGAAATGGTTACCATTTTGAAAAACACGTGTCTCCAGGTTATATACGACTATATACACAACGTGAAACAACACTTATGGTTTTAATCATTTGGAAATGATAACTTAGATTGTTGTTGCTAAAGTGGTACAAAAGAAACATTGAAAACTTACGCCTTTTGGCAAAAGTTTGCTAAGCAAAAACTTCAATAAGTAGAAAAAGGCCGTGTCTCCCGCTCTATTTTTAATATTTGCTTTGAAAAATAATAAATCTAAGGTTTGTTATTGCTTGTAATATGTATTTATTTTCCATATATGGGTAGTGAATTGTATGATTTTAAAGATATTCTACTGATACGAATATGAAATTCTAAGATTTTCTACTTTTTAGGGTTGTCTCCAAAACAGTCCTATGTTACCGTAACTATTTTTGCATGGTTAAATTACTTTCCAAAAGGTGTTGTTGTTAATTGTTAAACCGTTTACTAATACTACAATGAGTCAAATATCGTGGGAAACAAAGTTTGAATCTTATCTGTCCTAAGGAGAATGAACAAATTAACCCCAAACTCAAATTTTTAAATGTCGCATTTAAGAAACTATGCTTCCATAACGAGCGTAGCACAGTTGCTAGCGACAATATAGGTGTTTTTACATTGAATTGTTGTTTGCCACTGTACATTGGTGTGATCAAGTGCAAGTAACGCGTACATTTATTGTTACTTCTATATTTATTGAGGGAAACTTTAACGGAACACAGGGATTCCGTAACGACTATTCTCCGTAACAAGTATTTGACATGCTATATGATATAATTTATGGAAGAAACAAGCTTTTATTGTTTTCGATATTCCTCTTTTGATCATTTGATCATGTTTAAAGCAAAATTAGGCCTTAGCACTAACAATTACGGTACATGTGTAAGAAAACATATTTTAGTGC
Source organism: Mactra quadrangularis (assembly GCA_025267735.1). Taxonomy (NCBI): domain Eukaryota; kingdom Metazoa; phylum Mollusca; class Bivalvia; order Venerida; family Mactridae; genus Mactra; species Mactra quadrangularis. The sequence continues at coordinate 33,928,390 of CM046294.1, read as the reverse complement.
AGGTACAGGATGAAGGATAAATATGAAATCTGTGTAATGGATGACTGTCATAGTATTAACATTACAATTATTAATACATTCATTGACAAATTTCTTTAAGTGGAAAGAAAAAATGTTGATGTCTCCTTTATTGAGAATGAAAATTCATTTCGTTACAGAGTATAGAGGGCTTGTTACGGAACATAGATTGCAATAATAACGATTTATGCGATCATTGAATCAAATTGAATGCATTTAACATTATCACAGTACTTTTACTACGTAAACAGACTAACTGAACGTTTTCCAGTCTTATATGATGAAAATTGATGAAAATAGTTGCGTCCATGGAGATTTTCATATTTGACACACCTGTATGTGTTTCAAATTTGTAACAAAACAATATTTGTGTAACCAATTTATGCAAACTTATGGTCATAACAACAATAAAGAATATTTAACTAATTGGCAATGTCTGAATCGAATTAACAATGATTCTTACACATTAAAACAATGACCTAAAAAATCAGCATGTCTAAAGATTTGAGAATGTTGATATCATTCAAAAGTTTCATTTTATCTTGTTCGTTATCAGTTGAAATTTCCAGTTATTGCTTCGAAAAAATGTCTTCACCACTGATGACCAATATCAACATGAGCACCCATCAGAGACGTTGCACAAAGACAATTTTAAACGTCTCTTGCACCTACGACAAATATATTCAAAATCCGAATAAAACAGCTAGGAATTTCGGAACGCATAAAATATGATGGAATATCTTATCAAATTTCTTTAAAGACCACATCTGCTAAGCTAACTTTAGATACCATACTATTTATTATTATTTAATGATATTCTTACTTTATTAACTTTTATCATGGGGTAAGAAACAAGTAAATACTTTAATAAGTAATTGCAGTATTTTAATGAAAAAAATATATATTACAAAATAAATTTAGCAATACCAAAGTGTTTGCCAGTTCAATTTTAGAAATACTTTGTAAATACACATATGACAAAACAGTTTCCTTTCATTTTAGGTATATATCAAATGCAATGTTTGACCAAAGTTAAATTTAAGCCAAACTATGCATAAAATTTACAAAAAATGTTTCTGGATTTGATTTCATTCCAAAATATGATTGTTAATATAAAAATGTTTCTCACTAGTTTTAGTCTGATCGCGTCCTCGAGTTTTAATTCGCCCGGATTTAAAATTACCCATTTTACTGCATAATAGTTATTTGGCCTACATGGTCACCAAAAATTATTATGTCAAACCCAAACGAATGGGTTGTTAATATAATTATTTCCCATCGTGGTGCTTAGCATATGTTCCGTAACGCCGCTTAGCGTAGTAATTTTTCGCAAATAGCTAATTACTTGACTATTTATAATGTTCATCACGACCAGTGTCGTATATTTCATAAATCTACATGGTATACACACTATCATAGAACATATCAGTAAAATTGCATTTTTGTTAGGTTAATACCATCATACTTACTTCATATGTCTCATTTGTTATATTCAAAGCTCAGTATTATTGTAATTTTGTAATATGGCAACACTTAAACTTAAATTTTGTTAAAAACATAAGGAAATACTCTTTGCTGGTAATAAATCATACTTTTGAATTGTTTAATCGATATTAAAATGCAGTTTTGTTCGAGTTGGCAAGACTTTCTAATTTTTACTATGTTCCGTAACTCCATGGCACATCAAATATGTCATTATGTATGAGCATACAGTGTCATTTTTCAAACTAATTTACATTTTATTTTGTGCCTATTATGTTGTAGTTTTCATCAATTTGGAAAATAATGGTCCACATGTCTGTATGTGACAAATACACATGTTGACATAATTGTGTTACTTTATCTTATCTTAACAACAAAAAATGATGATGACTTCTACATGCGCTGTTCTGACAATCATGTATATATTGCGAAGTAGTTTGCTTAAATTTGTTTCACTACTCACCATTGAATGATATACCATACTTACATGGACAGACTTACAGACTTGCATTTTAAAACTAGGTATCTACTACTTGAGCTCGTGATTCTATGCTCCGTAACGTAGGAGTTGACGTATACTTTTTGAACTCGTATATCTTTCTCAGTCTTAGAATGGTGTGCGTTATATTTTTGTTTCGAGACCACGAAGGTTTGAATTTTGTAATTATGTTAAAAAATAAATGTTTACAGTAAGTTCATTTTTCGACATTTCACTTTTCAAAATGGTAACGATTTCTGCGCCACGTGTTATGAGACAAAAGTAATTAGGATGTAGCTCCAATTATATTTACTTCAGTCGACGGCCATCATTAACTCTAAATAGTTCTAGCATATTTGTACTATGTCTGATTACTGTAATCGTGCAACATTATCATTAGATACATATCAGTACTTTAGACAAGTGGGTATTATATATACGTTGAACAAGAAAAAAATATCAAGTAGAGGGGCTACAGCACTTTACCGGTACGTAGTAATTCACCAGAAGTAGAAATATAACCCTAACCCTAACCCTTACCCTGTTTGATTAGAAAGGTAAGTGATCTGATTTTGATTTCATGATATTTTCTGTCTTTTATCCCCCGCTTTTTAACGGTCACCGTCAGTACCGACTCGATGAAGAATGCAAAATGACGCATGCGCAGTAGGCGCGTACCGGTAAAGTGCATTCTAGCCCAAGTAGATTATAAAGGTTTGATCTACATCTATATTCAATATATCAATCAGTATGATGTTAACATGTGGATCCGGAAGACAAGCTTATATCTGTCAGATTCTTTAATTACGATTTACACACAAACAATGCATAAGGGTATTAAACAAACGCCCCTTACGTCAATTAGTTTCATAAATTATTGTTGATTCTTTGACAGCTCACAAACCATTATTTGTATCATTTGAGATAGCTTTGGAATTATACAGCTTAGTTATTCCTTATTTATATTTGTAACAAACGAACCATACTGAGTGACTTCAAATATCAAATGTAGCATAAGCACTAACGAGTCTTTAAGTACGACGTTTTGTAGCTGTATCTTAATGCGGTCAATCATCTAGCCGTTAATTGCTTTAACTTTCCTGCGTTAATTGCTAGGATTGTCTAAAGTGAAGCGGAACACCTAGTGTCATTAACCGTTATTTTTATAATTATAACCAAGAGAATATCACTCATTTATGGAATAGTTAGTGTGAGAAACTATCGTTCATGATGTAAAAAGGACATTGTTATATTCTTGTAGCATCACGGCACTGCGATAGGATGAAGAACAAAACAATGCAGCGTGAATGACATATTGTCAAAAACACGCAACATTTTAAACTATTGTTTGGCATTGTCGCAATGTCTCTTTGATTATTTTGTGACGGTATCATTCTGCTGGCATAATATGAATTATGTAACTACTTAATATATATTATAGTATTTCCAATATGCGTAATGCATTCATTTGAAGTCCTTTGCATCGTTACATAATTACTAAACTACTATTAAACATGCATTACTCAAAAGTTCTAAACAGCCACTACATAATGATTTTTTTAAATAATTAGGGAATGATTTATTTTCTATTCCAACGTACACGTCAATAACAGGCTTGCGTTTACTTCAACAATTTATTCATATCATATTAATTTAACTCACAAAAAATAACGTAAACGTAACAAACCAGAAATTTAGAATTTACTGTATTTAATACGGAATGAGACCACCAGCAGCTGCAATGACGGCCTGGCAGCAACGTCTCATGGACCTGACAGTTTAACAGGTACTGCATGCTGTAGAACAGTGTCCAATACATGGGTTACCAGACGTGAAAGCTCTTGCAGATTGCCTGGTTGTGGCTGGAGTCAAACTCCCTTTTCAACCAGTTCCACAAATTTTCAACGGGTTTTAGGTCGGGAATTTGAGTCCGTCGCATTTGTCAATAAGTTGTTGGATGGTAGAATGAAGACAATGGTATCTTCTCACAACCTCTATCAAACACACAGAGACATTTAACAAAACTCAATTTGACTACTTGTTAATGATAACAATGTGACCGCACGATTGATATTTGACATACCTGCCTTACAGAAATACAATGTACCAGCTTTGATCATTCCAACTGCAATAACGCGTTCTTAAAGAACTTTTGAGTAGTATATTAGACACAATGTAAACAAATAAAAAAAATAACGTTATACATGTTTTTTATTTTATCTTATAAGCGTGTTTTGTATAAAAAATGGAATTAAGATTTACAATTTCACTTTTTAGAAGTTACAACAGTGGAAGATACAACAGGGGAAACATTATCATACGTTATGTCGTATATTAGCTTTACTATAATTAAGATACCATTAGTAGAAGAGATTATAGAGTATGTTAAACTGCTTTAAACAAGTCATTTATACTGTTTATTTTTTACAAACAACATCATTAATTTCTTTATAGAATCTCGTGTTAATAACAGATAATAGTTTTTGCAACAGACAGATATAATTGTTTATATAAAGCCATAATTAATGATACAAAAGTCGCTTAAAGCATTGGTGCATAATTAAACGTTGTTTTATGAAGCTCCTTTTTAATGTATAATTGCTTTCTACGTTTTTTCCGTTATATTAATGCAATACTATATTTTAAATCCCATTAACAGGCAAATAAAATTTAAACCTTAAAGTTTATATTTGATTTGTACTTATTAGCTATTCATGAACGTGAATATCTTTTAAATTAATCGGTTAACTAATAAAACAACTTCAACTTATTTTGAGAGATGCATTTTATATCTACGTTTATGCATATGTTTACTTAATTTGTAAGTGTTATCATTATAAAAATTGTAATTTAAATACTTAATGAGTGCCCCTGTGACCTTGGAGTATTAGAACATATTTTTGTTTGACACAAATATTTTTGCTCAGTTTATAGCATATCGTCAAGTTAATGTAGGTTAAAATTTGTATTCAACAGTGTTTACTGTAGGGTCTCATGTAAAGGTTAAAGACAAATTTAAGCAGTTTCTGAACTAAATATCTCTCCATTTAAGAAAACAAAGAAAGTGGAGAAAATTGAGATGTTATAAAACCAGTTGGTGCATTTGCTCCAGTAGTATATCATAGTGATGGAAAAAGACATTCTGTGACAAACCAACTATTCCTAGTAGTAATGTTTTTGTCTGACAAAGCAAAACGTCAAACTAGGGGAATGTGAGCCCAATACACACGAAATGTCAACTATTGTTTAAAACAATTTTATTGTATCCCAAGTGGTATGGCATGCCAGATTGAAGTAAAAACCTTGTAAGTGTTTGATGCTTGAGTAATGAATATAATACAAGTACATGTAGTTAAAGACATCCATGATGCATTTCGTACAACTTGTTTGATAGATAAGCCAGTATATTATTATTTGAATAGTTTAAACTTTCCTACGTCCTTATTGTATTCAACTATTTTTATAATGCTGATTTCATTGGTTAATTTATTATAATTGTATTACTGTGTTATCAGTAATCCCAATTGTTCTATCAACAAAGTAAAATATTTCTTGTATTTAAAGTGTGGCGTTTAAATTACTTCTTCAAAATATCGCACATTTTGATATTAAATCTACATAATACACCAACTATTGATTTGAAAGTATTTATATGTCAGAAACTATGACTTTAACTTTGTAAAAGTCTAAATGTGCCGTGATAATAACACGTCTTATACATTTCATTAGATTCAAGGAAATTACAAGTCAATTTAAAATTCAGTATCGGCCTCATTAAAGCTTGCATTCCCTGTCACGTGTACTAGACAATGCGATATTTCTATGTTCGTTCAATGTACATTTCATTTGCAGATATATCCCATTTGGCTTTAGTCATAATGCATTTTGCATACTAGGACTTTTTCTTATCAAGGTTGTGTAAATATATAGCTGAACGAAATCACAAGTTTCTTTTGTTATACAAAAAAGCTAGACAATTTAGAAATAACACGACATTAAGTTGTAATCAATTGCTGCACTAATTGTTGTTGGACTGTTGCTTTTTTCTTATATGTTTTTACTCTTGTTATATAACAATTTGAATCTTAATTGGGTAAATAAATATACCAAATAAAACAATGTATGAAACGAAACATTGTCACAGAAATTTCCGTATCAGTTTTTAGTCAATTAATTTGTTTCACAAAAATTCATAAAACATTAACATAGTTTAATAAACCAACAAAACACTTATTTGTTGTCATGAGACTATGATAATGCATCTAAAGAGTCAAGTCAAAAAAAGCATTAATCTAATATAATTATCTAAGGTATTGTTAGAAGTACTTTTAATCAAATTAACTGCCTTTTTCATGTTTAATATTTTTTCACTTTAACATAAACTTTGAATTTAAAGAGCATACGCTTTTAAAGAAAAGGCGTTTTCAGAATCATATGGAACTAAGCAATTAATGTTAACTGTATTTTATCCTGATGAAGTAAATCTTCTTTATCAGTAAACCAAACTATATATAAAGACAATTGCATACACATTTAAACATTCAAATAGTTGTTTGTCTTTGTTTATTGGTAATTATTTCACCAATATTGCAGGAGGAAATAGTCTTTATTTCACGAATAGTTGAAATTACATCTTACTTTAGCACATTATAGTGTATAAATAGAGCGATAAACTAATATCACAATTGCCTTTATCTACAGTGAACCGACAGTACAAAGTGCTACATCGAATGCACGAAATGACAATACACTTTGCGAACATGCTAATGAGAATGAATAGTAATGTAGCTGGAATAAACTCAGAAACGTTAATGTAATTCACTGAACTTCTTCAAATATTCTTCTATCATTTATGTCAAATTTACACTTGTCAATGTTAAACGTGATAATCAAATTTCAAATCATTTTAAATTCCTAGGGTGTTGCAACATTATTTATTACCGTCAATCATGGATTTTGATAAAAAAAGTTGATTTCGTGTCGGCTAACTATACGTTAATATACAGGTGAACATTACGGACGTAGTCGTCCGTAAGCAAATGTTGACCATTATAATACACTTATATACATTTGATAGAAAGTGTTAAAAACATAATAAAGATCCAATTTACTATAATTAGTCCAGTTAGTATTTGTGTTTAAATTGTTCTTTTTTGTAATATGCTTTGTATTTATGAATAATGTCTAATACGTAAAATCCAATGAATATGAATTTTATTCTTTTTTCAGGTAAGAAAAGTACATGGTTATAGCAGTTGTACGTGAGTAAAAGTGTATCAAACATTCCTGAAATCTAAAATTTGTATGAGACATTTTGCTTTAAAAGTGCATTAGTAAACAAAAGAAACAAGCTTATAATCAAACGTTTGTCTGAGATTCGTTGTAAGATCAATGTTTTGTGATAGAAAATAACAATAATTCTTCCTAAAAAGTCTTCCTTCAATCAATGTATTCGAAATGATGTTCATTTTCCAAATATAATATATAATATAATCTTAGCCGACGATTGTCAGTTGACCTTGGTGCACTTTTGTTTTTAAACTGCTTTCGTGTATCATCTTGTATAAAACAAATAATAAAAAGAAATGCAAACGTCAAATAACTTCAAAGTTATCATTAAAAGAAATGGAAACCACATGCTATATATCTACCGTACATAGTAGTACAATATTTATACGTGAATATTTTCAAACGAATTCATGTACGGAGTTAACTTATATAATATGTATAGCTTGTTACTTAAAAATACAATACCTATTGTCCTGTGATGAACGTATTACTCATTATAACAATAACAGAAAGTTCATCATCCAGTACAAAGTTATGTACATCTAATATTCAGTACAAACAAGTATATAATGTGTTACAATTAAGATCTCTTATTTCCGTAACTACATCGAACACAACACAATGGAATAATTAAACTTATCTAGAGTGACACAAAAGGTCCTGTAGGACATATTTCGGGTCAATTTAGTACTATGAAACACGGTATACTGACATCCACTGTAAACCCATACTATTTGTAACACAAACTATTTGAACCAAGTCACTTAGTATTTCCAATTACCAAAGGCATGCGGATCAGCTGTCAGGTCAGAGATAGATTATAGTTTCGAAAATTTATTCCCAGTTAACAACTGTGATATATATATTACTTTTCTTGCCTAACGTTAGGAGGGATGAAATGTCACAACAGACAACAGCATAATATTTGTATTTTATTTCCTTAACTCGAATTAGGCAAAGCTCGCGCTCGTCAATTAAGTACTATGTATACATACAATGTATAAAATATAAATATTTTGCAGGTTTTGTTATTATTTTATCGTCATAAAAAGAATTTTATCTTCGCCTGAAACTGATTTAACACAAATGACGATCTGACTCTATAATGTTGTATCATTTTCAGACTAAACGTTCAAAAACTCCAATGTGACTCTATACTTATGTATTATTTTCAGACTAAACGCTCATAAACTCCAATGTGATTCTATATCATTGTATCATTTTCAGACTGAACGTTCTATAACTCTGATGATAAAATACAAAATATCGTATTTATATGCCTTTTTTGTTAGGTGTAAACAGAAAAAAATTAAATAACATCATTAAAATTTAAAACTGATAATCATGAAAACTATCAACAGTGTCAAAAAAGTAATAAAAAAACTTACGATTAAATGAATCAGACATGAAATGAAACATATTGATGAAAAAACGATAACACGTCATCTTGAATTTATTCACAAAGCGATCTAGTGTCTCAAGCGTTTCTGCCAAAGTTCATGTTGTTTAAACAAATTGACCTCGGCATGCAGCATGTTAAAATAAAATGTTTGGTCTAATAAATAGTTCAATCACTTCTACAAGGTCATGATTATTATTTTATTAATTTACATTGATACCTGAAATAAAATACTTAAATTAATACAAATCATTAATGTTAAACTGGACAGTTATACATTAGTTGTTAAAGTTGTATCTTATTGTGTTATTTGTAAATCACAGATTACTATTAGAGGCTTATATTGTAGAATGATTTTTCAACATTTGTTTGTGTGTTGTTGTTTTTTTAATTTGAAAGTTGGTGTCCATAAAATCATTGTATTTACATTATAATTTGTTATACTTGTTATGGGCTGCAGGCCTGATACACAATAAACATGTTAGTGTTGCTGTTGTAATTGCAATTATATTAATGACATAAATCCTTAGTTTTGCATGTGAAACTATTCTTATGAAGTGTTTAAAGTCATCATTATGTATTACTATATTTACGATAATTACCAAAATAATGTTTCTTTCTGTGTGACATTATAATATACAATGAACCTTTGCTGGCTTAATTTGAACCAGGATTTCATAACTCATAAACTAACCAAGTTTGATTATATAACAAACTATTAAGTTTATAGCTAAAACATAAAGAATGTAACTGATAAATCAAATATAATTGTAGTATTGTATAAAAACAAACAAAAAGGAACGACTATTATGTGTTTATTGAAACATTCCTGTCTTATATAATGAGATATTGGGTGATAACAAGAAAAAATAATGCTCTTCATTTATATAATATACGTTCATGGTAAAATATGTTTATTCGTTACAAAAAGTGTTTGTGATCAAATCAACTCGAAAACAATTGAGTTCAATATGCAACAAACTTGACTTGCGTTGTAACACGGTTTTATGCATAGAAACACAAAACACAATACGATTGTATAGAAACAATTGTTAAGAGAATATTCATGTTTGTTTTGTTTAAAATAAATTTATTCTCAGCCCATTTTAATCGCATTCACAGGTGACTTGTTTTATCGGACGATGTTTTTGTTTTGTTTTGAGTTATGATCAAAACTAACTTGCGATTTGGAAATTGATTTCGTTTTTGTTAACTCTTTTGAGAATGTGATTTAAAGTATTTTTAAGAGACAGTTAGTCACGAACACTTTTTGTCTTGACATAAAACATGGAAGCAAAACATTTTAAAACGCATATTCTGTTACAATTAATCACCTCAAGATGGCGATATTGACAGTTTGTCTCGGCGTATGATCGTTTAAAGGCATATTTTAAACAGCATCGTTTAAGTACAGGTAATTGGGTTTAATTAGATATTGACTGTTTATTCAGCTGATGTCACATGCTATAACCTAGTAAGTGTTGGTAATGTATGTCGTGCATTTGAGTGGTGTTTTTTTGTAATTAAATATTGGTTATGGAAAATTCATTGCCAGCTATTTGAAAGTATGATGAACTTACAACATATTTGATAACGCAAATAAAAAACACAATATCATGATATATAGTTTTGCGACTTTTACTATTTGTTGTTTCTTACGTTTCATGTTGTACACAAACTTTTTATATGATCATATTCAAATTCAATTTCCAGAAATGCGTTGTTTTATATTTATTAGAAAGTGTTTACGTCGTAAATTCTTTTAAATGGTATTACAGCATTCTTTTAAACCCTGATAGAACCGTCGATGATAGACCAACAATAATGTATATTTATTTCTGTTCATGCTTCATACTGTGTTGAAGAACTTATAATGCTATAGTATCAAATCTCAAATGCCAAGATGCAAAATTAAACTATAAATAATATTGAATTTAAGAAATGTATGTTGATGTATGTAAGCAATCTTGAATCTTCTGTTCGTAAGACATTTAATAATAGTGCTAATGAACACCTTACCGTAGGTTTTTATCAATTTCCATGTTTTGTCATTCATTAAATTTTGCTCATTTTAAATGCACTCACACGTTAGTCAGTTGTTGTTGTTAATCAGATTTCGACATCCTGATCAATTCATTATTGCTGTAAACTCTTGAAAAGACTTCCTGTGTAAATACATTCAGTATTTTTGAAGTCAATCCATTTCCCCCTCGAATCACAAGTTAATCATGAAAGAAATTGCTTGTGTTTTATAATTATCATGGAGCCATTACTAAAAATGCATTTCCCTTCTCATGTGATCTGTTCATGAAAGCTCTCATTAATGTTGGTGACATTTTGTGTCATTTATTGATAGTTAAAAGAAACCATCTGAACAACATAGTTGATATGCAGGAAATGAAATCCCTATCTAGTTAAAAATCTAGATGATTTTGCAAAATTAACAAATATTCTACGGGTCACAATAATTCAAATCATATTAATGAAAATGTAGACCATTTCTATTTCCCTTGCTTACAAGAGCAAATAAATAATGCAAAGACAGAAATAACTAAATACTGTGTGATCATATTTTGAATAATTGATATTCGTGTGTGTATTTCTCTACCATAATTAATCAAAGTGCCAAAGGCACTGGAGTTGTTCGACGTAGAAAACATGTTGTGCTTCGGTCACTTAATGTGCTAAAATTGTGAGAAAATATGTGGAATAAAATTTCGTTTCTTGAAACATAGACTGCATCTCGTTGTATAAAATGTATTTCCAAAATGGTGCCATTTGTACTTGTAAACTATAAATGAAAATCCAATTTTCACTGGATTATCAAAAAAGACATCCAAATATCCAGGCAAAACTAATTATTGAGAAATTAATTAAAATGCATACTCTTCTAATTGCACAGGTATTTTATCCAGGGAAAGACAAATTGAATGTGCATACAAATAAATTGCATATACTACTAAAATGTAACAGAACCACCTATTTACAACCAATAGTGTCACACGCGGCGTAAAATCTACAACTTGTGTAAATATTAACATGTCTTGCATTAAACTTATAATGAGTAATTATCAAGTAATGATTTTTTTTAATTTGCAACATTATTCTTTATTTCAATTCATTACCATTTCAGAGCTATGAGAAAAAATTTACGCAGAACTATTTGACCAATAATCCTAAATATCTGTTTAATTTCCCATCCATTGATCTATATTAGATTTCAACATTATGCTCACAAACTAACTGGTCTGTACGATATACGCTTTTAGCATCATGGGTAAAAATGTCTTAATACCCGTAACCAAACGACAATTTTTACAAGTACTTAATAAATTCAGTATGTTTTTGTGACTTCGCAGTATAATATTACTATCTAAAATTAAGTATGCACGTTAAATGGAACTTTTATAGTGGTCATTAAACATCCATGAGAACGTGTTTTCATCTGTCAATCTTTACACAGGTCTTTATATAACAAAATTCGGATACGTCTAATGCTATATACTCATTGAGGTTTAACAGGGCCTTGTATCTATGGATTGGTATTCTTGTATTTATTAGCCAGCATTTTCTTACAATATAATCATGATAACTAGAAAAAACATACAACGATTTTATGATCATGAATACCTCGGTAAGCTATACCGATTTCTCAAAAGTGGTATATATAATAGTCCGACAAAGACGAACAATTAAAACGGTTATAAGCGAAGCAATTACTAAAGACTGTTTTGTCTAGTTATAAAATAACTTCTGGACATATGACCCGTCATAGAAATTTTGGACAACTACGTTTATTTGAATTTCTTAACTTTGGTATCTTGAGTAACTAATCTTTTTAATTGATTGAGCATCTCACCTTGCATGAAATATCAAACATTTATTATAAATACTACTGATGTAGAGTTTTCGACATTTTGTTTTAATATTTACACCACGCAGATACACGAATGTACAATATCCGACATCAAATTGTAGCTTTTCGAAAAGCTTACTTCTTCTCAAATTATCACTGAAAATAGTTTGAAATGATAAATGCTGCTTCAAATCAATAATCAAAGGGGTTCCAAACTTTTCATTATACCTATTGAAACCATCTATAAAGCTTTATTATTTTGCGGTACATTGTTTTGTCCATGTTACGTTTTCCAAACACCGTTCATGTAGAATTCTAAATATTACTAAATAATGTTATTTAAAGCACAATACACAATTCTTCAATTAGTCGATTGTTGTCTATAGAGTGTTAAATTATGTTTGTTTGTCGAAATGGTAATTAATTAGAGGTATGTTTGTTCAGTTATTTGTAAGTTTATCCTATCAAACACTGTAACAACTAATATAGACCTTTCGAATATCGGTGACTGTATGAGCTGTTATCCCAAGCACGAATTAATAGATGATATGATACAATAAGTTTTTACTCATAGCATTTGTAAATTGGTTGTTATCATACCAATTTGTATTGAACTGAATTTGGTTAATCGGTATATTGACATATTATATTAATGCAGCAAGTTGTACTTCACGTCACAGTTGTTTTTTATATCGTTACGTTCTCAGTAATTAACAAAGAAACAATTCACGACGATTTGCTGACAACCACAAACATAGTATTTCTTATACATACCTAATATCATTTGAAGCATCAAATAGTATCTTAAACAAGAAATGTTTGGTTTGATAATTACGTTTTGTCAGGATTGAATGGTAGTACGCATTTCAAAATGCCCGTTTTTACTTCAAAACGAGAATTAGGAACATGTGTGTTGTTTCACTGACTATTTTGTGTTACATAGAGTTAATATATCTATTTAGATACAAGTATATTATTTCAGCTTTAATTCCTTTTTATTAATCCGACAAATATGTTATTTTGTACTATATAATACCCTTATGTGCCATTAATGCTTGCATATATCTGTATAAACGCGACTAACTCTTATTCTATTAAATCGCGTAATTCATATGCAGTAATAACCAGCATTCCTTGATGCATTTTTATGATCATTAATTTTCTATTTGTCAATGCATATCATAATTTATGAATACGCACTGTGAGTGTTGACAATAGTTGAACATAGATTTTTTCTTGAAGTATTCTTACAGCAGGAATCTACTATAATTACGGAATTGATTTGACTGAGAAGCAATGAATATATCATGTTGTGCTATATTCGCATATTTATTATTAAATTACCAATATTAATCTAGTATATTTTCTCAGAATTTCTTTTCATTATAACTAACTAGGTTAAATCATGTAAAGTGTTTTTATCTCACATTGAACAGCAATGCATAAATTATTGTATTATAAAAAATAAATGTATAATTGAATTCTTCAGAATTAGTTATGATTTAATTATAGAAAATATTGCATAACATAATTTAAACTTATCCCTTTGAAACCAATTATTTTTATTGAAAGCAATTACTTGCACTTAAACTTGTCTAATAGTTATCACATTTTTATCATTTATAGCTGTAGTTTCAGTGCTTAGTGTACATCTTTTGCACTGAATGACATAATGAGTTTCAATAATAACTAAAGCTAAAATGTATGACTATATAAATAATATGCACATTATTAAGGTAGCAATACATTTATACTGCTCTTGGTCGAACTTATTTGTTTTATTTGCATATACTTTGCACCCAGTAAATTTTAATTCGGCTTATATATTAAAAGTGTCGTTATGTATTATTAATGTAAATTTATTTTCGAGTCTGAAACAAATGAATTGTTGAGTTACGATCAGACCATTGTCAGAAAGAGTTATAAGTCGCAACAAATAATTGCAAATGATAACTTTCTAAATTTGATTTCGTTCCAGACTGATTTATTAATTGTACTAAAACTAACGTTATAGGAAGTTTTAACTTACAAGTTGTATAGCATGTCATGTAGTACAAGAGAGTAAAAGTATAATACAACTTATATTTTCCATCCATTGCACGTAAATGCTTTATTCAATTACGTTGGACTTAAAATAATATATCATTATAGCATATACAGTTGGGTATAACTATCTGTAATAAGGTTGAATAGACACAATGGCACTTTGGCGACATATGTACAAACTAGATTTATCACAGAAGTAATGGCTAACACTACCTTGCACCATGTCGAAGGGAAGGACATTTGACCCTATCCATTGGCCACGACCTTTGAAGTATCGACATGGTTTATGCACGCGACTCATTGTCTTGTCATGGTTAACATTTCTGCCAAGTAATTTTAAAATTCGTCTGTCGATGGTCGAGATATCGCCCGGCAAAAATGTTCGAAAATATTTGACCTTTGACCTCATTTATTGGCCACGCCCTTCAAAATTGTGACACGATTTTTTCACACAGTCTTGTGACAGTTAACGATTGTTCCAAGAAATAGCAAAATCCACTAATTGATGGTGGAGATATTGCTAGAGCTATCACAGAAGTGATGAATACAACACCTGTCACCATGTCGAAGGGGGAGGACATTTGGCCCAATTATTTCGCAACACCTGTTGAGGTGTTGAAACGTTATTGCACGCGACACATTGTCTTAACAAGTTTAACATTTGCGCCATGTTATTTTTAATAAATATTCATCAAAATGTGGTAGAGTTATTGCTTGGTCAACCCAATTTTCAACAAATTTGACCTTTGACCCTATTATTTGACACACTCTTTGAAGTATTGACATGCTTATGCGCTCGACAAACCGTCTCGTCACGGTTAACACTTGTACAATTTCATTTTATAAACCATCGGTCGATGGTGGAGATACCGCCGATAAAACCAAAGTTATCGGTATTTGAACATTTTTGGCCCTAGTTTACTAATTCGTGTTATGTTTGCTCTTTGCAAGACTATGGTTGAAAATCTATTTTTCTGAGTTCAAGTGAATAAAGACTTATACATAAAGAATAATTGATTTTATATGACATCAATCATGGAAGAGATATAATTTAGATGCATTTTCTGTTTCAATTAATCAGCTCACCATCTTTTATTAATGTTTTGAAATTAAGTTGAGTTAATGGTTGTTTAAAGACAACTTTAACAACATCAGGTAATGAAATTTGTCTTGTAATTAATGGTATAAATATTGTTTGGTAACCTGTTTTTTAAAAATGATATGTAAGTTGTCTGAATAGGATGGCAATTTTTATTACATCACGTAGGAGTTTTCTATTTACCTTTAGTATATCTCAGTCTCGATAGTGATCTTTGTTTAAATTCTGAACCGCATGCATTTTAATGCTTTCAAATAACATAAAAATTTCTATTCATCCCAATAGAAGAGCTCTGATTCGGTTATTAAATTGTTGTACTTATAGAAACTTTCGTATGTAACCTTTGATAAATATATCAACTTCTACACATACTGCCCTAAGTAGGTCTAAATTAAACTAATACCAAAAGTAAAGTAAATACTATATACATTTGTCGATATTGCGCAGTGTTGATAACGACCCTAAACTAGACTGAACGCAACCAAATCAGTTGTGCAACAAGCAAAGTCATTGTTCTGTCTCTTTCAATGATCTACAGTTTCACTATATACCATGCACTATATTTTATGTGATTGAAACTGATTGTTATGTGGTGTCAAAGACTGATTACACTGACAATTTAGTGATTGTATTTTGACGAATCGATCGGTAAACTCATTTAAATGACGAAATATTAATGATATATATGCCTATAAAATATCGTAGAACGCACTTTTCCTAAAGAAAACCTCACTGATGACAGGACATGGACTTTTTGTTTTGCTTTGGTAGTTATATTGTTTAAGCGTTCGACATATTGGCTTATTGTGTTTTTATTACCTCATTTATTTTCTTAAGTGTCACTTACAACAATATTGTTATGCGTTTTGAATTGTGTTTCATCAAGACGTAAATGAATGTTATATGTCCATGGACTTTTATTATCAATTATGTATGTAAACAGTAGTAATGTGTTGTTTACCCCTATTGTTTTAATTTTTTCCTTGAAACGATGTTTGCTTTGTATTTGTAACGAATAGAAAATAGTCCAATACAGTAAGGTCAAGGCTAATTTATTTCAATCGAGGTCTATTAAATGAACATACATCGACATCCAATGTCAAATGCATTCAACAGCCTTTTCTATTAATAATTCGATTCTAATATAATGACAAAAGTAAAGATTTGAAATGTTTAGACAGTCTTTTGCTGACTCAATATTTGCCACAATCTTATTAGGAAGTTAAACGTTGCACATAATTCATATACATGACTTGCAAAGACATCATAAACCAAATCGACAATGATCCCTGTATTTGTTATTCAGCTTTTAAACACTATTGAATGGGTATTTATAAAGCCAATAATTTATGCCTTTAAAAACAAGTTATTGACTTATGTCTTGTTTATATATTAATAATATTGTATATTATAATACATTTATGTTTTATTAACACAATCAACACACAAGCATTGGTTATTACTATTTATCGAATTTCAACTCAATTGGGATATCAAACATGTATGTTTTTCTCATTAAAATCGATGACATCATCTCATGAGTAATTCATATTTGAATTAAATAGTACAAATTTTACCAAATTCTGCATACAAGGAAACAAGCAATGGTTTTGCGGTTTGTAAACATTCAATGTTCTATCAATTTTATATGCTTTTATTCACCAATTTTCTCCTACATTTTATTAGCACAGCACGTGGAATGATTTTGTCAGATGTTTTTATTCCCGTGTTGTGCATTGTAATCAACTTTCAATTCGCGTAACTCTTATTGATTTAATCACTGAAATTAATCTTCTCACGCCTAGCCTCAAAAATGTTTTCTATTTTATTTCTGACTAAAATGTTTTTCCAAAACAAAAACAAACTTGTCATGTCCTAATTCTGTCTTTTTCATATAAGTCATTGAATCAGTATTTTGTACATAATTCATTTCCTGTCCCAATCATTCATCTTGTGAATGTTATCTTTGATGTTGCTGATCTTTTGGTCAGGTTGTTACCATTTACATGTAAAGACATTGTTTGAACATAAAATAAAAGGACAGGAAATTGATGTGTTATAGACGTTGTCTATTGACATTGTAAAAATATATGTTATTTTTATATAAATTGTAATAATCATTTCTGCTTAGGAATAACCTTTATAAACGTGTGAAGCATTCTCGTATATAAGAATTGGCACTTAAATGGTGTACACGATACTGGGTTTCCGTTTTCATCTGCATGCGCGTAGTGAATTCAGTAATGAAAAATAGTTAATTTGATCAACCAAAAAGCTATTATTTTCATAGAGTGTGATTATCAGAAATCATATATCTAATGTTAAAAGGTACATACATGCAATTTTATTCTTTTAGAATAGTAAAAGTCTTACCCTTGCTCATATTATATATATTAACGAGTGTTAAAAACAAAACGAGATATCACTTAATCATGCTTAGCACACGATAGCAATCAGAATAGTACATACAATTAAGTTTTATTTAATAAATACATAGATATTTATTTATAATATCATGCCTATTACTTGTTTTGGGTAATTATATTTATAACACTTCATTTTGATACAACACACAAAAAGTGGTAATGTGAAACTATCATGCAATCATTTAATAAAGCAAACATTTTGTATCGTTCAATTGAAGTAAAAAGTAATTATTGTGCAGTTACTTTACTTATTTTAAAATATTATTACATTATCTAAAGATTCATGCGTTCTTTTATTAAATATATAATGAAAATTAAAATCACATTAAGCCTATATAACAATCATATTTATATGTTCACTAAAAAGTAAATAGAGTATCGTTTGAAAGTTTGTACAATTACCATACCTTAGCAATAGGAAGACACTAACTATCATTATAACAATATATGAGGACTGTAAGTTACAATATCTAGACTTTTAAACTCTTTACATTAACATTTGTTTTGGTGTGCATAACGAAACACTTTTTTTTATTTACATTATGACTACGTATAAAGTTTCTGCATTTTTAATGTATTTACTTCCACAGATATGCGCGATATTATTAACATTAGTGATAGTACTAGTCACGTCGAAAATCATCGTTTAAGCTACAGAGAAATGTAGGGTCATATAAATACCGAGTATTATATATCATGCATACAACTCTATCATCACAATGTAACATCCTAAATGTATATAACAAAACGTTACATTACTCATTATATTGAAACAAGTAATAAACAAAAAAGGGTTGATGTATGTTTGTTTCCAGACTGATACATCGATAGTGCCAAGAAAAACAATAAGAAATATGTTTTACAGTTAGTGTATGTTAGTGACATCCATTGAAGTCATTGTGGAACAATGTATCAACTAATATAGACTTCCAACGTGGGTTACTATACGGCTTTTATTCTAAGAAAATATAACACGATAGTGTACTTTTTGTCTTTTTATGATTTATTGTTTTTAGGTACCGTCTGATATCATGTAAATATATTTTGCTCTACCTACGTTGTGGTTTTGTACATTTTTATACTTTATCATTTTCTACTTTAATTACGTTTCTACTATAGGAAGTTGTTGACTGATCATGTTCCTTTCAAACATTGTATGGATATATCTGTACGACCGCGATCAACCCTTAAACAATTAGATTATTTTATATCCCGTAATAACCATTATATTATGGTGCTTTTTTCTAGACGTTGTGAATAAATATTATCATTTATTAATGTGTTCTGTGATCGTTGAGAGTATGTTATAGATGATGCTTTGAGATTTTTTATTTCGGATTAGTTCAATAAGGATGGCAATGAAAAGCAATGTTTTTGTAATTTACTTGCACGTTTTATCAATTTAAAGAAGCAATTGGATTACTGTGGATTGGCAAGATATGTTTCACGATTTAATTATTCTAAAGATCAATCGGTATAACAATTAATTGCAAAAGGATCAAAATACCTAAATTTACTGACATGCCATTATGATAAAGACTATCGGTTTACAGGTACTTTGCTAAGTTTGAGAATCGGTAGCATAGACAATGCTTAGTTACTAGTCGTTTGGATCTTTGCTATAATACTATATAATCAGTACGAACCTTGCAAGAGTATTGCAAAAAAGGTCTGAGATAATAATACATATTATTTCATGTGCGCTTCATTGCTCAATGTTTTGTTTACTTCGGCTTAACGATTGCAAATAATGCGAAGCGAAATTATAGTTCACACAGAAGCGTTTTCCGCTACCATTAGACTAATATGTCAGAGAGAACCATGTATCTTAAAGCAAAAACTTGCTGAATTAATGGTTTTCTTACTTCCAGACTGTTTCATTTTAATCTTGAAAAAACTTAAACGGGGCGTTTTATCTTACACGCTTACGTGTGTTTATCATGTGTGACACTCAAGTGTAAATCAGTTTATATTTACAACTCTGTTCACGTAAAATAGTATTAAAAATTGCTTTCTTTTATATTATTGGACTTATACAATTTTGTCATTACAACACATACGATTGGATAATATAGTCTGCGATGGGATTGAAGAGGGAAAATTGTAATAAATACTGGTAAAATAAGTACGCAATAGTTTGTAAATGTTGAACTTGGTCGAATGCAACTAAAATTACTTGTGGGTCGAAGCATTTAAAGCCGACCTGTTGGTCAAACTTAGTGTGTAAAATGTAACCAATACTACACAAAACCATACTTGCACATTAAAGTAAAATGTAATTTGACATATGAATGGTTCATCAATTACAATATGTCAGTATTCCATACTCCATTATATTAGTCAATTAGACAATGTGTTGTTGACATAAACTTTCTCCTGAACTTTCACAACCAAATTAATAACAAACATTTTAATTGTATTATCAGCAGTACTAAACTTAACTCTAAATGAATATTGTTTTATAATATCAAATTTCAATTGGCAGACTACTGAATAAAACTATTACATGTCCAATAAAGTGAGGTCAATCAGCCCGTTGTTTAGGACTTTAATCCATTAATGCAATTGGGCTTTTACTGCATTGACAACACTTAACAAATTAACTGCTAATGAATTTTACCAATTTCATTATTTGGTCATTCATCAATTTTCACCTAATTTTAAATGCAATAACATGTGAACCGTTTTGTCGAATGATGTGGTTACATTATTTCTGATTTTAATTTTTGAATTTTCATTTTCAACATCCTCATTGTTTTTGTTTTTAATTTTCAGGACTATCATGTTAATCATGAACATAACTAGTTTTTAGCTTTATATTACTCGTGAAGTTAATACTTTATAAAAATGCAATTTCTGTCCCATGTGATCTGTCCATGAAGGTTCTCATATTATTCAAATCATATCAATGAGAATATTGACCAGTGTTTTTATTATTTTAATTGTTTCTAAGAACAGCAAATAAGTGATATGACTGAAATAAGCAGATAGTTTGTAATTATATTTTGAATAATTGATGTCAATTTGCGTGGATCTCTCTCATCATGGGTAAAATATGGTTTTTAGATATGACAATTATTTAATTGAAAACGGCTTTGTCTAGGTAAGCATAACAAACCTTTGAAAAAAATTTAAATGATTAAGTCAATAAAATGTCTTAAAATAATCATGGAATGCGTGGTACAATTTGTTTAAATGTCTCATCAATCATCATATTCAAGACATTATTTTATATTTATTATAAAAAAAGGGTATAAAAATAAACAGTAACTATACATCAAACGTTCTTGTTTTCTTAGAAGCATATACAATAATTAGTGTTCATACATGTTTTCTTACCGCAAACTGTGAGAAAGTTGCTCCTTATTTGTTTAAACGAATCTGAAAAAGTCAATATGTCATTAACCCTTCTAAATTGAATGATTTATTCACAATTATTAAAAGGATGTGTTTAGTAAGATTGTTTCATGAACGTAATTATTTCCTTGTAGAATTGGATATACAAACTATAAACAGGTGATCGCGAGATGATCAATGTATATTTGTAGTATGCAACAACCAATGGTACACATGTATGTTCCATTATTACTGACCAGATTTCACTCATTTATTTGGCTTCTAAATCAGAAAAATAGGTAATATAAGAAGTTTACTGTTACACCATGACCAAATACATTGTAGCTATTTTAGCCATAAATACGTAGTTGATGCTTCATTTTCGCTATGCAATCTGTATGATTTATTTCATACATACAGTTATATTGGCACTTTAGATATATAACAATTGGCGATGCAATTGGAAACTATTTTTGAGTTGATTAAAAGACGTAACGAATATTGTACAAGAGAGTCAATACTTTGGCAAAGTTCTAATTATTATGTTTTTTATTATGAAGTCAAATTTTCGTATTTGTTTAAGTTATTTCATACACGCAGATACTCGAATGTACAATAAATGCTATCACATTTAGCTTTTGGAAAATCTTAATTCTTCCCAGAATTTCCATTATTACTGCAAATACAAATGTAGATTGAAATGATAAATTGTGCTTCAAAAAAACAATCAACTTGGTTCCAAACTTTTCATATGACAATAACCATTGAAACGGTGTATAAAACTTAACTATTTTATTTTGCGGTTTAGATAAGAAATGATGAATAACAAAATACGCAATTAAGTATCTTCAATGCTTTTGAATGAATGAATGAATGAATAATGCATTTATATAGCGCAAAAATTATGTAGACATATTCTATTGCGCTTTACAAAAGTCCTTCCAATGTCAAATAGTATTAAAACACAGCACTATGTACAGAGTTTAAAAAATATAGTATCTAAACACGGTGAGACTTGGAATGTCAAAATTAACAGATTAATTATGGAACTGGTGGAACAGGTGTGTTTTGAGTTGAGCTCTAAATAATGCTTCACATTGAATGTTTTTGAGAGAACTTGGAAGATCATTCCATAACTTTGCACCAACTACAGCTAATGACCGGTCTGCAAGTTTTGTTCGTCGTCTGGGAATAGAGAAGTTGATATCGCTTTGTGATCGCAATCTATAACGACATTTAATCTCATTAAACATTTCCTTTATATACATTGGAGCTGTTCCTGTGATGTCACGAAAGACCATAATCAGGATTTTAAACAAAACTCTGGCTTTAACTGGGATTGCTTTTGTCTAAGTTCATGTTTATGAAACAAACTAACCATAGCATGTAGCATGTTGACTTGAACATCGTCATAAATATCAGCACAAAACTTGT
Organism: Mactra quadrangularis; assembly: GCA_025267735.1. Lineage (NCBI taxonomy): Eukaryota > Metazoa > Mollusca > Bivalvia > Venerida > Mactridae > Mactra > Mactra quadrangularis. The sequence goes on along the minus strand of CM046294.1, from coordinate 33,905,527 downwards.
TTAAACAAATAACGAGTATAAATAACAACTTTTTTGTAGCATCAGTTTGTCTGTTAATACAATAGGCAATAAATGTAATTTTAAAGCATACTTCATATTACTCAATGTTTCCATTAGTCTATTGTTGTCTATAAAGTGTTGAAGAAGGTTAAAAGTAATCGTTAAGACTGTTTGTTTGCCGAAAAGATAAACGATATGATATATATGTGAACGGTCATTTGTCAGTATAACACATACAACGCTAATAAAGGTATAGAACTTTTGAAATTCGGTGACTATACTGGTTGTTATTCCAAGCACGAATTATACGATGATGTGACACAAGAAATCTTTACAGATAGTATTTGCAAATTGGTTGTTATCATACCAATGTTTTTAACTGGATTTGGTAAATCGTTGTCTTGACATATTATATGAATGAAACAAGCTGTATTCCATGTCACAGTTGTTTTGATATCGTTACTTTTTCAGTAACAAAGAAAACAAACAAAACAGTTCACGACAATTTTCTGACAACCACACACATACTATTTACTATCATAAATTTCATTGGAAGCGCTAAACAATATCTAAAACAACTAATATTTGGTTCAACAATTACGTCTCGTCAGAATTAAATAGTAGAAACGCATTTCAAAAAGCCCACTGATACCTATAAAAGACAATCAAGAACATGTATGTTGGTAAATAGAAATAAAATATTTGGTTAGTAAACTTTTAATAGTAGTTATTTAGATACAAGTATATCATTTAAGTTCTAATTCCTTTTTATTAATCCGACAAATATGTTATTTTGTACTATATAATACCCTAATGTGTCATTAATGCTTGCATATATCTGTATAAACGCGACTAACTCTAATCCTATTAAATCGCGTAATTCACATGCAGTAATAACCAGCATTCCTTGGTGCATTTTTATGTTCATTAATTTTCTATGTCAATGCATAATCATTATTTATTAATACGCACTGTGAGTTTTGAAAATAATTTTTTCCCTTGAAGCATTCTTGCAGCAGGAATCTACTATAATTACGGAATTAATATGACTGAGAAGCAATGAATATACCATGTTGCGCTTAATTCCCGTATTTACCATTCAATCACCAATAGTAATCTTATATAATATCTCAGAAAATCTTTTTTATTATAACTAATAAGGTTAAATCATTTAAAAGGTTTTTTTATCTCACATTGAACAGCAATGCATATATTATAGTTTTATAACAAAAAAGATGTACACTTGGATTCTTCAGAATTAGTTATGATTTAATTATAGAAAATATTGCTTAACATAGTTTAAACTTATTCAATTTGAAACCCATCATTATTTTTGAAAGCAATTACTTGCGCCTAAGCCTGTCTTACAGTTATCATACATTTTATCCTTATGTAGCTGTAGTGTCAAAGCTCAGTGTACATTTTACAAATTACAATTACTTTGATATCGAAGCTAAAGTATGACTATTTAATTACTATGAACATTATTAATATACTGCTCGTGGTAGAACTTATTTATTCTATTTGCATATACTTTGCATCCAGTATTTTCACATATAGCCAGCTGTTTGGTGTATTTAATTTATTTGTTCGATATTGGACACACAAGAGTGGCAGAGCAAATTGTATCGGTTAAAATATAGGCCAAACGTTGGCTTAGACAGCTGCGCCGAAAAATATAAAGCTATATCTGCATTAAAAATAGAACGCACTCTTCCTAAAGAAAACCTCACTGGTGAGAGAATGTTGACCTTTTGTTTTGTTTTGAAGTTATATTGTATTAGCGTTCGACGTATTGACTTAATCTCTTTTTATTGCCTCATTTATTTTCTTAAGTGCCATTTACTACAACATTGTTGTACGTATTGTATTGTGTTTCACCATGACCTAAATTAATGTTATATGTCCATGGTCTTTCTTTGACCATTATGTATGTAAACAGTGACATTTAGCACAGAGTACCAAATAATTTGTTGTTACCCTTGTAAGTTTCTTTTTTCTCCCTTGACATGATGTTTGATATTCTAATTTAGTCTAATACAGTAAGGTCAACGCTAATTGATTAAATTGATGTCAACGAATTGTACATCGGCTTCCAATGTCAAATGCATTCTACAGCCTTTAATGTTAACAATTCGATTCCTATATATTGACAAAAAGTAATGATTTGAAATGTTCAGAAAGTCATGTTCATACTCAATATTTGCCACAATATTTTTAGGAAGTTAATATTGTAAACGTGTGTATGAAATGCTACATACAAAACTTGCATAGACTTCATAAATAAAAATTGAACTTTATCCATGTATATGTTATTCAGATATAGATAACGTCAGTTTTTGAACACTTACAAATGTGTATCTTTCGAAGCTCAAGTTAATCATGAAAGCCCATTAATCATTTCTTGAAACAAGTTATTGACGTACATCTTGTTTATATTCATGTGGTTTCATGGTTCTTGAATGGTTATGATAAGGCTAAAATTGGAAAAGTTTATCCACTGTTTGTACATGTAGTTGGTTCAGACTCTGTGGGAGTACTTGACGATATAAGTTACAAAATACTAGTTTAAATTTGTTTATACATTTTTAATATGTATTCCATTTTACATTTACACTGAAGACTAAACTATTTATATAAAGCACAATTAAATAAAACATTTATGTATTAAATACATTTAATTGTTTTATTATCACAATCAACACACGAACAGTGATAGTTACTATTCATTGAATTCAAACTCATTTGAGATGTCAAACATGTATGTATTTTCTCATTTAATCTATCATATCATCTCACGAGTAATTCATGTATTGAATTTAATAGTAAAACTTAAACAAAATTCATCATATAAGTAAACAATGAATGGTTCGGCGGTTTGTTAACATTGATTGTTCTATCAATAGTTTAACCAGTTTTCATTTTCCTTACATTTCATTTGCGCGGCGCGTGAAATGATTTTGTTCGATGTTTTTCTTATTCCCATGTTGTGCATTGTAATCAACTTCCAGTTTGCGTAACTCTTATTAATTTAATCACCGAAATTAATCTTCTCACGCCTAGCCTCAAAATGTTTTCTGTTTTATTTCTGACTGAAATGTTATTCCAAAACAAAAGCAAGTTTGTCATGTCCTAATTGTGTCTTTTCATATAAATCATGGAATCGTTATACGGAAAATAATTCATTTCCTGTCCCAATTATTCATTTAGTGAATGCTAGCTTGAGTGTTGTTGATCTATTTGTCACGTTGTTACCATTAAATACATTGTTTGAACATAAAAATAAAAAGGTCAGGAAATTCATGTATGATAGATGTCGTCTATTGACATTGTAAAAATATTTATATTTTTAATACTAATTGTAATAATTATATCTGCTAAAAGACACTTACTATCATTATAACGATATATGAGGACTGTAAGTTACAACATCTAGACTTTTAAACTCTTTACATTAACATTTGTTTTGGTGTGCATAACGAAACACTTTTATTTTATTTACAATATGACTACGTATAAAGTTTCTGCATTTTTAATGTATTTACTTCCACAGATATGCGCGATATCATTAACATTAGTGATAGTACTAGCCACGTCTAAAATCGTCGTTTAAGCTACAGAGAAATGTAGGGTCATATAAATACCGAGTATTATATATCATGTATACAACTCTATCACCACAATGTCACATCCTAAATGTATATAACAAAACGTTACATTACTTATTATATTGAAACAAGTAATAAACAAAAAAGGGTTGATGTATGATTGTTTCCAGACTGATACATCGATAGTGCCAAGAAAAACAATAGGAAATATGTTTTACAGTTAGTGTATGTTAGTGACATCCATTGAAGTCATTGTGGAACAATGTATCAACTAATATAGACTTCCAACGTGGGCTTCTATACGGCTTTTATTCTAAGAAAATATAACACGATAGTGTACTTTTTGTCTTTTTATGATTTATTGTTTTAGGTACCGTCTGATATCATGTAAATATATTTTGCTCTACCTACGTTGTGATTATAATTCATGTGATTGTATCATAAATATGTTAACATTGTGTGTACTACTTCAGTGTTACAAGTTTTTATTATGTTTCTATCAGTTTGGTTTCAGGGATGAAGATATTTAATGAAATGGTCTGATTTGACGAGTACATACAAGCATATATCTATGTGTTTAATACCCGACATTCACATTGTAGATTTTCGATAATCTTAATTCTTCTCAGATATTCCATTATCATTGCAAATTGTTGGACATGATAAATGATACTTCAAATCAATAATTAATTGGTACCAAACTTTTTATATGATAATATCCATTCAAACAGTATATAAAACTTTACTAGTGTGCGGTTTTTAGTTTTGTCCGTGTTACGTTTTTAAAAATATTATTTATAAAATATTTTTGTAATGCAAAGCCGAACATAAATATACTGACTCCACTTTTGTTTGAATGATCACGTAATCATAAAATACACATTTACGAAAGTTTAGAAATAAAATTAACCATCAAAAACAAACATCTACATGTACTAGAATATTTGCTTAAGTAAATAACAACGTTTAAATGAATCTGAACTGAGATAAGAAATGAATAACAAAACACGCAACATCTTCAATGCATTTGTCTGGGTTCATGTTTGCGAACCATACCATGTACAATTAGATGTTAACTTGAACATCGTCATAAATATGAGTACAGTAACTTGTTTAAACATTACGGAGTAACAACATAATTTGGTAATATTGGTATGCCTGTTAATACAATAAACATTAATGATTCATGTAATCGCATTACAAACTACTACTTTTATTATATTGTTTTCTGCATAGTGAATAATGATGTAGAGAATGATTGATTGTTTTGACTTATCTGTACGTTCTTTTAACATATCATTCTCAATTTAGAATTCACAGACTGTAAAATCACTCATATAACAAAATTAAAACACTGAAATTTTGACAAATTTGATGTAATTACAATATACGACTTTTAAATATTTGGTTGAGACGATTGTTTGATTTCTTCTTCAATGCCATGCGCATTCTTATAACTGACATTTACATCTAGAATAACATATTTGAATTTACACAAATCATTATGTAAATTTATAGTTAAATATAACAAACATTCAATTATCAGATGTAAACGTCAATTATGTTTAAGTTGTAAATTCATGAAATACTATTAGTGTTCCTTTTTTTAGAATGATATTAAGATATTTGTTATTTTAAAGGCCGACTGCTCTTTAATCACGAGTTTCAAATGAAATACATCTTAACCAAGATAGCGTTTTACATGTGAAAATTTACTTATAGTATGGCATTTAGACTAAGAATAGTGAATTTTGATCTACATTAAGCAAAACTCGTTTCAGTAAGTTAAATGAAATTTAGAATGCTATACAACGTTTTATTTTTAATAATGGTGAAGTTCACATGTGAACCATAAATAAAATTCGCCAAGCACCAGGTTATGACATTATTTATAAGCTAATACTTGATAAGAAAAAAACAAATATTGGTTATTGTGCGATTACACGTATTTGTTTCAGATCCATCCCTGAAATCACGGCTTTCTGTATGAAATATATATGAAAATATTAATACAATTAAATAACCGACATAGAGCTATTCAGTAGGTTGAATAGAAATGCAATAATATCATTAAATTGGAAAATTCTGATTCGGTTATTGAATGGTTGTAGTTACAGAAACGTTATTATGTAACCTTTGATAATATATCAACTTTTTGACATCTCTTCCTAAGTTATGTCTGTGAACGCAATTGAGAAATAGGTCTGACTTCAACCAACACCCAATGTAACGAGAAAAGCAATCAAAGAGTCGTCTATGCAATTACCTTTTGACGCCATGATGCATTGTTGATAACGGTCCTAAACTAGACTGAACCCAATCTTATCAATTTTGTGCAGTAAGCAAAGTCATTATTCAGTCTCTTTAAATCATCTACTGATTATTTGCCATTGTACGATGTATACATAACACAGAATATTGAATATGTTTGAAACTGGATGAAATGTTGTGTCATCGAAGGCTATGACTTATATGTCTTGTGTTTAACGGATAGATTAGTGACGTTATTTTAAAGGAACACTAATTAATCATCTATCCCAAATTACTTGTATCGTTTTAACATTTTTAAAATGTCTTATCTCTAAAACAATATAGATTTGTGAGCATTTGAAATATTTCGCTCCTTTTATTTCATAACGTAGTCCAATTTAAAGATAATATGGTACAATATTTCATCATTGACTTTTTCATTTTACGCATGACAAATGATAGTTGCAGTCACATCGTAAAAGTAGTTCACTGAGTTTGATGCATTTTTTCGGCGCAGCTGTCTTAGCCAACGTTTGACCTATATTTCAACCAATACAATTTGCTCTACCATAGCTGTTTGTCCAATGAAAATCCTTTGCGGTATAAAGAAATGGCTATTTGTGATAAACTGGTGCGTAGCACGTACAGTAGCTGCTGACTATTTACTTTGTGTATAATGAGTGACTTACTATGCTAATTGATTACACCCCTTGCGGTATAACTAAACTGCGAATATGACTCAGCGCTCACTCGGAATGGGTTTTCATATTGTCATATGTAGGCCGCCATTGCGTTTGGTCATTCTGGAAAGAAGTGAATTTTAACCGAAAATTCATGGCATTGTTATTAAAGATGTTTTTAATTTTAGAATCGGACAGATTTTCCAAATTGACAAATCAGCGAAGTGGCAATATATTCAGACCAAATGTTTCAATTGAGACTGAATCGCAATTTCGTACAAACTACATTTGACCTATAGTTAATACATGTACGCCGTGCATGACCAACATTTATACTTCAAACCGTTGAAAATGAACCCAGCAGAGCGCCGAATATCTTTTTTAAAGATATTTCTTGTTTAAAAGTTTTTTTTAAATTTGACTACTGATTGTTTAGAACTTGCTTTTGGATGTAAAGTTTATGTATGTTAACTCTAGTTAACTAATTATATCTGCCTATCAAATATCATAGAACCTCACTGATGACAGGACATTGACTATTTGTTTTGGAAGTATTAGCGTTCGACATATTGACTTGTTGTCTTTTTATTACCTCATTTATTTTCTTAAGTGGTATTTTCTACAATATTGTTATACGTATTGTATTGTGTTTCACCATATGTCCATGGTCTTTCCTTGAACGTTGATACCTTGTACCTTATGTACTTTTATATCTTGGAATAAGGCATGTTATTCAACATATTTGTTTACTAATACATTTATGGCATACATATTGCCTGTAATATTGCAAAGGAAAAGGAATATGCATCGACATTAGAATTTAAATACACGTACACACATTAACTATGTTGCTAGTTATTTTATTCCGTTTAAATTGACCAACTTTTCGAAAGATACAGTCAATTTAAATTTTGAGAAATACAATTTAGATTCCTTTATATCAAACACTTACTGTACAGTATGATTAAGACAAAACATGAATTTAACAACAATTTCCGAAACGTGTTACGTGTGTCTGAATGCAGATGAATTGAGTTTAGAATTAATAGATTAAAACGAAACAAAACTTGACATATCTTCTCACCAAAAGTTCTAGACCAGACGTTTTAATTTGTTTTTATTTTATACAGTTTGACCTTAGTTCTAGAGTAATATGTTAGCAGACACTGTAAATGTTTATAATATATCACTTGAGATCAGAGGTGTTGTCTACAAAGCATATATGAATTTTGTATTAGGATATGAGTTTCATTTTGTGTATTTTTCTCGTAAAAATTATCGAGCCTGAAATTTATATACTGTTTGTTCGAACTCAATATAAATATTACATGAACTATTTAGACAATGATCCTACCATACATGTTTTCTGGAAACAATTTCAATAGATGCAGACACATTGGGGAACATGGCGCTATTACTTTTAAACATTAGTGTCAGAAGGCTACTCTAAGTTTTTCTTAATGTGGCGTTTACGTCTTAAAGTTGCTCTACGTCTTCCAGGTTCATGTATAAAGTTATGATTTAGAACTTAACTGTCTAAATTAGAATACATTGTATAAGTTTATGTATATACTGAACTCCCTTGAACAAATAACAAGCGTTAGAACAAGATGGCTAAGTTCTCTAAGTTCAGAAATGTGTTTCTGAAATTACATTAATATTTTCAATTCAATGAAGTGTTTTTTCTCTTTAAATGAATTGTTTCTTATCTACACCAGTCATGAACTAATTCATTAGCTTTGGTTATGGTTATATAAATGGTTATGAACGGAAAAATTTCAATTAAGTAAGAAGTTTGACACTTTGTTACAAATTATCAATTTACACCCTTATAAACACCTTACGTATGCATTTTTTATTTACATCTGATGTATTTTGACTTCATATTTTTCAATCTTTTAGTTTAAAAGTACTTTAAAGCTATAACGCAAATCGTAATTCTTTAAATGCAAATAAATTTACTACAATTGTTAACTTAAAAATAACTGATGGCAACTTCACAATTGTTAAATGCAATTCTTTGATAATAAGCTTTATGTCAGTTTGATTCATATAAATTGAATGAACACAATACTAATCGAGTATAACTATGTAGCGGGTGTAGCCGAGCAGTTACGACGTTAGACTTATCATTAGATAGCCAGCTCTGCGTTGGTTCCAATCCAGTCCAAAACCTACCACATTCTTTCATTGAGCAAGAAACGTCCAGAAAAGACTCGAAAGTGATTAATCTAAGTTTTAAGATAATGTGTAACAATCGAGCCAAACAATAAAAAAATTAGTTATAACTAAACTAAATAATCGCGTCCTAGATTCAGATTATAAATGTGCCAACATCAACTAATATGGTTATCAATATCAAACATAATTGTGACAATCTTAGGCGTGTGAATGTATTCCGTACTATGTAATAATGATTTTAATCGTTTTAGATATTGCGATGATAATAATTGGCACATCGAATAATTATTGAAAGTGCATTATTAAAAGTGGTACTTATCAACGTCACAATTATACATTAATCTTTTACTATTAAGCCCATTAAGATTCGTTCAATAAAGTTATTCAAATTATTAAATCCCCACTAAGTGAAATAAATAGTATGCAATATAAAAAAATGAATAAAATATTATCTTTAATGTCTTTAAATTGAAACCAAATTACTGTAATTATAGAATTATCTTGCAATTTTATGAAGTACTTAAAATCTCGTATTATTTCTATATGTATTTAACAATATGTATTTGTCACAATTTTTATATCAATTAAGAATTATACCTTTAAACCAAGTGCTATAGTTATAGGCATATGCTTTACAAACTAGCGTATACATTGTTCTTCACTGAGTGCTAATTTTATTTAAATACTAAAATGTAAGTTTTATTGTAAGTTTAAAAGCATATACCATATCCTATACGCGTGAAACCACGCACATTACTGTGATCATAATTCGCCCTTGCCGTCTTCAGCTTGCATTACACAGAAATGTAAGGTCAAAAACACTACAAGCAATATACGATTGTCCAGACAAATCTATCAACACCGTGTCATATGCTAAATCTAAGATACATAATGCTATATTTTAGTTCCTTTGAAACAAGTAATAAACAATAAAGTGTTGATGTATGTTTGTTTCCAGACTGATACATCGATAGTGCCAAGAAAAGCAATTATAGGAAATATGTTTTCACAGTCATTGTAAGTATAACCCATAAAACTAATTTTAGTTATCAGTTACAGTATAACATTTATTCCAAGCACGAGTTAATCGATGATGTGACACAAGATGTTTCAAAAGTAGTATTTACAAACTGTGTGTGTATTGTTTTGCCTTTTAGTAACGTTACCCTGTCTTATTTTGCATAGATTGTGATCATGCCAATTGTATTGAATTTGTAAACTCTATGTGAAATTCAGCAAACAGTGTTAAATGCCATGGTTGTTTTTATTGAATATCGTTTTGGTCTCATGATAAAAACAAAGCCGAAGGTGTTCTGGCAGCCATATTCACACTATTTACTATAACACAAATCTAATCTTAGATGTCAGGATATAAATTAATTATTAAAACAATATTGCATACAGTATATACCTGGGAACGAATGATGTCGTTATATCTAGACCTGAATCTATCAGAAATGTAATGATCTATTAATTGCTTTACACACTTTGAAAGATTTGCTCAGAAATGTTCAGTATCTCTGAATTTAATTCATTACCTCTAGAATCACAAGTTAATCATGGAAAGAAATTGCTTTTGTTTTACATTAATCATGGAGTCAATATTTTATAAAAATGCATTTCCCGTCGCCTGTGATCTGTTCATGAAAGTTCTCATTAATGTTGGTGACATTTTGTGTCATTTATTGATAGTTGAAAGAAACCATCTGAACAACATAGCTGATGTGCAGGAAATGAAATCTCTGTTTAGTACCAAAACTGATTTATGAAGTTGGTTAATCGAGATGATATTGCACAATAAACAAATATTCTGCGTTTCAAAATGATTCAATTCATATCAATGAAAATATTGACCTTTATTTTTTATCTTAGATGTTTATTAGAACAATAGAATAGTGTAAAGACATAAACTGTTTCATATATCAAGTTTGACAGTAGTTCAAGCTCAGTAATATACTGTATGCAGCGGACCTTCGTGTTAGGACATATGACCTTTTTGTGTTGGTGCGCCGTAAAACCCAAACAAACAAACAAACATAAATAACTTAATAGTTTTTTTATTATATTTAAAATAAGTGATCTTAATGTGTTTGTTTCTCTATCATGATTGAAATATGGTTTAAAGATAAAAGGAAGCTATAACTAAAGACTGTTTAGTCTTGTTAGGCATGTTAAAAATTTAAAACAAATCTAAAATATTTATACGATAACATGCCTTAAAAATAATCATCAATGAGTTGTACAACTGGTTAAAATGTATTATCAATCATAATGTTTAGGACATTTTATTATGTTTACTGTATCATAATAAGTTATAAAAATAACCACCTATTACACACAAAACATACTTGCATTACTTATAGGCATTTACAGTTATTATTGTTAGTACATTTTAACTTAAGTATGTTTCTAGAATGTGTCAATGACTTTACTAACTTTATTAAATGATTTATTCACAGTTATCAAAAAAATGTGTTTAATATGATTGTTTCTCGACAATGTTTTTCCTGGTTGTAATGAATGTACAAACAATGTGCAGGTGGTGCCGCGGTGTCTAATGTACTTATATATTTGTTTTATGACACAACTGATTTTACACGTACATGTCTCATCTTTACTGACCACATTTTATTCATTCATTCATTTGGCGTCCAAATCAGAACACATTGCGTCAAACAAGAGTTTTACTATAATAATATCTTACACAATGTAGTTTTTCACGGCAGATATACATTGTAGATGCTACACTTTCGTTATGCGATCTGTATGATTAATTTTATAATGTCATATGGCTACAACAAATTGATCACATGTTCTATGGATTTTGTCTAAAAAATTTTTTTCAATATTTTGAATTTTCAAAAGCGACCGATAGTGCTTATTAGTCACAATAGTCACTTATATTACCTTGGTGTGTCATAACCATGCATATTTAAATATGAATTCTGCATTTAATGAGTTACTACCATAAATATATTTCATTCCTTACTTTCTTTCTAATAATAATTTATATTGTTGGCTAAGAACTATTAAATATTTTGACTAAGCGTGATGTCATTGATACTGAAATAAAATTAATGCATGTATTATAAATAAAGCCTCATATTAAGAAAGCTTTTGCTATTAAGGTTTTATAATTAAGACCTAGACATATCAGAATAGCTCCAATAGGGAACAGTAAGTAGTAATGAAATAACTGTGTTTGGACTAGTTCATGTACATTGCTTTTTCTAACTACTCCGTATTAAAACATTTGCTTATGAAATCTTAAAATAATATGACATGATTTTTAATTCTAATATTGACCCAAACTATATATAGAGTGAACAAAAAAGTAGCTCTACGCAATATAAAGCAAGTTGATAATTACTCAGATTCAAATTCAAATGAATTTAAAACTAGTAAGGACTTAGGAGTAAGGGTAAAGAGGTATACACCTAAATGAATGCAACATTAAAAGCTTACTTCATTTGTCTGTGGTATTCCTTGAATTAATACTAGATAACATAACTAGGAAGCACAGACTAATACCAATTATCAACCACTCTATAAATAGACATGCGACAGTCTAAAACGCTGACACATATTGCTTGAATGTTTTACTAAAGAAGATGTCATGCACGGCTAAACGGCGATTTCAAGCATTTTTGGAAATGCTAATACTTGTAAGGGGTCTACTTGTAATGAGAGAATTGACGGTTATGCTAGTAGTAGCTGTGATGTTCTTTTTCAAGTGCTTGTACGTACTTTATGTAAATTTAAATTGACTAAAAAAGACGTCACAAAGATTGTACAGAAGATTCAATACTACAGAAAAGTTTCATTCATGTGTACAAACTTCAGTTAGTTTAATTTTTGCACAATAACATAATACCGCAAGTAAAACAAAGTTATGTAATAAAGTTTACATGTTTTATATGCAGTTGACTTGCTTGATTAATGCATAAAATGTAAAATCTATCGTTATTGATTGTAAACAACTCACATGTCACAAAATGTGCTTTAAAGTTTATAAAAATCTAAATTTGTCGTGATAGTAACGCATCTAATAAAAGTCAAGGAAATTACAAATCACTACATTCCATCTTCAGTAGCATTCTCATTAAGGCTTGCATTTCCTGTCACGTGTATTTAAGAACTTGATGTTTCTAGTTTTGTGTAATTTATATTTTTGCAAATGTATTTCCGATGGTCTAGTTCCAATTTTCGGGAAATCTATTCTTTATGAAACATAAAACCAATCTATACTCAACAAATTAGAAAACGTTTCAATTTTTATTTACTGATAACATCTTACTATCTAGTTAATATCCGAATTATTAAGCTGTATTTGTAATATCCCGCCCAAAACATCGAACTTTAAACTATGCTACATCATGACATGTAAACAAAATGTCACACACTCAGGGCAAGGTCGAATGTTTTGCTTATTCCGCGACGCCAATTTTCTGGATCGATGTACAACGCAAAAATAAAATGATTGACATTTTTTGTCTCTATTTTTAAGTGAGATTTTGATGTTATTTGAATGGGTTTTTAAATACTAATCTATGTAAATTGTGTAAATTAATACTATTTTCGACTTTTGCCCTGAGGAATTTCAACAGCGTGGCGTTTCAAATGGTTAAAAATAGTTATACAGAATATATCTTCTTTAGTAATATACGAGGGATGATCCAAAATAACGTGGACCTTTAATACTGCTCTTATAATTTTAACAATATTTTTGAAAAACTTATATGGTTGTAAATCGGAACATTAGATGAATCAAACAAGGCAATAAAATTACAAATATTTATAATCATAAGACCGCACCATGCATTTTCATAACCAAGGTAAAGCAGATGCGGCGCGCGCCGTTTTAATCATTTTGTTTGAGAAACATATTGTATTGTTTCTCAGAAAATAATGAAACAAATAGCGCGGAACTTCACCAACTGACGTGTAGGTGTATACATGACGTCATGTCCAAGTTTGACTTCATTTGATCAAGGCGTTATGGAGAAAACAACATTCATAACACGATCTCACAAACGCAACGTACGTTAAAATATTGTCACCTGACCGGATGAAGGTATGTTGCATAATAAAATGTTGTCATAATCTCATAAAAAATGCCAACCCAGACGTTTAAGTTGATTGAAACTCTAAACGAAAAAATACAGTCAGTGGAAGTTTAGTTTTTCAGTGACACCAAAAGTTTGGGAAGGGTAGAGAAAGCTTTAAAGAAAGACAGGGTGGGTGAAGACACAGAAAAAACGAAGCGACGGCGGAGAAATCAATTTGGGAAGCGCTGAATACGGACTGAGGTCTAACCATTTGCGATTTGGCAGATAAGCTTGAAATGGGTTACGGCACAAGCGAATTTTTACCGGCAACCTGCATATGTCAAATGTAAATCGATTTTCAAATCTATTTGCCGTTATTTGACATTGAGTACTGTGCTATGTGAGTGTTGATGCCATTAATGTTACGAAGACGTCGTTGACGCCCGCCGGGTCACTGATAGTGATAGTGTAAAGACATAAACTGTTTCATATATCAAGTTTGACAGTAGTTCAAGCTCAGTAATATACTGTATGCAGCGGACCTTCGTGTTAGGACATATGACCTTTTTGTGTTGGTGCGCCGTAAAACCCAAACAAACAAACAAACATAAATAACTTAATAGTTTTTTTATTATATTTAAAATAAGTGATCTTAATGTGTTTGTTTCTCTATCATGATTGAAATATGGTTTAAAGATAAAAGGAAGCTATAACTAAAGACTGTTTAGTCTTGTTAGGCATGTTAAAAATTTAAAACAAATCTAAAATATTTATACGATAACATGCCTTAAAAATAATCATCAATGAGTTGTACAACTGGTTAAAATGTATTATCAATCATAATGTTTAGGACATTTTATTATGTTTACTGTATCATAATAAGTTATAAAAATAACCACCTATTACACACAAAACATACTTGCATTACTTATAGGCATTTACAGTTATTATTGTTAGTACATTTTAACTTAAGTATGTTTCTAGAATGTGTCAATGACTTTACTAACTTTATTAAATGATTTATTCACAGTTATCAAAAAAATGTGTTTAATATGATTGTTTCTCGACAATGTTTTTCCTGGTTGTAATGAATGTACAAACAATGTGCAGGTGGTGCCGCGGTGTCTAATGTACTTATATATTTGTTTTATGACACAACTGATTTTACACGTACATGTCTCATCTTTACTGACCACATTTTATTCATTCATTCATTTGGCGTCCAAATCAGAACACATTGCGTCAAACAAGAGTTTTACTATAATAATATCTTACACAATGTAGTTTTTCACGGCAGATATACATTGTAGATGCTACACTTTCGTTATGCGATCTGTATGATTAATTTTATAATGTCATATGGCTACAACAAATTGATCACATGTTCTATGGATTTTGTCTAAAAATTTTTTTTCAATATTTTGAATTTTCAAAAGCGACCGATAGTGCTTATTAGTCACAATAGTCACTTATATTACCTTGGTGTGTCATAACCATGCACATTTAAATATGAATTCTGCATTTAATGAGTTACTACCATAAATATATTTCATTCCTTACTTTCTTTCTAATAATAATTTATATTGTTGGCTAAGAACTATTAAATATTTTGACTAAGCGTGATGTCATTGATACTGAAATAAAATTAATGCATGTATTATAAATAAAGCCTCATATTAAGAAAGCTTTTGCTATTAAGGTTTTATAATTAAGACCTAGACATATCAGAATAGCTCCAATAGGGAACAGTAAGTAGTAATGAAATAACTGTGTTTGGACTAGTTCATGTACATTGCTTTTTCTAACTACTCCGTATTAAAACATTTGCTTATGAAATCTTAAAATAATATGACATGATTTTTAATTCTAATATTGACCCAAACTATATATAGAGTGAACAAAAAAGTAGCTCTACGCAATATAAAGCAAGTTGATAATTACTCAGATTCAAATTCAAATGAATTTAAAACTAGTAAGGACTTAGGAGTAAGGGTAAAGAGGTATACACCTAAATGAATGCAACATTAAAAGCTTACTTCATTTGTCTGTGGTATTCCTTGAATTAATACTAGATAACATAACTAGGAAGCACAGACTAATACCAATTATCAACCACTCTATAAATAGACATGCGACAGTCTAAAACGCTGACACATATTGCTTGAATGTTTTACTAAAGAAGATGTCATGCACGGCTAAACGGCGATTTCAAGCATTTTTGGAAATGCTAATACTTGTAAGGGGTCTACTTGTAATGAGAGAATTGACGGTTATGCTAGTAGTAGCTGTGATGTTCTTTTTCAAGTGCTTGTACGTACTTTATGTAAATTTAAATTGACTAAAAAAGACGTCACAAAGATTGTACAGAAGATTCAATACTACAGAAAAGTTTCATTCATGTGTACAAACTTCAGTTAGTTTAATTTTTGCACAATAACATAATACCGCAAGTAAAACAAAGTTATGTAATAAAGTTTACATGTTTTATATGCAGTTGACTTGCTTGATTAATGCATAAAATGTAAAATCTATCGTTATTGATTGTAAACAACTCACATGTCACAAAATGTGCTTTAAAGTTTATAAAAATCTAAATTTGTCGTGATAGTAACGCATCTAATAAAAGTCAAGGAAATTACAAATCACTACATTCCATCTTCAGTAGCATTCTCATTAAGGCTTGCATTTCCTGTCACGTGTATTTAAGAACTTGATGTTTCTAGTTTTGTGTAATGTATATTTTTGCAAATGTATTTCCGATGGTCTAGTTTGTTGTCTTATGCTTTTCCTCATGAAAGTAGACAGTTGAAATAACTGAATGGATTTTGTGTTGATTGAGATCTTGTTTTAACTACAAACAATGTATTTCGATACATTTCGATTGATATAAAAGAAAGTGATACATATATTTCCAGCGGACATGTCTAAGTCAATTTAGTAATGCATAACCCAACACATTCGCATATATCTGAAGCCACATGCCCCAAGAGACACACATTGTGTGAAACAATTAACCTAGTTCTTTCAATTACCCTAGAAAGGCGCTTCGGCAGGTCAGATTATTATTTGTTGTTTGTATGACAAAAACATGAACTTATGGCATAAAATATTAGTATTTGATTATCAGACAAGCCGTTTATCACTCCAAGTGATTGAGTGATGGCACAGTTTTTAAGACGATGATTATATATCGAAAACACCATGAACATTTAAGGAATTGTAATCAGTTGCGAGAGTTATTTTAAGATTTTGCATGTATACAGTGCGTTTTTGAAATGTTGGACAACAACTCGTATCTGAATGCCTTTATTGTGTATCTTGCAAATTCATCTTTGCAATATTTAAATTGATTTAGCAAAAACCACTACCAAAAGTTTTGCACAAATAGATAACTAAGTTTGAATAACTCTGAAATTAGCTGAGTAATACTGAATTACAAAACAAGTAATTAAGTATCTTTAACGCATTTTCCGAGTACGTACATGTTTCCAAAACGAACTTAACATGTAAAATGTTTGATTAAGCATCGTCATAAATATCGACAGCTTGTGAAAGGTACTAATTTATACATTTGGTTTTTTCTGTAATTTCAAAATATTTAGTGTCTGAAATTATGTCAAAACATTTATTCTTAATGTTTTAAGACAAACTGACCTATAGATTGCAAGAAATATACAATAAAAATCACAAAAATGCTCTAAAATTGTCTATACCGTTACATGCAGGTAGATTTTACTACATGACACACCATAATTTGAAGTTTTATGTCAGTTTGCGCTAAAATTGTCGTTATCAGAACACGACTTACCTGTTTCCAAAAGTATTTCCATACAATTTTGATAGTTTAGTTAAGGTTGATATTTAATTTGAAATATGTGAATAAGTATCAAATATTTAGTTCAGACGTATTGTATGATCTATTCACCAAGGTCTTGCGTATTCTTAAAATTGACAACTACAACTACTCGTAGAAGAAAATATTTGAATTTTCACAAATCATTATGTGAAATTCACGTTAAATACACTTTAATATTATAATAACAACTTATAAGAATACAACTATATATTTGGGCATGACTGGGTTGAAACGTAAACTATTGATATAAAATTGATAGAAAATGTTTATCAAATAGGATTTCATTTATTAGCAAAACGAATAATAAATTTAAAAACTGACCTCTAAAAGAAGCAGTAAAAATATTGGTACCATCTAAGTACAAATTCACATCAATAACGCGTATGGCCGTATTCGTTACGCTTGAAAGTACGGGCAACCTTCAAATGGTCTCACGTTGACACGATTGTTGGAGGTTTCTGCATTGCAGCTACGCTTAGAATGTCTCAGCGACGTATTATGATACGAGCAATTCTATTCACTTTACCTTTCGCACTGATAAGCCAGCATGTATCATTTCGATAGCCCGGCCTCTTTTTTTCATAGCTCATTTGTTTCAAACTTACGACTTGTGAAAGTTTAGATGTTCTTTAAAAGTGTAAATTGCTACAGACATCGTCATGTACAAAATAAACGTGTAAATGTAAACCGTTTGGCTCATATTGCTAAAAAGCACGAAATGCACGTTGCTAAAAACACTGTGGATATTGACGTATTTAGTGTCACATGAAAGATATAGTATCTCATAATTGACATACGGAATTTTGTTTAAATATTTTAACTACTGTTGGAATTATCTGCAGGGGAAATGTGTATAGGTAAATAAGTTGTTTAGTATATAAGTTAAGAACACACATCAATACAGTTGTAAACGTAAATTAGTATGTACGTTGTTTGTTTCAAGTCCAATTCAACGAGTAGGCTAATTTTCGGGAAATCTATTCTTTATGAAACATAAAACCAATCTATACTCAACAAATTAGAAAACGTTTCAATTTTTATTTACTGATAACATCTTACTATCTAGTTAATATCCGAATTATTAAGCTGTATTTGTAATATCCCGCCCAAAACATCGAACTTTAAACTATGCTACATCATAACATGTAAACAAAATGTCACACACTCAGGGCAAGGTCGAATGTTTTGCTTATTCCGCGACGCCAATTTTCTGGATCGATGTACAACGCAAAAATAAAATGATTGACATTTTTTGTCTCTATTTTTAAGTGAGATTTTGATGTTATTTGAATGGGTTTTTAAATACTAATCTATGTAAATTGTGTAAATTAATACTATTTTCGACTTTTGCCCTGAGGAATTTCAACAGCGTGGCGTTTCAAATGGTTAAAAAATAGTTATACAGAATATATCTTCTTTAGTAATATACGAGGGATGATCCAAAATAACGTGGACCTTTAATACTGCTCTTATAATTTTAACAATATTTTTGAAAAACTTATATGGTTGTAAATCGGAACATTAGATGAATCAAACAAGGCAATAAAATTACAAATATTTATAATCATAAGACCGCACCATGCATTTTCATAACCAAGGTAAAGCAGATGCGGCGCGCGCCGTTTTAATCATTTTGTTTGAGAAACATATTGTATTGTTTCTCAGAAAATAATGAAACAAATAGCGCGGAACTTCACCAACTGACGTGTAGGTGTATACATGACGTCATGTCCAAGTTTGACTTCATTTGATCAAGGCGTTATGGAGAAAACAACATTCATAACACGATCACACAAACGCAACGTACGTTAAAATATTGTCACCTGACCGGATGAAGGTATGTTGCATAATAAAATGTTGTCATAATCTCATAAAAAATGCCAACCCAGACGTTTAAGTTGATTGAAACTCTAAACGAAAAAATACAGTCAGTGGAAGTTTAGTTTTTCAGTGACACCAAAAGTTTGGGAAGGGTAGAGAAAGCTTTAAAGAAAGACAGGGTGGGTGAAGACACAGAAAAAACGAAGCGACGGCGGAGAAATCAATTTGGGAAGCGCTGAATACGGACTGAGGTCTAACCATTTGCGATTTGGCAGATAAGCTTGAAATGGGTTACGGCACAAGCGAATTTTTACCGGCAACCTGCATATGTCAAATGTAAATCGATTTTCAAATCTATTTGCCGTTATTTGACATTGAGTACTGTGCTATGTGAGTGTTGATGCCATTAATGTTACGAAGACGTCGTTGACGCCCGCCGGGTCACTGATAGTGATAGTTTTCTAATGATCATTACTTTTTACTGAGTTAGTACTTTTTTCTGATATTTTGTAAGAATATGCAGGACATATTCTTATTTATGTTAATGTACTTTGTTTTCCGATTGTACCTAACAAACGTTAACTGTAGCAAAAGTCCACGTTATTTTGGATCATCCCTCGTACTTTGCGATGTAAGAATCGAAATAACTTACAGTTCTCTATATTTTACCGTATATTAATATATAGACACTCGTTTGATGCGCTAACTAAACCACTCGTCCTACAGCACACGTGATTTAATCATACACGCATCAAAGCTTGTGCCTATATTCTATTATACAGTAAATATAGAAACATGTAAGTTATTTCTTAAATAACATTAAAATTCTCCAATTTAATATATTTGCATTTTTATTCAACCTACTAGAATAGCTCTGACGTGATTATTAAATTGTTGCTGTTATAGAAACGTTCTCATATAACATTGATAATACACCAACTTCTTGACATCTTTCCCTAAGTTATGTCTGTTAATGCAAATTAATCTTCAGAAAAAGGTCTGACTTTAACCAACACCAAATGTAACGTAAAAAGCAATCAAAGAGTTGTCTATGTAATTACCTTTTTACGCCATGATGCAGTGTTGATAACGGTCCTAAACTAGACTGAACACAATCTCAACAATTTTGTGCAGTAAGCAAAGTTATTATTCAGTCTCTTTAAATCATCTACTGATTATATGCCATTGTACGATGTATACATACCACCGAATATTGAATATGTTTAAAACTGGATGAAAGGTGGTGAAATATACGGATTGAGCTAACGTTTAGTTGTTTTCTGTATTTTGACGAATTGGTTAGTAAAGGCATTTAAAGGATGAAAAATCGATTCTTTACCTGCCTCAAAAATATCGTAGAAGTCAAAATTTCTAAAGAAACCCTCACTGATGACATGGCATTGACTACTTGTTTTGTTTTGGAAGTTATATTGTATTAGCGTTCGACGTATTGTCTTTTTATTGCCTCATTTACTACAATATTGTTACACGTATTGTATTGTGTTTCATCATGACGTAAATTAATGTTATATGTCCATGGTCTTCTTTTGATCAATTATGTATGTAAACAGTGACATTGAGCAAGGAGTATCCAGTAATTGGTTGTTTACCTGTAGTATTGTTTTTATTTTCTTTCTTACATGACATGGGAATTTATACTTCGCTGTATTGGTAACGGTTGGAATATAGACAATACATTTAGGTCAATGATAATTGTTTGTATTTCTGTCAACAAACATAATATATATTTGTTACAGGCAAATTGTAAATTTAGGCAATTTGTAAATTGCCTGAAATGTTAAGGTAATTCTTAAATTGCCTGGCCATTTTAGGCATTTTGTAAATTGACCAAAATTCATTAGAATCAATATTGATTATGAAACCAGCTCGATGTTTTACATTCATTTAGTATTCGTAATTAACGTCGAACTGGTTTGATATTCAACCTTAGAACTACATAAGCACTGTTAATAATGAATGTCGAACATCTAGCTGGTTTGATATTCAACTTTAGAACTACATAAGCACTATTGATAATAAATGTCGAATGTCGTACTTGCTCGATATTCAACCTTAGAACTACATAAGCACTATTGATAGTGAATGCCGAACGTCGAGCTGGTTCGATATTCAACTTAATTTCGATATTCGCACATTATTCAAACTAGTTCGATATTGATTGTCAAATGTTGTGCCAAGCTATTGGACCTGTGTCTAGTGTAATCTCTTTTTGAAGATAAAATTTAATAAAGAAATACAGTTGATATAAAATTCCCTTTTTGCATCAACACAGAATAATTCATTACACAGGCTGACTTTAATGCCCGTAAAGTATTTGTTGTTTATGTCAAGCTATACAAAATTCTATTTAAGTCCTCATTGATCAAATCTACACTTTCAAGAGATTAAGGATGACGAAAATTACCTTGCACAAGGTCACTGTTAGTCCATCCTTAAGCCATTTATTTTCAGACTACAATACGGTATGTTGGTGCCCTCCAATTAGAATGTATGACTTAATTGTGAACGTTTTATACACTAGTCATTATTATTTAGATCAAATAATGTTTTATTATTATTACTCAATAAGATTTTCATATATTTATTCAAATATATATCCCTGAAACTTTCAGGCAATTCGTAAAAAGCCCTTGAAATTTATATATATTTTTGTTACAGGCAATTTGTAAATTTTGGCAATTTGTAAAATGCCTAGATATTTTCAGTCATAATACAAAATGCCTGACGCATTTTGGCAATTTACAAATTGCCTGTTTTTTAGGTATTTTACAAATTGCCAAAATTTGCAATTGGCCTGTAGCATATGCATCCAATGTCAATTATAATGTACCTCCTTTAATGATAATTTGATTCTTATGTATTGGCTGTAAGTAATGGTTTTAAAATGTCCATGCAGTTTGTGAATACTCAATATTTGTTTCAATATTTTTAGGAAGTTAATATTGAAAACTTAACATATAGTCCTATATACAAGACTTGCAAATAGTTCATAAATCAAATTGACATTTATCCATAGGTTAATCAGGCTTAGATAAAGTCAGTTTTTGAACGATAATCGAATGTGTATCTTTTGGAGGTCAAGTTTATCAGTAAAGCCAATTATTTATTCCTCAGAACAAGTTATTGACATACGGTGTGTTCCCATTTGTGTGTTTTTTTCTTACATTATAGGATTAGACTAAAATTGGTTAGGATAAGTGGCTAAATACTTGTTTTAATGTTTAATTATATTGTTGATACATTCATTTAATAAATATATTCCATTTACATGATTGCATATAATAACATCAGTTTAAACAATTCCATTTGCGTAAAACTTTGGTTTATATAAAGTTTTTTTGATAAATCCGGAAACCTTATTTTAGATTACATCTTACATCTACTAAGAAGGTATCGTTAGAAATCATGAACATTTGAGACATAAAATAGCTTTTTTTAGAATTGCTGACAACTTATCTTAGTTCCGATATAAATCAGGATGGTTTATTAAATAAAAACGTTTTATTTAAACTTTACAAAGTTATGCATTTATAATATTACACAGAATATTTTTCTTTTGATTTATACAGCACTTTAATATTGATAATGCATACTTGAAGTGAAAATTTGAAAATATCAAGCAATCGTTTGAATTTAAGTAAAATTGAAGTGAACTGTTATAATTGTGCAATTACCTTACATTTTATTTCAAATGCTAAATACATGTAGATCTACCTCATTTATAATTTATTTTATTCAATATATAATGAAATTTGACATTAACCTTACACAATTAATGTATGCTTTGTTTTTCACAAATTAAACTACATGTATTATCGTTTACATCTTGTACTATTACCATTCTTATGAACTAAGAAGACACTTTCTGTCGTTATGACAATAAAAGAACACTGTCAATTACAATTATAGTTAATACACTCCTAACATTGATATTTGTGTTGATGTGCATTACCTGTATCATTAACTCAATATGTATCAATCAGCCTAATGTACTTGAAGCAAAACTAAATATTTTCTAAAAAATAATGTCCTTAATAACGTACCAATAATAATTTTTATTTTCTGTTTGACGTCGTAAGAAGTTTCTTCATTTCGCATTATTAACTGCCCTTGTCACATCTTAAAACAACGTTTTAGTTTCAAAGAAATGTAGGTTCATATCAATACAGATGATATTAAAACACCATGCATTTAAGTAGCACAACGTTACATTTCTCGTTTTATTGAAAACAATGAAAACAACAATAAAGTGTTAAAGTATGTTTGTTTACTGAATGATACATCGATAGTGTCATGAAACACAATGTCAGCAGTACTTAAAGGTACTCATTCATAGATTTTAACTTAAACATCAACTTTTTCTGAAACTATCAAAATTGTTTTGAAACATTTTTGAAGCAAAAAAAATAGTAATTTCATAATGACAATTATTTTGCAAATTGACTCACAACTACAAAAAATGGTGTTTTAAGTAGAAAAAGCTACCCCGTATGCCACGGTATAGACAATTTTGGTGCATTTTTGTGATTTTTATTGTATATTTCTAGCAATCTATAGGTCAGTTTGTACTAAAATATTAAGAATCATTTTCTTGACACAATTACAGACACTGAATGGTATTTTGAAAATATAGAAAAATCTTAACCGAATCTGTAAACTAGTGCCTTTAACTTACCCCTAAGTGAACATTGCATTATAATATCAAATCTCGTTTAGCAGGTTAATTAATACAATAGTGCAAATACATATTGAATATGGGAAAGTCAACCAAGCCGTGCTTAAGGTCAATGATTTATTTGTGCAATTTCGTCTTTTACTACATTGGCAAAACTTGACAAACGTGCTAATGAACACTCAGTTGTTGGTGAGATTTTTTTTCAATTTCATCATTGTGTTATTCATTAACTTTCACCTCATTTTAAATGCAATCACACGTGAACTGTTTTTGTCGGTTGTTGTGGTTACTTTATTTTGTGTTTCTGACTTGTAATCAAGTTTTAATTTTCAACATCCTTAATAATTTATTTCTGTTACCAGTTTTCAAGACTAACTTAGAGAAAAGTCAGTATCTCTGAATTCAATTCATTATCTCTTGAAGCACAAGTTAATCATGAAAAGTAATTGCTTCTAGCTTTATATTAATCATGGAGTCAATATTTTATAAAAATGCATTTCCCGTCGCATGTAATTATTTCATGAAAGTTATCAATAATGTTGGTGACATTTTGTGTCATTTACTGATAGTTGAAAAAAGTCATTTAAACACCATATAGTAGCTAATGTTTAGTATTTGGAATTATTATCTGGTTATGAAACAACTTAATAAAGTTTGTATATCGAGATGATATTGCGAAAGAAACACATACTCTACAATAAAAATAACAACTTATTATTTCAAGATACACTAACTTGTATATTATTTGTAAACTTGGAAGCAGTTAGGCAGAAGCTATTTTGTGTTGGCGTTAAATCCATAAGTCAAAGTATTTAAATATAGAAAGACTTTAGTGCACATTGAATTCTAACAAACCATACTAATGATTACTCTTTACACATAAGATTCAGGTATCGAGCAGAGCAAAAATACGGGCGAAGATTTTATTCTACACTGTATTAACAAAGATTTTATTTTCCTCTTTTGCCATACAAAATCTTAAAGTACAGTTTCCCCTGTACACTTTGCATACAAATTATGTTGGCTCATTTGTGTAGTTAATTATAATAATTATGGTAAAATACTGCCAAACAACTTAAACTCAAGTAATACAATGAATGACCATAGTATCATTACATTAAACAGCTACAGACACTTAATATACATTTATCATTTCATTGCCCTTCATAAACTATTCCACATGGAATGTAGACCTTTAATTTGCTCTGGTTTAAATTAACTAGATTGATTACTATGGAAACTTCTTAGTGTTTTAACGTGATTTGACTCCGCCTCTTTTACACGCTTATTATTATAAAACACAGTAAAATTACTCTTTTTATTGTTAATATTTCGCCTAAAAGGCTTTGTCAAAGTATTTAAAACACTTTTACTATATTTTGTCACATTGAAATGTGAAAAAATGTAGTAAAAGTGTTTTAAATACTTTGACAAAGCCTTTTAGGCGAAATATTAACAATAAAAAGAGTAAATTTACTGTGTTTTATTTGAGGTCCCTTTAAAGACTAGTACAGTGAACTTATCATTATAAGTAAACACCTGTCACTGAGCAGTAAAACAAAGATGAGTCAGATGACGGAATTACATTTATCACATAGAAATTGACTGCGTGGTGAATCGGAGACACATGTATCACTTCGCAGGTTAAACTAGTCAGGCATTTTAGTCCTTAGTTTTAGATTTGTGGTATAACTTAAGCCTTTCGGCGAAAATGCCGAAAGTCTAAAAACGACATTAATTGTAAAATAATTTGCATTCATATTTATAATGGTATCTAATGCTGAAGTGAATGTTTCTCTGTCGTTTAAGAAAACAACTGAAAACAGACAGTGTTGTCTACTTAAACATGCTTAACGTTTGAAACAAGTCGTTTGAAATCGGATAAAGCGTTTGATTACAAACATTGTATATAATCAAATTTTAATATCAATATTTATATCAGGACATTAAAATGATAAAACATTTGCTTCCTTTGTGTTCTACTTTCTACTGACGAATGTCACACGTGATCAGTTGTAACCTTTTAAACATTTCTCGAGTCCTAATTTATAAAACCATATGCTCAAACCGTGTGACATTTTGACTTAAAACACCTTAAAGTATCACACATTTATCAACTATCATATCAAACTCTCTAACGTCCCAACATCATACAACAAATACTGTCTAATAAGAACCTAGGCATAGTTAAAGACATTTTTTTAGATTTATTAGAAACAGGTGACGCCATGACATAAACATGTAAGTCATACTATGGTAGATCCGATTTTCTTTGTATTTGTTTAGTGCAATTCGGTTGCTCTAAATAAAACAAGTGAAAATACCAGTCGTAACAGTTTTGTTTTTCTCTCCTTTTTAATTTCATTAATTACATTTCTAACGATGTTGGTATGCGATTTTTTAAGTAATGTAACAATATACTTAGTAAGTATGTGCATACGGCATTTATTGTGTCTATAAAATATTTTAGGTACGCTTCAATTAAAATGCTTTATTATAGCAGGTGCGTAACCATCAAACTATTGCGATAGTGTTGATGTATCTTTCACATTAACTTGCTTTCAATTACAGCTTAAGTCTCTGGCAGATTATATACAGTTTAATACGCAATAAGCACCCGTGATGTAGCACAATAAATTATCGTCATACGGGAAACGCCTACACCTCCTGTAAATATACATTGCATGAGAATAACCAATATCTTACCGTCTAGTCTCCGTGGTTAAGTTATTTCTTCAGCATGGTTTGCTTTGATGTAAGATTTGATTACACGTTTAATTACATTAATTGATCTGTACATCGTCCCGTTGTGTCTTTGTCAGGGCATTTAGTTATCATACAGGGCAATGAAAGTATTGGTGCATTAACTAAGATAACTTTTCCTTTCCCGCTTTAATTTTCTATCTTCTGTATCATATGGACTTATCTTCTGAAAGTAAAGAAATATACAATACTTTTGTTGCATTCTATTTGAATATTATGCTAAACATGAAAACAATAGTTCAACTGCAAAGGTGTTTATGTGGTTTGTTTTGCATTAAATAGTTTTAAATCGTATTATTCCATGTAGAAGATAATATTCCTTTTTATTTTGAACATCTTAAAAGAATCAAAGTACTGAAAGTACTGTTGGAAGGATTTTTGAACGATTTCAAAAGTTCAAAGTTACTATATTGAAAATCCATCATCATCACTTTATCATTAATAGTCAATTGTGTTTCATATTTCATTTTACATGCATATTAATCTACTGATCGAGAGGTCGTAGGTTCGATTCCCGGGCGGGGCATACTTTCGTGAAGCTTAGTCATGAAATAATTTCTTCAACATTCTCCCTCCTACTACTGATTCAAAATCACACAGAGCAGTAGTCAGTCGTTGACTTGCGCCTAGTACTTGGCTTTACAGCTTAATTCTAAGATTTAGCCTTTCAGGAACAGTGAGTTGGTGGACTGATCGCCGTGATATAATCTGTACAATGTGGTAATACGGCGTTTAACAAAAAAGAAATCAAGTGTAACGCTTATCGAGCTTACATTAATCTTCAACGGTCACCCATCGAACAACTAACCTTACGATGCTTAACTATGATGCATGCCCATCACTCTGCGTTCTCATGGTAAACTCCAGCTGTGAAATTTGTCTGCTAAAGTAGTATATATGTATTATATTCAAGCGTGTGGCAAACACTAATGCACAATAATGCAAAATATCTATTCTCCGTACACAGAGTAATGTTTGATTAATGTGGAAAAAAACAATAAATATCATAATTTTATTTGTTTAAATCAGTTTATCAACTCATCTACGTTTGATAGTATACATATTTTTCTGCTGCATTATTTTATTGGTTGCATTAACACATTGTTTTCTATTGAGTTGAAACAGAATTCAATTAGATGTTATTCGTTCTTTTCAAATTTGGCCGAGCGCTGAGATAGAAAGGATTTTTTTGGGAAACATCCTTCCAAAAGTCGTGTTTATAGCAGCGAGAACGAACTATCATAGTACATCTCATGTAAAACGAGGCTATCAGATTTGTATAGAGGTTAACGTCAAATATCAGATAGAGAGAGATATGAATCAATGTATTGACATTGGGTTTGTGGTTTAACTTCTGGGATTACTAATCGTATGTGCATGTTTTTTGTGACAAATGAACTACTGATTTAAATACATTGTGACTGGCTTTGAAATTAACAGCACAGATAAAACCAGAAACTATATTATTCTATATTTGACATTAAAAGCAACAAATATACAAACCTTTGTCAATCCGTTTTTTCTTTATTTCGTGTATGGTTCAACAAAGTGCTAATTTTCTAAAACATTATTAACAGACTTTATTTCACTATAATCGACATATATTGACTTTAAAGCATATATTTCATGGCTAACACTGTTCATGGACTGCAAAGAGAATAAACATTTATCTGGTGCAAAGCGTTTAAGTTATTTTAAAAACCTCGAATAAAAATAACTTATTACTTAAATGTGTTTATGTTATTTATTGCATTATATATAGTAGATCAGAGCAAAACTACAATAAATACATAGATATACTTCAAATCATAATTAATGTTTAGTTTGGTGTTTTGTGATAGAAAATAACTTCTTTCAAATAGCATAGTCATGCTTTAAAACAATTTTAGTTTACGCATGTATATTTACAACGTTAAAAAGACAGAAGACAAGACGCTTTTAATAACAGAATCACCTGTTACAGAAATAAGAACTTTATTGATCTTAAATTTGGGAAGAATCAAAATGGTTGCCATATTACGAGCACATTATAGTTCAATGTTTTCAGTGTTTTCAGACAGTTTTCGTATCTACTGTTAATGAACATACCTTTGTATATTGGTTAAGTTTTAGACATATAAATTATAAAAATGATGCTGTCAACATGTATATCTGCTTTATGGAATAACAATTGTATATTGTTTTTCTCACCGCTGACAGTATCAAAATGAAGCAATTTTATTCCAGTAAATTGAATTTATACAGTTCTACTATAGACAAGTATTTAATTTTATTTGTTAGTGCCATTTTGTAAAACGATAATATGTAAAAACCTTGACAATCATAAAGGCAAAGATTTTCTAGCCATTATATAAAACCAACAACTTTTAATATGTAACAAGGAAAATAATTCCTTTCTCTCTGGTTTCAACAATAATTCACCGACAGTAATTTTTTTTTTCTCATACAAATTTGACAGGTTCGTCTCATAAATCTGAAAATATTCTGTAAGTTATCTAATGAACTTATCTTACAAGGTTAAAGGAAACATTAATCGTATCGAGCTGTTAGATGGTTTCAGATTTATCTCCCTTCATTGTTCTACTTATTGTAGAGACGAAGAAAGACAGCTTTTGATGGGAATATTAATCATTTTGATAACGGTCAATGGCTTTTAAACTTTACGGTCATTTTCTTCCATGATTATACGATTAAGACATGCTTTGTGATAGCAATAAACTGTTCAAACAATGCTGCTTTCTAAATTCGATTTTCTGTGTCTTGATATGCAGTCTTTGATAAAAAATAATAGTATTTCCGGGTATTGTATCCAGAAAACAAACACTTTAATATTGCTTGTTTTGTTAAATTGTTACGGTTCCAATGTTATAATTATAACCCTTGACTTGAAAATAATTTGAACAATAATTGCACAAAAATGTGTTACCAGCATTTTACTGTTTCGTGTATTTAACAATTTAACACAACAAAAATTTTGGTATCCCGCTTAGTAAACTGTACCCGGGTCGATAGCGCAGTTGGTAGCGCGCCGGGATTTGGATACTCGTGCCCGAGGGGGTGCGGGTTCGAATCCCACCCGGGGAGGTTATATCCTTCCATGAAAATTTGACAATAATGTCGATTTTCCTAATTTATTTATTTTAAAATAAACAACAAACATGTTGCTATTTTATTATTAAAAGCTTAAAACACTATTATGATTGTTTTTTAATTTATTGTTCTTTTATAGTATCAAATTAATTGAACAGTTTACTTAATTCAATTATTATTAAATTAGCACTTACTACACGTGCTTAATTTACAGCAGTTTAATTCTCATTTGTTTAGTTATTTCATGGTTTATGTTAATTCACTGTTCGTACAATACGCACACGCACTTAATTGATCCAGGGATACTGGTATCGTATAGTAGTAAATTGTGTTATATTGCCGATAATTACTTCCAAATCATTGTGCAATTTTCCTATACGTAATTCGTGCATATCAATAATAATTATTATTGCCTAAACTAATCTTTTTAGAAAGTTAAATTTAATTGTCTATTAATTGCAGCATTTTCCCTTTCATCTAAAAACTTGTCGTTAAAGCAATTTATATCTCATTTCCTGCTCCACTTCAACAATTGATACATGTAATAAAAATAATAATGAAATTCAGATGTATTACATTGCATATCGATAATTTTGCTTTACTCAAGTAGAACATATAATTGGTGAATTACATCAGGGATTACTTAAATACTTTTTTTCTAATAACGAAGGGAATTTTTTCATGCTTATAATTATTATAAAGGAACCAATGTACTCAATGAAACCTTCTAATCAATCTTACATGATTGTATGTTCTCATTTAGTCAATGTTTTAGTTGTTTATTTCGATTTAAGATCAGTGATATTTTGTATTTGGACGTATTCATGTTTAAAAAGTAACATGAAATAATCCAGTCATTTTTCTTACCAAAAACTTAGTTTATAACATAGTACCCATTTTCTTATTATCAAAAATTTCTATATTGATTTAATTTGATACTGGTATTTAAACCATTGAAAAAATAAATGGTTGAAACTACAATTTATCTTTATTTAGATCATTGACTTACATAACCTTGTGATTTATTAAACTAAACCGATACAACAAGAAACACAACAAGTATTTAGATGAAAAATATATATGCATGTTTTACCAGAAAAAAAACCAAGAATAATACTAGTTTTATATTTTTTGTGAAACTGGAATTGTACTAATTTACCGGATGAGTACATGTATTTAAAATCGGTTATATTTAGAGCAGAACAAATCGGTTAAAAACATGTCACCACAAATTATTATTCGTAACTCATTTGTGTAAACTTACCGCGTTGATATAGAGCTTCGCGATAGCTGAAAAAGTTTAATGAACCCTCAAGGTATACAATGCAAATACAAAAGTAATGAACGACAATGATACTGTCATTAATAACATTTTTATACGATATCGAATCATTAAACCATTAAACAGATCCTTTTAACGTATTTTGTATTATCAGTGTCAATAGTTTACCCCACATTTTCACTATAAATAACATTACAATAAAGTATGTGTTGTCTCAGAGCACTAATCATTATTGATATATATTCGATTCATTCTAAATATTTAAAAAAGTAAAACATTTTCATTATGCATTTTTACGTCATTATTAGATAAACGTTTAACAATAATGCATATGTAGTTTCATTTAAGTTTTACCCGGTTAATGGCATGTACTTAAAATAACACATAAAACGTAAATAAGATAGCTATATAATAAAATATTTATTAAAGAGTAGTCCACAAAACCAAATACTGTCGATCAGATTCATTTGTCGAACAAGTTCTGTCACCTATCAGCAAAACCCGTTTTACCTTGTAAGGCGAATGCTGAGGATAAAGTAACTTCATTCTTACTCGACATGTGACCGGAAAATAGCTTGTTATTTGAGAAACGACAGTAATAGGAGTATGGCATACACAACACGTTATTACTTTAGAATAAATAAAAAATTGTAATGTATCTAAAAGTTGATTGGAATACTACACTGTAATTGAACATAATAATATTGACATTACATGTATTACTGACATGCTTGTGAATATTATAATTATTTTCTTAAATTAATAGGCATATGTTCAACAATAAGCAGCCAATAAATGATTTAAGCGCAAAGCTTCAAATTTGTGTCCACTGGTGTTAGCCAAAACGATTTACGTTTCATAGGAAAGAAATTTGTTTTTTACTACCTTCTTACTTCGTAGGCTAAATCCTTTGAAAAATAGAATAGATATATGTTATATAGCTTGTAAATGTTTGTAGATATCGTATGTAAGATGTACAAGAATATTATTTATTTTATCAGAAATCACGTTTATGGTATCATATATTGGTCTTTCCTCTCGTGAGAGACCTACGCTCGCAACATAATGTAATTTTAGTCTAATATGAATTTATCAGAAATATTTCTACAATCATGATTTTATTCACGTCTTGGTGGTCCATATTTTTCTATTATTAGAATCATGTAATCAATCATAACGCTGTCTCTCAAGAAAATAAAAATTTAACTACGAATATTCCACACATCCTTGTCATGATTTTTAGATTTTCGTCTAAATTGTATTTTTTATCATGGAATCATTCATGATAGTAACTTTTTGAAAGAAATAAATGTTTATAATAAGATATAGAGCTTTACATTATTAATTTCGTTTGAATTAATAGTATCATTGATTGCTTTCGGCGCGATATGACCTTTTTGTGTTGGTGCGCCGTAAAACCCAAACAAACAAACAAACAAACATTCATGATCATAGTATACTTGTAACGTAATAAATAACAAAAAATGCTTATATCATGAAACATATCAATTTATTATGAACTAAAGTCTGTCCGACTTATGCTAGGTACAGAGTGATTGAAAGATGTATAAAATGCGTTTTCTATTGTTATCCTCATTCATGAAATTACTAATGATTTCTCGTGCATTATTATTTTAATCGGATACTATTCTATGATTAAATACGTACATATGAACTTTTGAACTTTGTATACAATAAAGTATTCGTACGGCCAAAATTACTAAAGTATGAACACACTGTTAGATATGCCCATCTTTGCCTGATTTAATGGTTGGTCAATATTAATGGTGACATGGTGTGTTTATTACATTGATCTTAAGGGTTAGATTCTACCTAACAAACATACAACATATTTTCATTTTAACTTCATAGTTCAAGTGCTTGGGGTCAATATTTAAGTGGATCAAAACCAGTCTTGTCTGACAATACATTTATTTCTGCAGTATTTCAAATTCAGATTTCGCAAAATAAAACCTTGATGCCTGAACGTCTAAAACGAACCTTTTTTTTACTTGAAAAATCTATTAGAGTATGTGATTAATGCAAGAGCAATATCCGTCAATTTGAATTAACTAACACATGTTTTAGTTTCATGATTCGTTTACATTGAACCGGTTTAAGGTCTACTAATTAAATGCATTTGCTGGAATGACGTTTATCAGAATAAAGTATGCATATAACCTATAACATTGTGTTTATTACTTCTAATGATCCGTTTGATTGTTGAGCTTAAACATTGAAAACTCGTTATTTCTAATCTGCAAAAAGCTTACTAAGTGATAAATGAGTAAAAATCAATATTACTATTTTGTATTTCATCAATAATAGAACCTGTTCACTTGTGTATAACCCGCTTTGACATGATGTTTTTGTTTTTAATGGTAACAGAGAGCTCTTAACTATCCCTTTGAACTTCACCTAATAGCTTTATACTGTCTAATTGTGTATCTCCTTGTAGCAATTTTATAGCTTATCA
This sequence comes from Mactra quadrangularis, assembly GCA_025267735.1. Lineage (NCBI taxonomy): Eukaryota > Metazoa > Mollusca > Bivalvia > Venerida > Mactridae > Mactra > Mactra quadrangularis. The sequence goes on along the minus strand of CM046294.1, from coordinate 33,871,776 downwards.
CACAAGTAAATGGCGTTCATTTGTCAGGATGGTAATAAATGCAGTTAGCTGATGTAAAACGTTACGTTTTGTTTTATATCTAATGTGATTTCCGAGAATCAAAAGATTGCAATATCATATGTGGCAAAGTTGTTACATTACTGTGTGATTTATCTTAACGTTTTATGGTTTTCTTTCAATTCCATGCATGCTGCAGCAAAACATTATTGTGTAGAGAAACACCTTTTATCTTATGTTATATACGGTTATCAATTAATCATATCATTATGTTGTAATGTTCTGTTTCTTTTCAATAAGTGTTGAATACTGTCACAAAACGAGAGTAAAAAGTAAAATTCGGTTGTATATACGACTATAAACAATAAATATAATCACATTTTGTGTATGATAAATTCCTGTGACAGAACAAAAACTTCCTCAGAGTTTTTTAATTATGGTACACTTTGGTTTGTGATCATAGAAGGTTTGAATATGTTAAAATTATCATTAATTCATTCTTTATAAGATTAATAACAAATACATGACCTGTATATGACCTTGTGTACTTTATATAAAGTCGAGATCATTATTTGAGTCTAACACCATTTTTGTGATATGTGGTATTGTGTAGTTATTACTGTTGAAGGATACATAATTGATTTATTAAATGTGAAAAGTGGTTGAAATGACAACTTTAACTGTCTTAGAATTTTTATCTAAAATTATCTAACACAAGCAAAATTGTTCGTGTCAGAACTCTGAAATCCTGACAATTACATTTTGACATTTAATGATTAGGTTAAAAATTCCGAATGACTTCCACGAAAACCATTTGTTTATCAAATCGATGGTTCTAATATCAAAATGGTCTGAATACAGAGAAATGTTTCATCAAAAAATAAATACTTGGAACTACAAATATAAAAACGCCGCATGATCTTGCAATAAACAAGAATATCTTTCAGCGAAACTTCACAACTGTATAAAGAAGTTCAAATATATTGTGTTTACGTAAACATGTAAAAGCATCCGCAATTGCGTGAACTAAGCTGACCTAAGTGATTCCAAAATAAATGCCTAACATCTTTTTTGATAATATTGCAATGGTGACACGATGAAATGCGTTATGTATGGCTATGTTTTTATTAAAAATAATAAATAATGACTCGATATTCCTAATAGTATATGCACCGTAAGTGTCAACAAAACATAAAATGATAATAACATGTGTGTTAATGATGCAGTGTTGATAAATGCTTCCGTTCTAGATAGGATGGCACCTAATAAATTCTTTCTTGAATAGTTGCACGTCTTTGAAATGGTCCGTCAAATAAAATGTCATTAAATAGCACTCATCAGAATGGTATTTTAAAACGTCTTTGGGATAGCTAAAGTGACATTTCACTTTGAGTTGCCATTATACAGTTTTAATTTGCACATACACTGTACTCGTGGCGTGTAAGTAATAAAAGTTGATGAGCGATGATAGATATTATATTAGAATATTTTTGAGTATCTTAATTCACACTCTAGTGGTGAGTATTTGTATGTTGATCAACTTATCAAAAAGATGTTCTGTCATGATGCACGTCTAATAGCGAAATATGAATATTGTTCCATGCAATGAATCTTATACAAGAGAAAGTACATCTTTTAATAAACGTAAATTCCCAACACTTATTGTAAACTGCCATATCTAGTTAGAAATAATTGCCTAGTTCTTATTGAAGTAGGTCAGAACGATTATCGTGATAACTAATAATGCTTAATATGGTTAATAATTATATCATTAATAAAGAAACGACATAAAGGTTTTGATTTAACTTACTATATAATGTTTACTATCATAATTGTTGTTATAGTTGTTGCGCTATAGTCAATTTTATTGCCAATCATAAATTGTAAAAGTTAATATTCACTTAGAATATTTTTATTTTAACCTTTGAGTTAAGCCATGTATCTGGTTAACTTACATGTTTGTCGTTCTGTCAGTGCATGTAAAGATGTATACAGTACATTGGCCTATTGTGATTTAAAACTATATGCAATAAATAAGCAGACGAGGAACAAAAATCAAACATCAGGTTTGTACAGTTAATGTACTTCATAACACTGAACTGACACTGCCATTTAAGGTCAATGAACAATGGTGATATAAAACGGTACTTCGGATACGTCCTAATAAATACAACGAGTGTCTGTTCATCTAACATTATAGTGATTAAGTTGTTATCGTCTAAGAGTTACTTAAAATTTATACGTCTGGTTAGTAATTCAGCTAGTTAAAATGTGAGTGGATAATTTCATTTGATAACGATACCATTAAAGCCTAACATCAAGCTACACTTACACTTGCAATCAAGTTAATGTTGCTTTGGCTTCGTACAGCAATTAGTTTGATTAATTGGTTCGTATTTTTATCAATTACAATCAATTTATAAATTACACGACTTCATCAGACATCTGGAATAATAGTCTTCCGACATGTACAAAACAGTCCAGGAAACTTATCTTTTATTTTTCATCCGTCCGATTATAATTAGTTTTCAATAAAGTATATCTACATATGAACATAACACTAGTAAATGTTCATACAGATATCTTCAGTTCAAGGTGGTGTATGTCACAATCGTGTTTTGTCTGAAACTGGATATGAAGGTGTTAAACTATAAAGTTTGGCTGGTGTGTGTCAAACGACTATCAAATTAACAATTGATAAGTCAATATTATTTCGGTTATGTGACTATATATCAAACCGTATCCCTTTCACTGATAAATCTATCTAGACAATCCAAAATATAACTTTCTAATACAAACACTTACCATATGTTGTAGCTTTTATTCATATATCATATAGGATTATTTTTATTCATACCTTTACATTTGAACCTAGCAATCAACTTTTGTATAAGTAACCCCGTGTTGTATGTAAACTTATAACTTCACAACTGATAAGAATATGTTTTTTGGTGTTTTTTTTTTGGGGGGGGGGGGCGGGTTACATCGTAGCAACGCATTTTTAGGGTTATATCACGCCGGTCAGTCAACCTGCCCCTGTTCCTGGAATAGCCGTATAAAAAATTTTCATGACCAAGCTGCACGAAAGAACGCCCCGCCCCGAAATCGAACCTACGACCCATAGACTTGCGCGCTACCAACTGAGATAGAGGAGCGGGTGATAAGAATATGCCTGACCATGAGTGTTAAGTGATATGTAAGCGAACGAAACATGTTTTGTTCACGACAAATGTTATCCCTTACATCGCTCATACTTTCTAAGAATTCTGACACAGTTTTAAAATTTCAAGTCCGTCACCTCCTAAATTGTGTTTGACATCTTATAATATACATTCCGCAATATATAAACATGTCAACACCAATTTGGACTATAAAGTACGTTGATGTCAACGAACGATATTTCATTAAAATAGAGTGCTAGACAATGCATATAACCATTACCATTAGATCACGCAAGGTGTAACAACGATGACATTGATCAGTTAGATGTGATTATACATGCATCGTAGGCTATATAAATGTTTACTCTACATATTTTATTAGGAGGTCTTACATTTCTAAAAGAATTTAAGTGCCTTTACAAATGTATCTACTTGTAGTGACTGACATAACTTTTGGACATAATTTACATTTTTATAACTGCACTGGAACGATGTTGCCAGTTAGTTGTCATAGTTTGAAAACAAATATAAATAGGTTTTATCGTCTTTTTGTGTTGATTCAATGTGTAGTAAAATACTTAAATTCGTTAAAAGTTATATTAACATGATATAATTAATCTCACAAGACAAGAGATTTTCCAAAATGTATTACTTGTAATTCTTTAGACATTGACATTTTATCCTTTTAGCCCATTAATGTAGGTCAACGTAAGATCAGTGCAGATATAAAAGTGTGTTTGTTTTGATACTTTTTATAATATTTTTTTCTTACTTAATAGACACTGCAATATTTTAAAAAGGCATTCTTATGTCTATAGTTTAGATTTCCTTTTACATCACTAGATCCTATTTCTATTTGGTTATATCTGCCAATCCCTTTGTTTAAGCATAATTTAAGATATAATACAATGTTTAACCACCAACGATGTCCAACAAGTGTTTGCTTGAAAAATAACATATAAATATTTCATATACTTTCATAGTAATTACATATTGAAATGGTGTCGTAAACAAAACTTAAAAATTAAAGTGACCATTTTGCTCATACAACTGTTTGCTCGTATCTGTCGTTTATGCATGATTTAAGGCATCTTACAATGTAACATAAATCACGTTAACCACCAACGATGTCCAACACTGAATTGATGAAACACGTGTTTGCTCTATAACTGATTATTTCGTGGTAAAATACAGATAACATTTAAATGTTTATATTGAAAATTATAATTACTTTCATAGTGATCACATATTAATATAAGACAGTGTCGTAAACAAAACTTAAAAAGGAAAGTGACCATTTTACTCATACCAACATCTTGTAGTTCGATTGTGAAACCTGTTAAAGTTAGATTTATCACTCTCGAAATCGCGTTCACTGTTATGAATTACCATTATCATTGCATCACATGAGTTACAAATTACACTTTCAAGTCTAGGATATACCTAATACAATGGACGGGCTAGAAATCAACATTACATATAAGTTCCTTTTCATACATGCTCAAAGACATAAATATGGTGGTAGGATGATAAAAAAATATTATACCATTGAATAATTCAACCATCATTAACAGTTACTGTTTATAACATAATACCAGCAGAGATAGCAATGCAATCCCTAGACGTCTTTATATACAATTTAGTGTTTTCGCTTACAATAAAATCTTTATTCTCGTCTTTGAACTTTTACATACTGTTCTGTTCGTAGTATACAAATAATAGACGTATATGTAGTTGCTAATTTGTTAACATATTAGAAGCTATAAGAGATATGAGACTATACAACCTATTAAATCTTAAATATATAACTGTCATAAGAATGTATTGTTTTTGTGGTTTATTTACCACCTATTAACTTGCCTGTCATTAGTCATTGTTGCATACATATGTATGTTCATATTTCATTGTATGTATTTCTTAGTATTAAATCATTTACATGTATATAAATCATGAGGTGGAATGAAAGAGTATAAATAAAATTAAAAGTAGTGTAAAAGTTAGCTCTCGTATATTCGAATAAAAGGTGTGCATATTATTTAGATCTCATTCCTAGTGATAATTTATGTTTTGTATTTGATAATGTTGAATATTTTATTTGCCAGATCTAATCTCTTTGTCGATACAATAGTTATGTTTGTTGTATGTTTGGTGTCTACTTTTTAAATGGAATATTTAATGGTAACTGTAACGAAATTTTTACATGATTTGCGAATGATGGACCATTGTCTTATCGTCTCTTTGTAACATCGTAAACATCAATCAGAGTTTTTTATTATTATAATGAACTTTAGAGTACAATTAGATCAGAAATTAACTAAACTAAATTGAAGTAGATGCATTTATCAGATATCAGATATCTAGTCTCTATGATAGTAAATACAAAGTTTCTGGATTGTTTCATTTTAATCAGTATGTTTGGTCAGCTATGATGACGAGTTAAGAACAATTATTGACAATCAACAGTTTTAATCTTCTAACGTCTCTACTTGAGACTACTTATTAAAATGCATAGCAATAACAATACATGTATTAATTTCAAAGCATGCTGAAAGCATGTTAATCTATGTTTCACCTTATTGCCCTTCATTGTCAATGTTAAATAAGTGTGCTTAAATATCCCGAACATCGTTATTGTAAGGCTTTATTTAGTCTCAAACATTTGTCACATGGGAAATAATATCCTTACTAGAGTTCGTTTTATGGTCATGATATCAATAAGTGAGTTCAAAGCATGACTAGCAGTATAATATCATCGTGTACGTTTGCAGTTAATTATCTGTAAAAATACTATAATACATTGTCTGATTTTATTTCTTACAAAACAATCAAGTATTATATGACTAATTGATTGTATTCTGAGCAAAAAAGTATTTGATTAATGTCTCCCCCATCCTATCAGAAATATGAAATAACATTCTGTAAACAATGCTATTTTTTCTGAGTAAACATAACAGTGATCTACAATGATTTGATTTTATTTTATTCCTGCTGTCGGCCAGTTGAACTGTGGTAAAAAAATTAATAATTGCCAATCGATAATTTTCAATCTATAAAAAGTTGCAGATGATGATATACACAGTGCCTTTATAATTTTATCTTTTTGTTATATATGTGGGTCAAACTAATAAAATCAACGACATTGAATTCCAATAACCGTGCATGACTGAATAAATTATGATTCTTGTGTATAAATACCTAGCTGTTATCCCATTGCTTTAACATGCGAGCTATGGTCAGAGGTTTTCATGTTTAGTTTGATTACCTGTTGGTGCAACCAACTTGATTTCTGCTACTTCAACAGATATCATACAACGTATGAATCCGATCTAAATTATTCGATAGAACATCTACCTATTTTGGATCGGGCTACTTTATTTTACAGGTCATGTATAGCTGACCTTAGTGTCTATAATGTTCATGACGGAATCATTTAGTTTAGTAACGTGTTTACATTGTCTACGTCACGCAAATTGAAAAGAGCCGTCCAATCACAGCCTGTGAATAACACCATCGTCAAATGTGCTTTCAAACCTCAGTCTAAAATAGAATTTTCGAAATCAAAATGCTAGTATTCGGTCTAGATAAAAACAACGCATTGGTTGGTCGACACAAAAGTCATGTCGACTTGATCTCCTGAGCGATGTCAAGAGATCCTATACGACATCGGTCTGGCAGAGATTGACAACGCTAGAATTACTTAAATGTATTTTTAAAACCATCAAAACTATCAAAACTCCTTCACCACCAATGGAAACAACACGTGTCTTTGTTAAGTATTCTCATGAAGTATTTTCATACTAATATAATAAAAATATCAAACAAATTTAAAAAAGTAATCGCATTTTGACAAATCTACTACAAAGCTGGCTTACCAGTCTAGACGTGTTGTCTAGGTTATTACATATTCGAATATTTATCAATTTTTAGTATGTTAGTCTTGGGAAGATTATGAATAAAAGTGTATTACAAGTACAAACTCACAAGTACTTATCAGTTTTAGATCTACTTAACGTGAAAAAAAGCTTTAACTAATTACTTACTTATTTTAAAAATAACAAAGTAGTGTAAATAAACTAGTAAAACCTATAAAAAAGTAAAAAATAAAGTAAAAAATACATAACTATTATAAATAACATTTACATTACATATTGTTTGTGTCGAATCGAACATAAACATAATTTGAAGTCACGAATATAATCACTGATTTTTTTTTGGTATGTGGAATGTTAAAACCATTTCCGGAATCATCTAAGACACATTCTAAGATGTGTCAGTTATAATTTTTTAAAACGTATGACTAAAGATTTATATGCACTTGTATTAATTGTTAAGTAATAGCGTTTGATAAATATAATATATATAATATAAATAGTTTTAGGTAAACTATGCATGCCAGTCACTGGCTGGTATTACGATTTACCACTTTACTTTATCCTAAAGTATGTTTGTATCTTCTACTGCATTTTTTTTCTTCATAAGGTAGTTAACACCAGACGATAAATGCATGTGCAAAACATGACGGTGTTGAAAAAAAATATTTCAACCCTACAAGTGATTGTTTTTATTCTTATCATGTCTTCAAATAGTGTTTTATGTTTGAATATTGATAATTGCTTATCAGACATCTGTAATTACACTGAAGCTGGTTTTAGTTATTTAATTAACCTTTTCAAAAAATGATTTAACACAATAATAATGGCTTCTCGATTAACAGTTGATTGGGTTCATTGTCTAATTTACTCTGCGTTATTTTCACAGTATACAAGAACGGCTGAAATGTTAAACCATCATTTTCCCTGTCGAAAATAGCTAAACTAATTTATTAAAACAAGTTAGTTTGGTGTTTTATTGTTAGTAGTTTAGAATACTTCTTTTTTGTTAAAGTGGTTGTCATACACACAATGTTGAAGTTCAATTAGAAATCTTTATTAAGTCCAAAGTCATTCGAACCGTGAAGGCCGTTTTTTGCTCACTTTTAAATAATTGATAATGTGATGCGTTTGGTCTGCCAAAAGTTCTTATGGTATGACTTAACGTTAAAGCGATACGTATATTAGGCTATCAATTTTATTTCAAGCTACTAAACAAAAGACAAATATACTGGGGGATAATAAATTTTATATAAATGAACAAGTGTATTATTACATGCACTTTAATTTCAATCATGTCCTTATGTAGCAAGCTAATTATGAAGTATTCTTAGTTTCTTACATTATCAAGTTTATTGTTACATAATTTATTTATAAGTGTTTACAATCCCAACTTCAAGTAATGATTGAGGATTGTACAAATTGATTGAAACATTTATTATGATGATCATACGCATATTTATGCGCAAATTGAATTTCAATACATGGTTAAATTTTCAAGCATGTCATGCGGGTCTAGGTCATGGTCACTGTTGATGAAAGGAGGAAAAGTGTTTCCGCTTGATTCCTGTAAATAGAAATGAGCTATTGTTACGAAATTTGGTATGTTGGTAAGTATTGTTGAGACTTACCTGAGGAGGATTGTTTTCGAGTTTGGATTGGGTCACTTTTGATTAAAGATTGCTCCTCTATTATTTTATTTTTTCCAACTTACAGTGAGTTCACCCGTCTAGCTCAATCGTTGGCACATCTGACTTATGAATCTAGCACTTTATGGGTCACTGGTTTGAATAATGGGCAGACTATACTTACTTTCGCAATGTTCAAAATTATTTTTATGTCCATTTTCTCTCCCACTACCGTTTCTAACATATAGGACAATTGTCAGTCACTGGCGAAGGTAAGTGCTTAATACTGATTAACAGTATATGTCACAGAGATCTTAATAACTTTATCACCGACATTAATCTTTTTACGACTAGCTTCAACATGTTTTCTGTTTTGTTATCATTGATTTAAGTATCATTTTATTGAAATTAATTTCAACAACAAAAGGAAATAGTTCATGTCCTAATTAAGTATACTTTATTTTTTTTTTTAAATAATCAATTTTCTGTCCCGATTTTCTAACTTGTGATGGTAATCGTTAATGTTTTTTTTTTATCTGAGTGCCACCTTATTACCGTTTCAATACATTATTTTCATATCACGTGAAAGTACAGGAAAGACACGTATAATAAGCGTTGTCTATTGACATTGTATAGATAATATTAACTATCTTAAGCTTAATTGTAATAACTATAGCTGATTAGGAATAACATTTATAAACTTGTGTAAATAAAAAAAACTTAGTAGCTTTCTCATTTTCATTTAAATGCTGTAACAGAATAGATATATGCAACCGTGACAAAAAAATGACGATTGAATTTCTTTTCATCTGCGTTAAGCTTTGGCTGAAGTATATATTTAGTTTAGTTAATTTGATAAATCAAAAAGCCTTTATTTCAGAACAGTGTAAAATCTAGTAAGTAGGTATCATTAGAAATCGTGACAAAAATTGAAAATTCATGAATGCAACTTGATTTTTTTAATTGTAGACAACTTATCTTAGTTTCGATTTAACATGTAAATGATTGTTTACAACAAATAAAGAAATCTATAACATGTTTCTAGACCCACAATAGAAATCAGAATAATTTATTATATGGCAACGTTTTATTTAAAATGTACAATTATGCTAAATACATTTATCTCACTTACACTTTCTTTTATTCAATATATGATGAAATTTTTAAGTAAATATATTATCATATTCATCTTTTTCTTTTACTAAGGAGACACTACTTGTCATTGTGACAATAACGGAACACTGTCAATTACAATAGCTTATATACTCCGTACATTTATATTTTTGTTGATGTAAAATAATTGTGTACATAACTCTATATGTATCATTTAATACATACTTGAAGCAGGAACTACATAATTCCTATGTATTGTCCTTAATAAGATACGAATAATATTTTTTTACTTAGTATGAAGTTTCTTTATTTCGCATTATTAACTGCTCTAGTCCCAACTAACAATATTGTTTTAGTTGCCAAGAAATGAAGGGTCATATCAATACTGAATATACTATAACACCCTAAATCTAAGTAACATAAGGTTACATATTCTATTTCAACAAGTAATAATCAATATGTTTGTTTCTTGACTAATACATCGATAGTGCCATGAAAAAAATCTCAAACATAATGTCATCAGTTCTACACGTGTCAATGAATGAACACTGTTTTATAATTTCAAATCTCAACTGGCAGGCTATTTAATACAATAGTGCAAATACATATTGAATATGGGAAAGTCAACCAAGCCGTGCTTAAGGTCAATGATTTATTTGTGCAATTTCGTCTTTTACTACATTGGCAAAACTTGACAAACGTGCTAATGAACACTCAGTTGTTGGTGAGGTTTTTTTTTCAATTTCATCATTGTGTTATTCATTAACTTTCACCTCATTTTAAATGTAATCACACGTGAACTGTTTTTGTCGGTTGTTGTGGTTACTTTATTTTGTGTTTCTGACTTGTAATCAAGTTTTAATTTTCAACATCCTTAATAATTTATTTCTGTTACCAGTTTCCAAGACTAACTTAGAGAAAAGTCAGTATCTCTGAATTCAATTCATTATCTCCTGAAGCACAAGTTAATCATGAAAAGTAATTGCTTCTAGCTTTATATTAATCATGGAGTCAATATTTTATAAAAATGCATTTCCCGTCGCATGTAATTATTTCATGAAAGTTTGCATTAATGTTGGTGACATTTTGGGTCATTTATTGATGATTGAAAGAAGTCATTTAAACGCCATATAGTAGTTAACGTTAAGGAATTGAAAGTGTTATCTGGTAATGAAACAACTAAATAAAGTTGGTATATCGAGATGATATTGCAAAAGTAACACTTCATCTACATAAATAAATGATTCAAGCAATATCACGGAGGACATAATACACTAACTTGTATCTTATTTGTAAACTTAAAGCAGTCAGGCAGAAACCGCCATTAAATGACAATTCTTTATATTGACAAATTGACAAAGGCGTTAAATCCATAAAAAACATTAATTGTAAAACAGCTTGCATTGATATTAATAATATCTAATACTATAGTGATTGTTTCTCTATCGTTTTAAGAAACTGAAAACAGTGTTGTTTAAACATGTTAAATGTTTGAAAAAAAAGGTAGTTTGATATCAAATATCAAATGAAACGGTTGATTTTAAATAGTTGAATTTAAACATCACTATTCTAACAAAACATTAAGATAATATTGCATTTACTTCCTCTTTGTTTAACTTTAGAAGATGTGGATGTAGATAAACTATTGACTGTCACTCGTGATAAGCTGCCTCGTTTGAAACTCTGGAGTATTAATAAATAGATAGATAATTCTTTATTATAGTGACATGTGCATATACATGTAAATACAACCATATATACACGTCATTTTCAAATGAATGGAGAAATACAAGATATATTACACATACAACATTGATTTTCTTTTATTGAAGGAATTCGCAATATATTTAGCGCATAATTTTGCTTCGTTATTAAGAATGTAAGTTAGTTTTTCTATATAACCCATTGATCTAAAAGTTTCGGTTTTAGAGGATACAATTTCAAAAAATAAATTCCTTTCAGTTGAATAAAGGGAGCATCTGAACATAAAATGTACTTCACTTTCTATTTCTCCTATATCACAAAACCTACAAATTCAATCTTCCAGTTTCTCTCCAATAAATCGACCCGTTTCTAATCTTAAAGGTAGAATGCCACAGCGAAATTGTGCAAGTAAGGACCGTTGTGATTTTTCTAAATCTAACTTTACATAATCTTAATTGATATATAAAACCATGTGTTCAAATCATGTCACATTATGACTTGAAACACATTATAGTATCACACATTTTTAATTATCAAATATCAAACACTCTCCAAGTCTCTAAATGCACTTTATACGTTGTACAAAGAACTAGACATAGTGTTTGACACTTTTTAGATACTTTAAAAACAGGTCACGCCATGACATTAACATGCAAGTCATACGATAGTAATTTTGATTTTCTTTGTTTGTCCCTCCTTTTCAATTTCATTCATTTCATTTTAGCTTTGTTGGTATGCGATTTTCTAGGTATTGTAACGATACCCTTTGTACGTATGTACGCACAACACTTATTGTGTTTATGTTTATTTTATGTACGCTTCAATTAAAATTGCATATGTTATAGCTAGTCTATGACCACCAATGTATATAAATATCTAAAACTAGAAATATCCACTATGTAACAAACTATTGTGATAGTAAAGATGTATATGTCGCATTAACTGGCTTTCAATGACGGGAATATATATCTGGCAGTTTGCTGCGCAATAAGCACCCGTGATGTAGCACAATCAATTATGATCATACGGGAAACGCCTACACCTCTTGTAGATATACATTGCATGAGAATAACCAATATCTTACCGTCTAGTCTCCGTGGTTAAGTTATTTCTTCAGCATATTTGCTTTGATGTAAGATTTGATTACTCATTAAATTGCATTAATTGATGTGTACATCGTCTTGTTGTGTCTTTGTCAGGGCATTTAGTTATCATACAGGGCAATGAAAGTATTGGTACATTGACTAAAATAACTTTTCCGTTCCCGCTTTAATTTTCCATCTTCTGTATTATATGGACTTATCTTCTGAAAGTAAAGAAATACACAATACTTTTGTTTGCATTCTATTTGATTTTTCTTCTAGGTTAACGTCAAATATCAGATAGAGAGATGAATCAATGTGGTAAACATGAAAACAATAGTTCAACTGCTATGGTGTTTATATGGTTTGTTTTGCATAAAATAATTTTAAATTGTAATATTCCATGTAGAAGATAATATTCCATTTTATTTCGACATTTTTAAAGAAAAATCATGTTTAAAGCAGCGGGAATGAAGTATCATATTTCAGTACATGTAAAACGAGGATATTGGATTTTTTGTTTTAGGTTAACGTCAAATATCAGATAGAGAGATGAATCAATGTGATAACATTGACTTTGTGATTTAACTTCTGGGATCACTAATCATATTAGTAAGTTTTTCGTAAAATGGCAATTGTAAAAAATGGAACTGTGATTTAAATACACTGTGACTGGCTTTACAAATCAAAACCCGATATAAAATTAGATACACTAGTTATATTTTACATTAACGACAACAAGAAATACAAACACAATTTTTGTCAATCCGCTTTTGATGTTCAAGTATGGTTCAACAATATGCTAATTTTATAAAACATTAATGGATATATCAAAAGATTTCATTAAACATACATATCATGACTAACACTTTTCATGGACTGCAAAGAAAAACAACATTTATCCGGTACAAAGCGTTTGTGTTATTTTAAAACCTCTAATAAAAATAGATTTTTACCGTTATATGTGGTTATGTTACTTATTGCAATTTAAAGTGAAGTAGATCAGAACATTACTAGAATAAGAGTGCGAATACTTCAAATAATAGTTAATGTTTTATTTGATGTCTTGTAAAAGAAAATATTTTTTTCAAACAACATATACAATGTTAACAAAACATAAATGAGTGCGCTCTAATTAAAAGAATGATCTGTTAAAAACATGAGCACTAAAACCTGCAAAGAAGCGAAATGCAATATTAAAGGAACCTAATGTTTTCAGTGTTTTCAGACAGTTTTCATATCTGTTGTTAATGAACATATTCTAAGTTTTTACATTGGTTTAATAATAGGTTTTAGAAATATAAATTAAACAAGCTGCTGTCAAAATTTATACCTGCTTTATTGCATAACAATTGTATATTGTCTTTCACACACACCACGGACAAAATGAAGCATTTTCTTCCAGTCAATAAAATTTATACAGTACATGTACGGCTATAGAATTCATTTTTTTGTAAGTGCCATTTTGTATGCATGATATGTACACTGTTCTGACGTTTACCCTGACAATCATAGGCAAAGATTTTCTAGTCGTTTTGTAAAACTAACAACTCTTAATATGTAACAAGGAAAATAATTCCTTTCTCTCTGGTTTCACCAATAATTCACCGACAGTAATTATTTTTCTCATACAACTATATTATGTAAGTTATCTATTGAACTTATATGACAAAGTTAAGGAAACATTAATCGTATTGAGCTATTAGATGGTTATCTCCTTTCATTGCTCTACTTATTGTAAAGACGAAGAATGACAGCATTTAATGGGAAAATTGATCATTTTGATAACGGTCATTTGCCGGCATTTAAACTTTACGGTCATTTTCTTCCATGATGATACGATTAAGACATGCTATGTGATAGCCATGTTAGCCATTAAATTTTTTCATTTTCATTTGTCTGACTGGTGGTCCATTGTAATTATTCATATGGTTAGCATTATATAAAGTAAAGTCAGCATACTATTTTTAGACATTAATATTCATTTGCATGGAAAAACATATATACAGTTATATTATAAACAGTTATATCGTAAAAGATAAATGTATATACAGCATTGCAGAATATGGGTTATGATTTATCAATCACGGATAATTATTTTGCGTGAATAAATTCTGTTTTGTTGATTTACTGAACTTCTTTACAATTCAACAATATTAAAGCCACTGTATGAAGATATATTTATCAATAGTAGAATTAAACAGTATTTTACAAGCATGAAGTTATCAGAACAAAACAGAGGCACTTTAAACTATTCAAACAACGCTGCTTTCTAAATTCGGATTTGACAAAGTGTTCATTTCTTTAAAACAGTGAGGTACTTTTATAAGATCACACAGAATATTCATTCATATGCCAGTGTTCAATATGCATTGTACCTGGTTAATAATGTAATTTGAAGTAGATTATCAAGACTTCATCAAAACCATGGTAGCTAGTATTGACAATAAAATTCTACTTTCGGTTTCGATCTACTTTAAAATGCGATAATAACATAACCATGTTTAAGCAATATGTGTATTCTATGAAAACATCTTGTTTATAAGAGGTATTTGAAATATTTATTTGCAGTCCAAAACATTGTTACGGTTGATAATGGGACTTAAAAGTGTGACTAGACAAAGTGTCTTGCACATAATACTTATGTCCTTGACTTCTACAACTAGATGATATAGTTGCATTTCACAAAGTTGTTTAAAATGCGACTTACTTTCGTATATCAAATGACTTCAGTATAAAACCTAGTAGTAAGGAAACTTTACACATCCAGATAAAATATATATGATAGTAATGGGCAAAACTTACATGTGCTTTGTTTATATCAAATGATATACAAATTCAGGCCATTTTTCAAGTAGGAATATAAGTTAATATCAACCTATACTTAATATAATAACTTAGATGCTTTAAACTAAAATGCACATGTTTAAAATTACATGATTATAAAATCATTTGCTCAATCGACATCGTTTAAACACTGACATAGAGTGTAACTACTGGTATATATTTAGTACTCACTTTGTAGTGCATTTCCATTACTTTCTAAAAATATAATATTGAACGGCAATTACTTGTAGACAATGTTATAAATCGATCAAAACAGTAATTATATGATTTTTATTTACTAAATCTTTGATTTGTCCAAATCAGACTTTCAGTGCTAAAAGTGTTTAACATTATGATTGTAATACATTTGGCATCGATTTAGGTAAACCATAGACAAATGTTAGATGTCAAGTGTTAAATACAAGTCGGTCACTTCATACTAATGTATTTTACTATCATCATTAACACAATTTGAGCAGTTAATAATAACGTTTGGAATACAGTTTCTATATTAGTACAAGAAATACCTCCTATAATGTCAATTAAGTTATTTTATCAGTTTTTTTTCTACTTTTAAACTCCATTTGCCAACAAATGTATGCGATGCAAATTGGAAAAGTTGTTCATTGTAGATTTGTTTATTGTAAGAACATGTTTAATAAACTTCCTTGTGATACACATTTGTCTAACGTATTTTGTTAAATATGCAAAAGACAAATGTTTTTGTGTTCAATGAACAACTGCGTTATTTTAAAGAGTTTATTAAAAAGGGGTTAATGTAAATATAGATTTGCAGTACTTAAAAAACTCATCTTTTGCAATTAAACCAAAATTGATTATACTAAAGCCGCTTAGAAATTTGTTACATCAAACCTAAATTCACTTTGCTAATTATGTTTAAGTGCTTTATAACTGCCACAATTATTTCCCGCTAAAATTCATTAAACATACTGTTTGAAAAATGACGTTTTGGTGCTTGCGCAATGTGCACATATTGAATCATGCATAATATATCTTAAATACATGCTGTGTTTATGTAAAATTCTCGTTTTTCTTTTTTATTTGCTCTGACTTAATATGCAGTCTATGATAACTAATAGTCACACATGTATTTCAAGGTACTGTATACCGAAAACAAATACTTCAATATTGGTTGTTTCTGTTATATTCAGACGGTTCCAATGTGTTGATTATAACGCATGGCTTGAAAATAATTATTGTGCAATAATTGCACAAAATAGTGTTACCAGCATTGTACTGTTTCGTGTATTTAACAATTTAAGAAACAAACATGTTGCTATTTTTTTTTATTAAAACTAACAACAATATTATGTATTTTAATTATTGTTTTTATATTATCCAATTAACATGAAAATTATACCTAACTCAATTACCTATTTAATTAGCCCTTTGTTCTTCTAGACGTGCTCAAATTATAGCGACTTTACTTTCAATAGTTTAGTTACATCATGGTTTATGCTATTTCTCTGTTGATACAATACGCCCAAGCACATGCATGATCTAGAGTCACTGATATCATATACAAGTGATCAGTATTTTATGTCCGATAATAACTACCATTGTGCAATTTTTCTATATGTAATCATCCCTGCATATCAATAATTCTTTCCTTCATCATCTTTTTAGAAAGTTATATCTAATCGCCCATTATTTGCAGTACTTTGCCTTTCATCTAAAAACTTGTCGTTAAAGCAATTTATATCTCATTTCCTGCTTCAATTATTCCATAGAAACATGACATGAAAAATAATAATAACATTCATGTATTACATTTCATAAATCGAAGTTATAATTAGTGAAATACATCAGGGATTACTTAAATACTTTTTTTCTAATAACGAAGGGAATTTTTTCATGCCTATAATTATTATTAAGGAACCAATGTACTCAATGAAACCTTCTAATCAATCTTACATGAATGTATGTACTCATTTAGTCAATGTTTTAGTTGTTTATATCGATTTAAGATCAGTGATATTTTGTATTTGGACGTATTCATGTTCAAAAAGTAACATGAAATAATCCAGAGTCATTTTTCTTACCAAAAACTTATTTTATAACATAGTATTCATTTTCTTATTATCAAATATGCCGCTCTAACAACTTCTATATTGATTGAGATTGCTAGTGGTAGTTTCACTACTTATTATTTTATCGTTTGTTTTTATAAATAAATGGTTCAATTTATCTTTATTTAGATACTTGACTTATATAAACTTGTGATTTGTTAAACTAACAAAACCGATACAACAAAAAACGAGGCAATAGAGATTAATTCAAATATTCATACGATAAATATATATGCATGCATTACCAGAAAAAAACCAAGAATAATGCTAGTTGTATATTTTGTGAAACTGGAATTGTACCAATTTGCCGGATGAATACTTGTATTTAAAATCGGTTTTATTTAGAGCAGAACAAATTGCTAACATGCATGTCACCACAATTTTTATATGCGGTCCTCGTTGATTTATGTAAAATTACCGCGTTGAAATAGAGCTTTGCGATAGCTGAAAAATAATAATGGCCCCATGAGGTATATAATGCATAAAAACAAATTTAAAACGACAAAGCTAGTGTCATTGATAACAATTTCATACGATATCAAATCATTAAAACATTAATGCCTCAGTCCTATAAAATCGTGACTGTTTGCGGACCCGTATGTGCAGACAGTCGTAGATCGTGTCTACGAGTTTGTGGTCACATAAATTTTAGAGCCGAAAGGTCAGTCGTAAGAGCGACACCGTACGGGCTGTTTTTCGATTGTAGAAGGCTCCCGTACGACCGCCGCAAGGAATGTGGGCGTAAACTTTAAGTCTGATAAGATGATAAGCTTGTTAAGAAACACAATTCACGGATCAAGTAGAATTAGCATTTTGTTTTTCCTAAGAAATGGCCGAGGGGTTCCGAATGACATAGAGTTAGGCTCTACCTAACAAAAATAAAACGTATTTCCCTATACCACTTTATATTTCATTTTGTCTGCCTTGGGTTAATATGTTAATATATAAGTGTATCAAAACCAGACTCGTCTAACAATACATTTATTTCTGCAGTATTTCAAATTCAGATTTCGCAAAATAAAACCTTTACACTCTATTTATGAGTTCAGAATGATGCCTGAATGTCTAAAACACACATTTTTTAATTGAAAAATCTATTAGAGCATGTGATTAATGCAAGAGCAATATCCATCAATTTGAATTTATTATGTTTTAGTTTCATGATTCGTTTACATTGAACGGTTTAAAGTTTACTAATTGAATGCATTTGCTGGAATGACGTTAATCAGAACAAAGTATGTATATAACCATAACATTGTGTTTATTACTTCTAATGATCCATTTGATTGTTGAGCTTAAACATTGCAAACTCGTTATTTCTAATCTGCAAATAGCTGACTTATTGATAAATGAGTCAAAATCAATATTACTATTTTGTATTTCATCAATAATAGAACTTGTTCACTTGTGTATAACCCGCTTTGACATTGATGTTTTTGTTTTTAATGGTAACAGAGAGCTCTTAACTATCCCTTTGAACTTCACCTAATAGCTTTATACTGTCTAATTGTGCATCTCCTTTTAGCAATTTTATAGCTTATCACACAAGTAAATGACGTTCATTAGTCAGGATGGTAATAAATGCAGTTAGCTGATGTAAAACGTTACGTTTTGTTTTATATTTTATGTGATTTCCAGAATCAAACATTGCAATAATATAAGTTGCAAAGCTGTTACATTACTGTATGTTTTATTTTTACTTTTTGTTTTTGTTTTCTTTCTATCCAATTTATGTGGCAGCGGAACATAACAGTACAAGGAAACACGATTTAACTTATGTTATATACGATATTCAAAACTATATCGATATTATATTGAATGGCGAAGTATGTTTTTTTTATGTTTCGTGAAAAATGCTTTATGTGGGTTGCGCCACCTTCTTTTGGTATATGTTTAATCATTTATAATTTACCATAGTAAGCTGGTATAATCAAATGTGGTTATAGATGATTTCACTAAAAAGTAAAGATTTTGAAAGGGTAATAAATTTGCTTATGCCAACTATGTTAATACGTATGTCATTTATCTTTATTATGTTTATTATATGTGCCATTTATAATTATGTATAAAAAAGTGAAAAAATCATCATACAATTTGGTCTTTGTTAAGTTCATTATTTCATGTACCATCAGAACAAGCTGTGTCAACAGACAGTAAAGTTGAAACACTGGTAAGAGTCTAGTAGTTGTGGATTTAAATACCGTTTTGTTTGTATGTCTTGTTTCTTTTTATCAAGTGTTAAATACGATTACAATATGGGAGTAGAAAGTAGAATTTGGTTGTATATACTGAAAACAATATGTGTAAGATAAAGTCTTGTGATACAAAAAAATCTTCCCCACAATGACATGATTATAGTACAGTTTTCAATTTAAGGCTTAAATGTTCGTGATTTATTTCATTTAGGATACATCTAGGTATCTTTTTTTTTACTTTTTCAAACTTCCCAATTAGAAAGTCTACCTCTCCGCTCACAAAATGTCCTAAGACATCTATTTAATATACATGTATATCAAATAAGGACTTTCAGTATTTATAATTTTTACACATTTAAAACAGTATTCGCGACAAAAATTCATCAGCACTGGAATTTGTTACAGGAACGACTGACAATTCAATTCCAATCGGAATTTCTTCATAGGAATACAAGACGTATATAACCTTGTGTACTCTATCAAAAGTCGAGATCATTATTTGATTTTATCATCATTTTATGTGAGATAGGATATTGTCTAAGCATAGCTGTCGAATGAACTGTTGAAAGAAACATAATTGATTTATTAAGTGTAAAAAGTGGTCAAAATGACAACTTTAACTTTCTCAGAATTTTATATTACATTATGTAACACAAACAAATTTGTTCGTGTCTGAACTCTGAAATCCTGAAAATTAAATTTTCACATAAAGTTATTAGGTTAAAAAGCTAATAACTTCCACAAAAACTCTTTGATTTAAAACGTGTTTAGTTCTAAAGAGAATATAATGCGATTAAGTAACGCTATGACAATGCCGCCAGTTAAGTTTACACATATGGGCCATCAAATCGATGGTCCTAATATCAAAATGACCTGAGTGAAGGGAAATATTTTTTTTAAAATAAACATTTTGATGTGAATAAAAAAAACGCACGATATTGCAATAAACAAGTATATTTATTAGAATCTCAATTCACACTCTAGTGATGAGTATTGGTTTGTTGATTAATTTCGCAAGAAGATGTTCTGTCATGATGCACGTCTAAAAGCGAAATATGAATATTCTTCCATGCAATGAAATCTGATACTGGAGATACATGCCATTTATTACCGTCCAGTGTGCGCGCGTCTGTCAAAATTATTACCCACACGTCACATGACTACATTACCTTCGCAATAAAATGACCACTGGGCTTCAGAAATACTTATTTAGTTGCGACACATAATTTTTTAAATGTTGTTTTGGTACGTATGTCACACGATGAGCGATTTTTTGCTCTTGCTCTTGGATAGTCTTGATCACCTGCCCCTTACTACAATCGTTATTATGTCAGGCAAAGCTCAATAATGGCAACGCCCTCAGTTTATCTTCAGGCTACAAAATTTTCTTTTACTTTTTTTTCATTTTGCATGGACATTTTCTGACTATGGCAAATGTGGTAGAGGTACAGTACAGAGGTCATTCGTAGTCGACTTTCCTTTTTTGCACTTAAATTTAGCGAACAATTAACCAAAAACCTTGTCTTCAAAATGGTTAAAAATTTGGACGTTAAATAGTCTCGTTAGAATTTTGGATAACGTATTTAGTATAAATGTAACCAACGACTAAAAATCAGGTATCCACCATAGTTCTTGTACTAAGTTCCTTTGTTTAAAGCCTATATAGTGCGAAATGTTCGATTAAAAACATAATTATCCGATACCTTGTATAATACAATTGGCGCCGCCTTTAGTTTGTTTTGCCTGATGTACTTTTACACGTTAAAGTACGACTGGGGACCAGACAAGCTCTTGGTAACGTATTCATAAGCATTCTTTCTACTAAACATTTAGCAATCAGAATGGCGCGATAACATTGTGAAATTACAGAGCTTGCATTGAAATATCGCGATGTCCCGGGTGCAAGTGTACCCAACGAACGGGTGTTTTCCCGGTCTGGTTACACAATTAGCCAGGAACGATTTCATATCGATCCAGAGAAAGCTGATTTGCTCACATTCTTACATAAAAATGCATATTAAAAGTAGTATGGGTATTTTGGTTATTT
This sequence comes from Mactra quadrangularis, assembly GCA_025267735.1. NCBI lineage: Eukaryota > Metazoa > Mollusca > Bivalvia > Venerida > Mactridae > Mactra > Mactra quadrangularis. The sequence goes on along the minus strand of CM046294.1, from coordinate 33,850,064 downwards.
GTATTTAAACATTGTAATTTTACTAAAGTTGCATATTGGTATCGGTATCAATATCGTTAAATACCGTATCGTTTCATTGGTACCGGTATCGTTTCATCTCTAACAAAATTCATCCCTAACCATATCTAGTTTGCAAGATTTGCCTAGTTCTTATAGAAGTAGGTCAGAACGATTATCGTGATAACTAATAATGCTAAATATGGTTTATAATTATATCAATAATAAAGAAACGACATAAATGTTTTGATTTAACTTACTATATAATGTTTACTGTCATAATAAAACAAGGTTAGATTTTTGCGCGTAAGTCAATTTAATTGCCAGTCATGAATATGTGAAAGTTAATATGCAAAAAGATTATTTCTTATTTTAACCTTTGAGTTATGTATCTGGTTAACGTACATTTTGTCGAGAATGCGTTCTTTCAGTGTTTGTAAAGATATATTCAGTACATTGGCCTATTGTCATTTAAAATTATATGCAGTGAATAAGCAAACGAAGAAGAAATTTTAAACTTCAGGTTTGTACAGTTAATGTACTTAATAATACTGGACTGACACTGCCATTTAAGGTCAATGAACAATGGTGATGTAAAACGGTACTTCGGATACGACCTAATAAATACAACGAGTGTCTGTTCATCTAACAGATAGTAATTAAGTTGTGATCGTCCAAGAATTAATTAAAATGTATACGTCTGGTAAGGTTTTTAGTTAGCTGTAATGTGAGTGGATCATTTCATTTGATAACGATATTCGTTTAAACCCAACATTTAGCCATACATACACTAACAGTCAATGAAGAGTTGATTTGGCTTTGCACAGCAATTAGCTTGATTAACTGGTTTGTATTTTAATCATTTCTCAAAGATATTTTCTAAACGGGAAGGCATGCATATGCTAGTGATGGGTGTCGATAATGTAGTTAACCAAGTGATAGTAATATTTTACACGACTTCTACAATGTTAGCAAATAATAAAATTCAAACTGCCAAATAAAAGGAAAAATTATTTTAGGCAAATATATTACTAAATTACAATATTTTATCAGACATCTGGAATGTCTCCCGACATGTACAAAACAGTCCAGAAAACTTATCTTTTATTTTTCATCCATCCGATTATATTTAGTTTTTAACAAAAGTATATCTACATATAAACATAACACTTGTAAATGTTCATATAGATATCTTCAGTTCAAGGTGGTGTATGTCACAATCGTGTTTTGTCTGAAACTAGATATGAAGGTGTTAAATTATAAAGTTTGGCTGGTATGTGTCTAACGACTATCAAATTAAGAATCCTGACAATTGATAAGTCAATATTATTTCGGTTATGTGAATATATATCAAACCGTATCCCTTTCACAGACAAATCTATCTAGACAATCCAAAATATAACTTTCTAATACAAACACTAAATAAACCATACGTTGTAGCTATTATTTGGATGCACTTGATAGATGCTTAGTTAACGTAATGCTTTTTTTTAAGCTTAAAGTTAGGTAATATCTTGTCGGGTTTTAGAAAATACCATATCATATATCATATCATATAGGTGTATTGCTATTTATACTTTTACATTTGAACTTAGCAATCAATTTTTGTATAAGTAACCCCGTGTTTTTGTGAACTTATATATTCACAACTGATAAGAATATGTTTTTTGTTTTTTTGAGGGGGAGGAGGGTTACATCGTAGCAACGCATTGTTTAGGGTTATATCTCGGTGGTCAGTCAAATTTTGTATGTGTACCCCCGTGTTGTATGTGAACCTATAACTTAAAAATTTAAAAATAAAAATCAACAAAAAATCTTTATTTATCATCTTATCTCCCCGCTGATAAGAATATGTCTGGCTATGAGTGTTAAGTGATATGTAAGCATACGGAACTTGTTTTGTGCACGACAAATGTTATCCCTTACATCGGTCATACTTTCTAAGAATTCTGACAGAGTTTCAAAATCCAAAGTCCTCCACCTCCAAAAGTGTGTGACATCTTAATTCCATAGTGTATAAATATGTCAACTTTTAAATTAACACCAATTTCGACTATAAAGTACGCTGATGTCAACGAACGATATTTCATTAAGATAATATAGTGTGCTAGACAATGTATATAACCATTACCATTAGATCACGCAAAGTGTAACAAAGATGACAATGACCTGTTAGATGTGATTATACATGCATAATGGGATATATATGTTTACTCTACATAATTTATTAGAAGGTCTTACATTGCTACAAGAATTAAGTTGCCTTTATCTACTTGTAATGACTGGCATAACTTTAGGGCATAATTTACAGTTTTATAACTGCAATGGAACGATGTTGCCAGTTAGTTGTCATAGTTTTAAAAACAAAAATAGATAAGTTCTCTTTTATTGTGTTTCTGTGTTCATTCGCTGTTTAGTAAAATATTTAAATACGTTAAAAGTTATACAAAGTATATTAACAGGATATAATTCATCTCACGAGACTAGAGATTTTTCAAATTTATTACTTTTTATTCTTCAGACATTGATGTAGGTCATCGTAAGATCAGTACAAATATAAAAGTTTGTTTGATTTGATATGTTTTGTAATATCTTTTTCTTACTTAATATATACTGCAATATTTTAAAAAGACATTCTTATGTCTATAGTTTAGATTTACTTTTACCTAACAAGATCCTATTTCTTTTCGCTCGTATCTGTCGTTTAAGAATAATTTAAGGCATCTTACAATGTAACATAAATCACGTTAACCACCAACGATGTCCAACACTGAATTGTTGAAACACGTGTTTGCTCAGTAACTGATTATTTCGTGGTAACATGCAAATAATATTTAAATGTTTATATTGAAAATTATAGATTTAATTACTTTCATAGTGATCACATATTAATATAGGACAGTGTCGTAAACAAAACTTAAAAAGGAAAGTGACCATTTTACTCATACCAATATCTTGTAGCTCTATTGTGGAACTTGTTATTTCAACTTAGATTTATCACTCTCGAAATCACATTCACTGTTATGAATTACCATTATCATTGCATCACATGAGTTACAAATTACACTTTCAAGTCTAGGATATACCTAATATAACAGACAGGCTAGCTATCAATGTTACATATAAGTTCATTTTTTATAAATGTTCGAATACATGAATATGGCAATAGGATGATAAAAACTATATTATACCATTGAATAATGCATTCATCATTTACAGTTACATTTTATACCATCATACCAGCAGAGGTAGTAATGCAATCCCTAGACGTCTTTATAACCCATTTATGGTTTCGCTTACTATGAAATCTTGTCTCTGGTCAATGAATGAACATTTAAATACTAGTCAGTTCGTAGCACACACATCATAAACGTATATGTAGTTGGTAATTTGTTAATATATTATAGTATGTCGGCCCAAGGCTAAAAAAAGTGGTTCGCTGTACTCATCGGTATATCAGCAATATTTTGATGGTTTTTTATAGAAAAAAGTGTGCTCTTTACGAATCTGCCAGGTGATTTTTCAAATTTTGGGGCAGGAAGATGCTATTGGCCAAAAACCGATGACGTCACTAATTTCTAAAAAATCGTCTTTAAACTTTAAAAACGCATTGCGCGCTTATTTGTCATGTGTCGAACAAATAATTTTGGTTCTAAATTATGATATGCTTCGACTATAAGATTTTGTAAATGTTTTGAAAATAATCGGGTGCTGGAAGCACTGCTCATCAAAACAAGTGATTACGTCACATTTTTACAATTTTCCGAGTATAAGTTTCAAACGTCATTTATTCTATGTTCTAAATTATTGTTTTAAAATTCGAATGCACGGAAGTTTTGACCATACCATGAAGATAAAAAATATTAATTAGAAAAATACTTTATGATAAAACATTAGCTAATACCAGCTCCCTAACCAACCCTTACCAGTCACAGTTTTGTCTATAGCCCTGCAGTAAAATTCCATATTCAAGGTGATTCCTGTACTTGAGTCCCCACAAAGTTATTTTGCAGTTTATATGTCCTTGAACGGTGCTGAACGAGAATCCGAGTAATGACACCCTATATTACTTGAACAATTTGCATAATATGCAAATTAAGTCCGCCATTATCGAAATTCCGTTTTTCCCTAATAACACAATAACCAACTTGGATAGAAGTTTAAAATAAGCCTCCATACCCATGTTTTCATGGTCTATCTATCATATGGTACTAATTTCAGCTTGATCAGATCATTTAAATATGCAAATTTATGCAAATTAGGTATTTTACTGAATACAATATTCGGGTTATCTATACATTAAAAAGTCCTTTGTTTCTGTTAGCACATTTTGAGTAACATTTGGTAATGTAATGTTATTTTTGTACGTTTTAGATACAAATATATCAAATGATAATATTAAACCAGTAAATGATGACTTTATGTAACGCAAAATATTCGAATTACATTATAAGTGAAAGGATTTGCACTATTTGTTTTATTGCATGGTGTCACGTATATTTATGCCATTTTCTATCATACTGTTGATGCTTGGATAATTTTGATGCAGTTGATTTATCATTGAACAAAGCTTAGTAAGAAACTAAGTGATGCCAACCCGTCATCCTTCATTAATTTGCATAATATTCAAATTTAGTTCGCCAATACCAAATTCCATTTTCGCTAATAACAAAATAACCAATTATGATAAAATTTCAAAATATATGTCTACACCTATGTTTTAGTGTCAAGCTATCATATCATACCACATTTAAAATGAACAGATGATTTAAATATGCAAATAAGTTAATTCAAGTGTACAGCTTTTCGAGTTAACGATTTATATTCAAATTAAAGTACTTCAACATGTGTTTTTTTGCCTTACATACACTAGTAATTTTGTAATGCTTAAAGGTACTCATTCACAGATTTTAACTTAAATATCAACTTTTTTTTAAACTATCAAAATTGTATGGACATATCTTTGGGAGCAGGAAAGTAGTGTTCTGATAATGACAGTTATAGTGCAAACTGACATACAACTACAAACGATGGTGTTTCATGTAGTAAATATCTACCCCGTATGTCACGGTATAGACACTTTTAGTGCATATTTGTGACTTTTATTGAATATTTCTTGCAGCATTTAGGTCAGTTTGTCTTAAAATAATAAGATTTATTTTACCTAATTACAGACACTTCAAGAATGGTATTTTAAAATTATAGAAAAAAATAAACCAAATCTGTGAACTAGTACCTTTAACTTTTGTGTATCATTGTTATCAAACAACTGATTATATGCTAATCTGCCTCGTTGACTCAATGTCATATGTATAATACAATGCGTAAATAAATTTAATTAAAATAAATAAATGCTTTAATTTGATAGAAAAAAGGCATTGTCTCAAATGTTTCTCTTTTATTCCACCATGAATTGTAAAACAAAATTTACTATTAAATGCTACCATGTTTTCCGCATGTAATCATGTATATAATATACAGATCCAATGTGAATTTCACCTAATTATCCATGCCAATTAAATTGAACTGAGCAATCTGTCAATTGCGACTGAATTTTTGCTCAGATGGATTTCAATGTTTTGTTTGGAATGTCCACATAGATCATGGGACCAGTCATAAACCGATCACAATCAATGTAAATAATATTAAATGAATGTTTAAATGTGCAAATGATATAAACGTTTTATAGTGTTGGAGATTTATTAAGAATTTTTCGTTTGCACACATTATTGTATGGATTTTGATTTGCTGAGCCGTTAAGCCAAAATCAAGTAATGAAAGAACATGGATTAATTTTACAGTACATCTTCAGTCGCTCGTAAAATTGAAGCCACTGAATTCAATACTATTTTATAATTATGAAGAACATCCTGTCATTGACACAATATGATCAATATGTTTTACTGTAATAGTAGAGGCTGGAAAGTTTTAAATATTTGTGTGCATATTTGACCTCTCAACTAAGTGGAATGTAAAACATGAAACTACATGTGTCAACATATGCTATACATGGTCATTGCTGCACCTTTTTGTCCTAGTATGACTTAATTAGCGACATAAATTTTGACTAATACCTATTATGCATAGTATGTAATTTCAACAGTACAATGCATCCTTACATAGTTTCCTTGCGAAATCAGAAAGTTGTTTGTGGGACTTATTTTAAGTAGCGACATTAAGGCAACTTAGAAATTACGGAAACTATAATTGTCAATCTATTTACAGTAAAGAACATGTATGTATTGTATTCATAAGAGGCATTACCTGACCATAGTTTCTTTTATATAATGTTGTTTTTCTATACGAGACCTTAACTTATAAGGAGATGAGAAATATCAATCCACTTTATGCACATATGTTAGTCATGATAAAATTAGCTCATCAATATAGGTTCACTAACAAAAAACGAATCACACACACACACACACACACACACACACATGCAATGGACGCATAGGTAAAATGCATATTGTTAATGTGTGCCATAAATGATCATTGAGATGCATATATCATGAAAATATTTCAAGTGCTTCGACACTAAATACATACTGTCTAAATGCTTTGCCTTTAATTATTTGTAAATGGTCGTAAAACTGTTTATGCTGCGAATCGTAATCTGATAGAGGTCTTTAATTTGTATTAAAATATATCTCATCCTTATTATTAACATTCATAATTTGCATATTCAAATTATCTGATGGTGCTGAAGGGGGTATCATATGTTAACTAGACCCTACAAACATGGGTACTGACTCAAATTTATTTTTTTATTATAATTGGTTATTGTGTTATTATAAAAAAAAAGGATTTTTGGTGATGGGGAAGGATAGATTTGCATATTATGCAAATTTTCATAAGGATGTCAGAATTTCCTCAGAACTTAGTTTCTTAATCAGCATTGTTAGAAGATACAAAACCTGAATATAATTATCCAGGCAAAATAAATAAAGAAAATGGCATAACTGTACGTGCAGTCTTGAAATGTATGAAGGCATAGTCCTACAACAAATATAACTGTATAGTGTAATTCAGATACTTTGCATAGCTTAAAATCACCATATAATAATTAAATATTTCCATTTGATAAATTTGTGTCTAAAACGTACAAAAATAACATTACATAACCAAATGTTACTCAAAATATGCTAACAAAAACAAAGGACTTTTTAATGTATAGATAACCCGAATATTGTATTCTGTAAAATACCTAATTTGCATAAATTTGCATATTTAAATGATCTGATCAAGCTGACATTAGTACCATATGATAGATAGACCAAGAAAACATGGGTATGGAGGCTTATTTTAAACTTCTATCCAAGTTGGTTATTGTGTTATTAGGGAAAAACGGAATTTCGATAATGGCGGACTTAATTTGCATATTATGCAAATTGTTCAAGTAATATAGGGTGTCATTACTCGGATTCTCATTCAGCACCGTTCAAGGACATATAAACTGCAAAATAACTTTGTGGGGACTCAAGTACAGGAATCACCTTGAATGTGGAATTTTACTGCAGGGCTATAGACAAAACTGTGACTGGTAAGGGTTGGTTAGGGAGCTGGTATTAGCTAATGTTTTATCATAAAGTATTTTTCTAATTTATATTTTTTATATTCATGGTATGGTCAAATCTTCCGTGCATTCGAATTTAAAAAAAATAATTTAGAACATAGAATAAATGACGTTTGAAACTTATACCTCGGAAAATGGTAAAAATGTGACGTAATCACTTGTTTTGATGATCTGTGCTTCCAGCACCCGATTATTTTCAAAACATTTACAAAATCTTATAGTCGAAGCATATCATAATTTAGAACCAAAATTATTTGTTCGAAACATGACAAATAAGCGCGCAATGCGTTTTTAAAGTTTAAAGACGATTTTTTAGAAATTAGTGACGTCATCGGTTTTTGGCCAATAGCATCTTCCTGCCCCAAAATTTGAAAAATCACCTGGCAGATTCGTAAAGAGCACACTTTTTTCTATAAAAAACCATCAAAATATTGCTGATATACCTATGAGTACAGCGAACCACTTTTTTAGACGCTTTTCTCAACTGGGCCGACATACTATTAGAAGCTATTAGAGTTATGAGACTACATTTGTACTACATCAAATCGAAGATATGTAACTGTCATAGAAATGTATGGTTTTTGGTGCTTGTTTTCACCACTTATTTACGGATCTGTTCATTAGTCATTGTGTCATACATATGTATGTTAATATTATATGTATTCTAAGTATTCTATCATATACATGTATATAAATCACCATAAGGTGGAATTAAAGAGTATAAAACATCTAAAAGTAATGTTATATTAGCTCTCGTATATTCAAACAGAAGGTGTTAAGATCTCGTTCTTGATGATAAAGTTTGTTATGTCTTTGGTAATGTCGAATTATTGATTCTGTTAGATCTAATCTCTTTGTCAATGCCATAGTTATGTTTGTTGTCTTTTTGGTGTCTACATTTTAAATAGAATATTTGATGGTGACTGTGATGTAATTTTTACATGAAATACTAATGACGGAGGTCGCCTAGAAGCCTAGATTCTAGTCTCATCATCACTTTGTAACAACGTAAAAATCAATTAGAATCTTGATAATAATTATTATCACGAACTTTAGAGTAAGCAAGATCAGAAATAAACTAAACGTAACCCAGTAGCTTGCTACTGGTATCAAACTGACGAAATGATTATAGTGTCTGATGATCAAATACTGTTATGTAAAAGACGCAATTTACTCCAGGAATGTGTTCAAAATTGTAAAGTTATACTCTAGTTGTTTTACGATTTTTTACCAGATATATATCTAAGTTAACAAAGCGTTGTTATTGAAGTAGGTGCAATTATTAGATATCAGATATAGTCTCTATGATAGTAAATACAAAGTTTCTGGTATGTTTCATATTAATCAGTATGTTTGGTCAGCTATGATGACGAGTTAGGAACAATTATTGACAATCAATAGTTTTAATCTTCTAACGTCTCTACTTGAGACTACTTATTGAAATGCATAGCAGTAACAATATTAATTTCGAAGCAAGCAGAAAGCATGTTAAACTATGTTTCACCTTATAGCCCTTCATTGTCAATGTTAAATAAGTGTGCTTAAATATCCCGTACATCGTTATCGTAAGGCTTTATTTAGTCTCAAACGTATGTCAGATGGAAAATAATATCCTTACAAGAGTTCGTTGTATGGTCAAGATATCAATAAAGGAGTTCAAAGCATGTCTAGCAGTAAAATACCATCGTGTACTTTTTCAGTTAATTATCTGAAGCATTAACATTTGACTTTGTTTATGAGCTAACGTACTATAATACAAATTGTCTGAATTTATTTCTTACAAAACAATCAAATGGTGTACGACTAATTGAATATTTTCTCAGCTGACAATTATTCGGTTCATGTCTACCCATTCTTTAGAAATATCATGTAACATTCAGTGAAACAATATTATTAATTTTAACTGAGTAAACATTTTATTCCTGTTGTCGACCAGTTGAACAGCGGGTCAACATTGATAATTTTCAATCTGTGAAAATTTGCAGTTAATGATATGCACGGTGTCTTTACAACTCTATTTTTTGTTATAAGTGTCGGTCAAAGTAATAATACAAACGACAGTCAAAGTAGTCTTTTTCTCCTTAACTTTATACCATGAAGTAACCCCTACTGGATTTTGAACGAGAACTAGTAACCGTACATGACTGAATGAATTATGCTTTTTGTGTATAATTATCTAGCTTTTATCCTATTGCTTTACAAACATGTTATATCGAAGCGATAATCAAAGGTTTTCATGTTTATTTTGATTACCGCATCAAACTTGATCACTGTTTCTTCAACAGATATCATACAACTTCTTAATACGATTAAACCCCGATCTAAATTATCCGATCACACATTCGCTTGTTTTGAATCTGTCTACTTTATTTTACGGGTCATTTACAGCTGACCTAAGCTTTAATAATGCTAATGATTGCTGGTTAACATTGTCTACTTCACGCAAATTAAAAAGAGCCGTCCAATCACAGTCTGTGAAAAAACACTACGAAATCAGAATGCTAGTGTTTTTTCTAGATGAAAACAACGCATTGATTGGTAGACACAAAGGTCATCTCGACTAGACCCCCTGAGTCATGTCAAGAGATCCTATACGTCATCGGTCTATTGAATATATGTTTGTGGAGATTGAGAACGCATGAATTACTTACAACTATAAAAGTATTAACCATGAAAACTATTAAAAAGGCACACAACACTTATGGAAACAACACGTGTCTTTGTTAAGTACACTCATAAAGTATTTCCATACTAATAATAAAAATATCAAACAAATTTAAAAAAAGTAATTGCATTTTGACAAATCTACTACAAAGCTGGCTTTACCAGTCTAGACGCGTTGTCTAGGTTATAATCTTTTCGAATATTTATCTTTTTAGTATGTTAGTGTTTAAAGTTTATAAATTAAAGTGTATTACAAGTACAAGCTCACAAGTATTAAGCAGTTTTAGATGTACTTAGATCTATAGCGCAATCTAAAAAAAAACTTGTTATATTAGAAATAATAAATTACTATAAATAAACTTGTAAAAATTAAAAGTAAAAAATACATTACTATTATATAACACTTACATATTGTTTGTGTCGAATTGAACATTAACATATTTCGATGTCACGGTTATAATCATTGATTTTGTTTGTATGTGGAATGTTAAAAAAATTCTATAGTAATCATATGACACTTCTACCATGTGTCAGTTATACATTTTTGTTTGGCTTCAATGAAATATGTTAGCTGTTCAAAATAATTTCCAAACTGTTGACATATGTATTACAAATTTTTTTTTGTAAAATTCTTGAGCTTATAACTTACCAGAGAGTATTACACTATAGACACATGTATGATTAAATTAGATACTCTACGTATCATAACAATCTTTTAAATGAAATCTACACTTAAATCTCTTAGAAGTGTAGATAACTAGACTGAATGGAATCCATTTATCATGGTTCACTTGAATAGATTATGTGTTTTGCTTTTAATTTGTCTACAAATTCAATGGTGTCCACCAAACAATTATTACGTGTTCTTAAGACCATGCAATTTGTATCGTTTTCAAATAACGCATACCAGTCAGTAAGGCGAGCTGTTAAATACATTGACTGTCAGTCGATGATTTGATATGTCTAAGGATAAACGTATGACTAAAGATTGATATGCATTTGTATTAATTGTGTTTGATGATATCGAAAATGTTAGAGTTTTAGGTACACTTTGCATGACAGTCACTGGCTTTACCACTTCACTTTATCCTAAAATATGTTTGTATCTTCTACAGAGATTTAATTTCCTTTTTTTCAAAGAAGTCAAAAAACCGCAGTCGAAAAAAGCTGAACGAATGTATTAGAGCAACTTCATTTAGTGTGTCATGTATAGTAGTTTAGCATACTTCTATGTGTTAAAGTTGTTGTCATACACACAATCATAAAGTCCAATTATAAATCCATATCACATCCAAAGTCATTCGAATCGTAAAGGTCATTCTGCTCAGGTTAAATATACCTCTAATTATAAATAAACATATAGTAATGACTATATTTTGTTAAACATTGATAACTAGTAAATAATTGATAATGTGATGCGTTTGGTCTGCCTGAAGTTCTTAATATGATATAACTTAACGTTAGAGCGATACGTATATTAGGCTATCAATTATATTTCAAGCTACTAAAACACAAGACAAATATACTGATGGATAATAAATTTTATATAAATTGACAAGTGTTACATAACATGCACTTTCTTTCAATGTTAATTGTATATGTGTAGTGCCAATGTTTCTTTACCAAAAAGTATATTATAAATGTATTAATGATTCCTTAAACAGAATAGAATGACTCTCTAAAGACAAGGATTGTCTCTTTAATTTGGTATTTTATCACGTTTAATCCTTATATTTTCTTTATCTAAGAAAATCACGCTTTATCCCTGAAGTGTAAGCTGATTAAACATGACCTCGCTCATAAAATTAAAACTTGTGACGTACCGTTTTGATATTAAAATTTGATTGTATTTGTTAAAACCAACAGTTTTCATAAAAGTTTCGATTCTAAATAAAAGGATAATTAATTGATATTTGGCACTTTGTAAATTACAATCATTTTATACACGCAGCTTTGTTTTGTGAATTTTTTTTAAAAAAAACGTGCTCGGTGTCTGAACATGACTACAAAAAGTGCAAAATTAGCTTGTTTGTCAGATGTACGTTTTAATGGAAAGCGTTTGAAAATTGGCAAGTAATATGTCATTACATTCAAAGTAAATGCGTATATATTAAAACATGTTGCTCTACACAGACACATTTATCAAGTTAAATTCAGTATAAGTTTCTAATGGAATTTCTAAGCCATTCGTTTCAATTTTATTTGTTGCATGCTGTGGAGAGATGGATAATTGTCTATTTGATGCATCGCGTGTAGACCGTTAGCTACCAGTTGAGCATTTTCCAAGTTTAATATTTGACATGAGTAAGTAATCATCAAACTGTAATTTAAAGGAATGAAGGAATAAATCAAATTAGTCTTTTATATTTCATTCTTATTGATGAATGTAAATTGACTGTTGTTTTCGGGTAATATGATATTCAATTAAAGGTTACTTTCATCGATTTGACTCGATGATCGGGTCAGTTAATGTCAAGAGTCGACTGGATAGGGATACTAGAAGTTGACTTCAAAAACTTTGCTTTAACTAGCTTTAACTTTAAATTATCAAAGGCAGCTCACAATCAAAGATGGTCTGAATATTCATAGTGGAAATTCTAATTCATATAACTGGATACGAATGGCAATAATAGTGCGTTCCATTTACTTGAAATACCAATTTATTCCCTTGAGCTTTTTAAAAACTAGTATATATTCTCCTATTTTTTTCACTCATTGGTTTTTTACATTTACCTAGGTGCTTGAAAACGTTGTCAATCAGATTGGTACATAAAGCTAATTAAAACAATCCATAAATTACCTTGTGATATTTCTGTAAAACAAGAGATACTTATGTAATCGGCTGACAACAGAACAGTTTTAGTGTAAATACTTCAATACACTTTCTAACCACTAGATGGGAGCCCGTGCAAGCACGGGCTTTAGCAAACTCCTCACAGTGCTTAAGTCACGCTTTGCTACTTAATTATTGATTTGATAAAGGGAGATAACCGCTGCGGGGAGTTTGGTTTGACGTGTCTATTTTTAGTTTTATCTATTTTTAGACACAAAAACCCCATTTTTTTGTTGATTTTTGGCAGTTTTTGCAAATATCAAGAGGCTTTGTCAAAAAAGAATTGTCAACTTGATATGCCGGTATATATGTGCTCCAGCGACAAACAAAAGATTTATTCAAAGCCTCGCAGTTTCTTCCACAAAACAGGAAACTCGCAAATTTAATAGTATAGATTCACCTTAGGATACGTACGACTATCCAAGATAATTTCAAAAGTTAAAGGAAAAAGTTCATTCACATTTTAAATGATCATACATCATTTTGACGTAACTATATTTACCTATATTCGTAAATGTACGTCTTTTTAGGGTATGTAGTAAGTCCTCCTAACCAGATTGTTAAAGTCATACAGTATACAGACTATATATTATTCAAACTACTAATTTTCGAATCAGGTTTGTATACAAAATTATTAGTTTTAGGAACTTCTACATATTGAAGGTTGCGTTTTGAACGATAATTCTGATTATATAGTCTGTACCAAATACACGTTTTCTCGTTATATGCAGACATTCATTACATATTCAATAAGTGGTCGCGAGCGATTTAGTTGCGTAACATGTTTTTAAATTTAGTAATTTCTTTAGAATTAAAGGTGTCTTGATGCCATGACAACCCTATTACATTGAATACCCTAATGGTATTGTGGTAATTTTAAATGTCTGAAATATTTTCTAAGCAATGACTAACATAAAAGTGCCTTTACTCATAAATATTCTGACAGAGGACCTGATTGTGTGATTGTAAAGTTATACATACCTATACTTTAGTAAAATCATATGGTACAGTGATACAGTGTTAGAAAGTTATAAAGTAGCTGATCCTAATACTGAAATATTGCTATAGGATATACATGTAGTTTATTAAGGAACTACTCTATCAATGACTTCATCTGGTTTACTTTTTTCGAACACATGCATAAACAAAGTAAAATTCAACTATTATGAACATCGAAATGGATGGTCTAAATAGCGGGATTTCTTAATATAGTACCATGTTTTTCTCTTAGATTAAGCATTTTGGACTTAAAGTCAAAATTCACATGATTCTACAATAAAACTAGGTGGTCTTTACAACTGAACTTTATTGTATATATTCGTCTAAAACAGACAAAGATATTATTGTCTATCACAACTAGTTGGCGCAGAAGCAACATGTTTATGCATTTTAACAGAATTTAGTTTATTCAGTAAAATCCCCATACTTAAACTAAACAATAAAAGAAATTCTTTTGGCGTCTACTGAAAAAAACATTGATCCCATATAGGCTGCTCAATCATTATTAATACATTAAGAAAATACTCCCCATTTACTAAACGATTATTTCCTATATTAATTACAAATTAATCACTCCTATAGGTCTCTTTGCATCTCAGATTGTAGTTTAATTTAGAATAATTGCTGTGTGGATTTGTATTGCAAACGAAGAGGGTAGTTTAGAACATATTATTTATTCTCGAGTCTTGTAGTTGAAACACCGATCTATCTAGTATATTTCAGCACATAAAAATAGTACATACCCTGGTGGTTGATAAAACGGTAAATAAAACTGTTGTTCACAGAACATGAAACTCAGGATTTAATGCTAATATTCATTATGTGCATGCATTAGTCAAAACAATTCAAAATACATAATTTCTGAGATACAATTATATTCGATTTTGTAGGATGAATGACTAAACCCTATGTCAATTATCAAGTTAATTTAAACGAAGAAAACAGTACAATGGCAGGACAGAAACAAAAGTACTAACTAATACACAAATGTAGTTTCATTTGCAATAGCTATGTCATGTTTCTTGTTAATGCGTGTATGTGATATCCGATGTAGTTTCTCCAAAAGGAATATGTTGTGTTTGAATGTATGGGCTATTAATTTGTAAAGGATATACGGTTGTATCGTTTCTATCATAAACAAAGTTACTATTACTTTTAATATGAAGAAACAAAGTAGGCGTAGCAAAAGTGGGAGCCCTTAAAGGAAAAAATGAAAGACCACTACTGACTGACTACTGCCCTATATGATTTAGAATCAGTAGTAGGAGGGAGAATGACCGTAGAATGATTTCAAGACTCCATAAAAGTATGACCCACCCGGGAATCGAACCTACGACCTCAGTAGACTTGTGTGCTATCGACTGAGCTAGCCGGGTAGGCTTCCATTGACAGCGTACTATTACTTACTGAAGAGAAAAATAAAACAAATGGCCATGGTCGTCCAATATAAAGATCATCTTGTTCTCGTGAATTCTGCAATAACTATAACTTACAGATGCATTTGTCCTCAACAATCGTCAATTGGATACTTACCCTCGGTCACATTAAATTATTACAAATAAAAACAGCTTATTCCAATAATATCACATTACTGGCCACAGGATGACCGCCTATTGTGCAACGTTTTTAAACAATAATGGTTCGGTCGTCAGTGCAAACGTGCTCCAGCAGCTTACAATTGTCCGAAATCAGTATATTTACGTTAACCAAATAACTAAAAGAGCACAAAACTAATTAATTCGAGTAAAGCATACAAATCACAGTTAATAGGTACGTCTCGGCTCATAAAAATAAATGCGCAAAAACGATTTTAAACTCGAAACATCCGGAACATAACTGGAAAATCCTGAACAGTTTGAATTCAAATTCTAAAGAAATACCAGCATTTAGACTTAATGAATTTATTGACCATTTTAAAAATGTCAATTCCGCTTACACTGACGATACAGATCGCAATCACAGCTGTATACCAAATCAAAGGACTTATATTCCATATGAAAAGATGTGTCTTTTACAGAAAAGAAATTTTATGTTGTATTAAGTGTCATATTCATAGATTTCTTTCTACTACAAGGCTTAATGACCCCATAATTCCTACTTTAAAAACAAAAGATGACCTAATGCACCAGTCTAATAATAGACCTATCACTATCTCAAGCTGGTAAGCTTTTCTTATCCATCTTAAACTTAATAATGGTAGTATAACAAATTAACAATCAAGCTGGCTTTAGATCCGGTTTCTCTTGTTCTGGCCACATTTTTCATTTCAATATTTAATTGATAACTAATAAAGAAAAAGAAAATATACAGTTCAGTAATTGATTTTTCCGCAGCGTTTAATAACATTGACTGAAGTTTCATTTGGCAATAACTCATTCAAAATATCAAGGTAAACTTGAAGATCAATGTGCAGAAAACAAACGTAGTTGTGTTTGAAGCACACAGTACCGCACATTTTCAATTTTGTCTTTGGGAAAAACAGTTTCAAGTTGCCAACTCATATCTAGGCATAACTTTCTCTAACTCTTGTTCTTATCGGTTTGTAAGCACGTGATACAGCAAGCTCCAAAGGCAAAGCATTTACTTTACACAACAGTCAATAATAGATACCTACCAATAGATCTCACGCTTAGACCTTTTAATCATACTGTCATACCGTTACTCATTTAGAGGTTGGAAATCTATGATTTTGTAAACCTCATTCAAACGGTGCACACTGATTTCCTGTGTAAAGTTACCAAACCATAAAAAGCACACCGCTTTTTCGTTACCCTTTGTCGGTCACAGTTAAAATTTGAATAGTATCATTTTGAACTCTTCTGCTTAATGGTGATACAAATAATTTGTTTCTTATCTATACATACATGATCAGTAAATCAGAAGAATTTAGATAGATTTTTGAAATAAAAAATATTCTCTAATCAATCGGTAAAATGAATATGTGTATCGATTCTCAATCATATACACCTGTATCCAAATATATTTACAAGGCCGTTTTACGTACAATATTTGATAAATTTCTGAATCAGTGGATTTTTTAATTGATTCGTTGTAACAAAACGACTGCGTATGCACACTTTAAACAATCATTCGAACTGGAAAATTACTTTAACATTTAGTGTCATCGCGATCAGCTTATTTTCCAACCGATTGGCTTATGTACTTTGTCATTTATGCGATTCGCATATTATTGGCACCGAGGTACATTATTTATTTCAATGTTAATTGTTTATTCATAAAAGACTTGAACTATTAGGCAATAACCTAAATATCTGACATACTGACGTAAAGTTGTATTGAAATCCTACATGGAATTTCAATCTACAGAAATACTGAAAATAATGTGTAAAATGTGTTTGGTGGTTATGAAAGACTTTTCATAACTTGTTAAACATTCATACCTACATGTCACACTGATAATGTTTCGTACTCAAACGAGCAAATTCCCTAATGTTTTAAACATTTACGTAGGAGAATAAAGTTATGTCCAGCTCTGTATCGTGAAAGAAATTAAACATGATGATCTTAGTCGCACATCATTATTAGATAATTGCACCCAACTTGATCTCACATATTTGTCACACACGAAGCAAGAGAAAATCATTATTGGAAACATCAATGATCTAAATATGGTTGCAATTTATATGAAATTATTAACACAGTCAAATGGATCATAAGTGAAATTAAAAAATTAAAGACGATTTATACTACGACGTTTTTATAGGCCAATATAATGTAAGTAAGAATATGTAAGTTAAAATGATATTATATTTAAATATGTACCACAAAGGTTGACTTAGGTTCATGTAAAGTCTTGGTTTGCAAAATAATTCAGTGAAAATGAAAATGCTCCTATTCTGTCATATCTCCACTCAGAGTAGTGTTTTATACATCAAAATGTTCCTTATGAAACATACAAAGTGATGCTTGTCATCAATTACAACAAAACTATTTAACGAAAGTATTTGCAAAATTGATGCAGTATAGATAAAAATACTAAAATGTATTAATCTTTTCTTACAACAAAATTAACATTAAATCCTTTACAGAACATTAGAGTTCATATTCCCATAAAGGTACTCCAATAAATGTTAAAACAAAACAAAGGCAAATGAAAAACTAAAATGAAAGTAGAAACAGGGTCGTGAAAACCCATTACAATTGCATCTGTCAAAATGTTTTTAATATACCGTAGTTTTGTTTTAACATTAAATGAGATTATATTTTTGGAGTACCTTCATTGGAATATGAACTATAATGTTCTGTAAATGATTTAATGTTAAATTAGTTTGTAAAAAGAATTGAATGTCTTTTAGTATTTTCATTTTTACAGCATCAATGTTGCAAATACATCTTTTGTTAAAAGTTTTCATCTGAGTTAATTGCCAGCATCACTTTGTATGTTTCTTAAGAAACATTTTGATGTATAAAACATTGCTCTTGATGAAAGTATGAAAGAATTAGAACAGTTTTTATTTTACTATTATCAATGCAAATGAAGACTTTACTTGAACCTTAAAACATGATGTACAAAACATTACATTTAAATCTAGGGCAACATATTGCATGTCATATGACATTTCGTGTTACTGTATGTCAACAAATTTAAAACAAAAACACTTCAACAACCCACAAATCCCAAGTTTTTGAGATAAATTTATTCAAAAGAGAATTCAAATACCTTAATAAAATCGTGATTTTCCTCCCAAAAAAGTTATAGACAACACTTAACACTGAAACAAACTCATTTGTGGTAAGCTATTTGACTATAACATGCAACATATATAGAACACGCAGAGCATTTCACAGACGACTTATAACTTTGTTACATGCTTATATACATGGCAATTTAAATTTGTTGATTAGCATTGACATTTCCTGTGTTTATTATATTCCAAAATTTTAAAAAATGTAACTACTGTGCATGTTAAAAAAGACAAACACTTTATTGGAACATGGACTAAACAAATGATAACATATATTGTGATTTCACAATTCATTAGCTTTTTAATTATTAAGCAACAGAAATGCTCGGAAATGACAATTGCACTTTTCCGTAAATACGGTAATAAATACAAATGATGCATTGCGCAAACAATGTGTAAGGTCTAAGTTAAATAGGGTAAAAAAACTTATAGACGCTATGCAACCAGTTCAATACTATTAATGTACACGTTGACTCAATCAGGAAAACCAATTAACTTGATTCTACTAGCATTGTCCGCAATGCCATTCATCATTGCAATGTCCAAGATATGGAATTACTTTAGTTGATGGGTTTATGCTGATGTGTTATTATCTGACCTTTCGACGCAAATTTATGTTCAATAAATTTAATATTTCATAAAATTTACTAAGTTTTTATTTAATGGGTTTTCTAAATAAAACATCACTAGTCTTGCAATAATACAATAGATAAATAGAAATAGGTATTGTAGATTATTTTTGATAGAATGCAAAATTTAACGGATATTTATCTGTAATATGATATGTTTCAATATATACTCTAGGGTGTGTATTCTTCTAGTTGTATATTTTATTTATGTCTGCGTGTAATGTTTCTGTATATTTCTGTATTGTAAAAAAGCAAGGATGTATTGTTTGGTTTCCAATATCAACTATTAACAATATCAACAATTAAGAATTGTCAATTTGAAATCACTTTACAAACATGACACAATTTTATTAATTGATTGTATATTATTTATTTTGACCAAATAAATCGGTTTCAATAACATCCTAACTGTATTGTGTTTTTTTCCAATTTATTTTCAGGTGAGAGTCAATCAAGTATGGTTTTAAACAGCTAAACGTGAGTATATGTATTTATTACCTTTGTTCTTGGATTACTACAACTACGTTTACAAGAATATCTTGAAATAAACACGTGTTTATATACGAAATGTTTTGTTCAGTTTTTGTGCATAAACTATTTCCTGTGCTAGTGTATGATAGTGTGAAAGTCACATTTGAATTTAAAGTTTGTAATCTTACATCTGAGTATCTCTACTATTTACTATAAACTTAGAGTTTGTAATCTTACATTTGATAAGATCTACTCAGTAATTTAAAGTTACAGTACTTTATATATCATCATAGTTGTGTATTAAAATGCCATACGTCTTATTTACATCATTATCACAATTTAAGCATATATGCGAAGTATAATTATAAAAACAAGCATAAGAATAAGTTTTATTAGATACACGCGTATATATAGCTTTACAAAACAAGTTCATTTCGTTAATTATAATTTGATGTTTAAAATAATATTTACCGATATTGTGGCTGATGAATCGGGAATATAATTTCAGAAGTGAGAACAGTACACTGTATTGTTTATTTCCCATGTCGATCGTGTTGTTCAAATGTACTTTGAAGAAGATGATTTAATATTTGTTGATAATTGTTTTACAGGTTAAGTTAAAAATAAACTAGATTGTATACTTGCCGTACTTATATTTACACTTGCAATCATCGTATAATGTCGTTCACAGTCTAGTTCAGGAATTAGTGGAATATTAAGTTGACAAGTATTATCACATTGTCAGTAAATATTATGCATTTTTTATGAGATGATGTTTGTACTCAAGTGGTGTAACATTTTGTAATGATAGTTATTACTCCAAGATACACGAAGCTGGCGCCTTATTACACAGCGTTAAGTTACCAGTTAATTTTTACATTTCCATCGGGTCCTAGTGGTTTTTAAAGATGATCCAAAACGAAGTTGAACAAACACTAGCTTATATAGGTTTTTAGATTTGTCTAGCATTGATCATTTATCTCTAGAAATAGGTCTGGCTATACCATATATTAAATGTACCGAAAACATTAATCAAATGTTAATCAAAAAAGATTTCTCTTTTAATCAATGATGCAATGTTAATAGATTTCTGCGCTAGACAAAATGGGATCCAATTAATTTTGACCAAAACGAATAACGTGTGTATCAATGTGAAATGTTTTGGTAAATACAGCACACACGTTCATCAACTCAGCGTAAACTTTATTAAATATGCTGCTGTCTGTGAAATTGTTGGGTGTTGTTGAGTTGACATGATATCCATAATGAAAGTGGGAAGTTTATAAACTGGTATCATTTTATATAGATAGTACAGTTATGCCTTTTAATTGTTTCGTGAATTGATACATAGCAAGCATTGTGGTTCAGTTATAAATTCTCAAATAGCAACACCGCTCTTCTTACAACCTACGTTGTAATTTATGCCTCGAAACATTAGACTTAGTATAACTTAACCTATATAATACAACTACAGTACTCATTGTCGCTTACATATTATGCTACTTTTTCTATAACAATGTCATTATCCTGAATGTTATTACGTTCTATGATGGTTTAATGAGCGATTAAATATGACAGATCCCAGAAGTAAAACACTAGACACTATTTGAGTTGGCAATAAATACGAAACCTTAAAACATCAATACCAATTTATTTCGGTCATGGTTTTGTCAGACAAATATGTTTTAACAATTTCTCGCTAATCTCTCTATCTTTTATAAAGTAGGTTAAACATGTTTTTAGAAAAAGGTCAGTTTCAAAATGAAAGTTAATTATCGGAAAAAGTTACATTTTAATGACAGATAAATATGCCATCATACAAACATTGATATAAAAGTATGCTATTGTTTACCATTCTTCGTAACTTTAGGAGCATCGTTTGTATAAACGACTTGTTTTGATTAAACCTGTCACAAAGAATTTAAAGGAATAAAATAAAGTTTTCGATATCGAAATAAATTTATTTTTGCTCAAACATTTTATTCAAAAAGTTACCTCTGTTGAAATCATTTGTTATAACTTATTAACTTATCGTATGTAAACTGAATGATCTCAAAACAGTTTAATGGGTATGCAGAATGTACATTACAATAACGTCTTGTTTCTTCTATGCATATATGGTAGACAGTACATTATCCAATAGAAATAAATACATACACATATACACATAGAATTTATACAATTGATTTATGATAAGCTAGTTCATCTGGATTGTTTTTCTTTAACATTTTTTTTCAAAGAAAAGTCTAAATGCAATTTAAATTGCATTAACTTTGTTTCCATTATTCCACATTGGAGTATTATTAAACGTTTCTCGATTATTTAGATCCCATGTGCGAAAGGTGATGCATTTGATGTGCTTGAAAAATAAAAAAAGTTTAACATATATTGCATCATATACGCACAACGAACGATGACTAAAACTTAAAAGATAAATATTATTACACTGTTAACTAAACCCCTAAAGTAAATGACATTCTGTACTTCAAAGATAACGCTTTACATTACTTTTGTTTGAAAATGTAAAATAAAATACTAGCTGTGTTCTGATACAACACAGTTTATAAGGGTATAGTTCGTTTTTTCTCAACTGTCAAAACATAAATAATTTCACGGTGACGTCGTGCTCTTTATTTTACACCCATGGTATTGTGATAGTGTGTAATCAAACACCGTTAAATTATTCAAACTTTGGCAGTTGAAAAAAAAGACAATAATGGTAACAAAATACCTTATTATATAATAACAATACAATATCATTTAATGAAGCTGTGTCATGCTGCAAATATTTCTAATTTAATTATTTTTATCCAAACAGATGGATACATTGTAATTTCTTTCACCAATATCAATAGGGTATACATATAGCTGTCTGTCATACTGTCAAGTATACAAGCATTACGTTAAACATTTGTACGCAACAAGTTCACTTCTTATGTACCAGCAACGCTTTAATCTAATGAACAGACATATTACAGACGGTGCTCCAAACATTCAACCATAAATGTGATCTTAATCAATGACTTGATTTGTTCCTTTAGTCAATATGTCTCTGTGCTGGTCAACATTTTGTCAATATGCTGACCGATATTACCAATTCATATTATGTAACACTATATGTGTTTTATATGGCGATGACAATAAGTCCGAACAGTTATGGTATTGCTATGGCGTGTACAGTTGAGTGGGATAAAATATGTTATAGAAAAACAGTAACTGCATTCGATAGTCAAAGCTCTAGTTATGTTTATGCACGTTAAATAATACAGAGTATCTTTGGTTTTATAAAACAAAATACAACACAAAGATATAATATGTTCAATGTTATGATTACAAATATTGAAATATTTGTGTGACTATGGAAATAAATCAGTTGTTATGGACTTCCGACTTTATCAAACTTGTAATATCTAAATGAAAGTGTTTATTGTTGAGTCATATTTTGAAACGCCACGAATAATATAATGATATATTTAAAAACATTTTAGTGTTTTGGATTTTGAAATGTTTATATTGATATCGTTCAATAATTACTAGTTTTATGTTGTAACATCTCATCTGGATATGCCATTTACCACGTAACATAGTTCGTTTGTACTGTATTTTAACAGACAGAAACTTTATTCAAACAAATATTTGTAGAAACTAAAATAATAATGAAAACTTCTTGCAATTACTTCATTCGACACAAAATATAAATTTTAACATAACTTTCACATGTATATGCATTGTCCTTTTTAGTCAAACAATTGCTTTGCTATATATTTTGCTAAATAATTAAAACACAAAAACAAACCTATTCGTATCGAATGCTGTTTAGAATCCAATTTTTACACAATTACAAAATACATTTACAATGTATAAATATAGTGATAGTCAAACTTGATATAAGGCAACATTTGTTACATTTAAAAAATAACAAGAATACAATGTATATGTATTATATGTTTTGTAGACTTTTCAAATTTATTGTTTTTAGGCCAAATTTAAACTGACAGTTTACGTGTGGCATTTTAAGAATGTAATTTAAGCAAACTTTCTGTAAGTTATTTTGACAATTCAAATGAATATGCTTTTAAATAAAGACAATTGTAAATAACTTCAATGTAAAGTAAATGCCATTTAAATTTTAGGTACCTGTCTTTCAATAAAGTGAATGCTAAAAACAAACACTTAACAGTTGTCAAACTGTAAGCCTCCTTATTGAAAATAAATACTGCAACATAATTAGCTACCGGAGGAGGAATAGTATGATATATAAGCGATGCATGTATTTATATTTTGTGATTAGCATAAACAACATTATCTTTATCAAGAACGACATCTGATATAATGCACACGATAGCAATGTGCCAATTTGAGGGATACATACGCATGAAGTTTTGAAAAAGCTCTATATTTTGTTAAAGAAGCCATTCATGTTTATTTTAGAGGATTTAAAGTATACTTATATTAATATATATATTTCAAGAATGAATATGTTGAAAAGACATCATTCTTACTAGATATTGTAATTTTTTGTATGGAGATTTGTCTGCTGAGCTGTTAATATAATGTTTTGTTGTTCTATCAGATGTGGTTGTATTTAAAAACCTCTAACAGTAAAAATCTACATTTAAAATTTCAACACCACAAATCAAATGAACAGAAAGTCTTTATTCTTTAGATGATGATTACACAGCTAAAATACCAATGAGAAGACTCATTATCTCATCTTAAAATAAAATAATCACCAATTTGTATTCAAAAACTATTTTGTTGATTTGTTGATAAGGATTTATTTATATTAGTATTACCTAGAGATATTTCTTGTTTTACCTTAATGTTTCAATACGAAGATGAACAAGTATATCAAAAAACAACTACAATATTTTCAGATTATTATTATCTTATTACATCTTTGGATACATTCACGTATTCAATTAACAATAAGTTCCATAATTTCATTCATTGTTGTTATCTTAATAAATATATCTTCAATTCTACGACTTAATGCGTTATATCCATGTTTAGTGTAAAACATTATGAAAAGCCTGACTTGTCGCCTCGCTATAACAATGCCGAAATTTTTATTTCATAGGAACATAATTATCTTCATTGTTTCAATCTGAATAGACTTAAACTTGGTAGACACGTGAACAATGTATTTCATTACATACATGAGGAATATGATTGATGCATTATGAAACACAATACTAAAAATTGCAATAATGTGTTTGGACATAGGTCATAACTCGCGTATTTTGGTTGATGCATTTCGTTTAAATATTATTTATCTATATAAGCGTTATTTCCAGGTGTAATGGTATCTGTGCACATTTTCTGAAATTTTGAGTTTGTAACACTATCTATATGGCAGCATACATATTTACACAGGTTTAAACGGGGCATCAATGTCACTAAAGAACAAAAGCACGATAATCAAAGCGTGTACTCGGATTGGACAAAACGAGATAGAGCAATGTTCGAACGAGCTTCTATGGACTTAGAGCATTGTTGGCGTCAAATAGGACATTATACGAGTGACGAACACTTCATTTTGATCGGATAGCTGTATTTTCAACCTGAATATTGATCTATGTCTTGGACATAGAGCACTGTTAACGCTGTAAACAGAAAAATATGTGGAGATAGGATAACATACTATTTACTGGTTGGGCTGTTTGACATGATAGAGTCTCTTTTAGGAGGTAGGACATTTAGGAGGTAGTCATACAAATCGCTGGGAATGTTTATTTCATTTTTAAAAAATGGAGATAGGACAATTTTAGATTAAGGCGACACTGTGTTATTAATCCCTAGAGAATGTTGCTTGGTATGAAAATATTCATAAATCTATTAGTCTATCTATCTTTTAGTGAAATTTTGACCAACGTAGGAAATTTTTGTTAATGCAAATCTAATGGTTGATTCATAGAACTGGATGACTTCCTGATATCGTACGGGGGATGTATAAAATCTAAGTCGCGTTTAAGTCCATAATCTAGGTCAAAGGTCAACAATGTGTATGCCACATGTTTTTATTTGTTCAGTTGAATGTTAAAAGTGACAAATGTTATAAGTAAGTGATTTCTTACGTTGTTAATACTATTTTAAAGACTAAACTTGATTCTATACTTTTGGCAAAGTCATTTGCCTGTATATCCCTTTAACAATAATATTATCACATTTTGGACACAGACACAGCGTGTAAGCGTTCTCTGAGTTTACTATATAGTGTGATATTATATAATTATATAAAAGCTTTTTATATTATTTTGCATCAACACACTTAACATATGATAAATTTTAGAAGTTTTCCTGTAAAAACGAATGTATCAATTTAATGGAAAATCTAAATGGTAACATGGTGATTAATTGTTAAGCAAATGGATTCGTTCCACGAGTGGTTAGACGTTTATATAATTAATTATACGCTTAAAGAGATGTGAGAACAGAGTCACTTAGTAAATGTTATCTCTCGAAGACTTGACAACTGAACGTTTTTCAAGAAATATTTTATCTCTTTTTAGCACTAGTAAATGGCAAAACTTTCCTTCAATCATAGCTTAAATACTACATCTAATAGTGCAATTATCTAATGCTGTCGCAAAATAGTAATCATTTCTTCATTGATTTAGAAGCTCAACGACATTCTTCTTTCAAACGCTTACGACTGCATTCTTTTTAAAACAATGTAGGGACAATTTTTTAATCGCATAATGGCCTCCACTACTTTACTGATAAAATATTTTGTTGTTTATTATATTAGTCAAAATAAAGAGGGACACTATTTGAAAAGGATAATGTTTAATGCATTATGCATATCGTATTAATCGGACTTTATAAACAACGTCAGCGATAGGAAATTTATACTACAGTTTTTTTTTTCAGTGCCAAATGCATGTCTTATACCGATTAAAGTGGATATAGCACTGAACAACATTATAAGACACTTGAGTGATCAATACATCTTCAAAAGCGTCAGTTCACGGAAGCATTGTACTTAAATGCCAAAGACTTTTGTCTACAAAGGCGAAACGTTATTGTTAAGATCAGCTGAATGACATTTAAAACAGTTTATTTTCAACTTCGTATGACATTAAACATTGAAGTGTTTTCAAGCATGCAAATTTAGACAATAACGATTGTCTTATAGTGTACGCTTCAAGTAAATACACGAAAGTCTCGTTCCCAATGTTTATAAACATATATTTATTTATTGTCTAAACTAGACAAGGTAATATTAAGATGTATAGTTCAACGCACACATTTGGTATTTTTGATCACTTAGAATTAGCGCCTGAGACGTTAAAGGATAGACTTGTCACATTTATAACTTTGAAATACGAAGCAAACTGACTAGATGTATAAGTTTTCAAAATTCCAATTTAACTTAACTTCTTTTATTTTGAAATTACACACCCCCACGTCTAAGCATAATTATGACTAACTGCTAAGATAGCATTTTGTTCAATCGATGGTCTACGTACATAACAAGATAGAGCAGTAGAAAATACTTTATATATAATCTTCAACGTTCTAGCCATATCAGAGATGACATAAACTAATCAAACTCTTGTGTATCTTGATTTTTACGACAAGGTTTCCTCTGAAACGAATGCAATCCAACCCGGGGAGGTTATACCCTTCCATGAAAAATTGACAAAAAAGTCGATTTTCCTTCATTGATTAGATAATATGGAGAAGTTTCCGGCCTTGTGGAAGGGTAGGTGAGTACTGGTTATAGACAATGGTCCAGGAAAGCTAGCTTAGGTGCACTGGAAATTGTGTTGACACGTCGTTAACTCCAATAAAAAAATAAATAAATAGAAACGAATGTTCATATACATATGTTACAACAAGTTTTTGAACTCGTTGATTGAGCATTAACTTTCTAGTTGTTGATAGGAGATAACTACACTGCTACAAATTTACACAACTGATGACATGCAGCAATGTGCATTCTTTTTGCTAAATAAGAGGAAACACCTCAACATCAATTTCATGTTAGCTATAATTATGTCAGGAAAAGCAATATGATCGTTATAAAATGCCTTCTTGCTGAGATGTTAATGCATCTTAAAATACATTAGTGTAAATTGATTCGTCTCCAACTGCACATTTCATCCATTTTGAACTTTCATTCAGAAAAAAATGCTCAACTAATATCATAAAAATGCATGATCAAAATGTATTTGCAATTCAACGAATGAGAATTGTATTATTTATGCCTCTTAACCAAAAGGACAATTTTTAGAAACTGAATCGGTTTAAAAATAGCATTTCAAAAATCTAAAGTGCGAAAATGCACTGCAACTAACTGAAATATTAGCAAATTACATATCCAAACCATTTTGATGAAAAATGACCCGTGTACCACAGCTTTACCACGACTGTATTCATGCCATAGGTAAAGTTGTTATTAGTTTGATTCCTTGTATCAGCTATAATTATAATCTTATGAGATTTTCAAAACGCAGTTAATTCATTCAATTGTTTCGACTCAAAACTATTAATATTTGAAATATATGTATGTTTAAGCCGTATTATTGTAGTTATAACAATAAATTATTGGCAATTTCAATTTGGTTGCATTAAACAATCTAGGCTGGTTCGTAAAAATGCACTTCAGATATTTTATTGATTAGCAACACGTACCTTTAGTGGGACTATTTCATGTAACGTTCAGGAACATAAATCATGCTCGTAAATGAACCTCTTAATTTTATAAAGACATTAATTTTTAGGGAAATGAGTCCATGTAACTGAATATTTTTGTTCGCGTGATGAGTCAATAAATAATTACGATCTACTTTCAATAGTGTTTCATCTTAATGGAAAACATGAGTAGATGTCATTAGATAACGTTAAAAATGTCACATTTACCGGAAGTAATAAAGCGTCTTCTAGAGATCATATTTGACATAATTGTTATGTTAGTATTGACAAATGTGTTCATGTATATATTCAATTAAAAGAAGAAATTTAATGTCAATAGCTAGCCAGTGTCGTGAAAGTGGTAAAAGAGAAGTGAGGTTTTTATTACGGCAATTTTTACTTGGAGTTTATGATACCCAAATGGGGTTTGAGACATATGTTATTTATAATGTAAAACAAAACATACGGTTACAAATATATAATACAAGAAATGATCGTTTGAATTCATAATTATAAATTGCACACTATTAGGGAAACATGTCCAAATGGTCTAAACTTTTAACTAACAATTTATTTGCATTGGTTATCACTATTAAGTATGTGATGGTCTTTGAACACTTAAGAAATTTCAACGAAATAAATAAAAATGGAAATACAACATTATAAATTTTGTCCAATAAAACCAAGACAGAGTAAAAAGTCAATTCTGAAATACCAGACTCGAGGAATGATCTTAAGTCAAGTATTCTTTTGTAAAAGCGATACACGTACATTTTAATCCAAATAAATCCTTTAACTATATATCTTACGATGGTTTCTATCTAAGCATTCTTTTTTCAAGACAAAAAACAACATTTCACGTACTGATATATCCGACAACAAGGATAAAACCAATTTTGAAAACAATAAACTTAATTCATTAAAGAGAAATGGTTATGTGAGGTTTATCGATGATATATAGTAGTTACTTAATAACAAATTTGTTACCACCAGTAATGTGATCAAACAGTGATTTATCTTTCTTATAAAACTTAGCAACATACAACTGAGATTAGAAACAACATCTGTACAACAATGTTGTACACCTAACATAAAAAGAATGATTTTAAACTAATAAAAGTGATGTATGTTGGAGGGTAAAGCATAAATGTGATATATATTGAATTAAAAGCGTGCATTATGTTCGGGTTAAGATAATGCTGTAAAGGGCTTATTTGTTAAACTGGTTTATGTTCATGCATTGGTTAAATTTGTTTAAGCTAAAATCTTCAAAGTGTGAACTTGTAGTTTGCCTCTTAGAACATATCTTATATGACTGATCAAGATAGTTTGTGGTTCTTAATCGAAACAATAACTTACATGCTTACTAAAGCCATGTACAAGCGTGCAAGTTAAGTAAAGTTCTTACAGTCCAGTGCACTATTCCAACCTTTAGCTATACACTGGGGTCCAAAAGTTTCTTTACACATTTCTTTTACATGCATTGTCGGTTTGAGTTATGGAAATTTAGTCATGAATCAAGATGTTCCATTTTGCTTTTACTATGAAAAGGGATTGGCAAATTCAGTACACAATTCATTTGACTTTATATTTATTCCGTGTTCATGTGGGTTTTTTAAATGACGATCCACTTTTTTGTCACGCATATGCCACAACATACTTAACAAAGATTGAAAATGCAGCTTCAACATTTCGGAAACAAATGTCAAAGAAAACGGCATTTTAACAGCAAGTTTCCGCATGTCGTGTAAAAAATGAACTATGATAAATAAGTTGTACTACTATTTGATAAATATTTTCTTTACGTGGTCAAGTCTATTTGCAAGGTTTGAAGATATTTGCGCTTTGGTGCATTAGTATTCAGAGGTTTGTTGATATAACTTTAGTTTGATATGTTCAAACAATTAACCAATCTCCGTTGACAGATATCTTATACATTGTAAATTAATATTGATAATAATTGTATTAAGACAAAACCACTATCAGAAGCTGTTAATGTCTTCTAAAATGGGTTTCATATCTAGTCGGACAATTAGAAATGTGTGATTGCATCCATCAACATTTTAGATATGAAATCTTAACAGTACTTTTATCTGATAATGTTGAAATCTATAATATTGTAACTATTGATTATGGCACTCAACAACATGGCATTTTATTTCATATAACGTTCGTTATGTAAAAATTGCAGCAATTACGATGTTTATAGTCCAAAATTATTCATCAAGTAATTTTCCCACTAACTGCATGGCTTTTGAAAAGACAAGATTAAGCCGTTATTTTGATGCTAAAACGATTGTAAAATCAAAGCGCTGAAGGCACTGAATTTGTTCGGATTTGAAAATTCAAAGTGGATAGAGTGCTTTTACAACGTTTGTGTACATAGAACAGTTCGGTTGCTTGTTTGTTAAGTAGCAAAACATATACAGATTGATCCATTAGTGAGCCCAATATTGTGTACTGATTTTTACCCAAACAAATAATAAGAGCTTTAGATATTCGTTATAGATTGAACGACTGGCCTTGAATGTTTTCAGGTCGCAATAGCAAAAGCTGACAACGAAACTAGATTCCACTGAAGGATTCCAAATAGTTCAATATCATTGTCGTATAAGTCTTGTTCGTTAATATTACTTTCTGTGTTCAAGCAAACGTGTTTATATACATGAAATACTAACATTGACATTGAAGTGATGATTTTCTCTCATTTAAAGTGTATAAAGATATGCCCTCTGATATATCGGAAGTCAAAATCAGTTCATTCAAACAACGACAAAATAGTTCAAAAAGTCTTTATTAAGACAAGACTGTATTTTTCGTCTTTACGACTCATACATTTTGAACATGTGGTACAATTTACGTATCTACATGTATCTACATACTCTGACCGGGGTTTGTTGAGCAGTGCTGTATGATATGATCAACTGAGTGAATTAAATTGGAGACATATATTCACAAAATTAGAATATGTTCTCAAACAAATGAACCGGATAAGTGATTCTTAATTTTTAAATACACTTTTAGCACGTTCCGTCAAATTTTGATTTATAATCTGGCATTTACGAGCATTGGTGGCCAATACTATTATACCATAGACACTAAACAATAAGTGAAAGTGACTTCAAATGCAACTTTTCTTCATTTACTTTACTAAATTACTAACATGTTTCGCCTTTACGGCTCATCAGTAAATTTCTACAGAGATATCTATAAATATATTATATTGCAGAAAATATATAAAGATACTTGGTCATTCCTAGCACAATTCAGTGACCCCCAGGTCTAAAGTTATTATTCAAGCACATATATTCTACTTCATTTGTACGTGAAATAACGAACAAAACTCCACTATTAACGGACCAAGTTTTTTTTTACTTTCCGATATACGATCTTTGAACTTGAAAAAAGCCTGAAAAAATCGCTTAAACCATTTTATTGCATAAGACGATGTGATCATCTTTACTGTCAGCTGAGACGCACAACTTGTCGTGACTGAATCGTTGAAACTATTCTATTACATAAAGACGACGTATCTATCTGTACTGAGACGCATCATGCACCGCGTATACATTACTTCACTCAAGAAGTAGTCCGGATATCAAGTGGATGTATGTTATTGCGCATGTAAAAGCAGACGATCTGATTGAATTGCTCTTTACTCTATATACTGAAGGACTACTTCTGGATTCGGTAAATTTTCAAAGTAGGCCAATGACGTTGTAGAGAACAAATGAAATATGTAGAACATCAGCATGTGTATCAAGATGCGACCAATTAGAATCTAACCAGGAGTACTATCTA
Source organism: Mactra quadrangularis (assembly GCA_025267735.1). Taxonomy (NCBI): domain Eukaryota; kingdom Metazoa; phylum Mollusca; class Bivalvia; order Venerida; family Mactridae; genus Mactra; species Mactra quadrangularis. The sequence continues at coordinate 33,817,748 of CM046294.1, read as the reverse complement.
ATGTCTTGACTAAGTATGTACCTGTAAGTGCTTTGATTCACAGAGAAGTAAAAATCAACTTGAAATATACCATTCTGTTTTGGTACATGTCTACAGAAAATAGAAATAAATTGATAGATATATAACATACATCTCATTGATAAAGTTCTAAGTTGTAGCATGGACGTTTTACAGCATAGAAATATAAGCATAGTCTATAAAATGTAATTAATTGTAATTTAAATGATTCAATACCAATGTACATTATTATACTGCCATGGTAATTTGATACTTTTGTGTGTGCAGACATTTCATTCTGTAATGCAACTATATATAATTCATGTCAAACTATCGATAATTTAGTATCAAACCATCCATTTTGATAGCTCTTTTTGTAACTTAATAGAAATATTTATCCCACGCAGTGTTTTACAGAATTATTGGTTGCAGGACAAAGTAATTATATTACTGTCTTAACCCAAATGACATAAGATGAACCTAAGAGATTGTTATGTAATATTGATTGATATAATATGGTCAGCGTTTTGACAAAATGTTAACCAGCACAAATTATATTGACTGAAGTAGCTAATCAAATTGATACGTGTTTTAGATCTAATATATAGAAGTCTGCCTGAAGAGGAATCTGGTATATGTCCATTACTTAGATTGAATATTTGCTGATACAAAGAGCTGGTAAAATGCAACACTTGATCAAATCCTCGAAAGCAGTGAATGAAATATTTATATACACTTAACGATTTTCGCAGCAGATTTTTTTTATCAATAAAACCTTAATATGCTAAAATGAATGTTGTTAAATGACCATAGCAAATTGCTTGTTTGATCCTATTCATTCTCTCTTAAATTCTTTGTGTGCATATACATGTATACACTGCGCAGTTCACTATTTATGAACTAAAGCTTTGAAACATTTAATAAGCATCGCCGACAGAAACAAACTACATGTCAGTTGATGAGGATCAGAACCGGAACAAAACGTTTTTCTCGTGATAACTTCCAAATAATTATCTTTTTTAAACGTAGTTCAGATTAGAGTGTTTTACATTAACGAAGATTTGTTCATAAGCATTAAAATTCAATGAAAATTTGACAATGCTAGACAATATTTACATGAATGCATTTAACGGGTTGATTATTTTGATGTATTAATGATAACGTGACCTACTTTGTTAGAAGTTTATACTTTTTCCTAAATATATGTTATCCATCTGCTCAATATGGTTGCTCAATATTTCAAAAATCAACATTTATGATACTGATATCGTATTATATAAATAGTTAAATCAAAATTTGATGTTAGACTTGTCGCAGTTGTTTTTAAAACAGATAGCATTGTAAGACATTAGGTTTCTTGATGAAATGAATGTCAGTTTACAATAAATATAAAATGATTGTATTTATTCACAAGCGTACTTACATTTATACTAAAACACTATATTAGCATATTGTCATATTAACTGATATCAGAAAAATATGTATGAGAAATTTATGAGACATTACAATTATTTATTTGGTTTATACTTTAAACTTTAATATATACATGTATATAAATTTCCTTTCTACATTTTTCTTCAAAACATATATTGACACCAAATATTGACAATTTTGTGAACAATTGAACAATGACATACAAGTAATTACAAGACTGATTACCGCGGATGTATACATTGATTTCAATTATGAGAAATTATGAATGAAAATATTTACTCGTTCCCGTATCAAGCACTATCGTCACGTGATTCACAACAATGAACTTGGAAAGACTCATCCCTCTACTTTGAATTTTAAGAACTGTTCACTTTCATAATTATATTAACAGTGGAGTAAATGGTTATCTCTGCGCCAAAAAATAAACAAATATTGAATAACCCAATATGCAAATTGTCAAGAAGTCTACTCGCCGTGCAAGTTCGAATATTTCTTACGTTCATAACTGCTGCTCAATAGACTCCTCAGCGCGACAGCATAATATCTTAAAAATAATTTTAGTGAAGTTAATTGGTATTTCTGCGCACAAAAATATACAAATTTTGTATAACAAGCTATGCAAGCTGTACAATGGACTATTCGCCGTAGTAATTTGAATATTTCCTACGTTGATATCTGCTTTTCAGTATACTCCTCGCCTTGAAACTTCGAGTATGCGTAAGATTTGTTTTTGGCATTTTTCCAACGTTGAATTGACAACATGGTGGAAAAAGCTGTTCCTGTGTCGATGACTAGTCTTACCGATACCGTGGTGTGCTACGAATGAAGTGCCGAATATGTTAACAGACCCAACTGTGGACCAAAACTTGAACTATTGATGGTTGTTTAAGTTAATAAGCCTTCAACACAGTCTTGCTTCAGTGCGTTTTAGCACTTTGATTCTTAACTATGATTACTCCAGTGTTAAACGTTTAAATAAGATTATGATTGCACAAATTATAATACGTGTATCAATTTTAAATAACTGTTTTTAGTTGTTCGCTTGTCGAACAACTATATACGCCAATTTGAGAAATCAGTATAGCAAGCTTACTACAAAATTCTACTTTTTGGGGTACATGAAGGAACTCAAATCTTCAAGCATGTGTATGACTGAGAAAGGTTTTAATAATTAAATTGTAATAATTACATTTAACCAAACGCTGAAATTATATACGACAGTGAAGATTCCCTGTGGTGAACCCCAATTTGAAAGGGCGTGACGCATTAATCTCTCATTCTATACGTAGACGATAAAACATATCTTGGCGTAGACGCTTTACTCATATCGCACAACAACAACGCGCAGGAAGTAGTGTGACGTATACATGAATATAAAACCGTTGTATGTTTTTTTAAGATAAAATCATGATGAATAAATTGTAAAAAATGCTGCTTTATAACTACAGGAATACTTATCCATATATACATATTAGTAACATATACAATTAATTTGTATAAACATTCAATTGTATTTCCCTGTACTCCTCTATGGTTATTATACCTGTGCAATTATAGGAGTATGCATTGTAATCAATTTCTAAATTAGATTTACCTGAACATTGGGATATCGGTATTTTTGATAATCGAATTAAAATTGGATTTTCATGTATAGTTTACTAGTACAAATGGCACCATTTTGAAGATACATTTCATACAACGAAAGCTCTGCAGTCTATGTTTCAAGAAACGAAATCTTATTCTACATATTTTGTCACATTTTTGAGCACATTAAGTGACCGAAGCACAACATGTTTTCTCTGTCGAACAACTCCAGTGCCTTTAGCGCTTTGATTAAATTATGCTACCAGGAATTTTGACTGATTTTTTTTATTCATAGACTAACATAAACTCTTAATTATACCTCCAGCAGCTTGAAACTATTACAAATTCGGTCAACTCAGTACGGTCTATTTATTGCACAATATTGTTTCGTTTGATGAAATTGTGGAAAGATGAAATTAGGTCTTCGACCAGCCAGTCGAAAATTATTTGACATTTAATCAAACTGATGGACTTGACTTAATTTAGTTAATGCTTGCCTAAAGATGTAATAATGAAATGGCTATACAACGTTTTGTGCGTGCATTATCCACTATACTAAATTTTGTAACTTCGTCATTGAAATATTCTTACATAAATGATTCAATAGGAAAGCGTTGTCCCATTATTTCTTTTAACAGAAACGCATGTTTATATGTACTCAGTTGGCTATTGTGAAAAACTCAAAATTGTAAATCTTACAGCATAGAGAAATGCTTGTAATATTACTACATGTATTTTATGAGAATAGTTTTAAACGAATAGGAGCATTGGCACAAGTAATAGCTTTCCTAAAAAAAGACATTGATATTAAAACTATTTGTTGTTACACGTGTTCTCGGACAAAGGTTTATATATTATGTAAGACTTAGTTTACCTCTACGCTAAACTGCATTTACTTTCGTTAGATTAAAAACATGTTATTGGATATAATTCCTTAAACTTTTTAAGTAAACAGGAAAAAATGAGTTAGTGTATTATTACAAAATTTTCGCGTGAGAAGTCTAATATATTATCCTGACTTATTCCTAACTGTTTCATGTTAATGGAAAAAATAAGTAGTTGTCATTAGATAATGAAATAAAATTTAAACATCCCGGAAATGATACAACGCCTTCTTGTGATGATTATGGTTTACATAAGTGTTTAGTTTTATAAGATACTGAACACTTATGTTTTGAAAATTTCTTGTATATTTATTTAATCAAACTAGAAAAGGACGTTTACATATCCATTAACTGAGTAAAAGTGGAGTGAATATATATAATGATTGGTGATATTAAACCAGTAAAATTGGTTATGATGTCCAACGAAAAACAACGTAGATAAATGAATATTGCTTATTAAATTAAACACCAAGACAATGCTTATAGTTATGTTGTCATACACAATACTTACTTCAATCAGAGTGCTGAAAGCACTGAAGTTTAGCGCATTCAATTTTGGGGTTTAGGCACAATTATTTTCAAGACCAGGAATAAAACCCTAGAGTGATGAAAATCTTCTTTGTCATGACTGAGAAAAAAGTTGAATCATCTAGAAGATAGGAGTCTACTATATTAGTTGCTGTTTCACATGAAGGGAGTTCACGTAAAATGTCTTACTCCTGTAATGTGAACTGTGGAAAGGGGTTTTTAACCAATCTGAGCATGCTTGTATAAGGGGGGTTGTATACTTCACAAGTATGAATCGATACACTCAATTACATCAATTTTGACGAATGCAGACTACACTATATATGGCTAATTCAATGATTTCAAAAACATTTACAGTCAGCAATAGAACATGTTTTGTCTGCTAAGTTTTTGCAAAAAAATAAGGAAACCAGATTTTAACACATCAAATAAAAGTTTTAATTACAGATTTCACAAGGTCGACATTGATTTAAAAACTATTAAGATACACTTTATGGTAGATTCAAATATCCTCACAAGCCGCCCGGTTAGCTCAGTTGGTAGCACGCAAGTCTACTGGTCGAGGGTCGTGGCTTAGATTCCCGGGCTGGACATACTTTCGTGAAGCTTGGTCATGAAATTATTTCTACGGCCATTCTCCCTCAGGGACCAATGATTTTTTATTATGTATGGCAGTTGTCAGTCACCGACGAAAGTATGCGCTTAGCAGTTGGTTAACCGTTAAATCCAGAGATTTAGCCTTTCCAGGTGGAGTGAGTAGGTTGACTGACCGCCGTTATATGACTTATATAATGTGTTGCTACGGCGTTAAACCCAACAAAAACAAACAAACAAATGTATTTTCATTGCTCAAAAAGGAAAATCACTCCTTCATCCAAACACTTTGGCCTATCCAAATATGTACACTTATTAGAATATTTCAAATACTGCAAATGAGAAAAATGTTCAAACTGGGAAAATGTATCACTAAATAACTAAGCGGGTTGTAGACCACTTCCCAATCTGATTAAAACCCGATCTACAATTTTACCGCTCGCATACTCGCTAATGTAGATCTGGCCTTTTCCAAACGAAGGTCACGTTCAGGTGACCTTTTCTCATCATAATATTCATGACGAAATTGTTATGATACGTAACTTGTTTACATCGTCTACGTCACGAAATTTGAAATGAGCCGCCCAATCGCAGCCTGTGAATATTACCGCGGTTAAATTAGCAAGCAAAGCTTGGTCTAAAAATAGAAATTACGAAATCAAAATGTGATTAATAGTGTTTTCGTCTAGATGAAAGCTACGCATTTATTGGTCGACACAAAGTTCATCTCGACGTGACCTCAAAGGGAAAAAGTACAGATCCAGTACGACCGTGGTCTTCTGGATATGTGTTTACGCAGATTGACCACTTCCTGGCTTATAATTCGTAATCTCCATAAAACTGTTTGTTCCAAATAAATCAATCTTTCTCTTTTGTTCGTTATTTTATATCTAAACTTTTCAAATAAGCTATATGTAATTCAGTTGTTTTACACTCCACAGTCATGTATATTTGTTGTTAAATGTTATACGTTATATAAACATTACATGCAATTGTTTTTAACCTCATTCCACACATTAGCATGTGCTGAGAGTACCAAATAAACTGAAACAGTACTTCTACTCCCGTTCCAAAAATAACAATTACCACATTGTCTTACAAATCATGATCTAGAATCATTAAATGAATGACTAATTTATTTATCAAATATCTTCATGTTAACTAAAAAACTTATGACAATCAATTGTCGACATATCAATGATTTAAACTTAGATGATATTAATGATTCTTATTTTAACATGCAATACATACAACCCGATTGACACTATTTTACCCAATCTTCATTTTAATGCCATCCCTACTAAATTATTTCACATGTTGTTACAACATACATTTGAATGAATGTAACCTAATATGTTTATACAACAAAGATTTTGTTTAGTTCAGAAAGTCTTTAGGAATACAACAATAATTGAATTTTGTTCACAAACATCTTCTACACACAATTAAATACCATTATAATCACTTCTGTCCAGTAAAAGTACTTTTTATCAAGATCACTCAATTATTCATCAATTATAATACAGAACGAGTTGTCCGCGGGTTGAGTTTTTTCTTCAATATGCATCACCTAAATCTATTCAACATTCTAATAAATGTAAACATACAGTAAATTCTTATTAAAAATGTTATTAATAGACAAATTTAACATAAATAAATAAATTTGGCCGATGTGGTAATTAAAATGGTGTTTACAATAATCAGAATAACTAAAATACATGTATTGTATTTAGGCCCGCATTTTAAAGTCGATGACCGCTAGCTTAACGTATATTACCGAATGTCGAGTCTATCAACACAACTAAATTAATAAAATTTCATTTAAAGCAGAAATTAAGATGAAATCTACATCAAATTTCCACTTCATATCAAGAATAGAGTATTTCAAATATGAAAGCAGACTTTATTTACTCATAAATGAGAAATTTATATATGTTAGCTGGGGCAAGTCGGGGTTTGATTTGCTGCGCAGTAACCGTACAAGTTTCTGCTGTAAAACTAATTTGGTGATGTCATACCATATTTTGATCTGACATTTGATTAATGTGTAAATATGAAATTAAGAATATGTCAGAGTACACTACGTGTATTGTATTGGAGTAGGTATGTCTATCGCATGTTATTGGGGCGAAATGTCTTGGGGACGAATTGTCTTGAGGTCGAAGGGTCCATGTGTTTACCAAAAAACAAAACAAAAACAAAAATCTTTTTCTTTTTAATTCTATCTTGCATTTAAGTTACGTTTAAACAAGAAACTATAAATGATAATGTTTATAAATAATAATGACATTTGAACTTTTCGACGTTTTCACGTCAATTAAAAAAGTAATCTATAAAGTTTTTCGGTATTTCGGGATTTTTTTAGGGTTTCTGGTAAATACGTGGACCGCGTCATAAAAATAGTTCGATATCGTTGCGCATATACACGGGACACGTTCCACAAGGCTATCGCTAGCTAGCGCTTTTTTGAAAGCGATTTTTAGTAGCATATCAGCGCTCGCCTCGTGGAAGGTGCCAAATACAAAATGAAAACTTTGGGTAAGGATATTTTAAATGATTTTATGTTCCTTATGATGTATTTTGGTCTATTATTTCGTAAAAGATAGACAATTCGTACATACTATGAAGGAAAACTTAGTGGTTGTGGTAAAACAGAGTTCAACAGAACTACTTTTTATATGACCTATGTTGGCAAAACCTGAAACGTCTGTCGAGATGCTGGTAATAAGTTTAGCGCAAGCGCTAAACTTAAAAACCTATACAAGTGCTTTTAAAAATTAGGTCTATTATAGAACAAAATGTAGCTAGAACTAACTGACCTATTTAATCATATATGTGTCATTATGTCTTAGTAATTTTTCTCTCTGTAATTATTTGTATAATTGTTTCCTGTACTGATAATTCTATATCACGTTCTTACATCATATTTGCAAAAATATGGATTTGTCCTTCTTATTGGATACAGTGCCACAATAAGTGTAAGGATTGTATTACAATATAGGAGGTGAATACTGCTTGGATGTGTTATATTATGATATTATTTTGTTTCGTAAACATGTAGTGTCTATATATATTGTTGCTTTGTCAATCTATACACATGACTTTGTTATTATAAATCATGTTTTGCTCTGAATTAAAAGAACTTTATTTGACAAATCGCAGAATTTTTTTCCGTTTTATTTGAAAAGTTGTTTTGTAATTTACTTAAAGATACAACTTAATAATACGGGATAACAATAGAAAATTGTAGTATAGTGCTTACATCCCAAAAGAGATGAACATTTCAAGTTTTACATGTTTCATGATTTTTTCATGTTTGCTGATATATGGAATAATTTGAGTTACATGCATCGGTATATTGATTATGTTAATAATTCATGTACTGTATTTTTGTACTTTTATCGCGCATGGGCACCAAAACAGCCTTTGAAAACAGCTTAGAACTAGACATAACGCCCAGTAACTTGGCGCTAGATTCCAATCTGTTTTACATTCAGTCAATATTTCAACCAAGTTTTTTAAACTTGGATAAAAATTAAATTCAGCAAACAACATTTAATTGAGCAGACGACAATTTACTTAGCTGGTCAAGGGTAAGACATATGCCATTGGTATTGCAGACATTAATAACTTCAGTTATGTCAAAGATTTTTAACTTAAACTCAAAACAGCAAACATTGTGGTAAATTAGGGACAAGTGTTAATATATTTGCTGTTCGATACAATGATCCATTATTAATGGATCCATTAAATTCTGCATTTGAACTAGGTTCGTGCAGTCATTGCAGGACCTCAGTGATTATGGCCATTCACTGTAAAACATACTGAAATACTACTGTTATATCTAGCCACAAAAAACATGCAATACAGGTATCAAAATTAAGGATAAGTTGTGTCTTTAACCATCACTTTTGTTACATCTGAAGAATACTCATTGTGAACACTACGTATATCATATATCTTGTAAGATATAAGCATTAAAGCAATGTAAAGCTAATACTGGTGGTAACTGAAATAGAATTATTGTAAAAATGTGATTGCTTATATCACTGATAGTTCTGATAATTGTATGATGCAGTAATTCAATAGTTTGTCTGATGTATTACAATTTTGTCTTTATCATGATAGTCGGGGACCTATTGCAGCTCATTTGGATTGTATATAATCTACTTTAAATGATGTAGCAAGCTGAACAGTTGCTTTTGTCAGTTGTTAATAAAATGTAACATGTTCTGCTGCACTCGTACTGCTGTCTCAACAATATATAATGAAGGTCTCTCCTCTTACTTACAGTTTATTCATTATTTTAGCTGCTTATTATAATTGAAAGTATGTGTATGCACTTCGAACTTACATAGGACTCTTTTCGTTAGAACAAAGTAGCATTTTAAGAATCTAGCAGTAAGCATCTAAATGGACATCTACATGTCCCATGAAACAAATGTACTCAAACATCAGGATGAGAGATTCAAAAATTTGTGAAGCCATAAACGTTTAATCAACTTCTTTGCATTTTTAAGAATGTCCAATCTTAATTGACAACGTCCGATAGGTGGAGACTGTTTTACATTGTAATAATAAAAACAATATATTTTAACTTTCAGTTGATTGAAAATTAAAACAAGACTAATCTTAGACGATATCTAAGACTTAAAACGACTGTTTAAATCATACAAACGACAGTTTGAATTGTTTACTAGACTCCCATGGGCATGAATAGCATGTTATAGCAAGAAAATGATAGTTGCTACTGGGTCCAGCAAAATGTTAATCAAAATGTTAATCAAACTATAATTGGAACGACTGTTCGTCTCTCAATATTACATCAGAATGTATCAGTTATGACTAAGTATTGTTGTTTCTGAAAAGATACCTGTATTAGACATAAAATCGTACTTTTGAAGATTTTTTCCAAATACAATTTGTTATTGCTTGTTCATATAAGAACATGTTGGAGCTAGTGTAGGGATGGTGTTCTTACTCGTTTGTACTGTCCCTTTTCTACAGGAAGGTGATTCTAAAAGTCTTAAAATATCTTCGTTTTTGCTATTTGGCTATGTGAGAGGTATTTGTTGTAGGCTGTTCCTGATATTGTTTCACACTAGTTTTTTTATTATTTTTATGCACGGTGATTGGAATGTTCATTCTCATAAAGTAACAAAGTATGTGGTTCAATTTATCAAAACTTATGGAAATCATTTTGTAAAACAGACTGAACAGAACATTGATAATGAAAAGGCAATCAAGGGTGAATTGTTGTAAAGCGCAGGTAAACCCGCATATTGAAATTTTAAGACAGTATACTGAACTTGTTCAACGGACAACCAATAGTATTACACATTTTATTCATTTCTAAATACCGGAAAAGAATTTCATCGGACAACATAAATTGTAGAGCGAAAAAAGTATAATACCTTAAGTGTTAAATGTCTAATTATGCGGAAAGAATAATCTGTTCTCGGTTATATAGTTTATACAATTGTTACAATTATCAAGATAATAAATCTGAAAGCTAAATGTCATAAACATAAATAAGGAAGTGGAAACTTAAACTATTGTTTTATATTAAATATTATTCTTGGAAAGACTGAGTGTTTTTCTTTTTGATAGCAATTCTATGATAAATAACCGTTGACATAGAGTATTCGGTATCATGGTCAACTTTAACTTTATTTCGAGATATATTTGACTCGATTCAAAGCATGTGAAGGTGAGAGAATATGGGTTTTTTAACCTATGATAGAGATAAGATATAGATGCATGAATAGATGCATGTAAAGCATGAAGTTCACTTTTTAAGTATATACATTTTTCATTGTATTTAACTTTTTTATAAACAAATCAACTATCCAATAATATGTTTAAATAATATCCACCTTAGTTTATAAATGTACATATAACGTTTTTCCATTTAAATGTATATTTATATACATTAGTTTAGACATAATGTCAATGCTAGCAAACATCCAATATATCAACGATATGTCCCACAAGCAAAACGGTCAGAAATAATAGCAATGCACTTTACTCGTTCTGAATTAAAAACGTATTAAAAACCAAAGGGTCTGCCCATAATAGATCTACCTAACGGTATTAACAAATCTCAATGTAATTAAACTATACAAATCGCGACCTTAGTGTTGGTAACAGAAAATTGTAATGTAGTACGCACTTGATATACGTAAACATAGCAATATTTTAACGAAACATATAAGGCTTTATAATCTATTATTCTCGTGACTAAAACTATACCTTATCATGACCAATTTTTTTATGGAAAGTGAGTAGATCTCGTTTTACAATTTCAAAATAATTTATCTTTTTAAGAGGCTTAAAGTAAGGTAGTTTAGTAATTACAAGTATATAACGTTACTTAGAAGATGGAATATTACATAATAACATATCGAAGCTTAGCGTAAGTATTAGTAAACATATGTAAGAAAATTTATAATTTACCATAAAGAAATATTAAAGTTGTTTAAAGTTTCTGAGAAAATCGACATTATTACTAGAGACTTGTTTGATAATTACAACATAATAAGATTATTGTTTATAATATAGTTGTTTTTCTTTCTTAAACCAAATAAGTATATTCCTATGGTATACATTTGTATATATTTACAATGCCGATAGTATTTCTGTAAATTTACGTTGACGAGTGTATTTATTACTTATATTAACTTTATTAAGTCTTCACTACTTGGACATACATTATGAAATAACACGTCTGTAAACTAGGTTACAAGGTTATTCCAGGATATCGTATAAATCGTTTAATTGTTTGATGTGACCTTTAACAACATGTCTACAGTCATGATAATTGGTTGCCATATTATCTGTGATTTATAACAATTATGCCATTACATACGAGTCATGATTCCAAGGTTTTCGTGATCAATAGATAAATGGATATGATTAGAACTATTATTGTATTTATAAAGTATAGTACAAGGCCATATAAAGCTTTGAAATGTACCATTTTATATCTATTATTGTGTGTAGTAAACATTGTGCTTCTAGGAGGTATTGATAGTGTGGCATAGACGTATTGTACACTAAATGTCGTGGCTGTATATATAAAGGTTACAACACAGTATGGCAATTCTGACACGTTTAAAGATTGATTGACCTTTATAGTTTGTGAAATGCTCTGAGTTGTTACGTAGCCAACCTACTATGTTTTACAGTCAGCGACTCGCCATCTCTAACATTCCGTAAAGAAAATGATAGAAATCATATTTTAACAATTGACTTCCTTTGCTGACACTTAGTGAAACATAATTTAGGCAGTACGGATGCATTTCGATTGATAGACTGCTATGCCGACAAAACACATCAAATATGGCAACAAAATTTAGATATGTATCAAAATAAGACATTATCTATTCCATAATCGACAGACAAACAATAAGCTATATAATCCATTCAGACAACAAATGCTTCTACTATATACTGCACTCACACAGTTGGATTGGGTCAGCTTTGTCCAGAGAAGGTGGTTTCTAATGTCTTTTCAGAATTTAGATTATTATCGCAATAATGCATTATTTAAATAAATTATTTATGTAAATTACCTAATATATTGGAAAATAAAAGAAAACATACAAGATAAGCGCTAGTGGGGTGTCTATCAAAAGACGATAAGCGAATCTGTCTGACTCTAAAGGTCCTAAAGGAGCATTATATTATTATTACTGGAATTAGTTGAATATACTGACCGCATGATATCATGACTAAATTTTGTGATGTGTTATCAAATTCAAATCCCTTGTGGAAAAGTTCTGTATCATGTTATGAGTAATCACAGTTTTGAATCAAATAGCTAAGTCAATATTCTTGATTCAGCCTTGTCTTAATTTGCGTTCAACTTTGAATGAAAGACTAGAATAACAGTTATACTTAGTATACGTTTGAAACTGAACAAGTATTTCAACATAGGCTGATGTTTATTTGATATTCCCCGATTATCACAGACACATTACGTACTTTGTGTGATATGAATTATTATAAGCTGATATAAATGTTTGATGCCTCTAACAAAATATTTTATAATTATGAGCCAATTATGTATAATTAAATCCACGGATTGTTTAACGTCCTCTATGACATCTTGCAGCTAACAATCATCAAGACAGTCTACATTATCAGACATTAACCTTTTAGACATTGCGTGCGTGGTATTTTATATACCTTTGATCTATATGGTAAATGATATTATTTAGATATTCCACTGGGGACACATTTGTGAATAATTATGTTATGTAACATATATTCGTTTTGATTTGATTATTAATAATTTATTTAGCATATGATAAACAAATTATGTATTTATATCTTTCCTGTTTGTTTGTTTGTTTGGTTGGTTTTACGCCGTAGCAACACATTGTATAGGTCATATAACGGCGGTCAGTCAACCTAATTACTCCTCCTGAAAAGGCTAAATCTCTGGATTTTGCTTTTAACCAACTACTAAGCGCATACTTTTGTAAGTGACTGACAACTGCCCCACATAATTAAAGTCATTGGTAGGAGGGATTGTAAATCTATAGTTTTTTATAGAACTGCTTAAGTCTCTATACCTAAGCTTTGAAATAAGGACTGCCTACCTTTATTACATTTGTTAGTGGCTGACAACTGCTTTGAATGTATCTAATACTGTACATGCATTAGAATAGATAATAACCGTATAAAGTTCCTCAACCCATTCCTTCAATTATGGACTTGTATGGATATAGATATGTAAAATGTCGTTTGATAAAGGGAAATGTAAAATGAAATCCAATGGATAATTTTGCAATGAGATATTTAATGACAGTAGCATCTTAATTTTACCGGATATCAAACAAGAAACAACATGGTGAAACAACCTTTGACAAAAATTAAATAATTGAAATTTATGTAATGGTACATTTGTAAAGTTTGGTTTGTAAAGCCATTCCAGCGCCGACATTCGTATCCAGTTAAGCAGTTATCAGTCACTGGTGAGAGTATGGGTGAGAGTATGTGCTTACTACTAGATTTAAAGCTTGGGTCAAGAGAACTAGGCTTGTGAAGGTAAGATTAGTGGGACGACTCACTACAGCGATGTGACCTACATTATGTTAAAAGATGGTATGGTTTAGTTTCAAGTTGCAAATACCAGTCTTAATCATTTAAAAAACAATCATGCTTATTTCACAGTTACATGTATTGGGATGTAAATTGAATATGTATTGAATATTCGTAAAAATCATGACATATTTTTACTAAATTTCAACGACTTATTACGCTTACCAATTGGTTTTTTTGCGATTTTAAAAACTCTCACACCCTTAAGTTAATATGCAGATCAACAGAACAGAACATAACTTAATACAAACACAGGTTACATTTATATAAAGTAACAACATGTGAAATAATTGTTAATGATTTACAGAATACAATTTTGATATAGAGTTACGGGGAATTACAATGTATAATAAAAAGAGTAATATAACATGTTCTATATCTATCTATTTACCTTCATATACTAATATCTTCTATATATACATTGTCCTCCAAAAGACTACGGACAAAGACCTTATTATACCTATTATAGTAATAAAACACTGCTCAAAGATAAAATGAAAAATAAACTACAACAATGAAATAACAATAAAACTCATTTTTTATTTACCTTGTTGTTTTTTAATGTTATTGAAAAGTAATAACACGCCAGACTAAAATTTAATATTTTCACGAGGTAACATGTAGGTCACGTTTAACAAGAATGTTATAAGTAGGTCAGACATTGACACTCACTTAAATGGTCGTTTTTGTTGTAATATGGTAGCAGTATGATGCCACGTGAATTTTTGGAAAACACATTATTTAAATTGTGATGATCAACATCCAATACTTGATAAAGAATTGTGTTAGACATTGAAGTTTAATGGAATTGTGTTTATCTTGATTCATCGATTCATATCACATTACATGAACGGCGCATGCAAACCAAACAGCCAGTTAATGAATCAAGTGCAATTTGGTCATTCGAGGTCAACTATCAGTAAATGACGTGTTTCATCTGATAAATCCTACTGGGTCTAAAGTGCGACTTCACCGCAATCAATTGCACATACATGCGTATTTCGAAATGTTGTCAATTACACGTCAAACAGGGTGCGAGTATCATGCGGCGAATGTGAGGTACACGGCATGTAGGCGACGAGTGACATTTCTATCTTGGCATTTCGATGACCTTTGTGTTTTACTTTGTGTTTTATCTCCCTAATGACCCAGTAAGAAAGCAGACCCGAAGTGATCAGGTTATAGCAAATATCGTACAAACTTTGGTTCCAAACTTTAACATTCTTAGCTAGATTCACAGATGGTCCCTAGTTTGTTACTCAATACCAAGGGCCTATTTCAGAGTAAAATACGTCAAAATAGGTTTCTACTCATTGCTGAGAAATGACCTCTCTAATATTAAATCACTTTTTTATTAGAAAATCTGAATCGGCATCTTTATAAACGCCATAAAGAAGTTGATATTTCACTTGTGTCCAATTAATTACTTTATTGCTGTCAGTTATGGTAATTCAATATCTTCTCACTAGCTGATGTTACAGGGAGATTATTGGTATGTTACTTCCCTCTATATATCATACATTCACAGCTTGTTACAGTGATATCACCATTCTATATCATTGTACAAACACATCTTGTTATATGTAATATTGTTACAGTTGTTATATTCTCTTTTGTCTTTTCTGGTTGTCGTCAAATTACTAACTTACAATTATTGTACACTTTGTTCGTTTGTAATTACAACACTTTAATTATGTTGTAAGTTCAAAGGTTATGTTAATGGTAATGTAATACAGGACTCATACTGTTGTTTGTATCACTTTGTCTCTTGTTAACAACATTATTGGTGTGTTGTTTTAGTTTGTAAAACAAAACAATTTTAAATTATTACATTACTGTTGGAGTAGTACACAGTGCTTAGATATCGTCAATTTCAAGAAGAGATTGTCGCACCATAAAAGGTAAGACATATTTTTATATATCTGAATGGAATCATTTGCTGACTTGACTTTTTCAAAATGCTAGCTGATTAATCTCAGGAAAGAATAATTTCTCTCTGAAGCGTTATACTCGCTAATATGTTCTTTATTCATTATCATTGTAATTTCCTGGATACAATTAAATGGATATAGTATATCGAATTTATTGACAGCGGCAATTTTCAACCAATTAGTGTAATGGAAAATGTTGAAAACGGAAAAATATTGATAATGATAACTTGTACCACTGTTTGACAAGAGAATATATAAATAGCGTCTGTGAAAGACACATTAATGAAAAAATGAGATTTTCTGAATTTCAAAGTGTTCATTTTTACTGTGAAATACCGCAATAATACTTTATATTAAAACAACGTATCCGTTGATATAAATAAATGCATTTGTTAGCAAGGTGTTTTCGTAAGCTTCTTTAAGAAATAGCTGACTGAAACATTACAGGCGACAAAAGTAACGCTCGTTTATTACGTCATACAACTAAATTTTGAAATGTTAAAAATGCATCTAAATTTAATACTCATGCTGTAATTTAATAAATGTTAAATTTAGTTAAATTTACTCTCAAGATATAATTTTGTAATAAAGCGTATAGAAAGCTTCAAGCTTAAACACATGTTAGAAAACAATCATGACTGTATTGCCATTACAATTTCAAATACGTACATGACATAGCACAGTTTGAGTAATACATGTACATAACATTCAGACTATCTATTTGACTTATCATCAAAACTAATTATGTATTAAGAGGACAAAATAAATGTAATATTAACACAGCATGGACATGATGGTTCCAGCAATAACAAAACCAATAATTTTCAAGGTTTTATAGCAATACACTGTATTTTAAAACATTTATATATGATGCAGTAATGATATGTCATAGAACAAATGAATATTATCAGAGATATATAACATCTAATTCTTTCTCCAAGTGGTTAGAAATACGATGTAAAACATATAACAACTGTCTTTGTTGTTTAATTTTCCAGATGAATAAAATATAAGCCATTCAATTTGGTTACACGATTCGAAACGTATCTCAGCGTCTTGTACATTTCAATGAAACTAAGCTAAGCTGTAATTTTAAATGTCAATAGTTTTAAGATTGAATGTTTCGTACAATCTTGTTTTTGTGCAGGTAATATTACAATTAAACAACGTTACACTTTAGGTCATAAAGGATCTTGTAATTCCAAACCTCTTTTGTAGTTTAGGTTGCCTTATTGTAACACAATTGGAACTTTGCTCTTATTTCCTCGAGCTTGATTCTCAACCCTGAGATAAATTATATCCGAAATGATTGCATTGATGTACGTCTAATTTAAAACGGCTTACAGATAATGGAATAAGGTCAAAACTCAAAAGCTGTTGTATAAATCAATATGTTATTTTGTGTTCTATGGGTGGTCATTGTGTCTAATTAATTAATAATTGATTAAAAACGTGTGTCGTCAAGGTTAGTGAGAAATAACAATCATCTAAGATAATCCAGAACTTTAAACCTAACTGGACGTGTCCTTAATTGCTTCTCATTCACGATCATACATACCCCTTTAAACATTCCAGGATATTTTTTTTCAAATCATAGAATCTTATTTTAAATGGTTTATATATAACGATATCGGCGGCTTTTTTTCGTATTTATACTATGGGTGTAACAGTTAACCGATATACCGGTTAATATTGCAATACGAGTTCTAACGTTTTTAACCGGTTCGTTTTTCATTGAACCGGTTTTTGTAGTTAAGTGTCATACTGCTTGTTTTTATCAGAACCTGATAGTTAAATGTTTAAACAAATGTTGAAATGAATTGAATGCTTGAAACACTCTTACTGTGCTTTTAAAGGTTAAACATTTAGTTAATTGAAAGAAAAATATCTTCAAGTGTCTGTTTCAAATCACGCATTTTTCTAACAAATAGACAATTTGGATAAGAGATTATTTGAAAATACCCGTATGCGTGCTATGCTGATCCAATTAGGAAGAGGTACATGCATTAATTAATGCTTTGCACGTCTCAGCGAAAAACCGGTACGTATTGCAATATATTGCAATACGGGTTCTGCATATTACAATTTATTGCAATACGGTTTTTACCGTATTGTTACACTCCTAATTTATACCGAGTATTGCCGAAAATATCCTATAATTTGTTCATCATCTTCAAACTTAGTTTGTACCGAAACGTTTTTTTAAGTGTGAAACGATATTATAAAACGTGTATATATTTGAAAATAGTGATAAAATGATAAACATTTCACAATCACATCGAATTAGTTTATTGTTTTATTATGTGACCTATTGATTTTAATATATGCTACTTGAGATGAAAGCCGTAAGTTTTACATGATGTTCGTTCTCAAGTTTTATATTTACGGACTACATTCGCATCAGAACTTAAATGATGTATCAGAAACTGTTCGGGTTTAATACCATTGAAACAGACGCAAATGCCATTGGTAAAATAATTACTCGTCACATCTAGAGACTGTTATTGATTGAAAGTAAAAAACAATGTTAAAGTAATTTAAGGGTAATTACATCGTAATGTCATATAAACGTAAAATCTAAAATCTCCGACAATTTAAATCAAATTATATTCGATGTTCATTAAGCATTTACTAATTTATGCAAATCAATTTGTATTTAATTGATTAGACAAAGAAATGAGAAATTTTTGGACTTTTCATTTTTTTATACGCCCGTTTGAAAAACGGGTACTATTATGTTATGATGTTGTTCGTCTGTCTGTCCGTCCGTGGAAAATTGCTTCTCCGGACGATAACTCAACAAGTGGTACACCAAATTTGATGTGTCGATAGCCCTTGGGTTTAGAGTGTGCTCTATTGATTCTAAGGCCTTGGTGCCAAAGGTTAAGATCAGTGGAAGTTCATGTGGAAAACTTAGTCCTGACGATAACTCAACAAGGAATGTACCTTGGTTCACCAAAATATATGTGTAAATAACTCTGGGCCAAGGCTTTGCTCTATTGATTCTTAGGTCCTGATGTCAAATGTGAAGTTCGCTGAGACTTTGTATGAGAAAGCTTGTCCGGACGATAAGTTAAAATTAAAGTTAAAGCAAGTTTTTTTTAGTTTACTTTTAGTATCACTATTCAGTTGACTCATGACATAAACTTCCCCGATCATCAAGTTACACACCAAATGTTAACATGCAGCACAGATTGCAGGCACATTTTACAGTGCATGACACTAACATGTACCAATTTACACCTAGGAGGAGTAAAGCAGTTGAAGGTAGTTTTTCTCTCTCAAGGAATTTAGCAGTGCCCCTCGTGGGATTCGAACCCAGGACATCTCGATCCCCTAGCGCGCGTCCTACCACTGGACTCTTGCTCCTTCTACGGTTGTGCCAAGATTCAACAAATTTTAGTTGTAAATATACCTGAGGCCAAATAAGTGGCCTAATGAATCTGAAGTCCCGTATCAAAGGTCAAAGTTACAAGACTTCATATAGAAAAAAAAATCTGGACATGAGAACGAATGTACCTAAGTTCACCATACCTTTGACTCTGTGGAAAGCCCTTGTGTCAAGGATGTGCTCCGTCGATTCTGAGATTCCGGAGTCAAAGGTCAAGGCGACTGCGACTTCATATGGAAGATTTTTGCTCGGGGATAACTGTTTACTGTTGTACCTAGGTTCACCAGAATTTTACTGTTGATTGCTCTTGAGTCAAGGCTTCAAAATTACAAAAAAGTTTTCCTAGTCTAAAAACCTTCCCAACAATTTCATTGGAGCAAACCTCCATCTCCTATATAGTCCCTTGCTTGGACAATACACGGGCGTATATGTATAATGCCTCGCTCTTGTTTTACTTATTATGTATATGTTTTATTGTTTTATTATCTTGTTATATTTACTGTTTGACAGCTCAGCTGAATTCTTGGCTGATTATCAGATTATCATCAAAAGTATATTTCATCAATCTAATATCAGAGTGTATTTATAATGGAGTGGTATTGTAATTTGCATCTTCCTAGTCAGGGAATGCCGCCTTATATAGCAAGATATGATAGTTGAGTTTTAAAATATATGCGTAATAGGTATAATGAAATAGCAACGCAACTCAATGCATTCCTTTTTTAAATAATGCATCACTTTTATTGCAGCCACTGTAACCGATACTTTTTTGTATATTTATCATAATTATGCAAATATCGAAATTAATTGGCCATGTTTTTCATTATCATTGAACGGTTAATACCTACAGAAAATATGCGAAAAAGTCCGTAATACAAATGTGAGAATTTGAGATTATAGTTGGAAAAAAGAGCTTTTGGAATCACTCTATTAATATAGATCTAAATGTTATGTCAATGTATACATTAGGTTATCAATTGACCAAATATTTACCCCAAAAGTACTGTGAACAAATATGCTTAGAAAAAATATTAATATATAGTCCAATTAATGTATATATCATTCATTATCATTCTCACCATCTTTTGTTATTATTGTAGCCTGTAGGGGATTGATATTATTATATATATCACTAGTGGTCCGTACTTGATACAGCTCTGATAGTCTTGAATAGCATTATGATTTCAATATTATATCAATATTAATTTAGATCGGCGAGTCTGATAAGCTTAGTGACTAAAACATGTCTGTGTGCCTAGTAGATATATTCATACAACAAATACCATGATATACATCATCGTACGTACAATTTTAAATGTGTCATTAAAGCTCCGAATAGAATAACTACGGTACTATGACAAGGAAGTATACGGTAACTCGTGACCCTCACTCATGTTAGTTCAGTCTGTAAAACGATAGCTTTAAAATCCGGAGACAGAACCTTCGAAGAATTAAGTAAACAATATTTTTGTTCAATCAATCTACCGCTATCCTCTCAAACAAGTATCTTAGTCAGTGATGAAGATATATTTTAACTACTATATTTTACATGGACCCAAAGTAGCAAGATATAACACTGCAATACGACTAATGATATAATGAATTCCAGCGTTAAGCACTAAGTATTAGATTACTCGGATCATACAATAGTCCGTTAAGTTTTATCCTTACTTGATATTCTCTGCATGTAAAATCTGCTACATCTGTGGGTTACAAGTCAATTGGTTAAACTTCTTTCATTAACGTATTGCATGTAATGTCAACCCGTGGTCAGGACTTGACTAAGACTTTAAAGGTGCGCAGTCGCAGCCGAACGAAATTATTGGCTTTAAATAATTGTACTTTTATATTAGTATTCTAAAAACTACCCCCAGCATATTGTAATGTCACCAAACACGACAACAATCGACAAAGAAAAAAATCTCATAGTCATTGCATAACATCAATGTACGATGTTAGAATATTTTATATGACAATGATAGTGTGTTTGACGTCCATGACACATAAGTCCGTGCATCAAATGATTACGAGAGGGCATTAGTGTTAGTCTAAAAAGAGATTTTAACTAATTATGTACCACCTTGTAAGCTCTGTAGCGCATCTGTCTATGATTCCATGGGTCGTAGGTTCGATTTCCAGGCAGGAAATACATACCGTGGTGTTTGATATTGAAATACTTTACGGCTTTGTGCCAGGTTATCACTATACCATGTCAAAATCTAGTTATACAAGTACTGATTGACTGTAAGTAAGACACGTGATATATAGACAATATGACTACATTGTAATCAAAATGACAATAATGATTTTAAAGTAGTTATTTGCAATGGTAGTGGATGAGTATAAACAAACCATATAATCGAAAGATTACTTTCTTAAAAGCGTGTAATACAACTATTTCGGACATTTACAAATCCTTCCATGACAAGTATGCTTTCGTTAAGACTTTTATGACAGACTAACCGATTTCTTTATAAGACTTATTTGATATTTGTAAAAATGTGTTAGTTGATCCGAGTGTTGACAAAAAAATACAAATGTTGATAAATGTTTTAAAAATACCTTATAATAGTGCGTATAAAAACCAATGTATTTTATCATGCAATATTATCATACAAAATAAATGAGAGGAGTACTTCATTCGTTTTAAAATTCGCTTTCATCCCACGACATCCTGTTTCTTTTTAAGCCACAAAATCTCATCACAAACAACAATCTGACTTCAAAAACTTGTATCTCAATTCTTCTTTGAATACTGGATGAAGTCAATAATTAAAACTCCGCAAGCATAAAAAAAGAATGCTTGGTTCCAGCTACTTTAATTTAAAACATTCTGAAATTAGCCGTGTAAACCAAAATCTGTGATGACAAGGAAGTGATGTTCTCCATTTGTATGGTAACTTAGTTAGGAGTCAGATTCTATAGATTCTAAGGCGCAATTTGTTTTGTAATTCTTTTAGAGTGCTAGAATTTCATTTGACTGAATTAAACTCAAATGAAGACTGACATTGCTAGTTGCTGCTATACAAATAAAGTTGTTAGTTCTGATTAAATATTTGTTTGGGAATGTGGGTGCACTATTTGGCAGTGAGTATTTGGACTATACGATAAACCTGAAAATCGGCTATTGTGACATAGTTTGGTAATCTATTATTAAAATCCATTATATTTTTATTGCCATTTATTTGGTATGATTCGGGACACGATTTGGTGTGAAGTTGATATAACACCCGACAAGACAATTGATTTTACAAGTTCGCTATGAGCGAAACAAGCATAACTTATTTAAATTGTCGCGTTGCATGAATTACCATATGTTGATTCGCATTGCCGTTGGAACGTTTGCTCTGTGTAATGTGTCGATTCGCAGTGTCAAGTTTCGTTTCACATTTTATGACGTCGTTTCACATTTTCATGACGTCGCTTTGCATCATGTGATGTGTCGGTTAGCATAATCATTTCGCGTCTCCTTGACGTTGCTTTGCATTGACATGTTCATGTTTTGCTTTCCTTTGTCCTGACGTCATTCGCATGGTCGAATGCAGTTTGAAATCCTTTCTGAATCGCTCGACTATGGAGCACAATTTATTGTAATTTAAATGAGCTTATTAGAACCAGGCATGTTAGAATTATATTGTTGTTAACATGACTTAAATCAGGAAAGGGGTGTAGCTTAAAACAACCACCAAGGTAAAGATATCATTCAAACATTGAGTTCCTCAATGAGTCTGGGAGTATTATTCTTAAGCACATGAGGTTGATTGACAATGTTTGGTCTTCCTTGTCATTTATTTTTCCAATATGCTCAATAACAGTCTCTTGCGTGAGCGGTAAATTAAAAAATGGTATATCAATACTTCCTTAAACGTTTAATAACGCGTATCTACATTGATTTTTTTTGTAATGACCATTGCGACGAAATAGGGAATTAAATCGATTTGTTTCTCTTTGACCTTTTACCACCCATTGCACAATAGTAAATTACAAGAGACCATTACACTGGACTATCATGCCATTGTTATATATAGGGACAAAGTTTGTGTTAAATAACAAATTTCTCACTGCCCTTCCAATGATGTTAATCAGTTCATGGCGATAACCAAAAATTGATAAATTATGGCGATTCGTTGATTCCCAATCATCACTCTGTTCGACACTATAGTATGGTTATTCCATGGTTATTAGGTTGGAGTCATTCGTCCAGTGTTGAGATTAAATCGCCTACACTCGAATTGAGTTTCTGAAAAATACCAGTTACGTTTAATTTATGAAATAAATTACGAGTGTATTGTTAAAAATAGTACTTTTGTTACACGTTTCAGACAAAATGTGTCAACTTGAAATAGTTTATCATTTAATTCAATCCAAAAATAAGCTTGAAGTCAATTACATTGATCTGGTTTATCTCGTTTTTCTCCTCGTGGAATTAATAGCCCAGATTAGGTAAGTTACTCAGTATCATACTGATTTTGTGAGAATATATTGGTGAAACCTTTGGCTTTTATAGCATACATTCTGATATTAAAAGACAGATATTATTGATTAAGAAATGCCATAGTTTAAACCGTTTAGAAAAGACTGTAAATATTCGGTCGTATTGCCCTAAACTTGGTGTGTTTAGCACCGCAGTAATTCTTGATTTTCGATACGCTGTTTGTATTTTGTAATTCTCTCTAGTGTTTACTTCCTTAAAATGGGGACCTCGATGGAGGATGCTGACATAATAAGGTAAGGAAATTTCTTATTATTGGTTATTTTTACATCTTGTTTTTTGTCACAACTTTCGTTGATATAAACACTATACTGACCCGTTACTGCTTTCAAAGTTTCCAAACTTTCTGGTAGATTTTTTAAACACAACCGACGTTTTGCATAACTTATGTGCTTAGAACTAAAATTGAGATATCATAACTTTATCATTACGTTATGCAAATTTGTTAAAGATCATGTGTTGATTTCTCTTCTGAGTACTTTGCTTTCTATTTTTTTATAAGTATCATGTATATACCTGAGAGAAGGTCAATATTTGATTGCATTTCTTGACCATGTGATTGACTTTTCCTATGCATATCTCTAGTTCCATCCATTGTAAATATAACTTCTACCTTTTTCATATTTACTAGAAATATGACGTACGTTTATAAGATAAAAGTAGAATATTATTGATATACTGTAATTACATACAGGACTAAGTCGTGTTATTTGTTAATAATTCAATTTTGTCGCAACAAACGTGCCACAAATGATACTATGACAAATTTAATCTTACTTTGGAAATATTATAAAAAACACATGTTTTGTCAAAGAACAAGTTATTTGTCGAGAAAAGTGTGACGTAATTTTAGACTGGGTGTCATTTTTAATATGTTTTATCTAATAAACAGTCAATGAAATTACTGTAATTCAATATTCATACAATTAGACTAAGTCTTAAATGTAGCGACAATCATTGTTTTATTTTCTTATACTTTTTTGTACTTATATTAGATACAAAATTAGTATCTCTTGCGTGAAAAAATTAACACTACGTGGTACTCATTTTATACAATTCACACAGAAATGTACTTATGTCTCTCTTATAAAGATAGATTTTTTGCAAAACTTTGTCCCGAAGAAATTACATTTTATAATAAATTGTGTTTGATAAATGTTTTAGTAGAATGATATCAATCGTATACGTTTCCATAAGGGACGGAGCAAAATACATTTTGAAAGTTTTAAAGGCTGAATTCCTATCCTCACATTCCTAACCTTACCTCAAAAATTCTGTCTGTGTTATACCATTTGACGTTTATATGTGAGAAAACAATTTACTCGAAGTGTAGAATTCATTATTGGGTCTTCAAATAAAGAATAACCTCGATTACTAAAGCTAACCTTGAAGAGATTTTATTCTAAATATAGCTGTAAATTTTCTGTACTTCCTTTATCACGTTATACATTTTTAATGATGTCTGCATAATTATTATCGAGTGTTTCTATATATGGCATGCATTGGCAACGAGTTCAGTTCACCCACATATTCTGCTGCCCTAACATGGCACCAGGTATGCCAATAATCTCATTTATGACACAAAAAGACGCACGTCGGGAATTGAGATTTAAAATTCCTTAGACAGAAATATGAACATGTAATGAAAACGATATTAAATGAATAGTTTTATTAACTGATTCCTGATATAAATGTAATTTGATAATTTGAATTGTTACCAGGCATTAAGCGTCCATCGATCTGATCACAAACCAGACTTAAACATGTCAACAACTGAAATATTGACAGTGTGACACAGTTTAACGAATGCTAAATTGAGACAGTTATAAATACTAACTAGAATATTGCAAAACCATTTTCTCGTTCTTTTTTTCTTCTGCAAGTACTGTTGGTGGATAACTATGAGATTTAATAGTTTACCTCTTTCTCCAAGAGCCATGTTATCATTTATATGTCTAGATATACAAAAAGTAGAACGAATAGATTCAATCTGATGGCAATATTCGAACTCTCAGATTTAGCTTCTGTAACATATAATATGCTTAGCCGTTGTATCGAAAAGTTTAAAGATATCTTTATGTTCAAAATATCAAAGTTTCTTTGAAGTGCATGCATGGACATAATGGCTTTTCTTTCATGTGCTACGAGCGTTATTATCGCTCGGGTCCATAAAAAGCTCTGGAGTAAAGAATAAACCTATGGACTGATACAACTTCAGTTAATGAGTCCTTGTAAACCATTTTAATAAGTACGCAGTGATCAGCAATTTCTAAAAACTATAATTTTCTTTTTATTTACATTGACTTGCATGCCGGTCTGTTGTCTGAATAAATAATTGTATGGATTTGTTTTGAGGTTTGATTGCTGATTCGGCACAATTTGTAATATCGTCAGCAAACATAATATTGAGAATATCGGGCATGTTATTATTTATAAAGATAATCTATGAGAACAATTAAAATAATAACGGACTGCTGTCTTGTGCTAATTGAACATTTGAAGTACTCGATTATTCCATTTGAATAACTAATATATTTTTGAGCAATACTTTGCAACAGTAGAGTATCTTGTGACTTATCTATTATATTATTTTCATGTGCCCACTTAGAGTGCCTATTGTTCAAAACCGACGTAAATATTTTGCTTACATTTTTTATCAGGGAAATTGACCGGAAATTATTGGGATCATCTAACGACCCAGACTTGTGAATAGCGTATATTATACTCTAAGACCACGTGTCAGAAAACTCTCTTGTGTCAAAAATTGCACTAAATTTGTTAGATAGAATTACA
This sequence comes from Mactra quadrangularis, assembly GCA_025267735.1. Classification (NCBI taxonomy): domain Eukaryota; kingdom Metazoa; phylum Mollusca; class Bivalvia; order Venerida; family Mactridae; genus Mactra; species Mactra quadrangularis. The sequence goes on along the minus strand of CM046294.1, from coordinate 33,791,012 downwards.
TCAATCTGATCGATTGTAGCTTAGATAAAGTCAGCCCCAATTTCGTCTTGACCGGGAGATCGCAAGCCTTATGTCGTGAACTGAGAACGCATTCTTTAAACTGTGCACCACGTCAATGAGTGAGTAGTTTACATCTTCTATCAACGGTGCATGAAGTTTTCCAGCAAGTTTTGTATTAAAATAAGTTTGTAACATTATTGCACATCTGGCTAAAGAATCTCGTGATCTTAAACATTGAATCAAGAAGTTCAGTTGGTTTCGCAACAGTTCATTTACATTCATTCAGAAATAATTATTTTTGAATTATTGTTAAGAAAGCAAGATTGACTTTTAGAAAAAATGTAAACATGTCAGACAAAGGCAAACAAAGTGATTCAGTCGAGATGTTTAACGTTTTTGTAAATATAGGCTTAGTACCAAAAATAATACTTTCGAAGTAGCAATTTTAAAACCTTTATTTGAATGAAGATTCCAAACGATGGAAAAAGTTCTCAAAGACCGAAAAAGCCTTACTAGTTATCTTATGTTTCAGACATAACTAATGTAAGTGAACATATTTCCATACGATGTTCTGACTCGTCTGTTTACCTGCTATATAAAGTACAAATTAATTTATTCCCTTTCAATATTTTAAGACTTTCAAACATTTGGATGTCACAATATTTATTTTGCCTCAAGGTTTTCAAGGCGTACTATCACTACCAGACACACAAACACTTTATAAAAGGTATAAAGTATGGCAACAAGAACATCTATACTAACCACAAGCAGTATTATTACATTTTTTCTTAAGAGAAAGATAGTTTATGCTTCAGGCATTATAGTTTTATATTGTGCGTCTTGCCTGATATTCTTTTTTGTTTCTGACGTAAGATATGAGGGATGAAAAAGATCTCACACATTGAAAGTTTATTTGACAATGTGTGAGCGAATTCTATAGATTCTTTAAAGTACGTGAAATTCTAACCAGTGGTTTTGTATTTTAGCTTGTATCAATACATCGCCTTGTTGTTGATGGTGACAAAACTACTGCTACAGGCAACATGGTTAGTTGTACAAACACGCGTTATTAAAACTATAGCTGTGACTTAAGTTAACCTGTGGTTCTCCATCACTCTTAACAAAATCGCAATTCAATTGCAATTGTTTGCCGGTAACTAGTAAATGAGAAGTTTACAAGATACTTGGATACTTGAATGTCGACTTTCAGAATTACTGAGAAAGGCAAAATTATGTTGAACATGTATTCAAGCGTTAATCTTTTACATAATTTATTTGGTTTTTAGTAGTATTTAATCTTAGATATAACGCTTGACAAGCAAATTCATCAAGCATGCTCCCTGATATTAAAATTGTTTAAAACTTGTTCGATAACTCATCCAATTGTCTAGTATGAATTTTAGTCATTTTAGCATCTACGTTGCGTTCAGAAACTGACACTGAGCACTTCTCTTATGTCTGCTTTCTCTTACGCATTATATCCTTTGTTTTATAACTCAATACTCTTGCAAATACACGTAGTAAAATATACGTTTTAAGACATCCTTGCTCTTTTATTGCTGTCGTTTTCCTACATTACTTCTTAAACTATTCATTTATGCCTCAACGTTTGATGTAATTGCTTTTAAAATTCTTTTTTGGTTTTAGGAGTGTCTCAGATATTCATGAAACTATCTTGAAAGATAGACAAAGAGTCCGCTTTCTCAGTTAAAAACGAGTAAACTCTAGAACTTCTAGAAGTTAACAATTCCGATAGCAATTTTTTATCACTCAATAAATTATTATTACAACGGATGTTAACTGGGCCGGAAACACAGATAAAAACAAAACATGTATCAGATAGTTAGTCCAATTGGTTTTCATTCCTATCATATTTCCTTTCACTTCTAATTAATTGGTTTTGACTTTCAGCTCATTCATGTGGTTTTCATTGTAATATTGAACACAGACCAGAATACGTTTGCGAATGTGGAAATCTTGCAAACTTACCTTTTTATTTATGATTTTATTAGTTTCGAATTAAACAAATGTATATCGCATAATATGGGCATAACAACGTAAATTTTCATCCATATATCTTCACACGCATTTTTTTTTTATTTTAAGTAAAACATCCCATGGGAATGGATAAATTCCCAAGTAAAAATGGCTCTCCCATGGGAACTTTATGGGAGAAAAAAGAATTTATCTCGTGGGATAATATTCCCATTATTACATATAGGAACTTCTTATTATTGGACTTTTTAAATAATTATATAATATGGTCTTCATATTGATGAGTATTTTATCAGGAGTATTGGAGAAGTTGGTTATAAAAATATAGAACTAGAAAAAGTTAATACTTAATATTGTGGTATTTATAATACTACGAAAACAAACAAAAACAACAACGTGTCATTGGACCTCGTATCAACCGTCAATACATTAATTACATTATAAGTATAGCTTACCTCATAAACCTGTCACAACTTGTAAATGCGGACATACGCGGTGGCATTACTTTCTATTAATGGTGTCATCTAATTAAAAACAACATCAATAAGATGGTTTTATTGTACTTTTACATACCCAAATGTCTTTAGAGAGTTTTAACTATAATTTTATTTCATCGTTCTGTCTTTCGTTATGATGGAATGAGACTTTTGTACGTTTGTGAGTCGTAGATACGTTTACAATCTCGTTTAAAGTTAGTATAGTGTTAAAGCATGAGTAAATAAGATTGCCATGTATGTATTAACGTTTATTACCATTTGGCATACTATGGTAGCAAAGACACGTAATTGGTCCAGTATCAGAAACTATCATCAGTCAAATATTTATTTCTTAATAGTGTCTAGTTTGATCTAATGTTTTAAATGTATTTCCGTACTTCTTGGTTATTACTGGCAAATTATAACTGTCACAGTATCATCTAGCGTGAAACACAATTAGATGTGCCATATATAAATGGAAGTTAATCATATACTATTGGCGATGTAACTAACAGTTTTATATTTAGTTTCAAATTTATTCTAAGTAACACAGGATTGTTCAAGTTGCCTACATATCTATTAGAATGATCTTGTTAGTTTAATTTTATCATTTAAAGTTAAAGCAAAGCAAGGTTTTTGAAGTCTACTTTTAGTATCACTATTAAGGTCGACTCTTGATATTAACTTCCCCGATCATCAAGTCACACACCAACTGTTAACATACAGTGCAGATTGCAGCCACAGCATACAGTACATGACCCTAACAGGTACTCATTTACACCTGGGTGAAGTAAAGCAACCGATGGTAAATTTCTTGCTCAAGGAAATTAGCAGTGACCCTAGTGGGATTCGAACCCTGGACTACTGCTCCTACAGTAATAAACGTGTCATAATATTACAAAATATTAAATATAACTGAATAATTAATATATCGGATCTGCTGGTTTAAATTTTTCGTTTTTTCCTTAGTGTAATTCAAACAATTACCCAACTTGGTATTAACAGTCAGTTCCAAATAACAAAAGCTAAGTACCAAACAGTCGACATATTTAGTATCTTTGAATTATAAGTCTTTAATTCACAGTATTGTTGGTGTAGTTGAATGAAATATTAGTTTGTTTATAAAACACATTGAGCCATCTTACAAAACGAGGCAAATCTGTAACAAGATGTAAATGTGGCATGAATCAAGCTCACATAACTGTTTAAAATATACATTAGAATATAAAACTTACATATTTGTGTAACATAAGAAATGATATTATGTAGAACCAAAAATGAAAAATTGAAACTCTAAAAGAATTGCAAACGTTCAAAGTAGATGTTAAATGAAGAATTATATACAAATTAAAGATGTTTTATTGCCAATTATTAAAGTAAACTCGGATAAAATGTCGCTTGTAAGAATGGCAATTGCTTTATTAATTTCCAATATTGATATTCTTTTTGATGAACCGAACTCGTGAGTGTGTACAATAACGATATCACTTTCTCATGTTACTGGAATAAATGTACGTTGATAACAATATTGTAATGTGTTCAGTGCATCTGATCGTCAAGTCATTACGTAAACACATTAAGTTGAACATTTGTCAGGTTTCTTTATTGATTTGCACATGATTTCCTCCACAAAATATCGCTTTTCTAGACTTTAGTCTGAGATATTAGTTGTTGGAAAGGTTTCGCGCGTTGAATTCACCAGTAAACCGAGTGAACCAGGTTTGTTTCTTTACACATAAAAAACTAATCATTTGAAGATTGAAAAAGTGTTTACAGACTTGACCAAAGTTTAAATATCTTACAATGCTTCTTTTACAACAACTGCTGCATCTACTGCAATATTTTCTTTGATCATTCCATTTGCATTAACCTAGATACATGTGTTTATATTGTGTTCAAATATTGATCTTTTTGTATATTTCTAAAAGCATACCTCTCTATATATCATTGTGCTAAAAGATTGCACGTCAATTCTGATATATAAAATCTACATTTTATTTGACATATGTAAAAAACTGTTTTCTATCTATCTATTTTGTTGCCTTTAGTAACAATGTCATGCATTTGTTTAAGAAATGGATTCAATAAAAATGATAGCTTTTAAAGTAAATGATTTGTTTGTCAAATCAAATACAACTATTTTATAACTCTCGCATTTACCATTTACAAATGAAAATGTGCACTAATTCTCGATTAAAGTCGATTCATGGTTTTACTCACATTCATAACATAATGCAATCGTAAAACTATGTCTGAGTGGCGTTATATGGGCAAATATATGTATTTTTGTTGGTATTGAACTGTTTCTATGTCTTTCAATTAAAATGTTTTATTAGTGAACTTGGTTAGACGTATGCATTCATTTTAGTTTTAAAATGCACTGTCAAATATGTCTTAAATGCATACTTAAAAAGATATTTTTTTTTGTCTGTTCTATATTTTATATATTTTTGTCAGAGTTAAATGTCAACGTTGGTATTGAAAGTAGGGACACAAATATAAGATAATAACATAATATCAAAATACAATGCTATATACAAAAAATGAGTTGTTAAAAATATTGTTCAGAAACCAATGACACAGCTAAATTATCAAAAACTATGATTTGTTTTGCAAACAGTAATTATGGGTTAATTGCGAAACTAGTGCCATACATACGTACGGACAAAAACTTCGCAATTATTAAAGGTTACAAGTTGGCTTATGTATTGTAATGGTAACAAAAACTCGTATTATAACTAATTTATTCCACGTTACGTGTTTCCTTTTATGGATTATGAATCTGACACATACTCGTAATTTTTAATTCTTTGATTATTTTTTGTCCTCTAAAGATTACATGTGCACTTTTTATATTTATATAGAGACTTTAATTTAGATGTAAATGTAATTTAGGTGTTTTACAAAAATGTGTTTTACTTAGTCTGATTTCAGATTCTCATAAATAAAAAGAATGAGGAATTTTACCAACTTTTAAAATACTTGTGATGTATATTGTAAAACAAATATTTTAGGTTTTCTGTGTGAACTAACATGTGATACCCGAATATGTACCTTCTACATAATGTGCACGCGTCTAAATAAAAAGAAAACTAAGCCGTACTTTTCAGTTTGCAAACATTTCTGCTGACTACTAAAAGTGGTATTATTTAGACTAATGAGAATGTGGGTTCATCTTTAAAGAAATGTTATCAACCTTGTTGGTTTGTCTCGCATAGTCTATTGTTCAGTGTCTTAAATGTCGGAAACGAGAAACTAATGTTATAAGCCACGATGAATGTTTTTTCATGTTTTGGTGGAAGATATAGTAGTTCGGTGTGTATTTCTGGTACTGTTCTTTGCCAAAGAAAATTACATCGCCATTTTAATGGCGATATTGCTTCTGTTCCAGGTAATGATGTTTTACGAGTTTTACTTATATTGTTAGTAAAGTTGTAACTTATATCGTCTTAGATATCTCTTTGTCCTCTAGTATTTTACATTGGTTTCTTTTAAATACATACATAGTAGGGATAAACTGTCGGAATAAATTTTAGTCAACATTCATGTCTATTTAACCGAAATATATATATCTCATCATCAGATAAATTATTAATGATTATACATTTAGACTTCTGCAATGGGTTGCTTAAAGGTAGTCCAGCATATCAGATAGACAAACTACAGAAATATTAAAATCCTTCTTCAGTCTTGAAATCTTAAAAACTCTTCATTGGTCGCCGGCTAAAACAAGAATAATGTTTAAAGTTTTAGTACTTGTTTACAAAAAACAAAAAAACGATACAACTTCGTGTTTGGTGATTTATTTAACATAGTACTTGTTTACAGAATTGTTAACAAAACTGCGCCCGTTAACTTGACTGAGATTTAAACTTATCTGTTAGTGCTCAGTTAACTGTTCCAAGAAAATGGGCCTGGATAGATGTTTGGTTAATTCGTGTTGATGGGTCAAAAATGGCGGAACGCTCTCTTACTGGACTTAAAATCCGTATAAACGGAAGAAAAATAAGAACAAATCTTGAAACTTATTAATTTTTCAAATCTCATAAAAAGTAAATGTTCTGAACATTATGTTATTCATTGTGAACTCGATGTGATTCAATATGAAACTCAATCGAATATATAGACTATATACATGTACATTTTCGTTCTGTATAAATAAACTTTGATTTGATTTGATATAACAACTTTAATTATAATAATACCTGAATTTATAGAATTATTTTGGAATGTTTTCTGTGTTCACAATTATGTTTTTGACGAGAGCCACTCTGAACCTTGTTACTTTTATTGCATAGTTATATGTTTTAAAAATCTTCTGTTTTTAATGTTGCCAATTTAAATTACTTCAAAAATATCCATTTACGTCTTAACGTTTGTTGTAAGTGGTTTTAAATGTCTTCCTGGTTTTAAGAGGTTGGTTTTCTGATATTTACAAAGCTGAATGTCAGACATAGAGCTAGATGTTCTCAGTTATAAATTTGTAACTGTATTCCATCCTGAGATTCCGATGGTATGAATTTTATTGATCAATAAATTATTATTACAACAGATGTTAACTGGACCAGAAACACAGATAAAAAACGTCTATCAGCTAATTTTACCGAACAGTTTAACTCCTATCATATTTCATTCGTTTCTAATTAATAGGTTTTGCATTTCACCACGTTCGTTGGTTTTCATATTGTTATTGCCAAACCCGTTGATAACTTAACGGAAAAAACAGTGACAAACAATTTGTAATATGATATCTTTATTAACGAGCATTTCACCAGACAATTGATTAAGTTTGTAGTCGGTACGTACTACTACTAAGACTATGATTTCAAAAAAATGTAAATTTATGTGAATATTCATTGTATATAATCTGTGGAACTCCATACTTACGTGGATTATCCTCCAACCGACAATACTAGTCTAGTCAGTCACAAATTGTGTTACTAATTTAGTATCACATTCTTTGACTAACTAGACTGGTAAATTAAGGACATTTGCGGATTCATTATTTTCTATTAATAGTATCAAATCATTAAAACCTTCAATAAGACAACGTTATCTAATTTTATTATCATTTTATTGATCTAAACGTCTTGCGACTATTATAAATTAGTATAAAGTAATTATTTTGTCGGGCAGCTTCTTGTCATGGTGATAGGACATTAATTTAAGTTCGTAAATACTATTCTATTGAATAGCAGACCAACTATAAAATAGTAGCATTCTAAGTTTGGTTAGTAATAAATGTGTGTGGGTAAGTAAAGTTATCAGGATAGATAAGATCAGTCCCTCAGTCTCCCATATTATTCACAAGAAGCGACATTGAGTCACTATCAAGAACTATTACATCTTAAATATATTTCGATGTTGATATCTTGTTGATAAACTGTTTATGTGTTTCCTTTTTTGCATTTTAGACCAGGATAAAACTTATTTATTTATTTATACTAGGTTTAACGCCAGTCAAAACAAGTTGTTAGGTTATTTTACGGCGTCCAGCGCGCCTAACCTAGCTTTCTTGTACCCTTGTCTATAACCAGTACTCCCCTACCCTTCCATAAGGCCAGACACTTCTCCATAGACATTATTAATGGAGGAAAATGGACAGTATTGTCAAATTTTGTTGGAAGGGTGTAACCATCCCGGGTAGGATTCGAACCCGTACCCCTTTCGGAACACTAGATTCGAAATCCAGGCGCGCTACCAACTGCGCTACCGACCGGGTTGCACGATAAAACCTATCAAACTGTAGTTGATCTTGAACCACGATTTAAGATGATAGATATATAAGTCTCTCATTTTTACTGTTAGTTATTTAATTTTTTCCTGCTTTGGTGTTATTTAAACAATATCTAATCTTGTCTTTTACAATCAGTTACAAACGACTGAAGCAAGAATAAGAAGCCGACAATGGTAACTTTCTATTAAAACGGGGTATTTTGGTCAATTGAAAACTATTACCTTTTTTGATAAAATTACATATTAAAGCTGAAAGTGCTAAAACAATTTGATCGACACATTTGACACACTGGAATACACCATAGATAGCTCGTGTGAATTTCAATTTTCTAATTGTTTTCCAATTAAGATAAATGATTTGTAATATATTTGTACATTAGTGATATCACATTTTTCACATTTCAAGACAAAATGTATCATGATGACCTGGCATTTAAACCCTGAAACTATTGAAACTGAAATCGTTAAACCTGTTCATGATATCATTTGTGTATGAACTTCAATAAATTCCTTTATCGATATATCAAATAAACCATACAATGTTTTCACGAGTACACCACCTTTCTACATAAAAGTCATCGACGGCGACTTATATATAAAGCACTTTAGCACATAAATGTTCTATTTGAAACATGTTTGCCACTTTACAATGCTTCATTGTGGTAACATATGAAAAAACAACCCACTATTTGTTCAGGAAATGAACGCAAACTTATGTTTATGTTGATATTATAGCCACCAACATTCATTTAAATAAATGATATTACCTCTGATATATATTCTGTTTAATAAAAGTATCATTTAGACAAGTGGAACATAAAGATCTAAATATAAAAGTATATTTCTACTACTACTATATGACTTAGTGAGTGTGTTTATGTATAATTGATGAGTCTTTATCGTCTGTACGTTGTTTATATATCTATACGTCTGTTTGCTCTTAAAGGATTTGTAAAGATAACAAAACAGCCAGTCTGAGGTACAAATATATTATTGTAACATCAGTACACAGTTCCTGAAAGTTAAGTATTTTCCAAATAACTGCCTTGTACCAAAGACTTGCCCATGTTTTCTTGTTTAACAATATCTAAGTTTTTCAAGGGAAACATTATAGCATGTGATATCCGGATTAAACAGTTAACCTTTTACACACACATGTTTACGTAATTCATTTTCAAGACTGTTTTAAAACCATTTTATGTCACAAAAAGTTTTTTAAAGAAAAAAAAACAAGTAAACGCTTCGAAAAATGCAAACAATTGCTAACTATCGAGTTTTTGTTTTTGTTTTAACTTTTGATAATTTGGGTTATCATTCATACATTTGTCAACTTTGACGTTTATATTTCTCGCAAAATTCATTTGTGAAATGTTCCAACATCATTAAAGAGAACCAAATGTTTTAGACACGATATATGTAATACGTATTCTATTTGGTTGTGTAAGGGTGTGTTACATGTAACTATTTCGGAAACTGTTCTTTGCCTAACGGCTTTTTGTTGTTGATAATATAACCTCTCTTTCAGGGAAAACGCTTTTTTTGTTTTTCGAGCAAAGTTATTTTGGGAAAGTTGTAGTAGATTGACACATTGTGTGACTAGTTCACGCATTGCTATATCGTAAATATGATGGTTGTGTTGTTTCCTTCAAAATGATATTAAGAAATGTTGAACAAATTTTTTCCTTGATGTGTTTCTAAATTTCTTTTTGAAGAAATCCAATTTGTATTCAGGTACGCAAACAACGTGTATATGATTAGAAACAGAAATTTGTTTTCTAAATACACTATAATTATAAATTGAATGTTTAATAGTATTTCAACAAAACAGATCATCCCTGCCATTCAATATTACAAAAATACAAACCATACGTACTTTGAAAATCCGTCGTTATGTTTTTGTGGTGACATCTACAGTGTATTCAGGTTATGGCACAGCACTTCTTTTTTACCTCGTTCTTTTTCTTAATATTTATATTCGAATGCCCAATACTATGTTCAAAACCACTTCTGTACTTTTATTTATGCATAGGTTCTCAATATTACTCCTAAAAGTATTCGATTTATTTCAGCGTTTAGTTTAATGGCTATTTAAGATCTTCCTGGTTTTATCAAAGCTGCGGATAATCGTAAAACTATTTTGGAAATTCGATAGACGTTTAATTGTGTCTAGTGTGAGATTGTTTACTTTCTAGACACAGTGGCTTACCAGATAGTATATAGTTTATTGACCTATACATATATCTTGTATCTGATCATAGTTTAATGAAGATTGTTTCTTTTGTTTGATAATGTATCTCAAATCCAGTATATGTTAAAAAGTCTACGGGTAAAAAATGATAGCAAATTTTTTAGAATTTTTATAATTTGACGAAAAGACCAAGTTCATTTAAAATCTGAGTAATGACGGAAGTTTACATTTATTTCACGATCTTAATGAGCATACACACAGAAGTGTAAACCACTTCGATATTAATAATTGTATTTACGAGTTTTAAGAGGATTTTTAATACTGTGTTTCCTACATTCTTGACAACATTGTCAAGAAAACAACACACAATGATTGTGTATATGGTGTATGTGTTTCGAATAAACCCATTTAACCAATATAAGCAAAATGTGAACATATACCGCGACATTATTTCTGGTAATAACTGTTGTTGTTGTTTCAACTTACGTCATTGAGATAGATATGTCCGATTTTATTGCAATTTTATAGACCAAAACGTCTTGGAAAGTTAATTAATCAGTCTAACCTCATTTATTTCATTGATCAATTACTCGCAAAGGTCTCACGATGTTCACTTGACTTAGATAAGTTTACAATCTTGTTTGTATGGTATACATTTAACATTATCAATATCATTGGTGAGCGAATCGTGTTCTCAAGTAAATGATACAGAACATTTAATACATGCTGTCATTCAATGAGGCATATCATGCAAACATAAACTTGTAGTTTTGTCTGTCTAAAGAATTATTAGCCTTAATTATATTTTACCTAGCCAAATATAATTTCAAAGCAAAAAATTAAACAAATAACTTTCAAACACTTCTAGACGTATTACATGTATTAAGTCTAACATTATTATCATATTTACATGTTTTTAACTGTTCACAAACAAATTAATGTTACCTTTGTACATAAACATAATGGTGCAACATCGTATTTGAATTCATTTTATGATAGTAATGTCTTAATGTATATAATATAGGAGTGCCTGCTCTTCAGTATCTAACACAATTCCTTTATCTTATATTGCCTCATTTACCATATTTTGTTTCGTTTTATTATGCAATACTCATTTGATTACATGCTGTAAATTATACGTTTTGAAGCATTTCTCTACTTTTACTGCTATCATTTCCTTCTAAATTATTCTATAAATGTTCATTTCATTCCTTAAAATTCCTGTTACATGTTTTAAATGTTCTTCCTGATTTAAGCTACTCAGATATTCATGAGTATGTTCTGGTATACCAATAGGAACTTTAATTTTCTTTGTGTGACTTTTTATATTCCAGAAATTTTATGTGTTTTTCTTTCATTGCTCAGTAATTTAATGCTCAGTATTTTCAAGCCGGAATTACATACACATCAAAATAATGCTCGTGTCATACGTTTGCATGGCGGGGATTATTAAAAACTGAAATACTGAAATTTAAAGATATGATTTATGAGGGCTTAATTGATCGAGGAACTGTCTTATATCAAATTTGATAAAAACTAACTTCGTTTCAAGTTTCAATTAGATCAATGACGTAGAGATTCTAATTGTTAACGAGTCACTAGTGGGCACATTGTCTAAGAAGAGACGGATAATGATCAAAATGCATTATTTAGTATACAATACTAAACTGTCATACTGGAAAGATCAACTAGTGACAAAAATAAAAATTATGAAGTTGATGCAATGCAAAGTGTCTGTCGCAATGTGTGATCTTTAAAATGTTATTCCAACCTTAATATCTGTATATCGGTTACTTTATTTGACCCTTAAATTAAAAGACAACAAATCTTCTTTGTGGTATTCACTGCGTGAACTCTGGTGCATTGTTGTCTATAATTAGACTATTTTCAGGAGAACGTACGTGAATTAGATGGAATAATTCATTCAGCTTTATTGCCTTTTACTGACCAAACGTCCTGAGACCATTACAACATTGCCTAAACACTTTAACTTATTTTCTCTATATGGTAACAAGCTGTTTATATAACTTTGCTAGCCTTAGATAAGTTTACAATCTAATTAAGAACAATATAAAAACAAGGTGTAGCTAGCAGACTGACCAAGGGGAGTAATTTTGGCGCTAAAGTATTCCATGAATGGGTTTAGATGTATTTACATATAATATTATACAGTGACATTCAGAGGACTAATTGATTTATATCATGCGACCAAAGAATCGAACTGTAGACGTTAAAATGTGTTTGTGTTTAGAAGGTTAAACCTGAAAATTAATCTATTTTCTGTGGAAACACGTGTTGACTTTATTGTTAATATATCTCTGTTGTTCTTACAGATTATTATTTCCTACAATCAGACATAAATGTATGTTGTTTGCAGAAGTGTGTGATTGTAAACAAGTCAGAAGAAGCACTTTAATGAACATACCCAATTTATTTGTGTGTTTGCGTTTTTTTGTTAAAATGTCATGATAAGCAAAGTTTATTAGGATAAAATTATAATAGTGATATCATTTTTAAATTAACACATATAGATGTACAACTATTTATATCACAACCCACATTGCTTTATGATAACACTCAAGTAGTGTCTTTTATTATTACACGTGAAAAAGCTCAATACATGTTTGAACTGTTATTTTGATTAAATAATTTCGATGTACTCTGTTTTCATAGTTTTTGTTGGATTTTTCGAACTCGAACGTACACATTTATCAAGTTACAATTACATGCATATATTTGTGAGAAAATATTCATTACACCTGTCTAGAAAAGCATGCCAATCATAAAATGTCACCATGCTAAAATGTTGTTCATCTTAATGTTTGTTAATCTCATTTTACATTTAAAATCTTAGTTGTTTTAACGTTTCTATTGAATACTAGTTTCTATTTGTCAGGAATTGAAGGAATAATATTAGGAAAAATCACCAATCATCTTAATATGTCTTTTCTACGTGATTGTTTACTCAAAGGTATACTATAATAATTCAATACAATTATAGTTCAATAATTTAGTAAACATTGTTACATGATATATGTAATTATACAATATGCATTTACATATAATTTGATAATAAAATACACAAAGGAGAGATTTACATGTAAAGTCATTTATCGCAGACGACAGTTTACTTGATTTCATGAAAATATGTTATTTGTCAAACAGGGAACATGTTTTGAAGTATGTGTTATTACTTTTATCAATTTATCCTTTGAAAACTTCCTTATCATAAAAGTTTAAAGAACAGATAAAAAATGTACTAGAAGATGTCAAAAGTACAGATTGTTTTAAAGAATGTGTACTTCGATATAAAGAATTATGAATGTGAAACATTTAAGGTAAAAACATTCATATAGTATTATATCATATAATATATAATAGCGAGCTCGAAAAGCGAGCTTTACGGTAACGCGAATATGTTTCTTTACAGTATGGTATTTTGACAATTAACCGGATAATAATGTACAATACATTTCTTTCAGAATTGAAATATAATTCTGACATAAAAGAATGAGATGTTGTCAGATTTTTCTGAATACAATAAATTACGCAGTTATCTCCCTTAGCTTATTTAATTAATAGGCCCTCGAATAGATATATCACTAAACAGCTACAATAAGGCCATGTTTACAAGCGTGGATCCACAAGTTTATAAAAGTGACATTTTTAAAAGTACCAAAAAATACAATAGAAACAGGGGATATGTTTTGTGGGTTGAAGCCTTATATAGTCTAATCAAATGTATTATTTGCATCTTGGTATTCTTGTGAGGATGCAGGTGTAGTCCTGCCTTCCATTTCTCTGTGATGTGACGCTTTTAAGTACAGCAAAACACATAGAGTGATCATAGTGTATAATTTGTGTTTCGATGATTGGTCTTGAAAATTGATTTCCTTTACAAGGTTCTTTTTTCTCTTTTTAATCTCCATTAATTTCAGATTTTTATGGGTCTACAAGTTAACAAGTCTCCGCATATAAGTTTGGATTCGTCGAGCTCGCAATGAGGCTTTGCCTTAGTCATATTAATTGCAATGGTTGAGCTCCAAATTCACCCTTTAATAATTTTATCACACTTTTTACTTAGTATATAGATATAATAATCAATAATTTACAACATGTCTCACTGTAATCTTATTATTTTCATAGAAATCAGTATGTCGATGTTTAATCTTCGCATCAACCTAACCATGTAACTGCTTTACAATTCGTTCTGTCGGTACTTTTTATAAGCATATCTCCCGACAATGTCTAGATACTGTCTGTTAAAAACACTCTTGAAACTCATTCCAAATGTCTTTGTAAGCAACATACTGAACATCCGACAAATCTAGAGTACAGAACGCTACTTTAACCCTATAACACTGTAATAACATCGGTTGATTTTTTATTACATTGCATTTTGTGCATTTACATGTTTCTTTTATTTCTATACGTATGGCTGTTGAAAATGTACTAACACACTGTCTGTTGTTTAGTTTATATGGGTACATCTATATTTATCTCTAATTAAAGTATACAGTTGTGCATGGGCGACTAGCATAACACCTCTGTTCCTGTTAGCAATGTCTACAGACAAATATGTATCGACATAATAATCTACACGTTTTCACCAATTTGTTTTCCATTCGTAGTCAGCACCAGCATAGACTTTAATTACTTGCGGCTGACTTATTGCCCGTCTTTGCTAACACTCATTTATCGGTCACTGAAACAAATAAAAGCCTGCAAAAATGCACCTTGAGTGCAATACATTCTGACTGAGAAAATATAATTGACAACTGCACACTTACCGACAGCCATCTTCACGCTTGTTCTTTCATTTACGAAACCCCTTCAATATTTTTAAACACCTATACATTTCAATTATTTATAACCTGTGTGTTCTTACAGAGAATTTTAAGGACAATCTAAAGTTCTTTTCACTAAAACCAAATTGTCAGATATATGAAAATATAGTCTGCAGTAATCATGCTTTGCTTTAGTTGCTTATGGTTTAAGTCTCTCAGACTCACATGTAATACAAGTTCTTTAAGTTATATAGAACATTCTCAACTGCGCTCCTTAGTGCCTCAGTTACATAGGATTTTAGACACAGTGACTCGCTCAAAGAAACAATTAGGTGTGTTTGTGATAAAATTTAAATGACATTTTTGTACTGCGTGTACTGTATGTTTTAAGATAAAAAATACATTTTATTAGTACTATATGTTAATACACAATACATCATAAATTGTTTTCACCGTTTTTCAATATTAATAGATACATTGAAAAAAGTCCATTTACGTTGTAAAATATATACCCATATTTCACATTGTTCCGTGTTAAATCTCTTAAGTTAAGTATATTATGATTGTCTCAAATGTCTGTAATGTAAAGTTCACATGGTATCGTTGCGAGATATTTAATATAATACTAAAGACAAATCATACTACATAAATACAATATCTACCACGTTTTCCGTTATAAATTACAATTTTTCAGTACGATGACTGCCTCTATTGTCTGCTAAAAGCTATCAAATGTTTTAGACCATGGTTGTTCATTTTCAATTGTGTGAAGAACCAGATGCTGCATCGTTTTAGAAATTTACGGATAGTTTATTCATTGTCACAAACAAGAATTCAGAGTTTCTTTTTGTGTTTAAATATTTTCATCTAAGTCATTTATAAACTTTTTATTACATTATTTTTCTTGAAAACACAATATATCAGACTGAAAGGTTATCGAAAAGTTTATTTTTTTAGCTTTTTTAAAGTCGTTTCCCTTTTTATCATTTCTTCAATATTCAGCCATTCATGGTGAAGGCACATACATGAACATGTATGAAACTTACATTTCCAAATCAATTCTATATGTTTCATAATTATTTCATAGTTATGTTTATATAATTTTTATGTAAACATAACTACAGTTATAAACCTTTGGCATACTTAGGTTAAGTTATCAATTCCATTACTTTCCCTGTCTATTTAAATCTTTAAATGATAACATTGATCAAAACATGCTTGTTGTTTCCATGCCATTGACATAATTGTTCACATTGACGTGATATTCCTCATCAGCAAAAAATACCTTTTTGCAACTATCAATTATTTAGTGATTGCTTCTGACTTTTACCTATTCTAGTGGCACTGTCATAAGTGGTATTATAATGTTACCTCGCTCAAAGATGTAATGTAATGTAAATCTTTTATTTGTACTTTTTTCGTTATGCTAAATAACCATAATAATAGCATGTGTTGATTGTGTTAATATTAAAGTTGAAGCAAGTATGTTTGAACATAGCATTATATGACAGTTTTATTCTAGTAACATTATCCTGCAATTAATTATAAAACATACATAAATACATTTGCTATCACGTTTTCTCTGGTAAAATACACATTTGAACTAAAATACATTCTAAACCAAATCTAAATGACAAAATATAGGCTTTAAATATGGTATCGTGAATGTTCTAAGGATTTTGATGTTTTAAAATGGAATAAAACAATGTGATAGAGTGTTATATTTCATCGCGAACACAGTGCATTGAGAACTTTGATTGTGTTTATCAATGATTGTGTGAAACAAAATAACGAAACACTACTGCTCTTATCACTGTGAGTTTTTATTCAACAGGTAAAGTAAGATCCACACCATATGTGTCTACAGTTTTAACAATAAGAACACTTGTATCAGACATACAAGTTCTTCAAATGCACATGTAGTCTCACGTATTGTAAAAAAGAAAGTAAAGGTGTTTCGACATCAGCTTGTAAAACGTGCTTCTCAGATATAACACTGACGTATGCTTAATAGCATAGGTAAATCACTTTCTTTACAAAATAATAATAAGTATTAAACGGCGTAAGATATCTAAATGAAATGAAACCGTTAAAGTTTTAAACAACATAGACGAAATATATCTGCAGCATTACCTTTACCATTAAATATGTGACTGATCTCCTACAGTTAAAGTTCTGAAAATAAACATTATATTGACCTTTGTTTCTTAATATACAAAACAAACTTTATTTGTGCATCATCTTCGCGGATCGCATTAGTTTGATCTAAATGTGATTTGTTATAAAATCAATGATTTATTAAACCTATCCTTGTTTTTTGTTGACTCACGAATTCTGATAAATATTAGATTTATTTAAACTACATCAGAATATCAATACATATATAAATGTTTCAGATGATTCAAATGATTGAGTAACCATTTTTGTTGGCTTTTAATTGATCTAAAATTTCTAAACCATTATTTAATAAAAAATCATTTTAAGTTAAATCAAGTTAAGTCTTTCTCTCGAGTGTCAAGATGTTTTATTTCACTAATTCAGCCTGAAATAGGTTAACGATTCTTGGTTGGACGGAACTAACGTGTTTATTGCAGAAAGGAATTAGGAGATACATTACTGCTCTTAAGTACTGGTAATTCCTATGAGACATGCTTTATGTGTACATCTGTGTACATAACATGAAATTAAAGCTGATTAAATGCGTCTGTATAACGAATGTTTTATAGAAATGTTTGTCATTTGATTGTGTCATTGATACAAATATATAACGATATTTAGTAAATTTAATGTCTAAAAACATGTGAACACACAATTAAATATTCATTACGTTAACACATTAAGTGACATACCTATTTCTAGACTGATTACCAAATCTTAATTTCATAAAGACATTTACTTTACCCATCAACGTTGGCAGTGATTTACAATCTCTATATGATTAGTTAAGTGAGTTATTAAGACATGTATTTGTAAGTACTCCTCCGAAACTTATACAAAAAGGTATAGCAAGAATGATTCAGTAAGTAATATAATTTATGAGTCATAATTGTGATAGGATGTTAAACTTGCTTACCTGTAAATGATTTGACCCGACATTACTAACATACTTTGTTGTGTCTCAAACATTTCTTGAAGATAAATTAGATAAATTTATTCGTAAGTTTGAATATATAAAATCTAATACGATCTAGTTAGTTTTTATAAGATCCAGATGTCCGAAGTTCTCGTACGTGCAAATTAAGGTTGTTTTACTAAATGTTATACCCTAAACGGTATCAGGACTGTATGATAAATAAATTAAACCAACTTAGTTTTCATTTTAGAAATACACTGTCTTAAAGAAAATAATTTTACGTGTATTGGATACAGTTTAACGTGGAATAGTAGGGTTTTCGGGAGTAAATGAAGTCGTTAACTCACGCCTGAAACCCCTAGAAAAAATATTAAATTAGATAGATTACTTTTGTCAGAAACCTCTGAAATATTTGGTTCCATCTCTCTTAAAGTGAATTTGGCTCCACAACTCGCATTACAACATCTGAACTTTCAAATATCTTCCTAGCCATAAAAGGTTTATGACATCGAGGTATTTTATTCATTTGTTCGAAATAACCTTGATTTTATGTGTGAAATCATTATTTTTGTATTTCTTTAAAAGCATGCCAATCATTAAATGTCATCATGCTAAAAGGTTGCACTTAGTGTTTGATATATACCTTACACTCTTTATTTTTATGAGCTGAATAAATTCAAAAAGTGTCTATATTGAATGTACGCATTAATTGTGTTATCAAAGTAAAGTTTGACATAAATAATATAAACAGTGTTTATAAACGGCCCTAGCGGATGAAGCAAAACACCACTCCTGAATTGGATAAACTTACATATTTAATGCTAAATTTAACCAGTATTAGAGAAGTTTGATAAACGTAAGAGCTTTCACAGTGTTATGAGAGTACAGTAGAATAAATGGTTATTGCAATCATCAAACAATGCCATAGTATACCCTTTGTTTTACTATAACATCAAGGTGTTTAGTGTTATTAGTAAAGAATATTTATGAGCCTTCATATTATAAATGTATTTGTTAGTAAAACATTTGTTTAACACTTCACAATAGTTCTAAGTTCGCCGGCACAAATTTCTATGTCTGGCGTTTTTTTATACAACTCTTAAATTTGTGGTGATCTTTTATTGTTCAACTAAGCTTATTTTTGTTAGCTGAAGGCCAACACAGTTGTTAATGTGTTTTCTTCCACGGTGCTAGATTACAAAGTAAGCGTTCAGAATGCATAATTTATAAGGAATGTTATTTTTCCTGATTTTGTCTGAAAGGCGGTAATATTAACGTCTGAATTCTGATGAGAGAAGTGTTAAAAGTGGAACAGCCAGTCTAAGCTACAAATGTAAGCAATATAACGTAAGCATACCGTACTATATTAGAATTGTTTTTTATCAATATCGTCAAGGTCATTTTTTATTAAATTTAGTTAAAAATGATTTTAAGCCGTGTAAGCGACACTAACGCATTAAGTATATTTGATGAAAATATAAATTAAAATTAAAATGTTACGGAGAAAACATGAGCTATTTAGTAAGAAACAACCATGACAACCATTGTCTTTTCTCCAATTTATTCTTTTTTTAATAATAAAGCTGTCTGGCGAAACTAGAGACCTTACAAATTAATGTTTATACATTATTAATCTCTTATATTTACTTTATTAAGTTTCAGTAAAATTATGCTTTTTATAAATAACAATTTTGTATCCCCAGTTATGTAGTTTTAATTAATTTCTTTAGATATGTATATACAACTGATAAATACTGATAAATGTAGCTACATGTACAAACAAATGGTATTTACATTGTATAAACACCTGTTTACGATAGCGAAACGCAAAAGTGTTAAGTAAAACCATGATATCTATATTTAACATTAATTTGGATAAACAAAACGTTGACCTAGATTCTCTGCGATTGATATGAGCGACTCACTAACTAACTAACGCTGTATGCGAAAGTTGTATGCTCAAAGTGAAACTCCGCCCACCAAAAATATATTTAATCGAGTAAATACTGGTCGCGTACTCGTGTCGTTTCGTAACTCTAATACAGTCTCTGTACAGTATTTTTTCTATATTATATAAACTTTAATCAGTCAGTAATCTCAGCTCCTGTAGAGTCTATTTATTAACTCTTTGCAGCAATTAAAATAATTTTAGTGTTTGGTGACCCTATATAAGACCCTATATAGCAATTTAAGATGTGTCATCATTTTCCAAACTTTATGGTATTTGATTGCAATAAAATAATCATAGTGTCTAGTTAACATGTGCATACTTAATTAAGATATCTAAATGAAAGTAGGTATGCCTATTCATTGATGCTACAGAAACCTAACTTTGAAGGGACGTTACTATGGATTTATGTTATAGAAGTTATGTCTCTTTTATATTTATATGAATTGGTTATTATTCTTTGACTGATTTATTTTGTTTGATTAAGTAAGATAAACCTTGCCATGAGCAAAACACTCGAGCAGTCTAGTGTTGTCCATGGACTTCTCTTGTTAAATTCTATGATTGATTCTTAATACATTATTTTATAGATAATATTGCTGCACAAGTTTGATATTTCGACATAATTATATTCTTTAATAATAAATAAGTTCAGGACATCGTTCCTCCAGCACTCCAGTGCTTTGATTTAAGTAAGAGTAATCATGTTATATCAAATAGTTAATGTTACATCACTTAATTTTCTTGATGATTTTAGAAGTTTTTAAAAGCGTTAACACAGTGAACACTTTAAATCATATAATCAGAGCAAGACAGAAGTCTTGAAATGTCTGTTGCCACTGTTTACAATACAAGAAGTTATTATTATCTTTAAATCAAATGAATGTTTCAGACAATTCTCACGATGAACATAGTAATTTTATGTATTCAAAGCAGATTAAAGTAACAATATTATAAAATGTAAGATCGTTTACTCATTTGTAGGATTCTCTGGAAATATTGAAACGTTTGTTTGCTGCAAAGACATTTCATTCTTAACAATCCTGCCTGCTTAAAAAGCATTATTACAAATTGAGTCTGTAATGGATGACTTCCAGCATGTTTTGAACAGTAACGATGGGATGTAACACAAGTACTGTCACTTAATTGGTGTCATTAAAGTTTGGTTTTATTACTAAGGTGCTAATTTACATATAAGAATAAACAATTTCGACAGGAAGATTACATCACCTAAAATATGAATACGATTATAATAATATAACATAATGTTAATGGAAGCAATCATTATGGGTACATCTGCTACAGTGTAATAACAATCAATCACATATACAATGTGGATGGTCTTTTCTTTTGGCGAGTCAATGTTGTATCATCATGTAATTCAATTTTGTTGTGTTTGTCCTAAGCGATTGTACGTAGTTGGTTCTTTGTGTAAATTATTTCTCTTTTTTACATATTTCTGCGGGTTTTTTTCTCTTCAGAAAGTGGAGGCTAAATTAATAATATATATATGTGTGTGCGGTTTTACTCATGTCAAAGAAATAAACATTGCATTAGTTATCTGTATATCTTGGGTGTCACTCACAGAGTGTATTAAAACATACAATGTTTTATGTATAACTTAATTAAATATTAAATACTTTACGATTTATTTCTAAACATCCTGAACATTCTCTTTATAATCTTGTTATCATACACCCTCCAGCTCACTTACGACACGAAATAGAAATTCGTGTAGGCACGTCGGCATCCTAATATAATTATGTATTTTATTTGCATGTTTAACAACGCCAAAGGCTTAATTAGAAGCTTTAAACTTTGTCAGCTACAAGCTGGTTGAAGTTTTTAGGTTAAACATTATTTTCCTCTCTTGCATCATCCACTCAAATTTATAACTTGGAATGAGCGACAAACATAACACCTATCCCAGCCACATCTCCTTTATAAATAAATCATTCCCTTTTGACAAAATACATTTAAGGCGTTCAGCAATTAGTCATTCGCTTTGTAACAAAAATAGACTCTGTAAAATTGCGTCTAACTTTGCTCAGGGCATATCCATCTATTCTAGATTGCAATGTAATGAACTTAATCCTGTAAATAAACAACCAAAGTACATTTAGTGCATTCCTGTGGTTGTATCGTTTGTTTGTCGTTTACAAGCTTTAACCAGTGAAGTATATTTGGTAAGGATTGATTTAATTCCATAAATAGCTATTTTAACAACATTAATACATGTACTTGTTTTTGAATAAGAGTCCAATGTTTACTATATACTTACATAAGCTGCATGAAAATTTAGTAGAATTTTGTTGTTAAGTATCATTCGGGACACCTCGACCTTTCATGAATGAATAATCTCAGAAGGATTCGTGGTGGGTCTTCCCTGGATTTTTGGGATTTTACTCCCTACGCGAGGCGAAGCACGTAACGGTTACGCAAAATAGTGCTTGTAGTATACACACAGATCTTTGTCTAAACATATTTATTTGTTTTAAATTGAACCTCATATTGTTCATCGGTATCATTGAACTGTGTAATTTCAAATTTACGGACTAAAAACGGAACTTCAGTCATCGCCTAAACGATCGTGTATTTGTTTACATAGTTTCAAAATGGCGCTTAAATATGTCCGAGGTTATTCGTAGCGAATGGCCGAAAAGTTCCGAATGGTAAAGTATGTGCATTCTATCATTTGTATTTTACATTAAGAATAAATTGCCTAAATTAATCACTTTATGTGCTAAACATTTTCAAAGTGATGTATGTACACACATCATGAGCAGCAAAACAATACAGACTTCCCACAAAGCCAACATGTAAAGAGAAAGCTTAACGTTTATTTTAAATAACACCACAAACAAAAGCAAATTCAAGAACTTAAATTTATATTGCTAACTTTTGAACAAATTTGATCCATAAGGCGGTGTTTTAATGACCAATGAAAACGTGGATTTTAATATGATGTATTAAGCCAAATGTCCATGGTAATTTGACCGACAAATATGTTTATTGCATTATCGCTTGATAATAAAAAAATATATTGTACATAATAATGTGTGCAGTATCTGCTTTCATTTGCAATCCAATTTAGTTCTCCAATATTTATTGGTAAAATTTAAACATGTAAACGAATGCAACTACATCAAATGTACTCAACTAAGCGATAAACATAAACCTGTTGCTGATCCGATTCTTGAGAAAAAATTCATGAATTTCGTTTTCTTGAATATACAAACGACAAAATGTACTGAATAATTATGGAATAGTTGCTTGTCTAACCTGACTTTGTTATAAAAACATGATTTTTTTGTCAGATTAATGGCAGAATGAATTGCAAATTACTTTAAATTCACAACTCAGTAAACTTTATGTGTGTTTTATTGCTCTTTCATGAATTCTGATACGTACTTAATGCAAATGTCATTGAAATATCAATATGTATCGAAGAGAGAAGTCATTGCAATCTTAATTACATCAATGCATGGAGATATATTACGAGCAGATCTTGGTGGTCTGTTAAGCATTTCAGATAGTTTTGTATTCAATCTAAAAATGTTTTATTTTACTTAACATTTTTTACTATAGTGAGCATGTTTGATGTCTACATTAATATGTTTATATCAAATATCATATTCAGATTTAGGAAAACCCACCAGGTTTAATTAGTAACAACTTTACCAGAATATGATAATGCAAGTCAGGTAAGCATACGGTATTACGTTTATACGATTGTTGCGACATGACCAGACTCACTGCTTGTGGTATTATCTTCTAACATTATCTTACATGACATCTAGAACCATAAATTATGCTGCACTGATGTGCTTCAAGGTGTCAGTTCTGATAAGACTTCCGGAGAAGACATTTCTGTATGTCAGTTTAAATATAGAACTGATTCGATAGTTGATTTACGTCGAATAGAGTGTTGTACATATTGGAAGACATTGTCATGACAATTCGCTGTCAAGTATTATAGATGGTATACTTAGAGTATATGACAATAAATATAATCAACTTGATGTATATGTGTATGACATTTTATTTCCTTAAGTTTTTGACTTTATGAAAAGGCTTTAGTATTAGATAATCTTTTTTTGTAGATGCTATATTTTAGACGTTCTTGTAAAAATCAAATGACCTTAAATGTGATGTTTTACCTTTTATGCTAATTTAGGAATTTATGAAGGTTGTTATGTACAATGTCTTACGGAAAAGTAATATTTTATACTTATTTCTGCAGACGTGTTCTTGCTAAATAAGCGTTAAGAGCTTTGGCCTCTGTAACGTATTTGAGATATTGTCTTCTATCTTGGCAATGCTATTAGTGATTAATGCTATTGTTCTCTGCTTAATAGTACCTGCTGTTCATGAGACACTATTTGGTTCATTAATAAAGTAGCTAATTAACATTTATGTGCATCACACTTGTTCATTTCGTTCCATAATTTGCTAGTGTTTTGAAATATTAAATAACCCCAATTGTAAACCGTGTTGACCAATCAATAATTTTCAAATTCTGATGTGCTAAGTTTAAAGTATTTGTTTGTCTGTTGCTTAAACATCACTTTGTCACATCTGAATTGATGTAAATTAAGTTTTTATAAATGCCCAATTTAATCAATTAGTATTGAAATTGTCGTAGAAATTTAACAAAATGATTCACACAGATATTACTCTTTTAGCATGCAGATGAAAATGTTAACAACTCCTCATGAGCACTCGTACACTGTGCACAAAATGTAGAAAGTAGTGTGTTCTGCTAAACAGAACTATGATTGCCAAACAGATGCGACATTAATCTTAAACCTCTTCCTTATTTAGCTCTAAGTTTTAAAAGATAGAATTGCTAACTTATTTAAATTGCAATAATGTTCTGTAAAATTGGCATTTTTTATTAAAACTAACACTTAATATTTTAATACTTCTCTAAAAATACTTTAAATTCGCATAATTGTCGTAAAAACGGGCTCTGATCCATAAAGAAAATTGAATGTCACCATTCAACGATTTGAAATGTCATTGAATCTTGAAAGATCATGAAGAAAATATGCAAAGCAGAAACTAGACGAAACCATGATAATGAAAATTAGTTTCATTGGCAACTTATGTAGTTTTGCATCATGACATATCAAACCATTGTCTAATCTTTTTAGATTTTTTTCCAAAAAGTAAACTATGGAGTTACAACTGATATTCAATTTTCAACATACTGAATACGAATGCATCAAACTTTGAATAAAATATATATCTATTTTTATTGCCGTATATGTATGTAGTTGAATACATAAATGAATTAGATTTAATGGTTAATACATTTGTGCAATTTAAAGCATCAAACTGCATAAGAGATGTGCCACGAAAGATGCCATGCAAAAACTAAGAAATGCTTTCGGCTGCGTTTTTGTGAGCTCTTGTTTATTTATATATACAGTTAATTTCTAATTGAAATTTTCTTGTCTAGAAAAGACAATTTTACTAAATAGACCATTTAAAAGCATTAATTTGATCGTAAATGCATGATTTATTTACGGTTAATATATCAAATTTCAAATTTCATTAAATCAATACCTGTTTAATCCAAGGTTGCGTTTTATTGCTAATTCGTGTTATCTGAATGTAATAAATGCAAATTTCAATAACACATAAGCATATGTGAAATGATAATGAAATCACATACTCGACATCTGTGAAACTATAAACGATACATATAAAATAGAAACTGATTATGTTGCAATCACACGTCAAAAACATTAAGCACAACAAGTATTATATGACTCCTAAAACAGACATAGATGTGATCTGGCAGCTAGAAAACAGAACTTAATTGATAGCTAATCCATAACTTAGTCATAACAATTGAAAATACAGATATTATAAATGCTGTTTTGAACAAAAATCAAAATATAATTAACTTGTCAAATTTGTCTGTATATTTGTCTTTTTATTTTCCATTTTTAACCATTCTTGTTAAACAATGTTATATGAATGTTAAAAATACTTTTACTATAATTTAAAATACTAGGACAATAACCTCTAATTTAAACTGTTCAATCAAATAAAATAGTTCTGTCTACACTGTCTGCTATACATATACATTAGCTGTCTAGGAGAATACGTCAACTTAACCATTCCTTCTTTACTGACAATATTTTTGTAATAGAAGAATCTGTCGAGGGGGAAAACGATTCATTAGCAAAGTAATTCACGAACATCCAGAATGTTGAGTATTTTAGCCAAAATTATGATAACTAAACGACAATTCAGTTAAGTTACCTTTAAGTAATGTTTTTCTAACTCTCAATGTATAGTTTCATTTTAGTTCTAAAGTTTAACTTTATTTTAAAGTGGCACGGTATTAGGTTTCATTAAATCAGCCTCGGTTGTACTTACAATCTATTGTTGGTGGACACAACCAACAACTTGTGTGAACCTAGGCATGGTTCGAAGAGTAATACATATGCTCTAAAGATATTATTGAAGGACAAATTGGTATATACCCATCAATGTAGCCACTAAATTGTTTATATTGTTGACAAGGCTGTTATAGGTGTTTTTCTGGTATAAGAAGTAGTTCCGTTTTCATAAAGTACCTCTTATGTTATGGTTAAGACAAGTATGAATCTTCTTATGCATTCTTTCTGTCTTCTCTATAATTTTAATTTTAGATAATCTTTGTATTGCATAAAATGATCTGTATACATTTCTTTCGATTTTATTGGTAGTCTTGGACCACAATGGAAATAAGGACTTCCCTTTGTTCATGTTATACAGGTTATAGATGTATTTTGACATAGATCCTTGCTTTTTATGATTGATAATTTTTTATTGTTTTAAATTATATTCATGTTTGATGTAGCTTTTTATGTATATTGTACATTTGTTAACCGAATACTAGTAAAATCTATCTATCAACTGTTATTTTAAATTTTACTAGGAATTTGGTTATGAATCAAGAATCACCTCAATTATGTCATGCTGACTTACATCATATAGGTAACTGACGAAACATCAAAACAGCAGAGCAGAATCCAAATCCAATTGAGTTCATTTTTATGCAAGTTTCACAACTTTATAGACTAAATATAATGCTTCTAAATGTTTTTTTTCTAGTATATTTCTTTTCTTATATTTATTCCCCATGCTAAAAACATTTGTATTCTGGTCGCTGACTCTTAATTAAGAATAATTACGGGTTTTCTATAATACTTTAATTAAAAAAAAAATCTATAAATAGGCGACAAACGTAACGCATATATCCCTATTTTGTCTTTGTATCTTACAACAAACGATTCTTTATCGGCAGAATGATTAACACATTGTCTCTAATTTGTTGTTCTCCCAGTATCGAGGATAAATATAGTCTATATTAGTAATGTTTTTGTAAAGCTTTTCTTTGAAGATTGTAAATGGTCGATACGTTTCTTTGATTCCAGCCGTCGTGTTATTACTAAATTAAATGTAGCTTTGTGTGTTCTGGTCTCCGTAAGGTCATAGAGTACATGCCTTTTCCCTTGGCAATGCTTTTAGCTTCTTTGTTTTATGTATTTCTTTATGTAGGTTGATTTTTCACTATTGCAATTTGTTTGTTGGTTTGTTCTTACATGATTCTGATGGGCCAAGTGTGAGTTTGGTGCCTTTAACTCCTTGTGGCAATTGTTTTACTACTGTATGTTTCATAGAAGAATCCCCTTAGGTTCTTGTTTACTATATTTGTTTGCTGTGTCAGTTCTAAAACTTCCAATTTTAAAGACTCTAAAATGATTCCCATTTTGATTTTATGTTTTATTTTACTGTTGCTATCCCTGGTATGCTGTACGCCATTTTCTACAAACTAGTGGTTCACACTATGTAGTCTACAATATATCCAAACACACAAACATTATTATAAGGTATGATTCATTAGATCTGTTGCTTATTGTAGATAGATGGATATATTTATTTTGATATGCAATGTAACAACATGTCACACATTATAACATACTAGTTACAATAATAAACAACATGAATGCATTGTATGTGGCCATGTATGTAATGCCATCTACATTAGCCGTTAATGCCGCTATCTTCATGTCTACTTTTGAGATACCCAGTGTTCCGTTATCAATTATATTTAGGTATTAGATTGGATTTCACTTCTATTATACATTACTTTATTTACTGGGATATTTGAATACATAAAATAATTATGTAAAGTTGACTTACCTTAATCACATAACTTCGTGAATGTGTAATATAACGTATGTGCACTTCAGATATTGCACGTAATTCTAATGTTTAATTATATTCACCGCATGCAATATCAACACATGATTCATATAAAAGTCTGTCTTATTTCCAGTTCGAATTGCTATATAACGTCTTCTGTGCATGTCTGTACTGTGTGATTATCATGACTGTCTGCTAGTTCTGAATTAATAAGTTTGCATGCTTTTATCAACCTAAAATCGTAAATTGTAATATGGTTAATTTTAAAACTGAGACTGAAAACAAGATTTTACATAAATACATTATTATTTATTTGATTAATAACCATATATCGTGTTAGATGAAAACATTCGTTTTGTTAAAAGGTCTTAAAAGGTTCTGAAGTATTAATATTTGGTGGAATGATTTCTAAGAGTAAATGTTAAATGTGTCCTCTTACCACATCATTCGATACTAAAATAAACAAAAAAGGAACGTATTGGAAAAAGACAATTACAAGCTTCAAAGAAAAAGATATATGTCTTTGTAAACTAATAAATCCTGTAACTCATACTCTTTTTATCATGTCTAGTTTAGCCGTAGATATTTATAAAACTACATGCAATTTTATATACTTGACTTAAAATGAACTATAATTGTATCAAATATCTATCCTTTAAATCTTGAATAAACTTAATCGGTTTCACTTCCAAGAAGGTACAAAACAATAAATATTTTTGAATGAGAATTGAATAGCCTCTTTTATAACATTAAATTTATCTTTAATTTGCTTCTTGGCAGATAAATGACAGATTGAATTGGAAATTAATTTAAAATTGAAATTAATCTCATGATCGTTTTATTGTCAAGTAATAAATTCTGATTACGTACTTAAAGCACTTTTTAATATATCCATGTGTATATATAGAAATAAGTGTATATCAATGGCTAATAGCATATTATTTTAAAAAACTTATTCATACAATAGTAAGAACCTTGTTATACGTCAAAATCGAGGCAAACGTTATTTAATACGAATTACTTACTCAGACTTTTTTGCACAAATATTTTAAACTTGTAGTAACATTTCTGGGTTACAATGTCGTTATACTTTTACGATAAACTATGTGTATTGAATCACAGATATTTAGTAAACACAAAACTCTTTCGTTGTGGTCATTTACATCAATAAAGATTTACATTTTTTGTAACTTACGTGACATTATAATCAGTTATATATTTATACAATTTAATACATCGTGCTAACCTAATTGTTTTGGAATTAATAATTTAAGACTTAGGAATTCAAAGCATGTATATAGTATGGAGATTGTAGTGTTCAATTTTGGAGAGAAGGGAAAGCTAACAATTCATAAGAATGACTAACGTAACCTTGATTTGGTTTTGTTAAAATTCTTAAAGTGAGATTTGTGCTGATCCTTATTTTTAAAAAAGATACACATTTTAACACCAAAATGCTCTAAATACGTTGATTTTTAACCATTGTAAAAACAGTTTTAGATCTAAATTATGCACGTGAAAGGGAAGTGTATTTGGGAAAAGATTATCATTTATGAGATTTGTTTAGCATACTTTCCATTGGCATAAACTGTGGCGTAATGATGCTCGTGTTCAAGTATGTTTTCTGTGAAAAGCTTGTTGTCCGTTATACCAAGGACCGCTTGA
Organism: Mactra quadrangularis; assembly: GCA_025267735.1. Lineage (NCBI taxonomy): Eukaryota > Metazoa > Mollusca > Bivalvia > Venerida > Mactridae > Mactra > Mactra quadrangularis. The sequence goes on along the minus strand of CM046294.1, from coordinate 33,760,936 downwards.
TCCCGACTTGGTGATTTAAAGAGACACAATATTTTTCCACATTTCGAATCCAACAATTACGTGATGTAACTTTCCCATTCTCACAAACTTTGGCATCATTTATTTCCATTATCTAACATGACATTCAAAACCAAACATTAGGTTGCAATTAAATGCCAAAATGTGTCAAGACTTCAGGAACAGGAATTTCTGTCTGGCAGTTTGAATATAGAAATGATTTGATAGCTTATAATCGACGTATTGCACATTGTCAATAATGTAAGAAGTTGTACTTATAATGACAGATAGCTGCCAAATATTATAAATGGTATATTTAGAACAACTATCAAAAATATAATGAACTTGTCATATTTGTATATATCTTTGTGTTTGCTTTACTTCTTAGAAGCAAGTTTTTTTTTAAAAGTACATATTATTGACATACGCTAAAATAGCCTGTTATTTACATATTTATATTTATTCTTTTTCACTTGTTTTTTAAGTGTACTTACTGTGGTGCACCACTAAATATCGACAAGTGTCTGAAATGTTACGTAAGGTTATTTCTTAATTGTACTTTTATTACATCATTGTCCAATATCTGTCTGAAGTTATTACTTGGTTCAAAACTTTTCATTTAACGTTTATCTTGATATGCAGTCATTGAAACGAATGGTGACTTAGATTGAAGTATAACAACGTTCAAAGGCTATGTCCTTACACGGATTGTTATCTAGGAAGTGATTTAAATAATGAAAAGTGAGTATATTATAGAAAAGTGGAATAAAGTGACTTTAACTTGTTTGTTTGTTTGGGTTTTACGGCGCACCAACACAAAAAGATCATATCGCGCCGAAGACTTTAACTGCTTAAACATGTCATTACATATAACTTAAGTACTGATTTGTTTCCAACATCACCATCTACAAACAGACTACATATTTGAGGAGCAAGCTTTCAAGAATATCCCATATCAAATGAAAACATGAAATAGACTAAGTAAAAATGTTAATGGAAAAATGCTATTACGGTCGTTCATTATGATATTTTGGCTCGTAATGATAACTACAAGTCAAATGGTAAAGACTCTGTAGGTATAATATGTATCAAAATTAAATCATTTTGCTATCGACAAGATACAAGCGAATAACTACATGTAATCACAGAACGTATACCATAAATAAATATCACTTATGCACCCATCCTTCCTTCCTCTTTTAATCTGTCACTCGCAAGCCCCAGAGCTTTCTGTCATTTACAGTGTACGATGTTAATAGTTGTAGTTTCTGTACGGTAATTAGTATTCGATCCATGTAATTAACAAGTAAGTTAAGAGATAATTATCATAGTAATAACAGCATTATGACGTAAATTAGTCTTTGTCAATAGAGTTAACACAAATGGTATCATTATCAAAGAGATATTGACACTTATATCCCTTAAACTGTTGTCAACTAAGTAGCAGTACTTTGTTGTTTTTAAGAGAAACCCGCTGGATAAGATTTGAAATAATGTTTATATGCTTATTTCATTTATGTAATTTATTAACAATCTAGAAATAGATGTTCCAAAGTTATATCTATAAAGCGATGCTTGTCACCACATTTTGTACACATATACATGATCTATAAAGCGATGCTTGTCACAACATTTTGTACACATATACATGATCTATAAAGCGATGCTTGTCACAACATTTTGTACACATATACATGATCTATAAAGCGATGCTTGTCACAACATTTTGTACACATATACATGATCTATAAAGCGATGCTTGTCACAACATTTTGTACACATATACATGATCTATAAAGCGATGCTTGTCACAACATTTTGTACACATATACATGATCTATAAAGCGATGCTTGTCACCACATTTTGTACACATATACATGATCTATAAAGCGACGCTTGTCACAACATTTTGTACACATATACATGATCTATAAAGCGATGCTTGTCACCAAATTTTGTACACATATACATGATCTATAAAGCGATGCTTGTCACCACATTTTGTACACATATACATGATCTATAAAGCGATGCTTGTCACCACATTTTGTACACATATACATGATCTATAAAGCGACGCTTGTCACCACATTTTGTACACATATATATGATATATAAAGTCATTCTCTGGTTCATGATGACACCAACAATAACCTTGATAAACAGTTTGTTCTCTGTGATAGATAACATAACAATAGTACCTATAATAGTTATACAGCAGAGAGTTCTTAGAGCAGTCGCCACAAGGCTCTTGAACAAAATTTGAATTTTCCAAATGTGAACACTCTTTGATCCGTCAACCTAAGATTTGTGACGACAAATATCAAGCTACATTAACCGGAATCATAAAAATTAATATAACATATACTGATATCAAAACAAAAAAATCTGTGCTCGTGTCTTTTTTTTAAATTTATTTATACATCTCCCTCCAAAAATTCCAATTTTCAGATATGAGATAAACTGTTCGCATTTACTCCAGCAAAAAGACGCAGAGAGTCGTTTAAGCACAGTACATTATCAGCATTAATTATTTTATCTAACTATTGTTTAAACTTTGCAGCATGTCTAAGCACTAAATGATATAAAACTAACCTGCGATATGCAAGATCTGTATATCTTTGTCATAATTTCACTAAACAGTGTACTTTTAGGAGCACTTTTTAACTGAAATTCATTAAGACATCGTTCAATATATCAGTATTTCTGGATTCTATCAATTTTAACATCGTCTGGTTTAGATTCTAAACATTGTTCTATAACATTTTTGACACTGAACAAAATTTGAATATGAACCAGTCTACAGATCTAGTTGATAGCTTCCATCGAATTTGATAATTTGGAATAAAAACCAGTCCAAGATTATACTAAATACAGTACTTTCTAAGTGACTTTATATGTTTTCAGTATTGAAGTAGGTTACTAATGGCTCCTGAGGGGTTTCCGATTACACTTGTTGGGAATGTAGCTATCAGAGACAATGATTGTTAGCGACATTAAGTGGTTAGATATTTGATAATGACAATTATCCATAAAATGTCTTCTTATCTCAATGATCGTCTCTGATCACATTAAATACAAAAATAAACTTGTTTACATTGATGGTTCAGCCTCTCAAGAGATATTTGCTGATATTACGACTATGTCAATAATAGAATTAACTAGCGTTTGTGATTTGTCACGGTGTGTAAATACCACGATTGTTATTTGATTGACCATGAGAAAAACTGACAATACCATACAATAAAATGTCACGTCAAGCCATACCATATATGTTATCACATAATATTATTATCGCCGTTCCTAAAGGGTATATACAATTATTAAGATTTAAGCATTTTGTAGTCGACACCGGTTGCCTTAAGCCAATCAAAACGATTCACATGATGAAAATTTGGACGTCGAATAGTCAAGTTAGGGGTGCGTGAATGGACTCGTCGGCGCCATGTCTTGTCGCGTTTCCTGTTTGTATTACCTGAAAATACCATAATCAATATATGAACGAGTACCAGTTTAAAGAAAGTTGCAATACAAAACCTGGAAAATTGCAAAACTAATTGTAACATGTTATTTTTTTCTTTTTAAAAATAATCTTTCTAATAATACGTATCGGTGAATGTTCGATGACCTTACTAATGTACTCGCATGTCTACGTGTTTTAGTCTTTAACGCGGTTAAGAAGAGAAGATAATTAGAAATTTTCTTGGAGAAACTCCTTTCAAAAATAATATACAAATGTTTAACAAAATAAACCAAATGTATACATTATCACGCCAGGTATAAAATTCAGTAATCTAATACTTCTTGTCCAGTTGTATTGCCTCAAAAAAGTACACATTTTAGTCAAATCTATTTTGACTTAATGGCGGCCTCCATGAGAAAGTGAGTTAGACAGTGATAAGGCAATAACAGCCGAAAAAATCCGCATGCAGAGACATAATCAAATTTTATTGTTATTATTTATTTATCTTTTTTGGGTTTAACGCCGTATCAACACGTTTTGGTCATTAACAGCATCCAGAGCACCAAGCCTAGCTTTCCTGGAACTTTGTCTATAACCAGTATTCACCTATTCTTCCACAAGGTCGGAAACTTCTCCATATACCTTATTTATGGAGAAAAATTGACATTATTGTCAAATACAAATGGAAGGGTAGAACATCCCCGGGTTGGATTTCAACCAGTACCCCCCCCCTCGGGACACTAAATTAGAAATTCCAGCGCTACCAACTGCGCCACCGATCCGGGTTAGACATTATCAAAACGCACTACATTTTGAAACGCAGGTTTCTGTCTGCGCTTAATAAAATAGATACGGCATCTTAAAGAGGGGGTCTTAATAAGAAGAATGAATACGTAAGAAGTCAACGCTTTCCCCAAAACAAATGAAGTAAGTTTCAATGCTCTGCCAGCATCGTTGTTTACGTATATAGGTGACCCATTTTATAGATGCTTAAGTATGTAGTTAAAGTAATAAGTGATTTTTCAAATAATATGTGTACATTGTTGTTCACAATAAAGTCTTGGGAAAGTTGTCAGCACATGACTTTCAAGGTGATCTCATACTACCAAGCATCATGTCTTTAGTTGTTGTTTTACGTCAATATATGAACTATATACGGTCATGCTAAACACAATAACTGATAATTTTCTGCCATGGTAACGTTAGTCTGTAATTTCTTCATGTTTTTTGTATTTGCCGAGTACATGTAATGGTATCTTATTTCTTCTAGAAGAAAACTTGATAAAACTAATAACTTGAGGAACAAATTTTAGTGTGTTTAGAATGGACTTATCGTAAGTTTTATATTTTATTTGTTATTTAAGTGTTTCTCGTCAAAGGGTATGTACGTCTTTCTTTGTGTAATATACCGTTCATTTACGTATTGTAAACTTTTCAAGTAAGTTGATCTCTAGTTAGTTAGTTCGTCATGTTATCAACAAATCTTACATTAATTATGGCACATTGGTTATACCATGAGACAATTTAGTGTATATCAACCTCATTCCTTAAGAAGATACTGGAAAAGGGTGCATCTACCCCCTAAAAATGCCTTCAGTAAAGTCATAATTATAACTTCAATTGTTTAACTGATATGTAAAAGCTTTTTATGTAGACAATGTGTTTGAACAAAAGTTTTACCGATACACGAAACAGAAAGTTATACTACGAACTATAAATAACACCTATTATCGGTTGTAATGGAATATGTTTTCTATATTAATACATAAACACTGTAATTATCATATAGTGTCCTCCTAACATTTCTTAGACAAATAATACTTTTTGGAAGCAGAAAACTAGACACTCCCTGTAATGTGCTACTACTTTTTATTTAGAAAGCACATTCTTAGTTGTAAAGCAAATTATAAGTTCCAAATGTAGACATTTACAAGAAAATAGTTAAAAATCATGTACTTAGTGTAATACATCAAGCTTCTAAAATCGACACTAGTGTAAGTTTAAAAGAATATAAAAAATCACACTCTATGGAGGGGCTTTAAAGACAGAGTTACTATCCTATAATAATATCAACAAGTGGCTGGTCGTTAGATATTTCAAAATTGGTAATTTGCTTAGATGACTCTCTGAGGGCACTGTAGTTGAGTTCTTACAATGTACCTATGTCATCATGTTTTGAAAACCATTGGAGTGATACAACATCAATTGTTCTATTATACTATAAACTGTAAATCTTCAACTATCTTAGAGGCAATAAAGTTGTATATATCAGTTGTTAAAACTTCATTATTTTATCGAGTATATGTACATCGTTTTTGAAAGATTTCTCTTTCAAAATTACCATTAGAAAAAAGAAATTACCATAATTCTACTTTTGGGTTCGCTTCGATTCAATTTAATATTTTATTTCTTACAAAATCACATGTAAACTTTCGGTAATGATCATTAACTGTTTCAAAGTTGTAATATATGGATGTGCTACAAAGTGTGTATAAACGATGCCATGAACTTCTGTACTTGTACATAGCACTCGCTGACAGCTTGAAGTTTTACCTGTATCAAATTTCTGATGCATGTTAACTCGTACAATTGATTTTTTAACTATATAAATTTACTATTATAAACTATTATAAATGTATATGACACAATTGAATCATTGAAAGTTTACCACATACGATCAGAGGGTAATAATTTGCCTTTGCTTGTCCTCTATCAATTTTTATATGAAACACTACTCCTTTAATTACTATATAGATATCGATGTTTAGATTAATTAAATAGGCAAACCAGTTAAAGTTTTTATAATTTTATTTTTCTCAATGTTAATGGTTACCCTTGGTTAAAATAATCTGTTGATTATCACTAGATACGGCTGAGTCAAAACTTATATTGCTACCCCCCCCCCCCCCCCCCCGAGTGCTTACCTTCTTTCCAAAAAGAGCCTTGCGTGGCAAGTCAGTTTTCATATTTATAGTTTATTTTTAACCTATTATCTAGAAAGTTTGTTAAATGATACAGTACATGCCCCCTATCTCCTAATCATCGAGTTCGACGTACATGTAAACCCGAGGTTCTGGCTTCCAAATATCTGACTCAAGCTTCCGCTCATAAGTGAGCGATTATACAACATCTTATTTCTGAAGAATAATTTACTAGTATGACATTTATTAGCGGTGTTTCATGAAAAATGAGGTGACCATTTACAGCAACAAGTATGTTGTCAACTTGCATTATACAATCATTTTCATGGAACCCTAAGACATCAGCCCCGTCGCCAATAAATGTTTATTCTGTTAGACAAACGTCTTGACAGATTAGGTGATTAAAACCCATTATTTATCATAAATACATAGACATGACATTGTTATACATACTCCATGAATCATGTCTCTAAGATAAAAGCTACTAACCATATAATTACCCTTGAAGTAACCTTCAAATGTCGTGACTCAAATCATTTATATAATTAATAGTTTTTTCTGTCAACGGTCTTGAAATAAATACTCAATCTTGTGGCATCGTTAAACTCGATTTCTCATGGCGCTGTGAATTTTGCTCAGAATTAATCCGTTCCCATACAAATGCGCATTACCATTCATTGACACCGGGAACTTGTCATTGTGGTAGAATTGAAAAATGGATTAGTACCAGTAAAAATGTTTTTGCTTTTAGTAAAACATAATTTTATTCTTTATGTATTCTTATCGACGTCGAAACTAAATTTTGAATAAAACTAACATCATTCAAAGTTGCATTTGGCACGATAGTACATATAAACGTTGACGTGCCGTCAAATCAAAAAGCAACAACAGATGATAAACACTCAAATACACGAAGGGTGACATACATGTAGCATTGAGAATTTGCAATTATAATTCCAAATGGTGAAGACATCTTGAAGAATAAGAATATTCGGTCTAACAAAAGCATACTATTACAATCGTCTTTCAATCTTATTATTGACAATGGGATTGTTTGCGTTCTAGTAATTAAAGCAAGCATCACACCATCAACTGTGAAACTAGACCTAACCACAATGATTGTCTGCTGACAACTAGATTAAGCAGGCTGCATAATATTAAGAGAAAAAGTCGGTATAAACCAGAGTGCAGAGTGCATATATACTCTAGTATCTAATTAATAGTTTACAAATATACCAAAATGCACTACGCAATGCTCCTACAAGTAGTAGGAGTTGGTTGACATGCTCAGCCTCGGAGATTTGTGTCACTATATTGATGACGTCGTCGCGTCATTTTATACATTTATTAATTAGTCACAGACATGTTCATGTCTTGTGATGAAAATAAAGTTTGTAACAAAATATTGATGATGCCTTTAGTCTTAGCTTATATAACGTCTACTCAATCAAGTTTTCACGTCCTTTAGTGACAACTCTGCTGCAACTAACTCCACAGTTTATACCAAATTATACAATAACAAATCCGCTGCTTTATTCCGACAGGTGTCGTCTTTGCGCTGTAAAAATGCAATAAACGTAACATATCATGTCCAGTATCGTAGATTAGGTGGCTAAGTAAATGGACAACACTAAATCACAAATATAATGTATAACCAAAAACAGTATTCGTAAAATTGCAATTTGTGTGAATCAATTATTGTTCTTTTCTGTCATTGATCATTGGATAAAGGACGTTTAGGGTATTGTTAATAGTCGATAACAGACACTGAACTTCTTGTTAATGGCTTGAAATTAATGTATTCATGATGGATAGGTTGGCGTCTAACCTCTGGTATTTGTGTGCCAATACTAAAATGCTATAAATCTATCTTGAGAGGCTAGGCTTAGGTGATTTACGAAGAATGAAATATCTGTTATCTGTCACTTAGTCTGTCGATGATAACAGTTTTATTGTTTTTGATTGTGTTGTTTCATTTAGTAAAAGTACATGTCTGGATTGTGAGATACTGACAGTGATAGTCATTAGCAGAGGTTTTGTAGGTTTTCATTACCCCATTCCTTATATAAATGTAATTTGGTATTTTATCTGTTTTCTTTGCTGAAGAGTGAATTCTTCTTATTATTATTTTAACTGTTTCCTGAAATTCTAAAAACTATTTATTTACGGGACCTGTTGATCGGTCAGTAATTTTGACTGTTTCCTGTGCCTGCACTGGCGTCACGCTATCGCAATATCACGATTGTTGGACAACGAACATTTTAACACACGAAGTCATCGTAGAGTTATTCATGTTATGACAGTTGAGAACTATAAGTAATTTTACTACGAATAACTTATTAGATTAAATATATCTCTAGTATACTCCTACATCTTGCACATGTAAATTATACTCAGAAAACATTTTTACTAAGGTCAATTTGCACAGGTTGATTTTTACACACCAAGTCCGGCGTTCTTTCAAAACCATTATTTGACCCAACTCGTTGTTTTCTTGAACGAGAACTCATAATCTAATCACTTGATACTTTAGAGGCAATGGAATGGGTTTAAAAGTGAATGCTTTAAGATTTAGATTACTTGTTCTATATGAGTTAAACATATAAAAACCAAATATAAACACATAAATATACAGTATACGTAGGCCGATATCAGAGTGTTACATCAAAAAGCCTAATATTTACATGTTGTAGGTATAGGAGTAATTTACGTGTTTACAGCTTGAAGATTATTATATGGTAACCCCAGGAAAACTGGTGATTGTATGTCTTAAATCTGAACACAAATGACATGCTGTGGATATTATTGTCATGTAAACCATTGTGAAGATTTAGTTTATGCTTTAATCAATGCTACATCTATTATGTATAAGAAGATAGGGTTGTATGAATTTTACTTATAAAATGTCTATGTTTGGCTCAATTTGAAGTAGTTATTACATACCACGATGAATGTTGAATAACATATCGAGTAATATCACCGTCCAAATTGTAAAATTATGTAAAAACATGTAAAACTTATTCCAATTTTCACCAAATTTATCTAGGTAATGTATTTCGTAACTTTGTTATTTGGTCTATATATAATCATTATTGTTTTTTGTCGATTCCTATCTGCGTCATTTCTTTAGAAGCCGTACATTTATCTTTAAAGAAATAATTACATGTCTACGTTCCCTATGAAATATGAAACATTTCTTAGCTCTATTTGTCTTCTGAGAAAATTAATTACCCGTCATAATTCTTACGTGTGATCAAATAACAAGCTATAAGCATTGTCTGCCTCTGCGACATTAAATATACGTTTGATAAAATATATGTTCTGTATATTAGTAACACATTAGGTGAACACTCTTTACTTGTTTACAAACTTTGTAATTCAAGAAATAAACAACAAATACTAGAGCTAGGTTTGCTACGGTTTGTCCACCTCAGGATTTGGTTCGATCAATTTATTACTAGCATAATGTTGACACAGTTGTCCGTTTTTAAAGCATTATTGTTGAATGATGTAGGACTGAATGTAGTTTTTTACGAACATTTAGTTTAGAAATCATGTATTTTATTAGAAGTGTGGAATCTCTAATATTCTGATTCATACTTGTACGAACTCTACCTGGTTATACCCTTCCTTGAAATGTTGATAATGATGTTGAGTTTGTTCTATAATAAGATATATGGAACAATTGTTGTCCAAGTAGAAGAGTATGTCGTCAATGGTTAGAGAAAAGAGTTAAGGAAAACTAGGTTGAGGAGTGCTGATTGCCGTAAAATGACCTTAATAGTGTTAAAAATAGCGTTAACCCCAGTATAAAATACCATTTGTACTTGATATGCCATATCAAATAGTAGTGGGATTACAGCAATAAGAACTGGTTAATCAAGCATGCTACATGAATGATAAATCATGACGTAGAGCAAGGTTGAATACACAATGATTTCCATCATTGTACGTTGGTATTTAGAATAAACAAAAGTTCCATGATAATAATTATACAGATGATTTATTTATTAGGTCAAATAATAGTACGTGTTCATCGCCACGAGTAAAAAATAAGTTAAACTGAGGTTTAAAGTCTGCTTCCATATACATGTTCAGCCGACTTCACAATCTAGAGCGATAACTTCTGATCATTGAAATCACCCTCAGGCAGGCGAGTGGAACAATTGTAGGTAAACTTCTCGCTCAAGGAAATTAGCAGTGTCCCTGGTTGGGATCCAACCCGGGACCTCTCGATCCCTAAGCGCGCATCCTACCACTGAAGTATGTCATTTGAAATATACAACCAGTAACATGACTAAGAAGATGAACTGTACTTTTAATACAAATAATAGATCATAGGTTTATGTGATTTTGATGACATTCTGTTACCATGACGAACTCGTGGAGTCACGTGATACATGTACCACGTGTACTTTTTTGTCTTGAGTACAAAATGTCGTAATTGATTTTTGCATTAAATTACATTGTGATTTAAACATATTTATCTTAAATTAACGATAGTACATAGTTGTATAACTAAAAGCCAGCTTGCGTTTGATCTTGTATGTCTTAATCGCATTACATTGTTTGATGAAGATTTAATGAAGAGCCCGATGTCACCATTGACTGGTAATTATATAGACAACGATGGGATGTAGAAGATTGATGAAAGCTTTGTTTGAAAAAAACAAGTTTTATTGTTCCCTTTGATGATTGACTTTATGAGATAATATTTTAAGATGACAAGACAAAGTATTGCTTTCACTGAAGTTTTATGATTAGAAGAGATAATTTTCTCTTTATTTAAAGAATTACCATATAATCTTATTTGTGGACCACCTTGAAACTTAAAGAAAGAAGTTCTTTATTTAGTTGTTAAACGTGTTTTATAACCCCCACCCCAAAAAGATGGTTGACGTTCTTACATGTTCTTTTAGAATGTAGATTTTTTTCTCATCGCGCTACTGGTAAATCTATATCACGTTTGGTGAATCAGAACTATACCAAAAGCAAAGCACCCTTTATATTCTGATGAAATAAAGCATTGAGGTTGTTCCATGCAAGAAAAAACCAGTATTGAAGCGTTTTCTGAACAAAATTAGTTTATCTACGTCTTCATCTACAGGTAGTCATCTCAACAATCGAGAACATTTCTGGACGCACTCTCCGGTATCCGCTGGTGTCTGCCTACAAGCAAGATTTTAGGCAATGTTCACTATTATGTTTACTTTTTCGCAGAAGCTCTGTGGTATAATTAACAAGTGTAGTGTAAGCCTTGTTCACTTAAATATGTAATGTTCTATGGAAAAGATATGAACTTATGACAACCGTGATCATCTTGACAAGAAGTCGCTATATCGGTGTTTCACTGTACAGTTTGTTTGTTAGATTACAAAGACAATGCCCACAGTCATAAAACATGGTTTTCATGACTGTAATTATTAAATTATTATGAAATAACATTTATGAAATAGGGGTAATTACAGTAATGAGTTTTCTTTGTTTATTGTTCTCGTCTTTGAGTTATTATAGATTATTACTGTTTTCTCTCTGACATTTTGTACCAGCATTAATACCTGATGCATTTCTTTCATGTTTGTAGGAAATTTTCTTTGTTAATGCTTTCATTTCTAGTTTTTGTTCATTATGTACATAGAATTTAAGACGAATATAAAATTACCATCATGATGGCTGTTTGTCTAAGTAGTTACGAATTTCATTTCAAACATCACGTAGACATAGACAGCGTATGGAAATATTCACTAATTAAACATTAAACTCTTGTTTGATTTTCATGTTTTTTTATACATGTCTCTGAAAAAATTTCAAACGTACAATAATAAAACTGAAGTCTTATTTCAATAAAACGCGTACATAAATGTTCTTGTATTTTCTTTTTCAAATACTTTTAGACATATATTTGCAGAAACTCTTTACGTGTACTTTAATAAAAAGACTTTATAGATATACCAACCCTACAACTATGCATATTTAGAAATCAAACTGTTGGATATACAAATCATTTAAATCATACATTTACTGGAAAATGACACTCATCTTTCACGCCATTTATATTACAAATTTTACATTTGCGAAATGATCTTGGTATATTACAATGTTAGACTGTCTTGAACTCGCGAGGATCTCGATGAAGACGGGATTTGACAAATTTCTTTCAGCATAGCTTATTAGAATTTTTCATTTCAATACATTGATAGATCTGTCTAGATCATAAATAAACTCTAGAAAATATGTTAATTTCTGTATAGGTTGGAGAAATATAAAAAGTTGGAAGATTTGTGGTTTTGATATTCGAGTGTACATGATTAACTGCATTCATTCCAAATGTCATCATAGCACTACATGTATATTTACATAAGTGAATTTCATTTTGCTCAACATAGCTACAAATTGTTAAAACTGTACAGTATATTACTTTAATCAACTTTCAGTAGTTTTCTTTCCATACAAAGACATCAGGGTAAACAATTCTGCTTTTAACCCACCTGTCATGTAGTGACATAGTGAGGTTTTGTGGTCGCCTTTTGTCTGTCGTCCGTCCGTTCGTCGACCGTCTACAATAAGTTTGTGAACACTCTAGAGGTCACATTTTTTAACCAAGGCCAGTTAGACTTGGTCACGCTGTTACACTCCGTAAAAATCTCGAACGAGTTCGATAATGGGTCATCTGGGATCATATCTTCGGTCACTAGATCAGATAAAAGGAAAACTTTTTAACGCTCTTGAGGTCGCATTTACTAAATGATTTCCATGTTAAATTATTTATTTTTGTAAACTCTAAATTGAAATTAAAAGTTGGTCTTGTATAGCTTAAAACTAGGTCACTTGGTCAAATCATTGAAACTGTCTTGTTAACACGCTAGGGGTCACATTTTCTATTTGATCTTCATAAAACTTGGTCAGTGTTTTTTTTAATCTAGGTCAAGTTTATAAGTCGGCCACATGCTGCTAAAAATAGGTCACGGATTTAAAATTTGGAAAATACCGTGTTAACTGTCCAGATTTTTATTTCAGCTGAAATATCTTGGAAGTTTGTTAGAAAAATTGTTTCGATGATGTCTAGCTCTAGTTCGAATACAGATCGTATGATTCAGAAACTAGGTCACAGGGTCCTAGTAATGAAAAACATGTTAAATCTTCTTTTCTGAAACTACAAGACATAGAAATTAGATATTTGGTACGTAGCATTGTCTAATGGACCACTATCATTTTTTTTCAAATTGTGATCCAAGGGGCAAAGCCAACCCCGTTCCACGAGTTATTTGATAGAAAGATCTTTAAAAATCTTGTCTGAAATCGCAAGGCCTAGAGCTTAAGTGTTCGCTATGTAGAATTGTCCATTGGACCTCTAATAAGATGGTTCAAATCGTTGCCAAAGGGCCAAAATTAATTAGATGAGCGGGTTGGGGCCATCATTGCCCTCTTTTTTTAAAAGAATCAACGAGGTTATTTTGATAGGACAATTTGTGAACCAACATTTTCTAAATGAAGATTACATGTATACTAATTACATGTATATTTTCCCTGACGAGGCCGGTTTATATCCCTCCATAAAAATCGATGTTCCATATTGATTTTTATACGTTGCGGGTGATGTCAGCTCCTTGTAGATTGGTAGATGAGTACTAGTAGAGACAAGTGTCCGGGAAAACTAGGTGAGCGACCACAGTACAAAACCTAATGAAGTGTAAAAAAGCTCTTAAAATAATTGAACCTATAACTTCGTGTGGTGTTCCTTAAAAAGGGAGAAATGTTAAAGTTGAATTATTTGTTTTTGGGCAAAGGGGAACAACTGTATGCTACAAGTGTGATTAGACATTTCATATTTATGAGTATTGGCTTTTTCTCGAGAAAACGCCATGAAGCTCTTTTTGATAACAAGTTGATAGATAGAAAACTACGCTTTTAAGAATCATTTAGGGTTTGTATAGAGATATTTAACTAGGCGTAAATGAATGTTGACATCACGTTTTATAGCTAAGAATGATGTGTGTACATTTCTCCTATAAGATACTGTCAATTTATATCCCGTAATCTGGGAACACTCCAAGATCTGTCAGAGTAGATTTAAGTTTGTTTGGAGAATGTCATTTTTTGATGAAGCTTTTGAAACACTCTTCTCTAAAGTTCTAATTGCAATTTTATCAATTTCCATTTATGTTGGAAATTTCTCGGGGTTTTCTCATCAACTGGTTGGCTTATTTTTCACGGTACGTTAAACATTTCTTTTCTGCGAAAGAAAAATCATTATATGGACTAAAAAGGAACAAAAAGTAATTATAAAGTTTTTCTTTTTTTTGTATGACCCAAAATCTTTAAAAAAAATATGAACCATTGCAATCTTTAATTTCGTGTGAAAAATGACAATAACATGTTATAAAGTCAGTGCAGACCATTAGCATTTCTAAATTGTCCCTCGTTAACAATAAAAACTACCATAAATATGACATCACAATTATCTGTGAAAAAATGAAGAAGAGAGATTACGGAGTGGACTTTTCAAAAAATAACATTGAACTCTAAAAGACCTGAACGTTCATAAGTCTCGAGTGTAGAACCAGTTTCTATGGTGGGATAATATTTTGAATACAGATTGTTAACTTTTTTTCTCTTATTTTAGTTTAAACCAACAATACGCATCTCATTGTTTCTGGGAAACAAAGGAACGCTGGTATAATTGAGCATGTTACATGAGTAAATGTCCTTTGTTAACGACAGAAAACATGAAGTCATTAAAACCGAGTTTTTATTAATCATGGTATTTTGTAATACTGTTAAAACACCATTAGTTAGGTTTACGAGTATTAGAATATTCAGTTTAATTTTCAACCTTCGCCATGACTATGAGAATTAAGTTGAATATTCTTCGGACAAAAAGTAGTTCAGTGTTTTTGTACGTCTGTTCAGAGCGGTTAAATAAAAGTAAAACCGTTCATGTCGAGGTACGATTGAAGCAAATATTGGGTTTGTTGTACAATTAAACACCTTTTTCGCATAAGTTATTCATGTACATGATGCGTAACAGCAACACTGAACAATGCGATATATAGATTTTAGTAAATATTGTAGATTTAACTTATCACAAACGTGTACGCCGTGTAATGTACAACACTAGATCTTGGGTAGCTCTAGGCCAACAGTTAGTTGGGTTATATTGTGGAACCGTTTAGCCTCCTCAACGTTAATACTGTGTTCCAATCTTACTATTGTGGTCTACTAGGTAAGGACAATACTCGGATGTTATGAATGGGTACATCACTAATATTCGACATGATAAACACGTTAATCATGATGTTTAACTTTAATCGACGAAAAAATAATTATGTATAAAAAACACTTTTGTACGTTTTAATAATTTCAATATCACCACAAACGCTCATTGTTATAACCCTAATTTTGTATTCAACAGCTACTGTAATTGTTTTCTTTAATACATAAACTTAAGTAGCCCTCGGCTCTGATTTATCTACAGGACAATGTACATTGAACCTTGAAAACAAACTGTTATTTCCTACAAAACAATATTGATTTCTGGAGACTTACTTTCCCGAGTTTAATTCTTGCATTTTATTAGGTAAGACTTTGTTTTACTGTTGGCAACGTCTAGCTAAATAAATTTTGTCTCCGAACGGCTTAACCATCATTTAGCCCCGAAACAATCGTAAAACGGTTTTACTGTCTTGTAAAGTAAACTCAATGAAATGTTTCAAGTAGAAAGCTAAGATCATTGTGCCGATTAAAAAATTCAATGTCTCTGGAAAACATATTTTTATCTGGATTTAGTGTGACAAACCTTAAAGGAAAATCGATGTTTTAAATTGACTTGGAAATAATTAGTTAATTTATTGAGATCAAGTGGGATAAAGCGTGATTTTAGAAGATATTTTTTCCTCGATTTGTTCTCCTTATTCTACCTTTGTTTATTGACCTAAACTAAGCAATTGATTTGGATTTGATGTCAAAGTGCTTGAAAAGGAAAATCCCCGTTGGCATCCATAACAAAACGTATAAGAATGGATTCGCGTGTATTTGTTTGAGAGAAATGCAAAAATAATAATCACTTGCTTCCTATTGTAGGCCTAATGTATTTTTACACTTTCAAAATTTGGTTTTGCAAATATTTGTTGATACAACAGATATTCGCCGACTTTTGTGTAATCTAGATTTTTAAGGTGGGTCGGTACCTTACTCGGAGGGAAAAACGAAAAAAATATTATGTTCACCGATTATGATAAAAGTTGGCAGACAGATACCTTCATGCTTCTTGTTTGTTTTTCTGGTAACCTTAGCGACATTGTCGTTTTTTTTTCACGAAGTCACGGACATCACAATGGTTCGCGCTAAAAACAGGCATGCAAGTACATTAAACCCATATATTTAAAGTAGTGAATGTCCGAAGACAAAGATAATTATACCAAAATGTTTCTGAAATGTTGTTGCATACAAATAGTTTGTTCCGATTATCTAAATATCACGTCAGTCGTAAAGATTGTACATTTCATCACTAAATTTAGGGTTTTCACGTCTAAAAGGTTTCACCAATTGCCGAGTTATACGGTTAATTTTCAAATCAAAAGCAGAACGGTGGTCAAATTCTTATCGCGATTGTTGAAATCTACACACTTTTTGTGTCATTTTAATGAAATAAAAAAGGAAAGTGAACGTTCTCAGTTCTCAGCCCAAATATAAAAAAACCGTGTGAACACTCTAGTAGCCACATTTAAGGCTCAAATCTTTTCAATCTTTGTGAGGATGTATGCCTAGGTAATTGCTTGGGTGAGTTTGAACATGGGTCATGTTGGATGAAAAACTTTTTCACAGGAGCTAAAGGTTACATACCACTAAAAACATTTGTCTGACTGGCAGATGTGATGACTAATGAATCAGATTCCCATACAGGTCATCTTCCTATACAAAGCCTACATTTGAAGCATTTGGTGCGATGGAAGCGTGATAAACCATAACCAAAATATATCAGTCTTACTCTGTTTACATGTATGTATGCACTAATGGTACTCAGGTGAGCGATAAAGGGCCATCATGACCTTCTTGTTATTTTACGGAGCGAGTTCAAAAAACAATTTTTCAAGATTCGTAAAATATATTATATGTATTCTGGTCTCTATCTTACTAGAATCAATTTATTTTAGTCTGATATGCTGAAAACAGTGTAGTTGTAGATTCAAATAAGCAAAAACATTAAAGAAATGCAGACGGTTTTAATGTGAACCTTAATTGATGTTGTTTTGAACCAAGGCGTCAAAAGCAATTAAATTTAAGAAATTGAAAAACAATCTTTTTCATTATTTGAATTACATATGTTCTACTCACGTTTGATTCTAATTACCGTCGGCAAAATCTCTTGTTTCAATTACGTTTATAGACGTCTGTAACATAGTTACTGAACTCATTTTTAGCATTGCGCAAAAATGGAAATTTAGGCTTCAGTGATACTGTTTCTGTCTAAAGCTAACTGGCATTCGAAAAGTTTCTTTGGTGTTTGTGTTTTTAAAATAAATAATTAATAAGATAGCTAAGTTAGAGATAATTGTCTGGTGACAAAACTATACGACATTTGTATTTAACTTTTACACTATGTACAGTAAAGAAACTCCATTAATGTTCAACACAATAAAAAATTTAAATAATGTTTGTTTTTTCAACTTTATTGCCTCCAAGTTAGTTGAAGGTTTACAATTTATGGTATAATAGAACATATTAAATACAAATAATAAATAAGTGCAGACATTGACTAACATGAGTAGGTTATTACAATAAGTCAAAATGAGCATTATACGAGTATGTACATGTACACTGCCGCATTTGACCAATACTACGTGTAATACTTTCCTCTATACAACATTCATCTCCACCAATGTTTGTTTAGCCTGGTTGCTGAATACAGGTAACACTGTATGTTCTATTACAATGTATATGAGCACTTAACATCCTACGTCTGAATGAAAATCATCGTTTTCTCTCTGGAGTACTGAAATCAACAGCTTAAGTTTAAGCTTAAGTTATAGCAAGTTTTACAAACATGTAAAACAACATTATCTTGCTACTAGATTGTATTTTATTTAAAAACATAGTTTTATTGCATCTTTTATCCATATTGATGTTTTAATGCCAATGTAAAGCTTAAATGTCATACTTTAAAAAAGAGAACTCAATTGGGATTTATATTACATGTTGAAATTATTTTACAATTTGGTAAATACGTTAGAATCTTAATATGATATTTTTTCTGTTAACAAACAATTTTGCGCCAAACTGATTAATGTTTTGACAAAGAAAATATCTTTTAAGATAATATTTTTAAGTTAAAGTCGAAATAAAATACTTGTTACTTTTTTTTGTTTTGATGACATTGATAAGAAAAATACTCCTCATGTTAAAGCGCTTACTTCTTAACTTTGGCACATCAAAGCTATGTGTTATCTGACAAAGAAATATATACCATTTTATGTTTATACTTATATAAATAATTACTTCTTAAAAAGTCTTTATAGCTTTTAGTACAAATAGTGCAGAAATACCGAGTCAAGCCTTAATTAAACTTTTGATTTATTATTCCAAGCAGTAATTGATTAATGAACCAATTATTTGTTCAACTAAATCTGCTCCGTGTTTTACCGAAAGCTGCTATAAATGAAAGTAGGTTGCATCAAACGAATCTCCAGGAAATTAATCAGTGTCAAGTCAATATATCAGCACTAAATGTGTATTGACCCGGAACTTTCTTCTTAATGGTGTATTAAACTAGTTTCATATTATGTGTGAAGATAATATTTCAATCTATTTACCGTCTGTAAAAGAAGACGTCCACAATTGATTTAAGGTCAGAGATCCCCGACAGAATAAATAACCTGTTTTCATACTTTAATTACATAAGTAGGAAAAAGTGTTCATGGTTTTACATGATTACCACTTTTATAGTAAATAAATACCTCTTACAACAATGGGAGTGATGAGATATTTTCACAAGAAGACAGTAACTGTTTTATAATTTGCGATAAATGTGTTTTTATTCACGCTATGATAAACTTTGCTAGACGTGTTGAATGGATGCTTCGAGACATCACATCACGGTCGATGGTTTGATCTACGAGGTCAGATTACTGCGGTGGGGTTTTTTTTCACAGAAAATCCTCAATCGATAAAAACGTCTTTTTTATAGTAAAGTATGGTATTTGATTGTAGGAAAACAACAAAAAACGTACTTGATTGAAACTATCCTCAAACAATGATGTACGACAAGAGTAATCGCAAGTGAAATTGCAGAAATATTCATAAATAGTTTCAAAACCTTACTTACAATGTCCAAAAAGAAAGAGTTTAGCAGAATGGCGTAAAATGTGACGGACGCAAAATTATTAGATCTATAAAAAATGAATAGGTTCAGTAGATATTTGCTACAGATTCCATAAAAGCAATAATTTCACACAATCGGGTATGCTTCTGGACAAAGTATTGTATAATGATATTTGATAATATTGAACCCTCGACAAACAATTCATAGAACGTTATTCTGAAAAAAAAATCTGCATAATAATGTCTTTATAGAGGACCACCTGAAAGTAATTAATTCACTTAAGATGGTTTTGTCTGAAGAATGTTTGTAATATGACCCAAAGTGTCCTTGTTAATAAAAAAGCTTAAAACTACTTTGTCAGATTACTATTAATTGTTTATTTTATATTTATAATACATATTATGTATGATTTATAATTCGTCTTTTCTCAACTGTTAAAACATGAATATTTTCACGGTGACTTCGTGCTCTTTGTCTAACACTCGTGATATTAGAATAGTGTGTAATCATCCACCGTAAAATTATTCAAACTTTGACAGTTGAGAAAAAATGGACTATACTAAACAACACTTTGTATTATTAATCGTGGCAGAGTTTAGTGTTTAAATAAGTGTAAAGTGAATGTCGTCTAAATCATAAGCTTTGGTAATACTTACTTCAGAAAATAGTTTTATTAACACTTTTTTCTACATGATATTACTCACACGTTCAATTGAATCAACAAATATGTTATTTAAAACTGTTGTTTATAAATTGATGTAATAAACATAAGAACGAGCTTTGATGTGCCGAATTAAATAGTATGTGCTTTAAGCAAAAGTTATTATACAAGCGCACTTTAAACGAGTGCATATGGGTTTTTATGACAAAATATAGAAAAAAATAAATCCATGTTAATTCGTTTCTACCATAGACATTAAGTAATTTGACCGTTAAGTTTAATAATGGCGGGGTTAATGAATAGTTGCTGTGATTGTGTTCAATATTATATCATGAACTAAGATAACAGTGATCTCGGCGTACTCATTGATATAATGGTATTTCACAAACATTCATGAACAACACAAACTTTGGAAATAGCCTCAAATATCAGAAGAAATATGCAAGTACCCGTCATTGGTAGCAGGGGATGAATATTTCTACAAGGCGGGGTTCAAATTTTATGGTAAAGAAATTGATAATAAGATATTTAATGAGAAATATAATTACGAACCCGTGTTGTTTAATTGCAGTAAAACCTTCGTGCAAATTGATGAAACAATCGATTATAACTTGATTACCTTAAAATTAGAATGGCATATCGTAAACCGCTATGGAATTATTACCAATAAAGATATTATATCAGTTTAATGGTGTGTAAATTGCTTGTAAATTCACTAATGTAGGTTATGTTATTGCCTCAGTCAAAGATAAAAAACTTATTCGTATTGAGTCTTATAATGTCAGCAATTCGGTTAGCTCTAAAATTGTTATTTTTTGGTTTCTCAATCGACCCTTTTTATTACCGACCCACCGATGGCATTTTTATAGTCAAAATCACGTTCGTCAACAGAGTATAACAAAAAACACAAAAATGGTGTTTGAAAAACAAAATCATTGACTCTTGACTTGTCATGTCTTGTAAGGGCTCCTGTACAGTTTGTGAATTTAGAACTACAGTATAGGTTTGAAGGGAATTCTAACCAAGCCAATTTTTACCCAAAATAAACAATTGACAAAAGAAAGAATGCCCATATAACGTAGTTGTAAAAGTTGTGTAAATGATGGTAAATAAGTGTCCAGGGAAGCTAGTTTAGTGAGACAACCATCTTACATACCATTATAATATGTGTGGATAAAAGGAATAAAATCTAATTAAAAAAATGTACCACTCTGAAATCAGACCACATGCAGTGGGCTCACCTGAAGAATGCAAATAACACTTAAAATGTTATCAAATATTATTACATAGGCTATATCCGATATATACTAACTAACTCGATTAACTTACACATGTCAGACCGGCTTTTTATTCATAACCTTCAAACGACTTCAGATTAAATTTCTTACTAGGTATCAATGATACAGGATATAAAACTGACATAAAAATCCTGTTTTATAGCAATCTTCAATACATTATCAAAGTTCGAGAACATTGATGCGTTTTTGCTATACTCCTTGAACTTTTCTATCCGGCAGGGTCTAAACTATTGACCGACAAAAAATTAGCATTCCTTATTTTCTAATATCGTCTTTCTTCCTGGGAGTATTTATCTAAGGATTTACGGAAGAATGTATTAACTACAATTTTCACATTTTTCGGTAGGAAATATATGCGTTTGCCCTGAAATTATTGATATTTGCAGTAAAAATACCTTTTTGAATACTAAAACAGCATTATTTTGATAGAATTTGATCGGTTAATGCACTTGGTGTTTTAGAGTCAAATAAAACAAAAACCATTGCGCGGTTAGTATTATCATATGAATTGCTTATTTTTTCCTTATTGTATAATACCCTGCATAGAAATTCTTTTTAACGGTACTAGAGAGCTAGATTTCGTTTCGCCAATATATCGGTCTCCTCGGACATTTTCGCCAAAACTTTAAAACAATATCTAAATGTTGTTAAGGGACAGAAACATGTTAACTTTGTATTCACTACAACGCAGCAGTAAACAAATAAGTTTGAAAGTAAAAAGTGTTAAGACAGTTTTCCATTTAGCTCACGGTATCGGCGATAAATCTAAGATATCATAGCTATGCTAACATGCTTTTAACACTATCTCTTACTGATCTATATTAAAGATAAGTTATGGTAGCTTTTAGTGCCTTGATTGCTAGTTTAAACATGTTATAGACATATACCATAAGCTAAGACAACATAAAGACTTCATTTTGTTGATCAAAGGGAAGAACTTGGTATTAGTTTGACCAGTTCATGTAACGTACAGTTGATTCCATTCCAAATCACTATACCTTGCAAACAAACAAGTATTATACATTAAATATAGTATGTGATTTCATTACAGTTCACGTAATGTTCATTTTTGTTTTAGTTTGTTGAATAAGGATAGTCTGTATTCTTAGTTGAGTTCTAGGATTGTTAACAAAGCAGTGTACGATTCAAAGAACTACTATTAAAGAAAAAAAAACAATGAAAGACTTTCTGGGCAATTATCATACTATGACGTGTGTGTGTGACTG
The DNA here is from genome assembly GCA_025267735.1 of Mactra quadrangularis. NCBI lineage: Eukaryota > Metazoa > Mollusca > Bivalvia > Venerida > Mactridae > Mactra > Mactra quadrangularis. Next base: position 33,738,051 of record CM046294.1, on the reverse strand, counting down.
AATCTTTGGACCTATTTTAAATTTCTTATAAAATCAATACAATAAACTTGGTAGTTTTGTGATACGTTTGAGGACACTTTTTATTTTGTTCATAGCATTGATAGGTTTTATCCTAGCATAAAATCAACTATGATGTTCGATTACTTTCGTCTTTGGAGAAGTGGACGGTTCCTCGTGAAATGAAATGCAAACAAAAACGGCTGATAATTGTCGAGGAATGCTCGACGTAAGCAGGGTGGTCGACTACAAATATAAATAATCAAAATGACGATGATTCTAGTACATACCACATAAAAACTAAGAATGAGAGCATTGATCCCATTACACTTTGTGTGTATAGTTGTTTTGTAAAGTGGTATTCGTGTTAAGTATCAATGAAACACTGTTACAACAAGAATGGTATGATAGGGAGGACATTCTAGGATAGTTATTTGTACATTTACTAAAGTGAGTTGTACTTGATGCTTTCAATTTAATTGTTGAAACATTTCACTTCAATCGTACATCTAACATTTATTATGCAATAAAACAGAGAGGAGATGTTTCCTAGATAAATATTTTATCTGTGTTCGTACTTACATGGTTGTACTTGTTCAGAAACTAAACATTTCTATTTATTTTCTAATTGAACATTTTCAGGAAAGCAGATCGATCCAAAATATCGATATTCAATTGTTTTATAAAGATTTCCTTTTCAATTTGAGTGAGAATAAATAACTCTCTGGTTCCCCAGTACTGAGCATAAACAGTAAAATTTGTTACTCAAGACAACAACGAGGTGGAGTATGGATGTTATTCGAACCAATGCGGTTCTGGCTATCAAATGGTTACTAGTCAATCGCCGTGACCAATCGGCCACACACGCAACTGCTACTCATTTAAAACAGTCAAGTATATGTATATGTGGTATGTCTATGCAGATTTTAGAGTGTTATATCGGTTAGATATATTAGAATTCATGATCGTGTCGCTGTAAAAGTACACACTAAATAACTTAACAAACATTTATTATGGGAATTTGAAAAACCACATCATTCAATTTATGCAATTCCAAACAGAGACAAGAAGTTAAACGTTTTGGGGAAAATATTGACAATCCCTTTAGGCATCTTACAGTTTTATTCTGGTGTAATGTCAAGCAAGCTTGCACTCACTAACTGGTTTTCCAAATTGGTCAATTTTTATGCCATTAGAAGTTTAATGACTAATAATTTTGCCATTGCAAACATAATTAACTTCCGTTTTGGAGCATAAATGGCATTGTAATAATGTGTAATGCTTGACAGTCGAAACATGAACGTTTATGAACTCACAACTGAAGATCTTCAGGAACACAACGAATCATAGGGATTTCTGTGATAAGAAAAAACACAAATAATATCAAGATTGACTATGTCCAATGACCTTTTTGGAACGATGTATAAACAAATGGTAACAAGAATGTATCAGATTACTCTTTTCACTCTTCAACAATTTTCAACATAAACAAAAAGACGTAATTCAAGCATGACACCTCATTAACATCTCATACATATAACTACGCCGGCTTGTGTTGTCGGTCGTTAAAGTCGTTCACAAATGTATATTGTCTAGCTTTGCCTAGCTAACACGCCTTATCGCTCCATTATAGACTCCGCCTTCAATACCTTTATGTATAGGACCGGCTTGTCAATTCAAAGATTAAACAAATTGCGGAAAACGTTTAAATTTTATACATTCGAGAATATTTAACATTACGATAGCGAAACGCAAAAGTGTTGTGAAAAACCATAATATTTATATAATATTAAATTTAATAATTAAACATTCATTCGGATAAACCAAGGACCCTACATATACATGCAATATAGAGTCCTTGGATAAACAAACAATTGACCTAGTATCTCCACGATTAATATGTGCGACTCACTAATTATCTAACGCTGTATGCGAAAGTAAACAACATACCTAGAGTGAAACTCCGCCCACCAAAAATATTTAATCGAGTAAATACTGGTCGCGTACTCGTATCGTTTCGTTACTCAAATATAGTTTCTATGTGCCACGCTAGCTTCTTGTATTCATTGTGTGCAATGAATACAGACTCATTAGAATATAACCGTATTTCTACAATCGTTCAGTTTAACATCGCCAAAACCTAACAGCACCCAAGCCAGAATATTCCGATATTACATTATGAATAATGACGCAATCTATAAAACCTTTAAAACATTTATTTTTTACAATATTCATTTGAAATCTTTTAATTTCCCAGAACACCTTTATAATTGCGAAACTTTATATTTCCAACATGAAACTTTTATTTTCTTGCCAATCAGATGATTATCAAATATGGAAAATATTGTTATCTTTTTTTGTTATTGACTGCGGTGAAAGTGTTCAAAAAATGACTTATTGAATCAATATAGCTTTTCAGAGTGCTGCTCCTTTAACTTGACGGAACTATTACGATACGGTGTTGGCAGCAACCGCGAACACATTACTTAACTGTTGTCAAATGAAGGATCACTATGTGCTCTGTTACAATGCACTTTTCACTCTAAAGAACCGATACTTTGAAACAAATAGATCTTTATTTAAGTTTTATTTTCTTGAAAGCCTGCTAGAAAACCTATATTATGATCGAATTTCTTAATTCAAAAGACATGGAGTAAATTAGGTTGGAGACAAAACAAAATCAGAGATGCAATAAAATATCATTGTTGACTTCTTACATGAAACAGTGCTTGGAAAAAAATAATTGAAAAATGGTATGTTTACGTTATTAAATAGAAATAAGTTGTTTTTTCTATTCTTTCGATTTTAATAAGTTTATCAAGAAAGTGTTTGTCTTTATAAACATTAACTATTAAATAAGAACTAATCTAACGATTGATTCAATTAGTTGAACAGGTTCTTCTCTTAGCTTATATATTTTAAACCGTAACTGTAACATTAATTATGACATACATTATCGTACAAGAGTAAATGTTCTGACCACCACCTAAATGATGCGTCTTTTTACGATTGGCAAGTCCCGAATGTTTCATTTGAGAAGACAAATGTTTCTATATGAAGATCATTTTGTTATTAAGACTATCGATTTTTATGATCCAAATCGTAGAACTTTATTGTAGCTAGTAAGTATGATGTATGACTTCACGTAAAATTGATCGCTATTCAAAATTAATGAAAGTATGGCACAGTATACCCACGTGTCAACGCAAGGCTTGTCCATCTTATAAGTAAATATAGAAAGATTAAGAACTGTTTCGTACTATTCCATAAATGAAATTTAAATTTAACGATTAAATTAATCACTGAGTACTTCTCAGGTTTTATGTTTTTCTGTAATTATATACATGTTTGTTCCACTAGAAAACTGATTCTTGGACGTAATCGGAGACTATGTTACATGGTTAAAGATCAAATAACTTCGTTAAATACATTGTACGATAATATACTCGATATTTTTCTTTGATCAAATCTAAAATGGTTAATGTTGCGTGTTGACATTAAATCTATCGAGCTACTACTTTTTTACTCTACAAAATTCTGTTTGATGATCTCTAAACCTAATTGAACTAAGCGCATAAAATTCTCCTTGACTAGTAAATGTTTAACAAATAAAACCCAGTTACAAATATGCTTACGTAACTACCACGTCAAGATAAGTCCTTTATATGGAGATAAACAACATGTTTTGCTGCAAGGTTTTCTTTAAAAAAGTCAGAGTGCGCTCTAGAATTAATTTTATAAAAAAGTCGTGCGTAATTCAACACGTGCTTTATGTATACGCTTGGCGTTGTTTCTATAGTAACTAATTAAGATCTCGTGTTTCTTCATTTATTACGAGGTTACACATGAGAATCAACCATTTACAACTATTGTACTGGAAGTGGATTTTCCCAGGTACACATTTTTAATGTCTAGTTACCATGGTAATGTGACAACGTCGTGTTTAGAGATATAATCTAATGTTTCAAAAAAGATGGTTTAGATAGCCTTTCTGGTAAAACTGATTCATATATAAGATAGCTGAATGGTGAATGAAAGCGTCTAGGGGTTATTATCGTATTTCAGGTTTGGTCATAATGGCTTGCTCTAAGAACGAAGAAACCTTGAATGGAATTCAGACATTTTTATTAACTATTTCTTGAATAAACGACATTCTTATGTCTGCATTTTTTCCTTTGAAGACTCGTATCATATGCGCAGAAATCTTGATATTTCTTTACGGATTGCGCAACTCGTGACTTTCAATATCCTGACCAATTAAGATATGTTTTACAATGAAGCTGGGCTGACTGTCGTAAAGTGACCATTATTGGTATTGACACTGTGTTAAACCTTCCCAAAGAAGTTCCCAAGGCGCAAACTAGAACTAGAGCCTCAGACCTGACACATCTAGAATGAAAAGGACAATGTATACAACTCGCTGCATAACTTACAGTATGGATGCTAATCTTAACATGAAAGTATGGGCAACTGTATGATCATTCAGACAGTAAATTTAATCTATGAATTAAATTAATTAAATATACCGAATTCAAATTATTTTTTATTCGTCTATGGGATTGTTACATGACTGACAAAAATAATTAAATTGTGTTGCCAATCTGCCTCAACAAGTCTTCATGTCCAACGAAATCACACTTGTCTCTGACAAAGCTCAATGAAATGTCCATACGTGAGCGGTATATATGGCTCTAACATATTTGTCTCATAGATAAAGAACTCGATACTGAAACAAATATTTACAACCGTATTTATTAACATATAAAACGCACTTGAAGCTTAATATTTCATTTTTGATTAGGTGCGTGTTATAACCATATACAAACTTAAGACCTTCAATCAAAAGAAAACGATAATAAAAAATAATAAATAGGACGTAAAAAATTTCGTCAACATATCCAGTTTCTCTATCAGGGCCATCAATATCGTTAGTATTAATAACTGTATGCTGTTCAACATTATTTTTGTCATTTATTTTAGTTCTTCTATTCTACTTCTAGAACCTATCTCTCTCTTTATTCATGTATGACCTTCTTAGCATAAAATGTAAATAACCTCACAAAGTGACATAAATAATTGTTAACCAATTTATTACGGTGGTTAGCGATGACCTAACATAGATTCTCGTGGGAAACAAAGTCTGCTGAATAAATACTAATAGTATGTAAATTATCGTAATTACACTTAATGAAAAAAACATCGGACAATGTTCTTGGGACATTCTTAATAACGAAATCATGTCTGATGACATAATCATTTGTGTCATCGTCTTTGTGTTAGGCGCCTTTGTTCTACATCGAATACTTTTCGCTTTGTTATTTGAGAGCTTGTGTAGCAATAACATTTGTTCATAACCACTACTACAAAGTTGTTCTTAATACCATTATTAGAACGCACCCATATCAATATTCATATTAAGTTTCTTATTCATAAAGACACCAACCAGCAGTAATATTCCTGTTAATCTTATTATAACAACATTTAGTATCTGTATATACTAGTTTATAGTAGTTTCTACTATCAGTATAAGTTTTCAATTATAACATTAGTTTATAACCCATGACAGTGATATCGTTAAGTGTCCAGTCTGCTAGTTTCTCTAATCTTAATGTGGGCTGCCATATTTGCACATGAACTAATTCTCAAAACAGCTTTGATTTTGAACTATTTCGATTTTAGAGTTTCTATGGTATGATTACATGTAGTTTCTACATTTCTAAAGACCTTTTAAGAACGTTCATTATAATCGAAAAGTTTTGGTCTCTTTTGAGTTTATTTTCATCCAGGTATCTACAAGCTCATGTTCTCGATTGTGTCAGCCATTTATTATGTCCAACAAGGAATAACAAGATAAATGAATTGTTGTTTTAGTACTTTAAAATGAGTCTTTACTTTCAAAGATTGAAGACATTTTCTGAAAGATAAAAAAACTATTATATTTAATTTTGAAAGTGCCTGATTACTCACTTTTTGTAAGTTTTAAGATGGTTTGGTTAATGTGAATTATTTTAGTTTTCTAGAACGATTATACTCATGAGAGTTCTGTTTTTACCATGTTGTACAAGGAACTGGATGTATTAGATATCACGATAGTTTTGGTTATGGATTACGTTATGCTATGCAGTCAGTAAAAGTTGATGTAAAGTTTTGATAGTGTAATTATTACAATGGTACAATGTATAAATGAACTATACTTTCAAGTAAATTCTACAATAGATCTAGATAATCCTAACAAATACAGATGTTTATATATGTATGGCAGAATAGACTGGAGATTATATTATTGTTGATAACAATTGAACTGGTTCTCAATTAATTTCCGTTTGAAATCATAGCTAGAATATTTATGTCACTCATGAGAAATTTCTATGATATTGGAATTACAAATATCTACACAGTCTAGCCGAGCGTTTTATAATCCTGTTACAATTATTCAGTATAAACTAAAGAATTATTTTTTTCTTGTGAATACAATGACATACACGGTGCACGTTGTATAACTATATTTCAACATTTTGAAATTATTCTTATTAATAAATGAATCACTATTTTGACCAATTATACATCATAGAGTAGAACCGGGTATCATCGGACATGCAGGGTTCTCCGGACACAAACTTGAATTGCTCACAATTCTAAAAAATGTTGAATATTATAGATGATAACGATTAGATTCGGAAGAACATTAACCCAAGCCTTCTATTCTGACGTCATCAAAATACTGCAAGCACTTTTATAACGAAGTTTTTGATTGGATGTTTGGGGTGCAACATACAGTGCTCTCTTTTCAATATACGATAGAGTAGGAGCGGGTAATATCAGACACTCTTGGTGTTGTTTGTTCCCGACTTGCGTATCGGTTATATAACTATATAATTCGCGGCATTCAGTTTACTGCCTAGTTACATTAGATCTAATTGTTGTATGAGTAATATTTTTTTTTAAAACAACATAGCAGTTTGATGAACCCCAATGATCTATTTTGTGTCCGATACAAGCCCTCAGGAATGTTCGATACTACACTCAACCCGTCCGATACTACACGACATTGATTGCAATGTAAAAACAGACCATTTCAATGCATTACTGTCGTAGAAAATGAATATTTTGTAGCTGGTCTCCGGTTCAGTTTGTACAGTAACCTGAATCCCGTTAATTATATAGATACCACAAGTGATAAGCGAATCAGGAACAAACAAGACCAAGAGTGTCCGATATTACCCGGTTCTTAAGATATTGATTTATACACTTTAAACATTTAAGTATTGGATTGAATTATCAGCAATTTACCATCACAAATATGATACATATATAGAATGTCCACAATGACCATCAGGATCGTTAGTAATTATAACTTAAGGTTTTTAGTGTATAAACATTTTTGTGCTAAAAATAAGCTATATAAGACTTTAAAATCGACACAGTGTGCATTATTTTTGTAATAACTAATTTAGTTCCTAATTTTAAGACAATCTTACTGGGTATTTTCCCACAATAATACTTTGTTGTTGAAATTACATATATGAATATTTTTCCAATATCACAAAAACAGCAAAGTGGGGTTGCAACCACTCTATATTGCTAAATAAAGTTCATTTATAAAATGTGTACATTTATCTTTTAAGTCAGAGTCATAGAATTATTTGATATTGGCTACACTTTTTTGCTATCAGTAATGGTTATTTTTCAATTCATCTGACATGGTAATTTCAGAGACAAAAAACAAGTTGACATCTTTAATCTTACCACTGTCAATTTTTTCTCATTTTGTATTTCCTGAAGATAATATTGGCTCCAAGTAAGCCTTAAACTTAACAATTTCATAGGTTCACCGAACTTTAAACATTACTAATATAGCTGTAATTTTGCATTTAAACACAATAGAGCACCAAATGAAATTTTCAGTAAAATGATGTTAATCACAGAAGAATATTTGACAGGTTTGTAATTATATTGTTTAAGGGAACATGTTCATTGACCTCCGTTTTTTAAACATGGTTAAGTTCAAAAAGGAAAGAACCTAGGAACCAAGTTTTTCATCTGTAGCGATACTTGACACTAATTGACGCCGAATGAACGCATGTATCAAATGTTTGTGACATCATAGATTAATATTGTCTTACGATAAGTTAATTAAAATTCAATTTAAAATCCTTTAATATATCTCCCAAGAGATTCAAATAGCTTGAACTAAATATCCTTGTATCTGTGAGTGCGTACTCTATAATTTGAATTATGAGCGGACGTGACCTAGGGGTTATGATATTAGACTGGTAATCATTGGTTACTAGCTCCGCGTTGGTTCAAATTTCATTAAAAACCTACCCCATTGTTTTCTTAAACTAGACTTCCGACCTAACTATGGCATTTATTTACCTCCGTTAATACACCTATTTATCAAAGATACGTAAATTTTACCCATCTATTGTCTTTAAATAAATACTCGTCAAATTTTCTTTCCAACGTACAACATAATTGACACGCTTATTGACATCACGTCAACGCAGTTTTGTATGACGTCATGAAAGTGTCATTTATGGCGTTTCATTCATAAAACTAATTTATTGCAACAATTTACAGTGGCAGTAAAGTATTCATAACTTTCTTATGTGTAAACAAATCTTAATGTTATTGTTTGAAACCAGTGTAAACAAAATCATAGCGTATTTTTCACGTTTGTTTATTTAGTAGCGCAAAAAATAATATTCTTTAGACATCTTCAGACAAGACATGAAAACAACTAATCACGTGTCAGCCATATATGCCAAAATGCTCATATGTCTATACTATATTTAGTAACAAGTGTAGTTATAGGCGGTTAAATATAGCGTATGTTTATGTTTATGCTGATGTTTATAATGCATCATGCCTGTGAATTAAGTGCTCTTACATGATAGATATCCTATTGTTCTGTTATGAGATGGAACCTATTAAACACGATAAGCTTTGATTTATAGATCATGCAGAAACAATCATACCTAATGGTAGGCCTAAAATAAGAAGAAAACAACACACTTCTATAACTGAAAATAGTATTGTATTATTAATCCAGTGATATTAAATGATAACCAACGTGATATAAACCAATAAGACAGTCTGACCTTTGATAAAAACTATCTTCAGCCAAAATGTATTAAGAAGTTACAACCGCTGAGAGACGTATAGTAGTTCTAACATAATATTTCTGTTATTTGCCACGCGAAGATGTATCCCATGGCGACTACATTCATAACAAAGCTGGAAGACAAACATTGTATAAATGATTCGTTTGTACAACGTATACTAATAGCCCATGGGCTCTATATCTAGACCTGTCTAGAAACAATGATATACTAAAACAAGAAATCCAGGACGAATGGGGCATTTTGTAACCGATATATACATGTATATACTTACAACTTGTTCATGTAAACAACACGGATATAAACATAGCAGTTTCATTTGAAATGATTGCGAGTACTACATTATAGCATCTATATTTATAAAGTGCTAGCTTATAAACACTCAATAACAAACCAATAAATGCATTTTTCAATGCTATTTATTATCATTAATAAATTGAACGTTAAAATGGTCTGCTGAAATCATTAAAACCAGTGTACCTGCATAACTTTTATTATCTTTTTAGTTGATAAGTCCATTATTTACAGTGCACACAATAAAAGTGTATAAAAGTTTCTTGGCAAAAATGATTGGTTAGTTTGTTAACGATTTCAATACAAACTAATGAATAATTATTGTGCAAGACACATCCTAAATGCTTTAACACTTGTTTATGCAGTAGACAACAACAAAACAACAATTTATTATTTAAGTATTGAGTGAGGGAACCTACACATAGCATGACTAGACAAGACTAAGTGGGAATATATATTTGTTGAGTGTTTTGCTTGCGTTTTTGCAAGTGTTAGTAAATCCTTCTTCAAAATCAAATTACATAATCGTACAACTACGATAAGATCAATTTTCTTCCTGGTCATTTATATATAATAATTTTTGCTATAAGCTTAGTCGGGATTTAGAACAAACGTGGCAATATGTTCATTCATGTTTTCTGTTTTGGGCAATGTTATAACTTGGCATTGAGCCAAAAGTACAATTAACTAAATGTTTGCTCTGCGAAGTATTAGAAAGCCGTATTTTTAATATAGAATGTTTTATGTAACATGGAACTCACTGTACAATCTCTCCCTCTTTTTTCAACATATCAACAGTGTATTGGCCATATTGCTTTCAGTACATTTTGAACAAAACAGCCATTTTATCATCACCTATAGTAATAATACAGGAATTAAATCACATGCGGTGCATGAAGATCAATCATTATAGCCTGAGAAGAAATCTAATTCTGAGCCCTACCATATCAATGAATTGTCGATACGTTTTTGTTTTGAACAATAGCTACATGTATTATATGGTGAATACCATGTTATAGGACACATTCACTATTACAATGATATGTTGTTTCAGGCTTATATCTGGAATGACTATTCAGGATGATTTTTAAGCTGCCAAATAGTCATAAGTATAAATTATAATATACAAAAATATTAAACAAACTCATGAATTATTCTACGAGAACCTGATGGTGTTATTATAAAAACTGCTAGGCTGCTAGGGGAGACATGCGTATTCCTATTATTTCTGGATTGTTAAACAGTCACAACGTTGTTCAGCAATCGACACTATAAAGTATAATGTTGGGATGTTAGCTCATAGGACAAAAACTCAATGTTGTTTGTTGTCTTTCTTTCTCAGTGGAATAAAATGTAGATATTCTTTATGATTCACTTATAAACTAATTTAAATCAAATTAATTGAAATCTAAATTGACTCCCATGTTCTTTTTTTCCACAAAAACATGGAATAGTACAGTGATTCAATTACTCCAATTTCGACTAGAGTCTCTAGAACAGGCTTGTTTTTACAAATATAATCATATCTATGGTTAATGGTGCATATATAGGCACCAAACATCTTTAGAATATCTTTTATGCCGGTCACGTGGTTAGAGATTAATCTTGTAACGAAACTTTTAATTACATTCACCTCGTGAGACGTGACATGAATCATACCTTATTTGAATAGTTACTGTCTATTTTAACTTCATTTGCTCATTATAAATGTACCTAATTTTCTTTTGCGGTTCAAAATTTCTATAAACTGTCTTTATGAAATGCGTTGGCTGGCATGTACAAAATTCACTGGTCGTGACCGATAGTGTATTGCAATGAGCATCTACAAGGCTCGGTCATCCCGTCAATCATTTAATATTTGATAAATAAAACCATTAGTTAACTGTATCAGAAAATTTGACATTAGAATTCTGAAGCATAATGTCTATAGATAGGAAATAAACGTAGGCGGTCGGCACGGTTCCGAATCAAAAACACTCTATATACACATATGTATATAAAGAGTAGGTGTGTAACGGTTAACCGATATACCGGTTAATATTGCAATACGACTTCTGACGATTTTTAACCGGTTCGTTTTTCTCTGAACCGGTTTTTCTGGTTATGTTCCATACTGATTGTTTTTATCAGAGTCTGAAATCTAAATGTTTGAATAAATGTTAAAATGTGTTCGGAAACTTGAAATATTTTTCGTAAAGTGAGAAAATAATTATCTTTGAAAGTTCATTCAAAACATGTTTTCTAACTTATTCAAACATTTGCATAATATGTGTACATCATTTAAATGTACAATGTTGATCAAATTAAGATGATACACGTGCATTTATTCATGCTATGCATGTACACGCAAAGAACAATATGTATTGCAATACGGGTTTCGGTGACTAAATTGCAACATAACTTCCAAACTCCTGGGTTATTCTGTTTCATGTGTATTTTTTTTCATAGGTTAAATAGCAAATTCTGCATTGTCCCGCATCAGAATGTCTATGGTTGTTATATACACTGTAGAGCAAGACACCAAGCTACATATGTTTGTTATACAACACCAGGCTTATTTACATGATACAGTAAATAACCATATTATCGGATATTACATGTTTACATATGTATCCCTCTCTAAGTCTAACATAATTGTGATAATTTGCATAAACTAATTGTCTGAATCTATCCTAGCCATTTATTGACACGTTATAGATCTCAAACTGATTCTACAGCTTTCAATGCTGGATTATGAGATTTGTTTACTTGATGTGACATAGAACGTAAATATATTAGAATGGTCTGCTCAAAGCCTTGGACATAAAATGTAATTACTAAAGCAAGTCCAGCGATATTCCGGACCTTCTCCTTGACGTAATTCGAAAATACTAGCTCAAGAAAACACGTCTATTGATTGGATTGTTATACATTGCTAAACAAGAGGGTAATATTTGAGGGGTACAACTATATTAGTCTAAACGCCCGTACATAATTGTGATATATGTAGTCATTCAATAACATGGTCACCTTAACTGAAAACTAAAATTATCTACTTCTATTTTTTCAATAATTCATCCGCTCATGTTTAATCGAATTCTACCAACAATCGTCTTGTCAGGCATTGTTAAGCCTTGGTTTTTTGTCTTGTTCTATTTAAGGTAATGTTCTTCTTTAAACGCATATATCGTCAGATTACCGATCCAAGAACGACCTATTTGACTATCATTCAATGTAGTCATGGTGTTGATTTTGCAACTTACTACACATAATTTGCTATTTTTTCTACATACGAGCTATGTTATGTACCTGCATTCCTTTTTAAACAATTCTCGTTCCCTGAGTCTAGTAGGATTCTCAATAATTGCTAGTATTGAGAATCCTACTAGACTCTGGGAACGAGAATGTTTTTAAACATACTTTTTTATAAAAGAAAGTTAACCGGTTCAGTATACTGCAAACTAAATTAGTGTATCAGTCTCAATTCTACAGCTTTGATGTAAATACCATTGGCATATATCAAGAAAAAAATCTAAAATTACTAATAACTGAAAAACCCACTGGAGCCAACGATATGTTGATATTGTTGTGATGATCACAAAAAAACACAGTGTTGAAAAATGATTAAATTTAAGTATGTTGTGAACTACTGTTCTTGCATTCGATTAGCTTTCATCTTTTAACATATCTTGAGGGAGAGAGATTAAATTAGCAAGAGGTGAAGACATTATCTAACAGAAAATAGAACCACCTTGACTGTACAAAATGAAGCCAACCTAATTGTATGTCTGTCCTAAATATTTGACTTATTATAGTATTTCATAATAATGTCTTAAGTAAATTATATTGAACCGGCACACATAAACCCCACTACTTAAATGTACAATATTTATTCGATAATACCATTACATAATAGTTTGTATACATAAAAACACTGTTTATATAATCAATACAATGAACTCATCCACGACATGGGATGCTCAGGATGACTATAAAATATATAATTTTAATATGTTTTATGAGTGTCTTGTTGGAGTAGTGGTTATGCGTTTTACTATTACAATCATGATTGACCACGGGGTGGTGGTTTATCCGCCACACTAATTTTGATAAGATAAACTATACAACTTTTATTTTTAATACTGCCTACTTCTGGAATGGATTGGTTCATTTTTAAAGTTGACACAAACACGTTTTGTTAATTTTACGCACTATAATCACTGATATCTATTTTTAACGATAGTGAGTATTGTAACGGGTATTTATATCAGCGGGGTAAATATGTATTATACCATGTTAGAGATTAGATGACGTCACGTTATATAACAACTTGTGAACTCAGAAAATGAATGACTGTTATTCCTTTGTTGGTGATGATGGTGATGATGATATTTTTCAAAGTAAACGAAAAATATATAATAAAAAGATTATTATACAGTTTACTGTACAATACGGAATATATTTCAAACTTTGGCAGTTGAGAACAACTGAACTATACTATGAATTCATGACTGTTCTAGAAACAGGAATGTCGAGTATTAACCTATCTTAATCTCAAGGGGAATGTTTTATGTGTCCTACATGTGCTAAATATGAATTGACTAATAGTGTAGGCGGTTAATGGCACAGCTTATGCTAATAATAATTGTCTATTAAGGTTGGTATTATGTTTTTTAGAAGATCCAAGAAAAATCATACGTAAGCATGGAACACCATTCTACGAAATTTAACTCTTTATTATTCATAATGACGTCACATTTAAAACATCAAACTAAGCTATGTCATGACCAATATACATATAGATTTTGTCTCACTTCATTATGTATATTTGACATTGTAATAGTCTACGGGTATTCACTAACAGCCTAAGTATTTTTTCACCAGAACTAATTATCGGTTACTTAATGAATTGATTACATTTAAATAATAAATTTAATTATATGTTTTCCAGTGGAATACCAGGATTAATCGGTGAAATAAAAATCGATATTCCACTGTTTTGAAGCAATGAAAATATATTTATTTTTCACTGTTTGGATAGTCCGTTCTGATGACATATCATACTTAAACTTAAAAAAAACAGTTTGAAGCATACAATGAACGGAAAATTTGTTTATTTCAATGTAATATCTATTTATTTCACTCGTGAGCAAATGATATCATATTTTCACTCGTGGCTAACCCTTAGCTCACTCGTGAAATATAAAATCAACCTTACACCGAAATAAACAAATATCCTCTATGTACTTGTTATCCGCCTGTTACTAAATTTAGTAAAATAAGAGACTTTTGAAGGAGTGTTCATGTATAACGGTCACGAAATTAATTATTCCTGTCTTGTCTAAAGTCGATTATTATTAATATTTCCTCTGCTAAATAAACGTACATGCAACAATGACACCATGATGCTGTTTAGACCGGTTTTACATGATTAAAGAACACTTGTTCCTTGCAAATTAATTTAAATGTAAACTCATTAGTCACACAAAGATATAGCTAAGAAATTGAGTAGCCATACATTCAGATTTCATTTACAAATAAGACATTTATGGCTATTTTTGTGGCCCCGTGAATTGCTGCAAAAACTTTTATGATGGTTCCAACATGACACCACGTCAACACAGCTTTGTATGACGTCATAAACGTGTCAATTACTTTGAACGTTGCAAAGAGAATTTGACGTGTTATTATCTGAAGACTATTCGGAAATCATTTGTACCGGATAAAATATACATATCTTTCATCAACTAGTATTTTAAAGATATAAATATACGACATAGTTGGGTCGTAAGTCATGTGGCATAGCGGATACTACGGATTGTTACGTTGCCACACTGATGTGTGAATCATGTGTTTGGTACACAAACACCAACATAAATACTTGAGATATAGTTTATAACAACACAAGTTTGTATATGACGTTTAATATTGGTCCGTGATCGTTATTGTTTACAAACATACTTAGTAAAGTTCTAACTCTAATATCATAACTTATAAGTCCAGATTCAAAGCAATGTTCCTAACTTGTATGTTCGAGCCGCTAATAGGCTCGAACCTCTTAATAATTATATATCCTAAAATTGCATGTTTCTCGCTGCGTTTCAAAATGCTAACTAGCAACGATATCAACTCACAACTTGACCATCTGTCAAATGTATGTATGTACTCTAGATATGTCTATATGATTAATTAGACATGTTTAGGATCGCTCATTATGCGACAATACCTCATTTGCTTTTTAAAATTTTACATAATCATTTTAATGTTTATGCAAAATTAAAGTTTAAGATAGACATTGCATTGAATACTGAACAATCTGTGAAAGACAAATGATACAATTTTCATTATGATAAACAATCAACAGTATCAGTTCTTTCTTCTGAAAAAAATAACATTCAACAAATCATGCCTATATGTAAACAATAATGCACAATTGTATATGGTATTTACTTAAATGTTAATTAAAAACTTGTTATTGTCACTTCTAAAATATTCACATTATGTATAAGACTTGCAATTAATAAATGTTTGTAGTTCTTATCAAAACAGAACAAAGTCACACATCATCACAAGTAAGACTTCACTTGTTCTGTAGTAAACATCAAAATCTTCTAATATAGTTGTTCATGTTACTGTAATTGTCATGATCTTGTCATCTTCATTGTGTAGGTAACTGCTACTTTCTGACTGACAACAAAATTTCTTGTAATGTGATTAGTGTGATAGCTCCGAATGTCTTAACAGAATACACTATTTTTTTATGGTTAACATCATTTTCGAACCGGTAATATTGATGTAAATTTGTTTGTACTTGTAAACTGTCAACTTTTATTAATTATGCCCTATAGCTGTCTACCATTTATGAACGAATTTCATAATCATAAATGTTTATAAATATGTCATACTTAGTCTGCTTTTTGGTTAACTAATTAATCACAAACTGTACCCAAGTTCAAGCATGCCCACGGATTGCGATATTAAACTGTCAATGAGATGTCAACATAAAACAACTTAATAACGTACTCAACCTAATTTGTAATACTTATACAAGTGAGTAACTTCCTGATGTCAAGCCTACCTATAAAATAGTACATGTATTTGATATAGTACATGTATTTGAATTGCATTTCCTGAACACTTCCTAATTTATATAATTTTCCTTTAGGCATAATAAGCTACCTGTATTTACCTGTACTCGATACAATCATGGACATGTATTAATTTATGTAACGTTGTTTCTTAATATTTGGTTTTATCCTTTTTCATTTTTAATATACTAGTTTAACAACTTATGCATTATTTCAATTATTTACCAAGCAACTGAATTCATGTCATAGAGAATAAAAATGATTTACAGTCTTAGTCTTACATTTTCATAAAAAAATCTCAATTCACTTTTTACTGACACAAATTAATACGTCACATTTCTATAAATTGTGACAACATGTGGCTACTCACCACCTTTACTGTATTTCACAGTCTTACAATAATCGCTGCATAGATTATCCCTTCTATGAAGCACTGGTCTTCTTCGACCTTACAATATCTCTCATTAAATCTCTAAAAACTATTTACAATACGACCTCCTTATAAGGGTCTCCTAAATGTGTCATTTCACTGAAAACTTCAGACCTTTGAAAATAAACCAATCTTAAACCCTTATCTACTGCATCCGTGCTTGGCAAATTTAAATTACTTTAACACAAAATCGTCAAGTTTTCATTTCATTATACATTTTTTTTGAGTTAGCTTTTTTCGCAAGTGAGTATGCCTATTATTACAGTACTTTATTTTCACTGACTCTCGTTACTTTTGACTTCCGTTTACTTAAGACAATTTGATTGCTTGAACGCGTAATTTCTATAATATCTTAATTTTCAATATAATCACTACAATAACTCGAAATTTCTCTAACACAATATGCTCTCGTATCTAGCTACATATAATAAGTCATTTGCAATGAATTTTATACTTCCAAAATTAAAGTTTTAACAGGTAATGTATACTTCAAATCGCTCCTCAATCATGATCAATACTGGTTAATATAATGGAAAGAATCGACTATTCTCTCCCTAGACACTTTAAATTTCAAATAAATAGCAGACAACAGTTCTCTGCTCATGGGCTTATCCCGTAATCTACAACAACTTATTGCATTTATACTTATGCAATCTTGGCCTATACAGACCGATATTCTTAATAATGCGACTTTTATCGCACCATAAATCTCTTAGTCCTTCCCTTAATCGCAGGACCCTTAAATATCCTTATACAACAAAAGTATCATTTATCTATATATTACCAGAATTTATCATGAAAAGATTCACGCTAAAAATTCGTATACAACCAACATTTATGTAACATGTTAACTTCGTTTAAAGTGCATTTCCTATTTTATTCGAAATTTTAAATACGACAATTTAACCTTACACGTAAATGATTATTTATTGCGTTTTTAACGTACAGTAAAATTTCATGAAAAATATCATTAAGCATTAATCTAGACTTTAAATTTATAGACTTCCTAAAATCATTTCAAATTATTTAAATCCTATTTTAAGCTATCATTTCTAACCAAGATTACAAAAAATAATTTGTCAGACTTACTTAATGGAGCGTTGTCCGGTCTTGTGTACCTGGTACCAGATAGTTTTTCCATTCCCCCAGTTTTTGCGTTGTTGTAACCATAGTTCATATTTCTGCGTTGTTTGACCAAAGTTGAAAATATCTGTATTGTTCCAATCCACATTCTGCGTTGTTTAAACCAAAGTTCTTGACTTCTGTGTTGTAAACCAATATTCTGCGTTGTTTCAACTCCAAAGATTCGTCCTTGGTCACGAGCACCAAATCAATCAAGTGTGGCATAGCGGATACTACGGATTGTTACGTTGCCACACTGATGTGTGAATCATGTGTTTGGTACACAAACACCAACATAAATACTTGAGATATAGTTTATAACAACACAAGTTTGTATATGACGTTTAATATTGGTCCGTGATCGTTATTGTTTACAAACATACTTAGTAAAGTTCTAACTCTAATATCATAACTTATAAGTCCAGATTCAAAGCAATGTTCCTAACTTGTATGTTCGAGCCGCTAATAGGCTCGAACCTCTTAATAATTATATATCCTAAAATTGCATGTTTCTCGCTGCGTTTCAAAATGCTAACTAGCAACGATATCAACTCACAACTTGACCATCTGTCAAATGTATGTATGTACTCTAGATATGTCTATATGATTAATTAGACATGTTTAGGATCGCTCATTATGCGACAGTCAATAGTCCTCCTGCTATGATTAATATTATACACTATGATATCTTTATGACGTATAATTAAATTTGTTTTAAGTTAATATAATCAGTCTTGTAAGACAGGAGACAATTTCTTCGTTTAAAACAATGAAGTGTATTTAAGACGTAAACAAACATCAGAGAAGCTTAAGCTCTGTAGAAACTATCCATTGCGATCAGGTCCTCCTCTGCCGAGTGTTAACCTCTAGATACTATATATAATCCTAAATACTTGACCAATGTTGCTTTTTTATAAGGCCAACACTATTCTTATAATTGTAAATGTGTTTTTAAGACCTGGCGTCCACTTAGGTCAGGACATGATGCCGACAAAACGCGGAATCTGAATTTAACATTCAGCAAGACTTCCGCATGATTCTTTTAGCTTCTTAAATATGTCCTAAACATTTCGGCACGTTTCGGCACCTTCGGAATCGATAAATTTGTCCGCGTCAAAATTTTGATCGAGAGCAAAATTTAGACGCGGAAATAAATTTCTTGACACCTTCGGCATCTTGTCCGGGTTGTCGTCAGGACATCATCAGGACATCCTGACTATTCCGCAGACTTTCCTGAATACTTCAACGACGCGGACAGTTTGCGGACAATCAGGACAGTGTTTGGAAGGTTTAAGGAATAAATGTGGAAGGTTCGCAGAATCATTCATGAGCGTCCAGAATGATTGCGGTATGATCAAGGATCAACGTTGAAAATGTCACGTGACTACTTTGTCTATGCAAAATGACCAAACTACTTCATAATTACGATAAACGTCAGAAACAATTTGTATTTCAGAAGCTATATTTCGTAAATATCTAAAACTAAAAATTGAATCATGGTATAGGATACTGCTTATGAATGTTTAAGTTTTGAACATTTTTTTAATATTACTTAACAGAGAAAGCCATTGAGAAGGAATCTGAATTTTGAGCGCAAAGTGCAAATAATGTCTCATGACATTTTTTCAATCTGATTTTTGTCTCTTATATGTTACGCTAGAAGCATAGTCATCTCAGAATGTTCATAATACAGTATTTATTGTTAATGTCAACTGTAGTCTATAACTCACATGTGAACATGTCACAAAATAACATTCTTTCCTACCCAATCACTGCCTCACTACTAAAGTACATACTAAGATATTCCCTGTGATGCTTTCCAGGCACATTTTCGACGTTGCCTCCCCTGATTGCTTGATTAAGTTCATCCAAAACCACCATATTCCTCCACGCCCGTAATATCACGTTGTATTTTTCATCCTTAAAGTCCATCTGACCTCGATCCTATTTAGCGTATCTCTAATATAGTTGTGAAGACAAATACAAGCAGATATGACACTCTTGACCACGTTTGGAGTTTTCAGCATTGTCTTTGGCAAACATAGCGAACTAGATGATACGATGCCAAACGCCTTTTTAACAATTCGTCGCCCTCGAGAAAGACGATAGTTATCTTTTGCCGATGGATAAGGTTATGAAATGGAAGCGTAGGTTTCATCAGTGGTCACGCACCTTAGAGTAACAGCCAATTTAAGTTCAGCAAGAATGACTTGTCTAAACCTGGTTGTCTTCTTCTGGAGCCTAGGTGTCATACGTTGAAGTATTTCGTCGACCATGTCCGGAGTAATTCGTTGGTACTTTTTAAAAAACGCCAATGTACATCTTCAGCTCTTAATTCTTATGTGAAGGTTTCGAACTGACGATGATGCAAGCGACGTTTCATTTTTAGCCAGGTTCGCACCCACCACCTTCGCATTCTCTGTCGTCTGTTGTATCCAAGTACCAGAGACATCTGAACATTGCATTCAGCAATAAACAGATAAAGCAAGACATCCGAACTCCATGGTGAAACTTGCTCGAATAAGAGATAAAATGACATGTCACTATTGTTTCTCAGCATCATGTCCGCAATGTGACATGCATTGCAGACGACTGTCTCAATCGCTTCCGGATGTAAGTCAAATGTGCTTGTATTGTCATTGAACGTACCGTTTTTAATCCTGAATATTCAGTACGATGTCAAAATGTTTACGAGGACAATACGAGGACGCTCATAAGTATGCTCGCAGACATTCCGCGGACAAATAAATTCGCGTTCAGATATTACATTTTAGACGCAGAAGGTATGCCGAAATCGATTTATGTTTACCGTAAAGCTTCCTCTTCCGTTCGGCATCCTAGTGGACGCCAGCCTTTAACAAACACTTTCAGAATACGAAACGTTACATCACGTTATGTTTAACGTAAAAAACTCTTCGAATCCAAACTGTGGGTACTTTAACAAATGTGTTGTTGCATCCGGCAATGATAGTTTATTTAATATTTTTCGAGTTCTAGATTGTATTAAACGTTTCCGACGCAAGTTATGAACATCACAGTGAAGAGTAAATTAATACATCTAACTGCAAGTCACTGAATTATGGTTGGTATTATAAACTGGAAACAAAAATGTTCTCTTATTTATGAATTCAAGCGGAAAACAAACTCTTTATTCTACGTAATGTTAGTCCCACGGCTCATTTTGAACACCCAATAAATAGTAAGGGTGTAACTCTTCCAAAACATCAGTTTGTTGTTTATCATTGAGTAACATTTTTGTATTTTCCTGATGAAGAAAATTACTTCATGGTTTATAACAATACGACTATGTGTGCCATTGGTGTTGTCAGTCAATTAGAACTAATTTGTTCAGAAACAAATCAACACTCCTGCATTTATACTTGGCAATTATTTTTATATTAGTTTCTCTTATCATAATGCTGTCAATACTCTTACAATATTAACCGTGGGCGAGTTTAATCTAATTTCTTTTCTCAAGAGAGTTTAGTATACCTAAAGACGTTTGGAGGTTTTATTTCGATGAATGGTTTTATTGTTTCATGATAGTTATTCTGAGGTGTTCATTTTGTATTACATATATTGAGTAATGAATGTAAGCTGATTTTATAATGCCAATATGGCGTATCATAAAAATTGTGCAACTATTGCAATTCAGACTTTTTAAGCCTCTATAAGCAATACAATCATTATCCTGATCATTTCAAAACTCTGAACAAGTGAACATATTATGGTTAAATGGCAAGTACTTATAACTGGAGAAATATCATATGATTATTTCAGACTGACACAAAAGATTTCATGTCATGCTAAATGTATGTAAACTGTTTGGCGGAGTATCACATGACATGTAAATATTGTATTATAGTACTATATCACATGACATGTAAATATTGTATTGTAGTACTATATCACATGACATGTAAATATTGTATTGCAGTACTATATCACATGACATGTAAATATTGTATTGTAGTACTATATCACATGACATGTAAATATTGTATTGTAGTACTATATCACATGACATGTAAATATTGTATTGTAGTACTATATCACATGACATGTAAATATTGTATTGCAGTACTATATCACATGACATGTAAATATTGTATTGTAGTACTATATCACATGACATGTAAATAGTGTATTGCAGTACTATATCACATGACATGTAAATATTGTATTGCAGTACTATATCACATGACATGTAAATATTGTATTGCAGTACTATATCACATGACATGTAAATATTGTATTGTAGTACTATATCACATGACATGTAAATAGTGTATTGCAGTACTATATCACATGACATGTAAATATTGTATTGCAGTACTATATCACATGACATGTAAATATTGTATTGTAGTACTATATCACATGACATGTAAATATTGTATTGCAGTACTATATCACATGACATGTAAATATTGTATTGCAGTACTATATCACATGACATGTAAATATTGTATTGCAGTACTATATCACATGACATGTAAATATTGTATTGCAGTACTATATCACATGACATGTAAATATTGTATTGCAGTACTATATCACATGACATGTAAATATTGTATTGCAGTACTATACGGGCCATCAGTTTATAGAACTCAACATGACTTGTATTGTTCGTTTTTTCACAACTGTACAAACATGAATAATTTCACGGTGAATGCGTTTGTTAAAATTATTGTACACCCATGAGTTTCCGAAAGTGTGTATTATGATTGAGTAAAGCTTGAGATAGGTTTTAGTCAAGATATATTTTTTTAATAAGAATTAGGCCGTCAGTACAAAAACAATGCATTCAGTCACCGTGAAATTATTCAAGCTTTGACAGTTGAGATAAAAACGGACAATATTCACAAAAATAAATAAAAAGAATAACTTAGTCAGGTGCTGATCGTCTGAACATAATTAAAGAACTAATAAAAGCCTATGCTATGCTAGCTTGTGATTACGTTTGATTATGTATCATTACTATCATTACATTGGAAAATGACAGGATTTAAAGATCAAACAAAATTAACGATCTGTTTAGCTCTTTGATCATCGACAATATAATTGTATAAGTCTATTTTCTATTGAAGGTAACGTATTCTGTTTGTAGAATGGTTTCAATTTCACTGGTTTATCTAATATTTATTGTATGGCAATAATTTGGTATTAAAGTCGTATGAAAGGTAGGGTATTGCTTTGTATATTATATTTCTGAACAGTTGATATTGAAGCAATATGACGTTGGTAAATTGACACATGTTTTGTCTGGGTATACCATATATATATCAATGAAATAATTTGAAATGTGAAACATGGTACTGAAATGCAACTCTAAGCGATTATGTCGTTGGCGGAATAGTAGGTCGAAACGCCATATTATATGACAAACATTTGAACCTGATATAGCCACAGGTTGCAGTACAAAACATTTGTACAAATAATTGATTTAAACAATGTAACAAATACTGTGAAGATAAAGGCTTTGTTTATTTCTATGTGCCAGAGCGTATAGAACGTGTTTTTCAAGATTGTGGAGTAGAAAATGTTGAATTACAATTGCGTTGAAAAATACTTTCTAACATGAAAGTAAGTTCCACTCATGTAAAACCTGAACTAAAGACCATGCAAAAGCAATTCTGATTTTATCTTTTTTCGATATTTTAAATAAACTTAACCCATATCAACCATACAATACAAACGTATTAAACGTTGACCGGAGTCAATAAAAGTATGAAAGTGGACCATTAAGTAATTTAATGATTTTTTTCTAATAATTGATCAATTTCTGTCATTATGAACATTGGTATAATGGTTTTAGACAACTTCTAGCAGCATTTAACCTGCATAAGTGTCCATGAGTAACTAACCGGCTGTTTTTACTTGAACCATTAAGTCAAGTTGAAAGTTGAAATGACAATACCTTTGGATATAGTTATAGAAGTAAATACGGCATGCTTTACCAATAATATTGATATTGTGTCAAACCCTTATAAGATCGTTAGTTTGGAATAGTTCTTTCATTTAAAATATTAATATTTGTCGATTTTAATTGCTTTTGTTTATTTTGTGTAATTGAGTTTAATTGTTCACAGCAAGGCGTACCAAATTAATGAATGTACCATAGAAATTGTAATTTTAAATTGAACAGCGGTCATTGTATTGCTAAAGCTATATTGCTGGTTTTAATAGAAACAGGATTGTCAGAATTAATAGCTTACATGTATTATTAAAATAATATCTCATTTGTTATTTTATTCCATTTATTCTAATTTCTGTAGATTTTTTCTCGAACGCCTTCTCCATTATTCTTATTAACAGAGTCATATGACATCTAAGGAAATAATATGGTGCAAAAAAGTTGTAATATGTTTTTTCTTTGTTTTTTTAATGTCTTGATTATTACGCCTTCCTACTTATTTATGACAAAAATGTCATATCCTGTCTTTGAATAATGAGTTGTGCAAAAATGTAAAGTAAAATTATACAAAAAGTCATATTTTTTTTTATACCTTCTCACTTCATTGACTATGAATGCATCTAACACATGTGTCGACGTCTTCTAGTTCCAGGATGTTAGGAAATATTACTTATGTTGTCAATGAAGCGATGTTAAAAGCACGGTTTAGTTAATATACGACACACGCTGGTTTGTGTTGTCAGTTTTAGTTAGTACGGCAGCGCTTTCTGAGAATGTAATATTTACAGGAATTATTCTTTGATAGTTTCCAAGAGAATGTCGTGACATAGGAAATCTGTACGTAAAAACTTCCAAGGTATCTATATCGTCTGGCGAATTGCAGGTTTCATATCTAAGGTTAAACGAACAACTGTTGTAACTCAAATATCCACAATTTATGATGAGATAAGAAACCATATCCATTGATTTTCTCGTAGTTACTATACTTTTCTCTCTGATGTATGTGCTGGTTAAAATTACATTTGTTTTTAAAGTTTCCTATAGGTACATGTATTTCGTCTTTTTAAGTGCAAATAGTTACTAAAATCATTTCGATAGAAAAGGAAGAGTCAATATATAAACTCGATTTATTTACAGTGCCAACCTATAGTCGTTAGACAAAATAATGCTTTGAGGATAGCCCAACAAACATTTGCCATTGAAAAAAAGTATAAAGAGTCGTCGTTTGAGCGTATTCTAAAATCAGCGCTAATTAGTTTATCAACATATGGTTCAACCTTTGTTACATTTTCTTAATTATAGTTAAGACAGTTGCATTATGAATAGTCAGTTTTTCACAAAATTTCATTTGTTCAATAACATTATAACTTTTAGAGGATATTATACATAAAATTGTACTTTTGCACTCAAACACTATCCCTTGGTAATTTTTGCTAGGGGCAGAAGTCTGGTATTAAGAATCTGTCACGATATTTCTATACTACAAGTGTCCTATGAGGTAATCAAAATATCTTGGTTCTTTTATTTACCATTTATCCACTACTATAAAATAACATGATCTCTCCGTTTGTATATTTTTATTACTATTCACATGCATCCGTTGGGAGTAGCTCTGATATAAGAAGTAACATTATAAGAAGCATCTAGTATCTTCAATATAGACATGATATCTATTTGGTTAATTTACTTATTTCACTATACAATGTATTCATACGCCCCATGAGTATTTAGTCTGCAAATAAAAGAAGTCTGCAGGTGATCAAAACAGTCTGTGTTAAATTGTGCAACTCGGCGTTTACTGAAATGGGAAGCTATATATCAACATTCTATGTAAATTCTGCATAAGAGGTCGTCAACCTATAAGCTATTGCTTTACAATAAATTGCGATTAGTATTGTGAGACGTTTGTGTATTAACCTATCTATTCGCATGATTTTTTGTTCAATATGTGAATATTCTTGTGACCCCCACAGAGAGAATTCTTCTCAATTTTGATAAATTGTATTTCAATGAAATGTCCTAATTTGCAGAAAAAATCTCAATAGAGCCTAATGCTGTTAATGTTTTGCTTACATGCAGATAAGTCTACGACATCGCATCATCATTACATTATTGTATCGCTTAAATGGTCATCTATTTGTCTCTCAGAAGGAATTACCTAAACAATTATTAATGCACCTTTAATAAATTTTCCTCTGCTTTCTCCATATTATTCTTCGTGCCTCTCTTAATCGTATACTAGCGCTCGTAACAAAACAAGCGGTTTTTTTCAGTTTATATACTATGTAATTCTGACGGTCTAGATGGGTTTTATTCTCCTTAAGCGTCCGTAGTTTCTTATCGTGGAATCTTAATGAAAACAAATGATACAATTACATACATAAAAATCAACATAATGGTTTGTATTTGTCTCTTAAATGAGATTTTCGCTCCCATTGTGTTAGTTTCTCCTTAATCCCCCCTTTACTTTATGTATTTTCTTATTAAACTATTTAATGCGCACATCATTGGAAACAATTTCACAAGGATGCGATCTCAATGCTTAAAGAGCAAACATGATTTAATGAATGGCGTCGACGAAACCTTCAATATGCTATCTTTGTCGGGTGACGTTTTTTCTATATATTTATGTTGCATTGCAACACAAAAACATATCAGAGCACTTTTTTACTACATGAGTAAGTTACAGTCTCTTTAATTTCAGAGCGTTCATATATTATGTTATTTTCTAGTAATTTAGATGCTTGTTTACAACACGGTTGGACTACGAAGATAAATACAGCAATTAAAAAAGACGAAAATGACATTTTATCTCCATGAACAATGGCTTTCAATGATTACGTCTGGCTGTTAGCCTTACATAATTTGTCTCAATCTGAGATTTGTAATATCTTCAACTTTATAGTAATTAATTAAAAAATATGTGATAATGATCTAAGCTATTTATCCCCCACGACAAGCAATTGATAAATGAATCTGCCAATTACAGCGTTAAAAATAAACGTTCAAAAATGCATTTCAATGAGCAGTTTGACTATTATATCGCCCCTTTCATAGGCCTCAACAAATAGTCCAGTGTATTTTAAAGATGTGATATGTGGCTGTCATGAACTGACATTGTTTTTATGCAAAATTTTAGTAAAAATATTTAGATTCTTCGATTATTTATCCCGAAAGCTGGGAAACCTGTCGCCTGTTTGATCTATAAACAGTATATTGTAAATGGGGACCAAACATTGATCGATATAGGCCAGAATTTCTTTGAAGTGCAATAGTTGCATAGGTGTATGTACGTAGTGGCTCAATATGATTGGTACATTTAATAATACTATACCCATTTACAATTTAAACTATACAAGATTAAATTTAGGATGAATATTAAATCGCAATATTTCATAATATTTCATGTTAAGCTACATTACACAAACAGTACCGTGGATGGTGCCATGAAATCTAACGCTAAACGTAAATTAGAAGATAATGAAGATAAATTGCTCATTTAAAAAAAGAATGTATCAGAATTTCTATTCTAAAATTCCCTAAGTATATAGAAAAACATGACATACGTACATTATTTGATTAATATCTGTGTTATTTATGATTTATTTCAGTTGATATTTGACCTGATAAAATGTTTTAACTTAAGGAACATTTAACTAAAACTCAAAATTGTGTTTCCTCCAATTTACAAAATTTAATGTCTTTTTACGGAAAAAGATCTAAAATTTGTCAAATAAGAGCCTCTCTTCTTAGGATCGAATTAAATTGATATGAAACGTTCCAGACAACCATATTGTAAGCCATACTCATCTCCTTACAATACGTCATTTTGTTAAAAACTTAATGTACTTCGATAATGGATCGTTGACAGCGTGTTAAAGAATATTTAAGAGTTCTACTATCTTAAAATTGAATAATAAGTGATCATCAGCAACTTTAAAGGCTTCACAAAAAAACTTGATATTCTTTTTTGTCTTTCAATGAGAAAACTAGTTGATTGGCAAAAACAACTTAAGTTACAATGGGAAGACTTCAAAAGAAAATCGCCTAGGCATCAATTTTGTTTTGAAATTGTATTATATTAAGTTCATTGAACGAGTCATTTGCACGCTTAGTCAAAACACATTTTTTTCAAAGACACTGAAATCTTAAACTTAAGGCAAAATTTCTACTACTACTTATGCACATCATTTATTCCTTAATCTTGGACAGTATTATGTTAAATGAGATACAATACGATAATATGCTAATTTAGACACGCCTACCCAATCAACATTCATAACATCTGAGACAAAACCTTTGTGAATATCACTTTCTTATACATTAGCACAGGATTAAACATTATGCTACATTTGGGTCTGTTCTATTTTTATTTCTTTAATTGTATGATCGACTAGGTTCTATTAAATGCCTCATTAAATACTGATATGTTAGCTATATGTTTTAGCAATGTTTCACAGTCACAATTATTAAATACATATGATTTACATTCCAGGTGGCTGAAAATGTCATTACATGAAAATCTGACAAGTGAGGCAAACGCTGAACTAGAGGATATGGAGGAACCTGAAAGTATCCGCCATATTGCCATGGGCATGCTGGGATTTCTTGCAGCGTCCGGTATGATCGGAAATGCGCTTGTGCTGTATGTATTTACACGTCAGAAGCAGAAACTGAGTTCTACTATATTCATTTTAACATTAGCTGGTACAGATTTGATAACTTCCATGGTTACAATGCCATATACTATAGTTCTTGAACTTCTTCAATATCATGTAAAATATGATGCCGTGTGCAAAGTGTATCAATTACTTACCACTACGACTATACCATTTTCAGCTTCTGTAATGGTCGCCATTGCTATTGATCGATACTTGTGTATTGTTCATCCATTTAAACACATCATGACCATCAAAAGAGCTAAGATACTGGTTGTATCTTTGGCATTATTTTCGACATGTATTGGCTTGCCAAGCTGTCTCATGTATGGAGTATATACAGAAGGTCCTATTGATGATTTTTCGTTCAAAAACATCACAAGCGCTATGTTTTCTGAAGTAAACACACACGAACCACGAGTGAATGTTTTGTCAACTTTGCCACCGAAAGCATTTGATGAAATCTCTGAACTGAATCGTACACTGAACAAGCTGTTGTCAAGCAATGAGACGGAAATTACTTTAACTATTCATAACATAGGAAAATGCCACAAAAATGGACTCATAGTAGACATGGCATTTTTCAACGTGTATCAGAAAATCTACTCCTCATACTTCGCAGTTTGTGCTGTAATAGTTATCGTTCTCTACTTTATCATATACCGATCAGTTTTAACAAGACGCCGCAAAAGGCTTCACTTAACAAACAGTTGTTGCGGTTTTCTATCTCAAGGACCAAACGTGGAAAACAATGAACATGAACAAACGGAGTTCACCATGCTTAACAACGCATCAAAAGATAAATCGCCGTCTAATAATTCGGCCAAGCGTTTTAAAGAGGATTCGCTACGAAATGATCGAAATGACAAGACAGAGGCGATGCAGATGGACGAAAAGAATGGCAATACAGCTGCTAAGCCAGATGCCAGTCAGGGTGGTGCAGATAGGGAATCGCTGATGCGTCCTAGTGGTGTTTCAAGAGCCAAAATGGAGAAGTTACGTATGGCTAATATCAAAACAGCTCTGATGTTATCAATTGTGGCTCTCACGTACATTATAGCATTTTTGCCAGCTTGGCTCATGGCGTTAAGAATTATTTCAATGAATTCCATTGTGTTTTTCATGTATTTCACATATAACGTAGCTAATCCTATTATTTATGCATTCTTGAATCAAAGCTTTAGAAATCATCTCCAGGCATTGTTTAAATGCAAAAACTGATGAAGCTAAGAGCATTTAGCTAAGTGGTCAATATCAAGGTCTTGTGTGCTGCTTGCTTTCGTTAAGAATGCTGGAACTATTAAAGTAGTGTTTGCAACGGGTACAAGAAAGTGTCGCTACGTTTGTGAAAAAAAGGATTTACAAGTGTGTCTGTTTAAACGAACAGCGTAAATCGAATGGAGTGTTATATATTGATGTACTACTCTTATATGATATTCGTGTGGATTGATAAAATATGAGTGAATTATCGAAATACGAAGGAATATTGTACATAAGATTAAAATTCACATTTTATGTGTTGTATATGTTAAACAAGGTTTGGTCTCTACTGCTAAATGTCATTTCAAATCGTTGTTTCTATCTATAAGTATCATTTGTTTTATCATAAAAACTCATTCTAATGCTGCATGTTGGATTCGTCGTTCAAAATAGCTTATAAACTGATCCCCCAAAAGTTCTTGGATAAATGATATGGAAAAAATGAAAATCCAAATAACTATGCCTACCGTAGTTGTTTTACTGCAATTAAAAATTATCGTTGTTTAAAGCTTGAATTATATGTTGGTAAACGAATCCTTGCTGGTTTTGGAATTTTCTATGATGTATTTTTGTTTCATTTTCAAGGTAAATTGGAACCGGATTTGTCCAAGGCCTTTTGGGTGACATAATATATGTACAAAATTTAATGTTGTATTGTTCGATTTATCGGGTTTTCTGCTAAGTTAATCCGAATGAGCATATTTGTAATTAGATTCCATTAATCTGTATTACTGAATCTAACATCACATGGCCCTAGAATTGATTTTACTAGAGTCAAAGTAATGACTTAACTCTATAAATATGATACTATCGAGTTCACCTTTAAGTTAGTGATGTTGTCAGTTTATAGCAAACATGTAAGCTTATTATAATGACATCCGTTGCTAAGATAGAAAGTATTTCCACCATTTACTTAATTCTTACAGATATTTTGCATAAATCAGCCAGATTAGATGTCCTTCCTCCTAAATTAATCAATTTATTCTCCAAATGACTGTCTCAAATGCCGCAATCTCGTTTGTATGAAGCTATAGGAGTGTCCGGTTCGGTGATAAAGATTATCAATTAAGGTTTTCATGACTGTAATATCTCAGACCAGATTTCTTATTATCATTACGACTAGTTAACGATATTAATGGAGAAAGTTTCTTACCATGTATGATAGTTTAAATGTAGTTCTGTATCTCGTTTTTGCTTCAAGGGCAGATAGCGGTATAAATGGTCATATTCAATTAACATTTGGCTCTGGTGATAAGAATTGTTTCTATACTACCGTAGGCTTTGTGAAATTGTGGATAAAATACATTTAATACAAAGGCGAAGGCATACTCGCTTCTGTTGTGTCGCATAGTTGTGTTCTGGTTTATTCAGAAGGCGTGGAATAGTTCGAGGTTTTTCTGATAGCACATTGGCCAAAATTTAATTCATAGCAAATCAGTTTCATATTTAGATCGATTTTAGCCGGAGTATACCGAAATTGTCCAATTGTGCGTTTGTTCTTTAATCTAAACTTGATCGTGTCAGTCCAACAAAACACTCGCAACTTCAGATTACGGATAAGGACATTTAGAGGAAATTAAAGGGTGCTAATTCACTAGATTTGTTTCTGCACGCATTAAATTCTAAATTTGGTAATTAGTCTTGTACATTACCATATGAATGACCAGTAAATACTTTATAAGTAACTAAGCTGAACTGGTTAAGTCTTTGTTATCTCTAGGATTGTTGTTTGGCTTTGTACAATGTACCACAGTATTGTTATAGGATATACTAGAATATAGTTCTTATTATACTGGGATTATGATATCATTAGTTTATTCATGAAGTTGAATTGAAGTTTACCACGTTACACTTGATCTGACTCATCTATATATTTATTAGGATGTAAACTTAAATATTTCCACCCAAGTTAGTGTCTTGTTTAATCATAGCTAATTCTTCAGATCATAAGTTAAGGAATCACTCTTGACCTAAATAATAAGCTATAATGAATATAGAATTTAATGATAATGTTATAGTCTCACATCTGCTGAAATAATTAATGTAATCGTATTCCATTCATATATTTATTGCTAGAAACCTATTATACTGCATCAGGTTCGGATGTAGGGTGGTACTGAGTCATACAAATCTTTTCTTAACATAATTTGTAAGCTGATTATAATGAGGCTCAGAGTAACATCAGACAGAAATATGTATAGGTTATTATACGTTTTACTGTACAATACGGAAATATATTTGGACGAGTACACAGCTTGGAAAGTAATATTGGACGAGCCTACTGGCTCGTCCAATATGACTTTTCAAGCTATGTACGAGTCCAAATATATCCTGTATTGTACAGTAAAATGTATAATAACCTTTTCATTATATATCTTTCGTTTACTTTGAAATAATCATCATCGCCATCATTCCCAACAAAGCAATCACAGCCATTCTTATCACATCATTTAGTGCACATGTACCCAACCGTCCAATACGAAAATAATATATATTTTTGGATCCTATACGGGAATATATTGGACGGTCACGTGGTACAAATGCAGATTGTCGATTGGTTAGATTTATTAGATATATATAATAACAAGATTTATAGTTTTACTTATTGATAGATGTATCAATAATTCCTTCTGCAAAAATGTCCTAAATGAAAAGCTAACAAAACGTTCATATTCGATATAGAAGGGTAAAAGCAAATGAGGTATAATATTGTCTAATATGAGTTTCTATTAATTTTACATAAGCTTTTTGCGCAGAGAAGTACAAGCTTTCTGTACGTATTTCAAGTATAAAATGAACTTACAATGATCTCTCTCTCGTACGATGATCTTAAATAAATAAATAAATAATATTTGAGTCGGCATGTTTATAAATATGTAACATAAGCTTTTTAACCGACTTTCTATAAAAAATATCAACTGATATGCATTGCTACTCCTACAAATTATGACGGTTAACAGTTACGTTATCCACGTTCATCTAATATCTGTTTTTTCTTAATGTAAGACCAGGGGGGAGGCTGGGGTCATGTTACTGAAACATCATATATTTGGTGTAAACAGTTTCATCACTCAACGTGTAGTCAATTACCAGTTCGTGTTCTATAAATCTTATCTTTGATGTAAGACATTACGTCACTTGATGTAGAATTTAATTACCAATATGTAATATCAATTACTTCCCTGCTAAATGACTCTTGCAATTCCAGTTTTTTATGACCGACAATAATATTGGAATGTACATTTCGATCAATTAAATAAGCCTTGATATATCAAGTGAACTAACATTCATTTTGTTTCAAGTTATGACAAGGGAAGTACACATTGGTAGATGTATGACTTTTAATGTATCAGTTCGGTCTTGATTACTACTTACTCCTAAGGAAATCAGCATATGGAAAACAAAAGATAAGTTTAAAATTTATGGAAACTTATTGAAATAATCTTAACGTTGAATATAGCCATTTTTCACCAGTATGTACAGAGATGACACAAAGGCCTCATTATAATATGGTATTAAGAAAAAATACAGTTTTGAAGGACATAATATAGACACCGATTATCAAACTTATCATTACTAACTACCATGGGTAGATCCACAGGAGGGCAAATAGTCCAACTTGGTTCTGTAATCTTTATTTTTCCTTGTACAACCAGAAAAAGCTGCAACAACTGCAGTCCAATAATAGCAAAATTCCAGTAGGTGTGAATATATAGCTAGTGTTTTAACTGATAATGCATCTAAGATAACGCAATTTGCAATCAGACTAACTTTTCATTATCGCTTCAGTTACGTGGTAAACACTTTAAAGTAATTAGTTAATCGCTTCTTTTCCTCGTCAACAAACATGTTAATGTGTTAACTAACTAGTTAACCTCTTGATTATCATGTTGATGATCATGATAACGTGTTAGGTATATAGTTGATCTTTTAACAAAACAAGTTTGTATCATGTGGTAGGAGATTGCCATCGTTCAGCTAAACGATTAGCAGCGTTATGTTTGATAGTAAAGTTCCACTATTGAACCATCACAATCGATGGTCTTAATATACGGGGCATCTTCTACTCAAAGTTAGCAATTTGGGCTTTAACATCGTCAAAATGAAATCGCATGATTTTGCAATAACCAAAATGGTACTTTTAGAGGAACGTAGACTAACACCAGAGTTGATAACGTGCTAAACATTGGTCTGCCACATGTTTAACAAATCGCTTCTATTTTAATCCGTCTAAAAATGCTGAATTTGTTAGTACATATTCATACGAGGGGTTGACATGTGCTTGCATAACAGTGTTTTAAATTTACTGAAACCAAGTTACTAACAACAGAACTGTTTTAAACGAAATTTAGACGCCTTATCCTGCAAGGTTAAAATAAGTGTATACTGAGACACCAGGAGCGGGCTCCAGAATGACAAATTTAGGTTGTAAAAACCTGTTTTACTAATGAGCGAAATTTAATATTATTGAACTTGATTATTGAAGTTAATATGCCAATTGATCATCAAATGGCCTGAAATTTAACAGAACTACCAAATCTAATTCGCAGTTGTTGATAACGATGTAACAACGTCGCCTTCCATAAATGAAAATGGAATGCTTGTTTAAATTTTCATTCACCAATATTTAGCTAAAATTTAGGTAGTAATTGTATGAATTCTCTGTTTTTAATGGATAATCAACACATATCGAAGCTGTAACTTGATTGAGAGGGATTCGTTATTGTAAACGTTAAAAGCTTGTATAGTAGTGGAAAACCGATAGTAGATCTCTACCTCTCTTAGAGAAAAAAACATATTGCTTCACTGCTTATCATTGCTTGTATAGATGCCATGATACCAACTTGTTTAATCTGCGGTGTCCATTTAACTTGATACATAATAATTACTAGATATTTCTAGAGTTGTTTTGGTGGATTTTCATTTGAACAAAGACTATTATTTTCTATGTTTTAAAATATACATTTTAAATGATATTGTCTTACTATAAATATCGTACGTTTGTATTTCTTGGATTTAGTCGTATTTATTCTACGATTCTTGGACAATAATGGAATTTATACTTAGTCTTCTTAAATAAGGTAATATATATTTTGTTATGATTTACTTACTATGGCTCATTGATAAAAGTTTGGAATGTTTTTGCTGTATTTGATTTGTTTGAATTTTCCGTGTGATAATTCAACACTTTAATATTTCATTATTTGTACTTTGGTATAGTAAGTATTATGAATATATCTATTTTGCAAGATTTTATTAAATTTATCTTGTACCACAACAAGAGATTTCCTGGTATTTTTACTTAGATGAAAATTATTATTTTAGAAAAAATCTTTCAGGACTTATTTTGAAACTTAATTTAAAACATTCACGTGCAGTTGGAGTGACTGTAAATATTGTATAGCTTGAAAATCGAGACACTATAGATACAAGTTTAATATAAAAAGTTTTATTAAATCTTATATGATTTACTGACTGTTTATTTCTGTATACGTATACTTGAGAGACAAATATGAGAATAATACGACCTGATAGACGCAGGTCTTTTGATAAAATGTAATAATTTTATTCTATTTCTACATATAGTTTAGAAGTGAGTTAATGTTATTGTCATTTAAATAAAAATATCACTTGCATCATGTATTGTATATGTATATAAGTGTGTGGTCAATTTTCTAATAGAATCGGCACAAGGCCTGTATGAAACAATAATGGTATTTTTAATATCTGATTTATTTTACGTAATTTCTGTGACTGTTAAGCCCAAATGAAACTGAACATTTTTACATGTTACAAACTTACAAAAATCGCGAAGGATATATACGAGCAATTCAACATGTTTAACATTTGTATATATAATAAGCTATGGAATAGAACATGTCACAATATAATGTTAGACGTTATAATGTCCTTCTATTACTAAAATACTGTTAATTATGTTTAAAGCAACTCGTTCACAGATTTTAATTTAAATATCAACTTTTCTAATATTGTCAAAATTTATAGAAACATTTTAGATGCCGTAAAAAAGTTCTCTGATAATGGCAATTTTGTGGCAATTATTAGGATTATATAGCTTCTACTCAGTAAGTAACGTTATATATCATTGTCTTTGTCTGCCATGATCCTGACAGTCTGTATGTCAGTTTAACTAAATTATTAAGAATTATTTTTTCTACCACAATTACAGACACTGACAGGTCATTTTAAAATAAAGAAAAAAAACTGAATTTGTCAACGAGAAGCTTTAAACTGTTCTAACGTCTTTATCAATTATCAATTAACTTGGTAAATTGAAATAATTTCACCGTAGCTTTTCAAAGTCGTTTGTCATTAATTAATTCACTAGATGTTTTAGTCACTACACTTTGACCATATGATTTAATGTATAATAATGACTGATATTTCAAAGCATGTATTTTATATTGTATTGTAAATGTAGATTAAACGTAACAAACTAAAATACTATGTTTTGTTCTGTTTCCCAAGTTTACGTTTGGACCAAGAAATATACAACATGTAGTTAAAGTAATTCTGAATTCGTTTTTATGAGAAAATCATATGGACTCTTTAGTCTATGATAAAGAATATGCTACACGTTCACAGATTTATTTTTTTTAATTTTAAAATTACTTGTCTTTGTTAGCCATTGTGTTGAAAAATGAATTCTATAAAGTTTAAAGGTACACTGAGATGACCTACATCTCGTGAGGATATAAAACACTCACAAATATGATGTAAAATCCTCTATACCCCTGCTACTGATGTAGGCTTTTTATGCATAGTAATACCAACTTTAACAGTTGTATGTCAATTTACACAAAACTTTTAAGTAACACACCGTTTCTTTGCTGTTGTCATAAATTTGTACCATTTTAGAGCTTTAGAACAGTTGATATTTAATTGAAATCTGATTTAAAGATGCTTTAAATGCACTGTGTAAAATCTAAAGCAACTACCCTGTATGTCCATCAATTAATGACTGTTTAAGACAAAAGCAAGTATGGAAAATGTGTTATTTCTATTAAATTATTCATTGTCTCAAACTTTTGATGACATATTACTTGTTACTCCCATAAGTGTCATTTGACACAAAAAACAAGTACGAAACACTAAGATCAGCGTTTTTCTCGCCGCATAAATAAAAGAACAGAACAGGGGCCCGTATTATCTGGCGTCTTACGACCGATTTTTGTCGCCAATCCCTTTACAGTGTATAGATAGATTATCGTAGGATGTGTGATAATATGCTGCCCTAAAATTTAAGATATTAAAACAGCGCAATATTCAATCTCGATACTTAATGTTGCTTTTTATGAGCATCCAATATATACATACTAAGCTGACGTATATTGTACCATGAATATATAATAACGTAAAAAGAAATACTCATCAGATAAAAAATGAATGGTTTTTCAAGAGAAGGTAAATGCTAATGCTTTTGATAAAACATAACGAACTTTTGGGTTTTAGCGCGGCTCATTTTGGTTACTGTTATTTCCCCTTGATGGCGTTAAATCACTTTTATTATCGGTTTTAGGGTTCCAATGCGATATGAACGTGCGATACGGTTTAGAAATCGTCACACAAGGCATTTACCACAGTGTAATAATGGCTCTAATTGATTTAAATATGAGATTTAATTATATTTAAACATTTTATCATATCAAGCTAAGAGGTACACTCTAAGTCTTCGACAATATGCATTTTATATAGCCTATATGTTTAGATACATATTAATGGTTTGTTCAAGTGTTGTTTAAAACTATCTAAAACGTATTAAGCTTAACAAGCTATTTATTTAAGAACCATTTTTTGATAGCAGATATATTCGTTTAATGCATTTGTTCTCATAAACCGATCAACAATTACCTTTTTCTTTACGTATTTATGTTTTTTTCACAAACTGGCGTCAGGTGGGCGACTTACAGCTATTTTACTCATCACTTATATCATATTTATTATTGCTGAAGTGTTTCTGAATTTAACTATAATGTTGAAAATGGAGGCAGGTGGGCGACCCATTGGTACTTTTATTTCCCATTCATCTATTAAAGTGTTTATAATTAACGTAGCGTAATTTACTCTCAACACCTTAACACGTTTACCAAAACCATCGTCAGATGTTAGACTAGCTGTCTTGTTGAAGTGTTACATGTTGCTTGTTTTATTTTTTACACATGTGCTAAGTGGTATGAAATTAACAAAATTCAACCCTTTACCTAAATATGTTGTTTAATACACGACCCTGTGCCATTCATGTTTCTATAAGATGTATGTTTAGTATGATAGAATGATTGATAGAAGCCATTTATCTCTAACCATTTAATAGCAGATCATTTTCTTTAACATTAGTGAGAAATAACTTTGACATAGAGGATAATTTACGTTAAAGCAGTTAGTTCACAAATTTCAACATGAATATCTTGTTTGTTTTGTTGTGTTTCATATAACGGCGGTAAAAACATGAATATAAACTTTTTTCATAAACTCTCAAAATTATATAGAAAACAACACCCGCCCGGCTAGCTCAGTCTGTAGCACGCAAATCTACTGATCGAGGGTCGTGTGTTCGATTCCCCGGCGGGGCATTCTTTCGTGGAGCTTGGTTATAAAATTATTTCTACGGCCATTCTCCCTCCTACCAATGATTTTTAACTATGTAGGGCAGATGTCAGTCACTGCCGAAAGTGTGTGCTTTGTAGTTGGATAACAGCTAAAATCCAGAGATTTAGCCTTTCCAGGAGAAGTGAGTAGGTTGACTGACCGCCGTTATATGACCTATAATTGTGTTGCTACGGCGTTAAACCCAACAAACAAACAAACAAATGCATAGAAAACATTTTGGAAGCAGTAAACTATGTTAATGGCACGTCTTAGACATATTGATACACACTCGTCAAAGATTGTGAATGCATGTATAAAGTCATAACCCGTTAGTAACATCATAGATAACTTGCGTCTTTGTGACTTTTTGTTTCATTTTTTTTCTCAATCTATTGGCCAGTTTGCTTAATGTATTAGGAAATTCGTTTTCTTATCAAAATAACAAACACTGACATTTTATTTTTAAACACTAAGATATAAACAAACCTATGAAGTAGTATCTTTAAATATTATTTACATGATAGTCAGATAATTATAATAAAAAGGCATGCGGCGATACTTCAAAAGGCTGAGTATTTTACTGGAGTGGAAGATCAATACAAAATAAAGAGAAAATTGCCTTACGATGAAAAATATCAAGAATAGTAAAGGGAGATGCTCTCGGATTTTTTTCTCTGCGAGTACAAAAGTCTTGTTATGTTAGATTCTTTGACATTCTACAATTGATAAAACATTAGTCATCGCCTTGTGTTTTCCCAATCACTAGGTCAATTAATTATAATTTATGATAGTTAGCAAAATTAGCAACAATCCCAAATACATGAAATCATAAATTACTACTAGCCAAATCAGTTTCTACTAGCCCTGGGCTTTGTGCTAGTAGGTTACGTTGATGACCGCTATGTTGAAGATAAATTTGCCTATTTTTGTGATCAAAGTCCCGTATAACGGGAAGTATGTGTCTTAAACACTCGACCATACTGCAAGCAGAGTTCTTAATCATTTTGTCAAACTATATGTTAAACTTCATATCGTAAATTAAGTTATGAAAATAGTTTCGCTACTTGTTTGCCTCACAATTGTAGACTTATATATTTTGATTCAAGAAAATTGCTAATGCATTAAATCTGACACATCTTTCAAGTTAAATAAAATAAACATTCGTCATACTTGAAAGTATTGACAGGCATGAAAGTTAGAAAATTGAGTTAATTGGCGTACGTATGTCTTAAACGTTTCATACAATCTGTTTATATGTAATATAATGAAGTTTTAGATAGTGATCCAAGTGAAATTACTTACTTAATAATCTAAAATAAATGAATGTAATGTAATATATTAATGAAAAAAAGATCCAGAGTTATGTTTACAAATCCAATTATATTTTTTATATATCATCAATTACGCATTAGAGTAGTTTTTTTATATATCAAGTGTATTCTTGATTTTTCATCAATTTTATCTTAATGCATTTGAATTTATGGATAAATCAAGTTTTTTTGTGATTTTCAATTTTAATATTTTTTATAACTAATTGATCATTCTATTCCATGTCAATAATATAAGAAAAACGTAAACAAGATATACATTAAAGGCAGCGTCATTATGGGTCCGTTTTGATATTTAATTTATATGATTTGCTTTCAGTCGGAATGATGCATGAGTTTAACGTATGAAAACAAATTATCTTGTCATTTGACAATATGTGATTCATTTGAAATAACTTATGGTTACAGTGTTTAAAGATATATTTTAAATGATTTATTATTTTACAAAATAAGAACTTTTCCTTGATTAAATCATTTTGAAAGTTGTAAACAAGTCTTTGACATAAACGCTCTTTAATACACAACGTGTGTCATAATTCATAGTTATATATTATTTTACGCTAAAATGAGTTTCTATTCGAATATATCGATTGTCGTCTATTGTCCCCGCGCCCTAAAACAAAATGCTGAAACTATATGAGAGTCCCCAATCCCCTACGTCCACATTTAACTGGCCTACATGAGCACAAATCACTATATCAAACATGCGTA
This sequence comes from Mactra quadrangularis, assembly GCA_025267735.1. Taxonomy (NCBI): domain Eukaryota; kingdom Metazoa; phylum Mollusca; class Bivalvia; order Venerida; family Mactridae; genus Mactra; species Mactra quadrangularis. The sequence goes on along the minus strand of CM046294.1, from coordinate 33,697,535 downwards.
GGCTGTTCAACTTATCACGAAGTCAATTCATATTATCTGATAATCTGATAATGTTTATGTCAGCGTCTGTGACTAATTTATTCAATTTGCTTTGTCTCATTTTTCATCAATACTTATTAAGGTTCTCAGTTTGTTTTTTGGTAGAGAAGTTTCTAGTGTCAGTACAACGATATATAATACACTCAGACGTTAAATTATTCTGTACAATTCTTAATTCTGACAGTACAGTTCTGCAAATTTGTTTATCCGAATATAGTGCATTTCCGATGCTAAACTCTACCGGCATAATACAATCACGATGCCAAGTTTTCCGGTACAATGTAATGCGACACTGCATAAATATGCTGTGCTAATTTTGCCATGGTACGGTATAATTGACCATGATTTAATTAATTAAGTTATTTTTAATAAGTAAAGTTATCCTGGACTACGTCATGGTTAAGAAAATTATGTCAGTGCCATAAAATGCAATGCTTACATAAAATGCCAGAACCATGCATCTTGACTCTTGACACAATTTGCAGTGTGGTTATAAAGTCACAACAACCCAGAAAGGTTATTCTTACTGCCATAGTCAGAATATGTAGACTTCGAACGAATAACGTAATGTAAATTAGCTTCGCTACATGTATTATCTTCCAAGCACTTTAGATTGTATTGTAAACTACCAAGCAATTTCCTTTAAACATACTACAAACTTACCATTTCACTTCACTTGGCTCATAACATTTCCTAAGTCATTACATGATCTGTTCAAACCGATCCTTTTACGCTTAACATTTCATAGTTCTCTTTAAAACAGCTTGTTATTGTTAGTTTTCATTTCTCGTTTGTTTGCGTTTGGCTTTCTAAAGCGATGAGTGATTGGCGTAATACTTCTTGAAGCAAAAAAACTAGGATTTTCTTTGAAAATATTATCTCATTCCAAACGTCTTTAGCTTCCACAATTTCTCTTTAAGACAAACGCTAACGAATCTCTTCGATTAATGACATTGGCGTATTTGGAGAATGTTTTCAACTGAAAGGAAGCAATTTTAAAGTGTAATTTGATGCAACATGTCAATTTATTGTAAAATCACACGAACAATGATACTTGTTTTTTCATACATTTGCTCCATCAATTAATCAGATCAGCTTTTAGTGATGAATTTTTCTTCTAGATTTGTATGGCTTAATCGATATACTAGTTAATTGGTTGCTTGAAATCTTGTTTATGTCTAGCAGTAGAATATGGTACGGTTACTGGGTTTAAGTAACACCTCTAAGGACCAAGGATTATAATATTCTGACCGAGTTTATTTAACAAAAACAGATTCGATGGATTTTATCATGAAAGTCCTATGTAAGGATAACAAAATCTTTCATCTAATATCTTTCTTATTAATTAAGATATTTACAGAAGTGATGAAATTTAGATAGCTCTTTACCCTAATAATACTTAGCTTGATTTTCAAACAAATTAAAAGATTCACAAAAATGTTATTAAAGATTAATTTTGGCAACTTGTGATTGATAAATAAGGGTACAATCCGAGTAATCCAACTAATTGGACCTACCTATTTGAGGAGTATACAAGGGGAAATAACTGACTAAAGTCCCTTATTAATCAGTTAGCCATTGTTCTGAAAATATATTTGTTCAAGCTATGTAAAAATGTTTTAAACCCGCCCGGCTAGCTCAGTTGGTAGCACGCAAGTCTACTGATCGAGGGGTCGTGGGTTTGATTCCCGGGCGGGGCATACTTTCGTGGAGTTTGGTCATGAAATTATTTCTACGGCCATTCTCCCTCCTACCAATGATTTTTAATTATGTAGGGCTGTTGTCAGTCACTGACGAAAGTATGTGCTTAGTAGTTGGTTAACAGCTAAATCCAGAGATTTGGCCTTTCCAGGAGGAGTGAGTAGGTTGACTGACCGCCGTTATATGACCTATAAAATGTGTTGCTACGGCGTTAAACCCAACAAAACAAACAAACAGAAATGTTTTATTTATTGTTCGTTTTTTATCAACTGTCAAAACATGAATAATTTCACGGTGACTTCGTGCTCTTTGTCTAACACTCGTGATATTGTGATAGTGTGTAATCATTCACTGTGAAATTATTCAAACTTTGACAGTTTAGAAAAAAACGAACAATATGTGGGTTCGATTTCACATTTTGTCATTTAAAATGTGTAGCATCATACGTAGGAACAGCAAGAGACAAACACCACGCACCTTCATTACAGCAACAAAGCAATGGATTAATAAAGTCGCCACGAACAGTATAAAACTGCTCAGTAATATTAAAATTACTATAATATATTGACAAGAAGTTTTTACTGTGGTCAGAAAAGGAATGATAATTATATGATCAATAATGTCAGTATGACTGTAAAGTCATATAAGGCTTTATTATATGAAATATATTAAATTCTTTGAGATTATTTTTCCAATCTTCCGAGAATGAAACATAATGTTATTTCTTTTCAAACAGCAAACCATCCTTAATGGGGAGGTGAACAACCTCGTATATAAAGCTTAAAGCCACTATATGAAGATATCGAAGGTTGCCTGCAAGACTGTAGTAACTCGCTCTTTAATACAATGCACTTACTACAGTCTTGTGGACAATCCTCGATATATTCATTAACAATATACTTTAAATCTGTTTTACAAACATAAAAATGTAACATGTATTAGAGACACAATTAACAGTTCAAACCATTCTACTTTCTAAATCTAAGTTAGACCAAGTTTCTATTTCATAAAGAAGTGGGGTATTTTTTATAAAAGCATACTATATTTATTGATACGCTAATGTTCAATATTCCTGATCTACAATAGTTATAGAACTTAATTATGTAATTCAGAGTAAGTTTCTTTTCTATAATATGACTTTATCTTAAACATACTGGGATCAAATCTTTTGTTTCATGTATTGACAATCAAATTCTACTTTCAGTTTTGATTTACTTTCACTTTGAAATGCACTAATAGCATTAACATATTTCAGCAAGATTTGCATTTACTTACAAAATCTTGTTCATTAGAGATGCTTGAAATAGATTATTGTCTTTTTTTTTGCAGTCAAAAACAGTCTTATGATTTATAATGGGGCTTTAACTATAAGTTCATTACATCCCGGTTCTTATTTATACATGTAGCATTGTGTTTATTTATTGAAATAAGAAAAATTACAGGTCGTCCACGTAAACATTGCGTATATAAACATAGCCAGTTTCATTACACACCAATATTTAGGGGTATATTATTTTTTTCAGTTTTATAGTTTAGTTATTTGACACTTATTTTATAAACATACCATTATCTAAAATTTAAAATGAGCAAATACAATATTTAAATAAATGTTAAATATCAAAGTTGTATGTTTTAATCTGTAAAATGATGTTCACGGATCAGCTTATTCACCCATTCAGTGGACAAGTCCAATATTTAAAGTACAAAAACACGCATGACTTAGAATACGACCTGTACCATTGGGCAATAACAATAAATTTACTAATTCTCGTCCCTGCCTGAACTTGAAATAAATGTTGATAGACATCTAGACATCTCAATGTTCAAGTTCATAATACCAAGTATGAAACTGCAAAGTGCATAAACAATATGTATCCTGAATGATTATAATCTTTGTAAATGGTTAAGTGCTGATCAAACTCCATATTTTAATATATTGATCGTCACCAGACTGAGTTTGGAAAATAAACAAAACCAACCATCCTGTCTCATTTTCGCCCAAAATTTGGATGAGAATCTAGTTACTTATTTGGTATCGCCTGAACCATTATTAGATAACCCGCCCTCGTTGTTTACAACATAGATACACGTCATCGGTAAATTTATCGACGACAGCCTATATAATTACAGTATATAATCTCGATACACAGACACTTCATTAATAATTTTCATATCGATTCGCATGTAGTAGTTACTTCATAAATAACTATTTAAGTCAGTTATACTTGCTACATCTCTCACAATAAATATTGAAACATTTTCAGAAAGCTCATTATTTTGTTTACTAGGCTATTACCCATTGGGAGTTGTTAACTTTTCATTTTCAGGACGAAGCTGTCCATAATTATGATGTAACGGCTATGATGAAATGTTGTCCAATAATCCGATATTTCAAAACCATTGGTTATTTTATTTACGTTTTCAACACATCTTTACTTTATTTATATAGCTCTGGCATGCAATAGTAAATACTGTATAAACACATCTTGTAGGCTTAGAAATTCAATATCAAGCACAACGCATCATGTACATAAACTGTATTATATTTTAGAAGGATAACCTCCATCTTCTTTCACTTTTTAAATATAATTCTTTTCAAATTTCCTTTTGGCTACGCTTCGGTTCTATTCCTTCTAAAATGGCATACAGATGGATATGTTCGGCTGCGTTCAAAGTTGTTTTGTATAAACCGTGATATACGCAGGTTACATAAACAATAAAGCGACACATTGTATTGTTCGTTTTTTCTCAACTGTCAAAACATGAATAATTTCACGGGGAATGAGTTTATTAAAATTAATGTTGTAATACATCTATGTGTTTCCGAAAGTGTGTATTATGACCGTGTAAAGCTGTTTATGCCGTATGATATGTTTTAGTCAAGATATTTTAATAACAATTAGGCCGCCAGTACAAAAACAATGCATTCAGTCACCGTGTAATTATTCAAGCTTTGACAGTTGAGAAAAAACGGACAATATAGTGGGTACAAAAAAACAAGACGTGTTTTGGTAAACATTAAAATGAGACAATTCATTTCAGGGGTCGGCAGCATTGAAAATAAAATGTGTGTTATTCATTTTAACAAAATGAGCATGGTTGATAAACCGCCACCACTTGGTATATCATGCTTGTTATGGTAGAACGCTTTCCATTACACCAACAACTAAGACACAAGTAAAAAATATCACAATTGTTTATTTTAAAGTCATCCTGGGCATCCCTCTTCGTGGGTTAGTTCATTGTATTGTTACTATAAACAGTGCTTTGTTTTTTTGTTCGAACTATACTCTATCATAGCACTTTCTGAAGTTCCAAGTTTTTTCCTGTATCTTGTCGTTAGTACGAGTTAACGTAAACAGATAATGTTATAGTTAAGATATTTATGCGTATTTAGAATCTGAGAGGATATCGTATGGTTTCATTGAACGATGTGATATAGTGACCTTCATGTTTGAAAGTAAACAACAGTCATTTTGTCACACTTGTGCTGGGTGAATATGATTTTTTTACCAGCGCTGATCGTCATAAGTGTTACAGACCTGTTAATAAATTCTTCATTTAACGCTTTGGTTGTTTTGAAAAAAAGAAACTTAGACATTGAAAACAATATTTTACGTGACTGACTTTTATGACGAGGGATTTAGAAATCCTGTTGTTTCCTTGAAAAGTTTTCTTAAATAGTCATTTACTTGAACATAATCTCATCTTACTGGCTTATGACGAGCAATATCGTTATCTTTACTATGATAATTATATTGAATGCTTAAAACAATCTCTGACATATCGATACATTCAGGAACAAATAAACATGCTATACTGTAACAATGACATCGTAACACATACATGTTTTATATAATAGGGTCAAGATATTAAAAGTATGGTGTTTTCTTAATATTGACATGAATCAAAGCGCTGATGCACTGAATTTGATTGAGTTACAAACTATAAGTTTTTTGTTTTTGTTTTTTAACGTCGTATTCAACACATATTTAGGTCATATATACGACGGCCAGCTCTTCCTACTATAGGTTTCCTGGACGCTTTTTGTTCTATCACCAGTACTAACTTACCCTACCACGAGGCCGACAACTCATGTATAGGGTATGACCTGCCGCGACCGGGTTCGAACCCGCGATAAGTTTATAGGCTAGGATTATTTTCTCTCTTTTCTGATTTTTTTCTGACCTTTGCCGTTACTCCTAAACCCAGAAACTAAATGGTCAATCTAAGTACAGGTCTTTGACGATAGGTTTATATTGACCGTTCATGCAAATTTATATATTTCTACTTCTCGTACATACTATTATAAAATAACATTTTAGATATTCGTCTCTTCAACCCAAACTGAAAGTTCGCTATCGACATAATAAGATTGTATGACGGCGAGCATTTTAACACACGGAGTCACCGTGACATTATTCTCGCTTTGTCAGTCAAGAAAAGCGAAAATATACATGTAAATGTTTATAAACAAAATATAAACACAAAAACAAAATTTTGTATCTTAGTCACATATATGTTAAATGATTTATTTTATTTATTTCTCTGACAAATTTTAGTGAAAAACAACATTTCTATAGAACCCAAAAACTGAATGATTGAATCAGTGAATTAAATTCATTTCCTGATATGGAAATTTACTGGCGGTTGCCATGGTGTCGAGTAGACTTTCTAACATTTAACAATTTGAAAATTTAATGTGTTTTATGTATCGATAAGATACTTTAAAGAAATTTTGTGAAGTTGTTGATAAATGATTGGTAACCTTGTTCTGAAATGCAGACATTTTAATTCTAGATTCACACCACAGACATATGTTTTTGATGTTTTGGTATTTCGCTTGTTAATTTCCAGGAGACAGAGGTACATAATCAAACAATATACCCATTAACAACAACGCGTTTCTATATAGGCATTCCCTTTATACCGCTACATGTATAATGTGCACTATAACTTATACTGGGAATATTGTTGACTTCCGATCGAACTTTCCCGTGTATGAAAGTTTTCAATATTTTATTAAAATATTTTATTATGTAAATTTAACGTATTCTTGAAAATGCTTTATGCAAAAGTCTATAAATAGATACACGTCAAATTCTTTTACAACGTGCAATGTAATTGACACGTTTATGACGTCATACAAAGCTGTGTTGACGTGGTGTCATGGCGGTTCATTCATAAAAAATATTGAAGCTATATACAAAGATAGACAAAATTGATTGCACACAACTTTCGTATTTGTGAATTAAACTTACAAGAATGGGTATACATGTTCATATTTAGATCATCATGTGTCTGATAGGCATACTTTAAAATTAAATTTAATGTAACAGTTGTTTTCAATACATTACACGTTTTACAGCAAAATATAATCTTAGCACAAAGAGTACCATGATGTTAGAAAATGTCCAGGATGCCGAAGTAACAAAGAAAGATATAGTTTAAAAAATTAGTCAATTACATAGATCTGTCACAAATGGTATTTCGATTAAAGCAAATACATTTGTATTCTTAATAAAAAACCTAGGAGACACACAACTGATTGAAAATATCAAAACCAAGTCAAAATTCAAAGAGCATGCTTTCTTCTGTGGCAAAGCTTTAGATTCTATCATATATATCTATAATATTCTCCACTGTATTGTCATTTAGGTTAACGTGAACATATAAAAACAAAAAGTCATGTTTTATAATTATGGACAACAACGTTAACAACAACATTTTTTGTTTATTTTTATATACATCGTAGTGTTGCTAAGCAACTACTGTCTAAGCTCAAGATATTATATATACTTATTATTATATATACTTTTATGTTTAAAGACGATATTCATTATTTATTATTTATTGTTCTTGTTCTGTTAAAGAACTTACATACAATTGTCTGTAGTTTGGTGAAGAATAAAACATAGGCAGGAGTTTTGATGTACCAAATTTCAATAACGAGTTGTCTGGCATAAAGATATATAATTTAACTTAGTTTTATAAATTAGGGGGTACAACATGATAGACGTGTATTTGTTCAATATTAAAATGCCTTTATCGTCACATTAAAAATAGTATGATAACTATCTTGCCAATTTTAGAATAAAGATTGATTTTGAATAATAATTCGTTCCATGACATAGAACTGCTAGTGCAACGTCTGAAAAAAAAGAAGAAACTAAAAGTTCGAAATTAAATGAACAAACTCGGTTCAAACTGTAAACAAAAGAAATTTAGATTACCATGTAATTTTCTGAGAACAAAGCACTCACCAGCGAAGATTATCTTACACGTAATGAATAAGTTATGAGGTCTGTCTATTTGAACACCAAATTACATGACTGCTGAAAGTTTTGAACTCGGTTTAGGCATTTAAGAAATGGTATAAAAGTGTATTTTATTAGCGGTTCCGCACCAAGACCTAATTCCCTTTGTGTTATGTGTTTAAAATGTTAAATTTAAAGATACAAAAGACCTGGAAATGTTAATGACAGCTTAAGTAAATGGGATATTTTACAGAATTGAACCTTTGCAGTTCAGGATATTGATTTTAGTCTTATAATTACCTGGGAACTGTCTAAAACATTTTCATCATTATCTTTGAGGTTATTTGTAGATTGCTCGTTTAATTACTTACCGATAAATTTGTAAGCATGTTCCCATTTTAATTATATCACTGCTAATTGCAGATCGCGTGATACCATCTCCAGTCGCACGTGGGTTATAATTACAAGTGTGCTGACTGAGACAGTGTAATGGTGGTAATGACATGCCCCAGAATATATACTTAACAGAATTCAGTTTTAATTCTGTTTACATTCAATTAGGTAATATGATATAATGGCAATCGTTATGTCAATATTTAAATAATAATGCAATTGTCTATTATAAAATTGTATACCCTTAGATATTCAAAACAGTTGTACATAATTGTTATAGCAGAGTATAAACATGACATGTGATGGGCTACAGTAAGAAACACTTTGTCACTCCAAATGTTGTAAAATCGGCAACTTTGTCAATCAATTGGGATCAACTATAGCACAAGCTATACCATGTCTGAAATGTTTGGACGAATGTTTTCCTCAATTTTTTGATACAGCATCTGTATTGAGCTTGTGCGACAAAAGCATGTTCGTGTATATATGTAATGGTTGTCGAAATAACAATAACAGTTCATTGCTTGTTTGTTTTTGTTGTCTTAAAGTTATTATCATTATTATTATCATTATTATCATTATTATTGTATTTGGCTGATATTTGTATTTACTTATGTTTTGCAAAATCACGTTTTTACCGTCAGTCCTAGTTAATGAGAATGTTTAGTGCCACACGCAAGGCACCAGTACATCATGAAAAACATGAAATGTTCGGGTTACAAGACTCTTTATTTTATATATAGTTAGATAAATGCGTGATTAAAGATTTCCCTGATAGAAATAACATGTTTGTGTATCTATAACATTAACTATCGGATATTGGTTGACTTTCTGTACTACATCCTACGTTTACCATTCCATTACTTTAAAAACATGTACTCTAAATGTAATTAATAGGTCATTTCCTTTAATAGGTAATTGCCAATTAAGGAAAATGAGTCTGAAATGTAATTTATCGTGGCAAATGACGTTGTAAAAGATGATCGGCCTACGTGAACTTGTTAACGTATAAATATAGGTTGTTTACACTGATATTTAAGTTGAACCTCAAAATGATCAAATATAGCACATTATTAACTTCAATTCTCATTTTAATAGCTGATGCTTGTACAGCAACAATTAATCTTTTACTAACTTTATTGTATCTCCAAGTATACATGTTAACTTATCGGTTGCAGAAAGCTTAATGTCCGATGTTTGTTACATTTGACCATGTATCAAAAGTATGAGTGAAGTATTTAGTAAATCAAAATATGATTTTTATGACAAGCGTTGCGCTTCAAGATAATTAGGGACTTTAGTCAGTTATTTCCCCTTGTATACTCTTCAAGTAGGTAGGTCCTATTAGTTGGATTACTCGGATTTTACCCTTACTTTTCAATGTCAATGTGCCAAAATTTATCTGTAATAACTTTTTTGTAAATCATTTAATTTGTTTGAAATTCAAGCTAAGAATTTTTAGGTAAAGAACTATCTAAATTTCATCACTTCTGTTAATATCTTTATTAACAAGAAAGATATTAGATGAAATATATTGTTATCCTGACATAGGAATTCAATGATAAAATCAGAGAATTCCAACTGTAAGGACCTACTTACAAATTGGATTGCTTCAGATTTTATCATGGAAAGATAACTGACTAAAGTCCCTAATTGGTAATGATAATCGGTCAGGGTATTGCAAATAAACTTAAACTGTTATGATGAGGTGTTTTAAAAGTTTAACTTGAGAGTTATGACATGTTTGACACGGTTTATTTAATGTTTTAACATTTTCTGACCTCAATCTGATAAATAAGTCAGATTCAATCTATCTAGTCTATGAAAAAACTATAAAAATCACGAATATCAAATTAATACCTTGGTTTATCAGACACGTGCTGGGTAGAAAATAATCTATTGTTACATCAGATCAGTGGTATCTATATAGAACAGTTCAAATTGATGTCTAAATGTCTTTACTTATAGCTAAATCTCTAATGTTATAAAACGTACAAACTTGTACTTTTTTAACAAATCCTTTATTTTAATGGATTTCTGACTTCTCTTAGTGCTGATGTCTCATGTTACTGTGTAATAAGTAGAAATGCTTGGTATCAGTTTGTTCTATTTACTCAAATTATGTGACTTCTTTTTGTAAACTTACTATAATGACATGGGCTGTATTATATAAAATTATACTATACTCAATTGCATTAAAAATGTAAATTTAGTTGATGATTAAATGATTTTAACTTTGCTTTTCAGTATATTTTTCTTATGCATATGGAATTACAAAAATATTTCAAACTTAATATTAGTTCTTTGAGAAATTTTAAGTAAATGGGATATTTTACAGAATTGAACCTTTGCAGTTCAGGATATAGATTTTATTCTTTTAATTACCTGGGAACTGTCTATATAACGTGGGTTATAATTACAAGTGTGCTGACTGAGACAGTGTATTGGGGGTAATGCCATGCCCCAGAATATGTACTTAACAGAATTCAGTTTTAATTCTGTTTACATTCAATTAGGTAATATAATATAATGGAAATCGTTATGTCAATATTTAAATAATAATGCAATTGTCTATTATACAATTTCATACCCTTAGATATTCAAAACAATTGTAAACATTGATCATAGTTTTGGAGCCTGATGGATTACTTTTGCTGTAACTTTTGCTGTCATTCCAAAAAAATGTACCAGGAGAAATACTGTTTCTATTGCATGAATGATGAACGAAATAAACAATAAAATGATAATTTTTCAAAACTGAACTTGGAAATTGTAGCTATTCAATTAATTGTACTGTGAAAGAACTTTTGGAGGGCTGTGTAGTTATAGTGAAATTCTATAAATAATATTTGGTTATTGAAGTATAAATGTTTCTCTTTTTTATTTTCATTCATGAGCATTTCTTCTTCATATCATTGTAATAAGCCCGTTAAATAATTTCTAGTGTTATTGACATTGTCTGGTAAATGTTATTTTCCATTGCATGAGTACATGTAACCTAATTACAAGTTAAAGCCATTCGTTCACTGTTTTCAACTAAAATATCAAATTTTCTCAAAATATCAAAATTGTATAGAAACATTTTAAACCAGCGTAGAAGATTTCTATAACAGCCAAAAATAGAGCAAATTGACGTACTACTGTTACTATAAAAGAATGTTATTTTATGTAAACCAAATCTACCATATGAACAATGATATAGACCACACTTGGATCAATTCAAAGCTACTCTCCTACGCACATGGCAAATGTGTCACTTTCGTGTGAAGTAACTTTAGAGTTATCGCTGAGTTGCGAGGAGAGCGTGATACAAAGCCATCTTCATACACTTATGATAGAATTGTGTTGTGTTTAGTATAAGCTTGGTTGATCGGAAATTCCGCCATTTTTGCGAGGAAAAGCCTTTATTTTGAGTCAAGTTTAACTTTTCTGTACCAGAACGAGTAATGAAGTATAAACCGCCGCAGTCACTTGTGATTCTAAATGCACAAACTATATTTGTGAGAGAAAAATGTAATGTACTCGAACAAAGTAATGGAGGAGTGGAATAACTTTAACTTGATAATACACTCCGGAACTTGTTCAATTAAATAAACAATTAGTTTATCGTGGCAGTTAATTCTATAAAATGCAGAATGCTTTGTAAATTGCCGTGTAAATTACCCAACCAGAATGTAATTTGTGACAGATAATATCGATTACCTAAGAACCATTGAGAACAAACCTGTAAATATTAGTTTCTTATTGTCATTTTTGTCCGGAAATATTTGTGTTACTTTAAATGTCAAATATAAAATACCATTTGCCAAATAGGGTGTTATAGTGTTTGCTTTCTCAATCAAATTTTAAAGGAATGGTATTTATTTATAACTTGCTATAGAATAGTTTGGGTACTAACAGTACTTATTACCAACAACAAATACTATTTGATTTTGTTTCCTAATTGTTAAAATGTTGCATTCTAACTTTAAAGTTAAATTCTAACTTTCCTGTGGTGAAGCAACACAATACTAGTTATCAGGGGTTTCCAGAACAATTTTGTCGTTGGTCATTCAGTATAGCTTGTAGAGTTAACAATGTCATTGATGTACTTTTATGATAAGGTAACTTATCAGTATATCTTCTAATTTAAATATGTTAACTATACATCATTTCCTCTTAATATATCAGTGTTACGGGACAATGCTTCAAAATATAAACACATTATTTTTACAAATGATCATTGAACAATAAAACTTTCCATTCAGTTACTGAATAAGGTGAAACATGTACATTATTTTATTTGTTTAAACTTACTTTTTGGTATTCTACATTTACATCACTGTGAATTGTACATGTCGACATGTAAATAAAACATAAATATTGAATAAGTTTTATGATTGAAGCCCCTAGTATTGATTTTCATGGAGCAGCCCATTAGTTGCATGAAATCATGTATATCTTTAGATGTTATGTCGACAATTAAAACGCTTTGCAGATAACTACGGAAGCAGGGTTGTCTAACATCATTTCTAAACTTTATAGTAGTTGGGTTTATTCTCTTTTAGACAATGTTAACATACCATCCAGATAAACAACAAGTCAATGACACGTGAGTGTTAATATAATGAAAGATTCAGTTAGCAAATTGAACCTTTTATCTAACAGTTTGCTTAATGTATTTACCTTGCAACAGAATATTTTCATCAGTAGTTTACATATATTTTGTTTTCATTATTGCGTTTTAGTTGACTGGGCGTCAGTAGCGTGCGCCAAGTTCAATGTCTCTTTGATTTGTTCTTGAAGGAGTGAACCCGCTCCCTGGCCGAGTGGTCAAGGTTGCTTATTACAAATACATGGACATGTAGCTGTTTTATAACACCTATTGATACATAAAGAAACATTATTTGAACACCCTTATAGTATACATGACGGGGGTTTTCCTATCTCGTCTACAAATGATTGTTTTTTTACAATCGCGCTACTCTACAAAATTGCGTGCCAAATGATGTCATTGATTTGTTTATGCTTAATTAAAATCATTAAAAAACATTATTTTCTCGACAATTAACTTCAAATATGCCCATGAGACGCAAAATGACCTAACTCAAAAAAACGCATACCTATGGATTTAAACGTATTTAAACAACTTTTCATAAAAAATTAATTTTAAAGAATGCCTTTCAGAAAAATGATGATGTAAATATGAACATGTATACCCATACCTGTAGGTTTAATTCACAAATAAGAAAGTTATGTGCATTCAATTTTGTCTATCTTTGTATATCGCTTCAATATTTTTTATGAATGAACCGCCATGACTTCACGTCAACACAGCTTTGTATGATGTCATAAACGTGTCAATTACTTGGTACGTTGTAAAGAATTTGACGTGTTATTATTTGAAGACTATTTGGAAAGCATTTGTACGTTGTTATTTTTTATCAAAGACGTCAATACACGGTACAATGTGTATAAAAGTCGATAGTGATTCTGATATGATTATATGAATACAATGTATTAATGTTTTTCAAAGTGGTGTTTGTTTACTGTTGATTCCGAGTCTGTCTACACGAGATGACGATTATTGGCCCTTAAAAATACTGTCCTAGTACTGAAGCTCTCAGAGGCATGATTCATTCAAGCGGGCCAATTATTGCCGTGTTTATATGAGGACATCCCCTCTGCTTTATAATAACTTCTAAAACACTTACTGAGAAAATAAAGACAGTTCCTTTTGGTGGATAGGAATCTCGAAATATGTCGACTTCGCAATCACTAATAGGCCTATAAAATCTTTCTAAAATTTAAATTATAGTTAGTATCATTATTATTCGCAATTTTATCTTTTGAAAGTTCTATCTCATTAGAGTTTAAGTAAGGAAATGTAAAAGCGATTATATTTATCATTTCCTTACGTAGTTCATTTACCTTTCAAATACATTGTAATACCATATGCTTGTGTACATATTATAAAAAGACACTGATATAAAAATATGTCAAAATTGCTATAAGGCATTTAATAGTTTTCTTTTTCTTTAATTTCACAGACCTTTAGTCTGATAATTATTGGAATTCTTATATAGAACCGATTAAGTCGTTTCTCATTTTTTATCTTGAAAATAAATCTTGGAAAAACATATTCCCCAAAGTGTTTTGTTAAGATTGCTCTTATTTTTTTGTTGGGTAAATAATGACTTCACTATAAATGAAATTATTATTTTAGAACTCGAAATGTTCAAACATGTATCATTTTTGTTGATAAAGTAAAAACATTGAAGAAGGTTTTATGTAAGTACTGTTGTGTATTACATTTTACTTTGAAAATAACAAGTTTAAGTATTTTATTAGTACAGTAAAGTTCCATTATAAAGACTGTTTCGCTTATTGTGCTTTTTAAAACATTTTTTAAGTCCCAAAGGCCACAACAAATTGATCATATGTTCTATGGATTCGCTCGCACCTTGATTTTGACGGATTTTACAAAAAAAAATAGTTTTATGTCCTCGCTCGCTCATAAAAATTTGGTCAAACCGCAATATAAAGCAAGTGAAAAAAGACTTTTTTAAAAAAAATTCTTCGCTCGCTCGCCCCATTTTTTCCCCAGAAAAATCCGTAGAACATATGATCAACTTGTTGAGACCAAATGCTTAATTTGTGAAGAAAAGTTACCCTATGTTAGGACTGTTCTGTTATAAGGATCATCGAATTTCGTACTCTTAATAGAGGAACTTAACTAAGTAAATCGAATACATTGCAAAGAGAAACAGATCTCTGTAAAAAATATTAACATGGTAAACGTGATAAACAAACCGGTTCAGCCTGTTGTAGGTACACTTAATTGGGTGAGCATAGATGTGCATAGACAATGTTATTATTGACAGTCTATATGCACACAAAATCAATTATTAATTCACAACAAGTGGATGATGTATTCTACGGATTTTTCTGGGGAAAATTGGGCGAGCGAGCGAAGAAAAAAATCTTAATTCAGTTGCTTTATATCGCGGTTCGACAAAAGTTGTATGAGCGAGCGAGGAAATAAATAATAAAATTATTTTGTTTGTAAAAACCGTCAAAATTAAGTTGCGAGCGAATCCATAGAACATATGATCAACTTGTTGCGGCCTTAACTTGAGATTATTAATTTATCACATTTTATTTGATAGCTCTTGTATTTCTTCATTTGATCGACATTTTATATTATATTCAAGTATTTCTATTAAGCTTGTATGAATCCATACATTTGGACTTTGTATTTTTAGCTAATGTTGACTTTATAATCTAAAGTTCTATCTTCATTTAAATATATATAGTTATTTACTCATAATTGTTGAAATCTTAAAGTCTGTATTTGCCAGTGATTTCTATTTACTAACTCCATCATATGTTGATTGGTGTTAATTCATTTGATTTATTAAAAGTCTTAAAGCAGTAAAACTGATATCTTTAACTTAGTATTTTCCAGTGTTATATTTACATAATCCATCGTATTAACTATACTTAACGAAACTTCTAAGTACTCCGATATCATTATTGTAGGAAATGTTTATTTTTAACATTTGAGAAAGATCGACAATGGAAATCTGTATAAGACCATACAGTCGTCTACTTGCATGGTTCTATGCTACTTTATCGATGCAAAACTAGTTTAGTCGTGCATGCGTTGATATGGGAAGATTTCTAATTGCTTTGATTTAACAGAAAAGTATTATAAATCTTATCCTGCATGGCTTTGCATAAGACCTAGGGTAATTTCTCAATCTTGAAGCTATTTCTTGTTTTTTCGTTGTACATATCAACACACTAACGATTTTTACCAAAACTGACCACGTGGGAATTTTTCATGAGAAGCACGTGCTCATTTCCGCTTTTCAACACATGCACGACAAATCCAATTTTGCATCAGTTTACAAGCATGAAAACCATGCAAGTAGACGACAATATAGTCTTATACATCTTTCCATTAACGATCAGACATAAATGTTGAAAAATAAAAATTTCCAACAACATCGAAATCGGGGTACTTAGAAGTTTCGTTAAGTATAGTATTCATTCACTTTTTATTTGATATAAATATTCGTAGTTAACAAGTCATCATAGGTGGATTTCTTATACACTGTATTCATCAATAATCAAGCAACTCAATTCATTGAAAAATGTTGATATTCATGCATTGATATTCTCATTTTAATCGTCACATAGTTTTCAACTTATCATAGTATAATTCTTATATTACTTATTCATCTATTTTCAAGTAACCTAATTCATCTAATTGAAACTTCCATTTAAAATTGCTTGCACCAAACTCACAGCGATTGAATACCTACTCGTATTTAAAAATGTAACATGTTCAAATAAAACTCTATTAATTGTTTTACACGAACATCGTTAATAATCACAGTTTTTCATGGGTTAATTCAGAAACCTTCAAAAACTCTGGATTAAACAAAGGCAGCTTGCACGGTCCCAAACCACAAAACACTGTATGTTGTATATGGTTGTTAGGAACGTGCCAGCTATCTTTGGGTATTACATAAATGATTATCTCTATCAACATTATTATTGTTTATTACGTGTTGTTATAGCTTATTATTAGTAAAATAAACATAATTGTATAGTGCATCATGTTTTGTTCTTTCTTTTTTATCGGGTTTAACGCCATGTCAACACAATTATGGTCATTTTAAGACTGCCAGCTAACCTAACCTTCGTTTCCTGGACCTTTTTCTGTAACCAGAACTCACCTACCCTTACCCAAGGCCGATAACTTCTTCATATACCTTACTGATGGAAGAAAATCGAACATATTGACAATGTTTCATAAAAGGTTACAACCAGACCGGGTGAGACTTGAACAAGCAACCACTTCTAAAAACTAGATTCGTAGCCTACCCAACAGCCTCTGGTATCTTCATTGCTTCCAACGTTCTGAGCAGATAGTAATTTATAGATGTGAGTCTAAATAATATTTACAGCTTAATGTATGAGAAATTAGGCAGTTGCAACAGGAAATGATCCTCGCTATTAAAAAGGGGTAAAAAGATTTTTTTAAAAACCGCCAAGTCTACAACCAATAAAACGATATACCAGTTACTTGAGGTTACTAAGGTTATACAGTACATTAAAGTCAATGACACAGTCGTGTTACAAGAATATAAGACAATGTTAAAACCTAACTTCTGATGAAACTTGCAAAACCTTTTTATCCTTGTGACCTAAATTCAAGATTTCAGAGTTATCAGCATTTTGAATGCATGCAATATAACAATTAATTCATCAGTTCTTCAACAACACACACACACGCTTTTCTTTTTTATTCAAATAACTCAGTATGAATTATCCCGATAGCAACACCAACTTCAAACGGCTTCTATATATATAAATGTGTCAGCTCTAATTCAAGATGCATATATTTTGTTCTGGCCATAGCCTTTAAAATTATGTTATTGTTTGCACGAGGCATATCGAAACTCATTAATCAACGAATGTCTGACACCATATCACAACGTTTGCCTTTAAGACTTCTCATTGTTTTTAAGGATTGTTAAATAATTGGTAGCAATCCTATTTTATCTCATGTGAATATTAACACTCACTGATCTGAGTTCAAAACGATCCTCTATTTCATTATCATGCTTATACATACCATAATACATTGATACAAGTCATTCATTTTCATGACATTTTATTAACACATTGCCTAGATTGTATATGGAATGGAAGTCTCAGTTCAAAAAGGTAATGTTCTGTATTTAACCATAAGCTGTAGTGCTTTGGGTAGGAGCATGCTTATAGCTGAGAGGTTCTGGGTGTGAATTGACACTGTTAGTTTCGTGACGCACGAAAATAACAAGCGTTTGCTTTACTCGACCTAGATGAAAATGGTTACTGTTAGTGTCACTTGCTTGAAGGGGATTTCGAAAGTCGGCTGAATATTTGAAACTTTTAACTTAATCTTAAGTTATCACACTGATTGCATGTACAGTAAGTGCATTTTAATATCTTAGTTTCATGCTGATGCACGTTCATCGACATTACAGCACATACCCAGGTTATTGGGCTGTTTGTATATATCAGTTTAGTTCTCGAAATTGATTACAGTGGTTTTAAGTACACTCCAGTATGGATAAACAAGACCAGCAAAAACAGCAACTAAGTTGAATTATAATATTCTTACCAGTTTTAAGCAAATTGATTTAGACAGTTAGTCGTAAACTGTGCTCCAGACTTATTGTTTGACACCAGAAGCCATATTTTGTACCAAGAATGTTCTCTTTTATAACATAATCTACAGTCTTTTAAAACATAATCTACAGAAAAACATGTCTATTTTCAAATAAATACTTTCGACATATATCATCAATAATTAAGTTCTAACCTTCAGAGTTAATTTTAAAATGTTTTTGAAATAAGCGAAGAAGTTTTTGTCTACAACCACTTTATCAATGACTTAATTGTGTTCTTTAATTTCTTCAAGTGACAGAAGCTTTAGAGCTTGACACACTTAACTGTTAATTAAAATTGAATTTAGAAAATTAAATATCTCTCAGTTGGACAATTTCAACCACTATGCTGTAATTGAGATACAACAACGAGTACTTGTCTCAGTTGTAAAAATTGCACAATAATGAAATGACAATATTAGTTATGGTTTAATTTGCTAATTACAAAAGAGCCAATGGCCATCTCATCAAATGTTTGCTGACACTTGAAACTTACACTAGAGCAAGAATAATATTTTTCAAATCCAAAATCTTACAAGTTGGCTTCCACAACGTTTTAGAATCTAAAATGTGTCCAATATGGCCGCCGATATATACAAACTGACAAAAGTAATTGATAGGAACATTTCAACAGGATATTTCAGCAACTTTTTGCAGAACGTTCAAAGATAAAAAACAACACTTTTTATGATAAGATGAACAGAAGTATTGCATGGTATTTAACATTCTATGCTCTATACGATGATAAAACAATGTCTCTGGGTTTAATGCCTTGTCAACACAAATTTAGGCTATTTGACGATGGCCAGTGCACCTAACCTAGCTTTCCTAGACCCTTCTCTATGACCTGTACTCAACTACTATTCCACAAGACCGGTAATTTCTCAATATACCTCAATCATAGAGGAAAATTGATATTGTCAAATTTCATTGAAGGGTACGTTTAACCGCCTAGTGGGACTTTAATCTGTTCCCCGTTTCCGAATATAGTGACAAAATAAAAAGTATATATTAATAAAAATAATAAACTGTATCGACAGAAAAATATTGGAAACTATTTCCAACTTAACATAATTTGTGTAAACATCGACTTGGACGAGTGTATAGGATCAAATTCGCTTTTCCGCACCTCAAAACTAATATTTTGGAACTCTATACCAAAGCAAGCATGTTGTGTTTACTTAAGCAGAAAATGTTTACATTTTAGACATTTTTCTATGAGGTCAGAATAACCGGTTAATTTTGATTAGATATATCAAACCTTGATAAAAATTAATTAAAATTGTAAACACTGTATGTCTATTTTGATAAACTAATTATCAATATAGAATTAGATATACGACATGTTCTGAAAATATTTTAGTCACCTGGGGAGTAAGTAATTGGAAATTCTATTTAATCTAGATGTACTCAAAGTATTCCAAGCAATTGATGTACGTAAAACGGATTGATAATAACATTAAACTTCAATTATTATACTGCAAACGGCATCAAACAAAAATTGAAATATAAAAGATACTAGGAATTAAGTAAGTAAATTCTTCATGCTGGAGTCTGTGTTTAGAATTCTTATTGTGTACAAGATCATGCAGAGTGGCTTTAAAGGCAAATATTTTTAGGTTCTAAATTATCCTAAATAAAAACAGGACCATGAATGAACTAATAACACCGTTTGCCTCATCCCGTATCTTTTCACCAATGTTTCTGCGTTCAGATATAAAGACAGTTAGCTTTTTTTCATTGACATATTCTAAAGGTGACATACTGATTTAAAACGATTATACCGGGTCCATTTGAAAACCGCTTTTACGTTTTTCATTCTCATGAGAACAGGATGTCTATGGCAAAGAAGCCAGAGCATCATGTCGACGTTGTCTTTTGACATAAATTTTCCCGACAAATTTTAATGAGAAATCCCAAATGTTTCCTTTATTTCAAACAGACCATAGACCACTTTACAGGGCTTAGAGTCAATCAATGTAATTTTGTTGTTTAGTGATAATAGAGACAAAGACGACGATTCACTAGTAGTGTATAGATAAGTTAAAAAAGAAGTACTTTATTTTATAGTTTAAGATCTTTTTCAGCTTGTTCACGTCACCATTCGGAACACATCGACCATTCGTAAAATACATTATATCGGAAGGATTCCTGGAGGTCCACCTAGATTATTGGGTTTTTTACTTCATACGCGAGGCAAAGCACAGGCGAAGCACGTAACAGTTATGCAAAATAGTTCTTGTCGTAAACATGTTTAAGGCATTGTACATACATTGTTTTACTATAAATGTGACTAAATATTGTTCAGTGGATATCATTGAATCGTGCATATCATATTTATGGACAAAAAAAAACCAACATTTATCACCGCTTAAACGATCGTGGATTTTTTTAATTCAACACCAGTATTTTGTTTGGGCACGTGACGCAAAAGGAATTCCAAAATGGCTCCTAAATTATCCAAGATTATTCGTAGTGAATGGCCGAGGAGTTCCGAATGATACGTGACTTGTGAGATCATTTTCTTAGCTTCTGGTAACAAGCCCTTAAGATAAGGTTTCTTGTTCCTAGTGGTGACCATGTCGATATTTGGTCTGATTTAAATGAGCAAGAAGCCTATCTAAGTTTGCTTGTACAATGTTTGCCTGCATCACAGATATTATACAGTTTATTTAACAAGTTTTAAGGCAGTTTACAGAAAAAGTGCTTTGTGTATATTCTCCAAGAGTTGATATGGGTTTATTGTAATTTACTAATCACGACAGTTACATTAAAATCATAAAAATATTTTCTGTAGTTAAAGTCCCACTTCTTAATTCCCATAATTCATGCCAAAGATATTGAAAGAATACTGATATTCAAGATGGCTGCCAAAGTTTAAAAAGATCTTACTTGTTGTGTTAATTGATCATATTTCCATGCAAACGTTTATCCATACTCCTAGATTATTTGAATTAATTGGCAATGATGTTATTCGATGAAAAGTTAGATTAGGGAAACGTCCATTTCTGACTGACATCGCTGTTAACTTTTGGACACTGAATCACTCTAAATTTTCGAAATCATTGAGCGTATAAACATGGATCGTTCTAGACATGTTCATGTCATGTCTTATCTCATAAAAGTCCCTAATGTAGTTACAACTCATTCTGGTTCATATCATAATATGATGAAAATTGTAAAATATATTACATGTTGTATGTAACTCTCCGTCTTATACAATTATATAACCCTTCACAATTATGAACAAACCTCCTGGATATATACTTTTACGACTAAATTTATAATTTTTATTTACTGTTATATTATCTATCTTGGCAATTATCTACAAGAATGCCATTTGAGATGTTATTCTAACTTGTGACTTAACTTGCAACACTCTACGTTGACCTTATGTTCTCGTTTAGATCAACAACTAAACAAAGTTAAAACTAATTTCCCATGTTAATGGATGCTTTCCTAATGTCATCAAATTTCATGTGCAGTTCTCATGTTAACTTTATTACCTGAAACACTAGGTAATACCACGTTATTTAACAACAAACGTCTTGTTTTAATAGTTGTTGTTTTTATTGGTATACTAAAAGTTTCTCTCACAATGTTTGGAAGGAAGACGAGAGATCGTAGGTTCAGAAAAAAATGTAGAAATATCGATTGCTATCATAGAGCTAATGTGAAGAGATTTAAGAAAAAAACGAAGCCAATTCCCATGAAATTCACTGATTTTTGGCACAGGTTGTGTTAGAACTTTGACTTTTGGGTGGTAAAATTTGGTTAAAATATTAGTATGTTTTTTTTAGGCCGACAGGAATTTGTATGTACAGCTCTTGTTAGTGTTTTTTTAATAACTAAATCACATTGTATAAAGCAAAACAACAATAGATTAGTTTCCAAATTATTTTCATGCATATGTTATGAAAGAGACAACCTTACAAATAAGGACAAAGAACTAAGTTACTCTTCAGATGTTCAGATAGCATTATGTCCTAGACACAAATTTTAACATGTTGCAAAAGGCGGTACATGATAGTGAAACTTCAATCAATGATGGACACAGGTTAGCAATAATTGTTAGCAATAGTTTTAATACGGATTGTTACGAACTATGCCGTATTGAATTCTTAATAAACTTCTTCATTTGATTAAATGCCTATATATAATTAAAACTTATTACCAACTTCAAACATCAGATTTAATAAGAGAGGATTACCTTTGATACAAATGTTAAACTAGAACGGTTAGTATAGTTATGTGTGTAAAAGAACATATATTATATAGTTGAGTGTGTAATAAAACATATATTATATAGTTAGGTGTGTAAAAGAACATATATTATATAGTTAGGTGTGTAAAAGAACATATATTATATAGTTATGTGTGTAAAAGAACATATATTATATAGTTAGGAGTGTAAAAGAACATATATTATATAGTTAGGTGTAAAAGAACATACATTACATAGTTAGGGGTGTAAAAGAACATAATTCTATATTTCATAGTTAGGTGTGTAAAAGAACATATACTATATGGTTTGGTGTGTAAAAGAACATAAAGTATGTAGTCAGGTGTGTAAAAGAACATAATTTTTTATATAATATAATAATGAGTGTAAAAGAAGATATATTTTATAGTTAGGTGTGTAAAAGAACATATATTATATAGTTAGGTGTGTAAAAGAACATATATTACAAAGTTAGGTTTGTAAAAGAACATAGATTATATAGTTAGGTGTGTAATAGAATTTATAAATGTATAATATATTTGTGTGTGTAAAAGAACATAATTATATTATATAGTTAGGTGTGTAAAAGAACATATATTGTATAGTTAGGTGTGTAAAAGAACATAATTATAGTATATAGTTAGGTGTGTTAAAGAACATATATTGTATATTTCTACACGTATCAACATAGACATTGAACCAATAAATCGTTCTATCAAAAATCTTTACATTTCAGAGACTCTATTGGGCTATTGCAATGACATTATACATGAATACATTTTGCCCTATAAAATTTGACCTTGAACTTTGACCTTTTGTTTTCTACTTTCAGGTGGCAGTGACCCAATATTGACGTCATGAATGGTACAATCAGTGATTGTGGTGGGGGCGGTGCCTACCAGGAAGAAGAACCGAAAATTATCGTTCACATTGCCATGGGTATGGTAACATTACTTTCAGTTTGTGGAATCCTTGGCAATGCTTTGGCAATATTTGTGTTTTCACGTCAAAAGCACAAACTTAGCTCAACTATATTCATTTTAACATTGGCTGTAACTGATTTCATCACATCTCTTGTAACGATGCCTTATACGGTTGTCATGGAATTAATGGAGTACAATATACACTACGATTTTCCATGTAAACTTTACCAATTCATGAAGACTACCACCATCCCATTCTCGGCGTTTGTGATGGTCGCCATTGCTCTTGATCGATATCTATGCATTGTTTACCCATTCAAGCATGTAATGACAGTGAGAAAAGCTAAAATAACAGTGTTTGTGCTCTCAATGTATGCTTTTGTCATTGGAATACTCGCTTCTTTAATGATTGGCACATACCATAAGAAAATTCCAAGTCCAGGTTGCACGCATGCGCAAACAACGACAAGCAGTGAGAACATTATTTCATACAAGGAAGATATGGACGGCAACGTAACTTTACTATTTGGTTCCGTTATCGACAACGGGAATGGAAGTTACGCAAACAAAATGTCAGAAAACACTGAGTCTAGTGATCCCGTTATTCATAGTGGCATTTGCAGATCATCAACTCTTATATTCAGCACTGAATTCATTCATGTTTATCAAATCGTATATTCGGCTTTGTTTGGTGTCTGTGCAGTGTTAGTGGTTATATTGTATGGGCTCACTTACAGATCAGTATTGGCCCATAGGAGTAAAAGACTTAACTTAGCAAATAAATGCTGTGGAATGTTTGGATCTGAAGTGGAAAATTCTAAATTTGACCACACGGAAAGTACAAAACTTAAAAAAGAGGAGCACTCGACAATTGATAATGGCAATGAAGATAAAAATGGATGCATACAACTACAGGAAAAGTACAGGGACCGTACAGGCACAGGTGAATCGGATCCTGCCGTTGACCATGTCCAAAAAAATGACCACGCCGCAAATAAAGGTGGAATTTCGAGAGCGAAACTTAAGAAACTCCGTGTAGCGAATATTAAGACAGCTCTGATGTTGTCTATAGTTGCTTTTATGTATATTGTGGCCTTCACGCCAGCATGGATGATGGCGCTTAATGTTTTAACAATGAATGTTATCGTTTATTACCTATATTTTACATACAACGTCGCCAATCCTGTAATTTATGCTTTTCTGAACAATAACTTCAGGACACATTTGCAGGCTATGTTTAGATGCAAACAATAACATTGACTACGCATGCTGGAAGATAATAAATTGTAGGATATAGGCTATTAGACGACAACCACCAAGAACCAATTTCGCACCAATATATTTTCTGAGAGCCATATGTTTTCGTATTATATTCCCAGTTTCTACACATTTGGTGTTTGGGCTTACATTACAAATGATCAACATCCTTTCGAATACCATTTCCAATAAAAAACAAACTTATTGTGTGAGAAGTTCGCCCCGTAGCCTATATTCTATACAATATATGAGATAACAGCGTATTGTTGTGTCTATGAGTGTCCAGCCGATAGATTCCTGTTTGTTTATGCATCTTAGCATTTCTATGACTCTCAGTCTGATACCTTGGTTTGTTGTATGAATTATTTTACTGTAAACACTAGTCTAGTCACGCGGTATTACATGTGTATAGGCTCGATCAAAAACAACCATTTAGCCGCAAAAACCTCAAAACGTTAGCTTTGTTGAAAAGCCCTCGCTAAGAAACGTAAATACCGTTTTTTAAACAAATAAGATGTACTATAACATATCTAATTCAACAGTACTGTAATATGACCTAGTAGCCAATATATTATAATGGAAATTCAACACGACTGTAAAATGCCAAATGTAACTAGCGATGCATTAATAGCGTCTAAACTAGAAGACAAAAACTTCTCTAATACTCAGACAAAGCAGAAACCTGATTCCATTCTAACGATCAGAAAATCGCAGACATTTGCGTATTTATGTAGGGAAATCACTATACATTAAAACGTAAATACTTTGTCATCATTTACCATTTAGTGTAGGATTCAGAATGGTTTTCTATAAATTACGCATCAACCTTGCTGAGCTGTATTAGTCTTATATTCGAGTGACCACAGTGTAAATATTGTTTTGTAAATTATGTTTCTGTGAATTAAAATACTCACTATTTTTTGAAAAAAAGAAATAGAATAACAGCAAAATTGAATAACATTTGGCCAACAGAAATTCTACAGTGTATACAATGACATAAAATATACTAAATGTTTGTATAGAAGGGTCAGTGCGTATTAAATTATTTTGTCTCATTTTTGGACTCTTGAAACGATTCTTACCATTACATAAAGTCAAATTATAAAGCATCAGATATATACGGTGGCATTGAGGTGACATGGAAATATATTTTATTTTTTACGTGGCCACGTTAAAGCTTTACGTGGCCACGCAGTAGCTATTACGTGGCCACGTAATAGCTTTACGTGGCCACGCAGTAGCTATTACGTGCGCACGTAATAGCGCTTACGTGGCCACGTAATAGCTTTACGTGCGCACGTAATAGCGTTTACGTGGCCACGTAATAGCTTTACGTGCGCACGTAATAGCGTTTACGTGGCCACGCAATAGCTTTACGTGCGCACGTAATAATTGACCAATGAAGGTTGTCGAAAAATGGCCGCCAATTTCGACAACTCTTATTGGTCAATTATTACGTGCGCACGTAAAGCTATTACGTGGCCACGTAAACGTTATTGCGTGCGCACGTAAAAGCTACTGCGTGGCCACGTAAAGCTATTACGTGGCCACGTAAACGCTATTACGTGCGCACGTACTAGCTACTGCGTGGCCACGTAAAGCTATTACGTGGCCACGTAAACGCTATTACGTGCGCACGTACTAGCTACTGCGTGGCCACGTAATGCTATTACGTGGCCACGTAAAGCTATTACGTGGCCACGTAAACGCTATTACGTGCGCACGTAATAGCTACTGCGTGGCCACGTAAAAAATAAAATATATTTCCATGTCACCTCAATGCCACCGTAGATATATACATGTATTATAGGCATATCTTTATAATGGTTACAGTTGATGGTTTCACTACACGTGAGACATGACCGCAATACTTTTCTAAAACATTATATTTTTATATTTGATTTTAAAAACTCTTTTTATAAATACAACATTTAAAGATTCTCTTCTCTGAGGGCAATCAATGGTTTTGATGGTAGATTTTTAAAGATAAAAATGTAATTTGAATTGACCTTTATAATCACAAGCGAGATAAATTCAAGCAATTAAAATAGCGTGCGATGAGCTGTGTCAATTATAGTTCATTCACATTGACTTAAGACAAATTAAAACATAACATGTTTGAGTAACTACACTGTGGCTAATTTACTTACTGAAGGTAAATGTTATAAAAATGTATTTCTTGGTTTGGGTCAATGTGAACAAGATCAAAATCATTCTAAAATGTGCTCTTATAAGCTGAAGCATTTGATCAATCAGTACTTGCTTTTTTCACAAACTATATGACTTCTTGACATCACTCGCAATAAGCACTAATCCGACGATAATATAGTTAAAAGTCAACTACAATTAAGTTTCACTGACTAAACAATAATTGTACAGTGCTTGCCTGTTTGGACTAACACCGCGTCAAGGTCTATTACAATCAATTAAGTGTTATTATTTTAAAAGAAAAAAGTAGAGCCTTAACAATTAAACAAATATACTTGTTATTTCTCACATACGGGGTGCTTGTTCTAATAAAGTTCTTCTTAAAGGTAATAACTTTTCCTACATTGGACATCTGTCACTAAATAAACTTAAACTCTTAAACATATTTACATACAAAACTTAATAAAACATAGACGTTATCAAAAGTTTTGTTAAACTCATATTGATTATTTAAAAACAATTTATTTAATTGAATAATGAAGTGAACATATTTCAAGTTGAATGATTACGTATGATATCTCACTTAGCCACGTGAGTTTGTCTTATAAATGAAGAAATTTATGAACCATGTTAGGGCTCTACATAGGGATCGGTGATAGATCCGTTGTTCGTTTTATTTCCCGTTAAGAACGGAACCGACGAACACTGATCAAGCACCGACCTCTCCGATTAGCCACCGTTTAAATAACTTATCACAAGCTATATAGTAAGTTGAGTTTCATAATCGAATTACATACGCATGTGTATGTTGGTAATTTGATACATACGCATCTTAACATTTGCCCATGGTTATCCACCACAAATCATGAACAAGTATAAGGGTTATTTCTAATAAACAAATGGCAGGAAATTGAAAGTTTTGATGAATATAAAAAATGAAAAAAATAAAAATTTCCATTATAATAGCTTATGAAGCAATTTTTGATTCACTGACAAGTCATGTGATATTGCTTAATCTATGTTAACAGACCTTCACTAACATTTACATAAACAGTTCTAAACATGTACTAAACAGTTGATTTTACTTTAATACCGTCGCTATGCAGTAATTTGCAATAAGAATTGGTCAAGTTTTCAAATTTAAACTTATCTTGAACGTTCATGTTATCCAAAACACACACTCACCGCGAAATTAGAAAAAAACTCGAAAATACCAGCACTTACTGTCTGTTTAAGAAATGATAATCTTTTGACAAACTTATTCTCTTGTACAGTTTATTCAGCATGTCATTTTGTTTGTTCTACAGTTTACAGTGATATGCCAAAGACTTCACATGGTGAACATCGTATAGATAATCTACATGACAAATGTCATGTTCCAGGCTGTTTTATTTATAACAATAGTCGTAGTTCTATTTCTAAGTACTAAGGTATTATTGATAATTTTATGACCTTATTGGTCAATATCGTCTATTCATGATATGAATATTTCATAAGGTTTTTTTTCCTCTCACCTTTACAAGTAAACATTACTAAATCATAGACAACTTAAGGACGTAGATATCTAAGTTTGTTTAACCCCCTTCCTCCTGTAGTATCAACATGAATATTTTATAAGGTTCTCATTATCTCAACTATAAGAGCACACATACCCAGTAAATCTTAAAGAATGTAAGGTCATTGTCAGAAAGTTTATTTGCCCGTGGCCCTAGTTGTGTATTTATTGACTAAGTCAACATTTAAGCCACGTGCAGGATTACTGTACGTTGAATATAGATTGTTGTTGATTTTTCTGTAAAACAGATCGTCCTCAGACTATATGTAGTTCTCCCATTTGGTGTTAAATAAGTTAATCAACCTATATAAACAAAACATTTATTGTTACAATATAACTATCCGTACACAGAGCAATATAATTAAAGAGTTGTGTCCAATTTAGCGATGATGTACAAACACCTTGTTAATGGTGTAAATGGGTAGAAAAACCTCCAAACGTGAGCTACGAATAAAAAAAAAACACTGCAAGACAGTAGATATGGTAACGTTTCTTTCTATATCACTTGGGTTTACCGTAACTTTGATCATTTTAGAACTATTATAATCTGGCCGTGTGTTCATGGTATCTTTTTGCCAGTTGAACACACAGTTGAAAACAAAAATATTGTTTTAATGAGTAGTACGTTTTTCATAATTTAATTTCGATTCAAAAATAGTGATAGTATATAGCATTTGTAATTATCTTTAAATTCCAAAGGCCTAGGCGTGTTGAAACAAGCAAACGAAAGACCATATGATATTCAGAGCAGTTACATTCGATCAGTTCATTCATTGTTTTTACCACTTCTCCCTTACTCTCCTACACAAATATCCAACAATTTCTCACTATAATTAGGTAAAATTTGACATTATTGTAGAGTTTTCGATGAAGTAAAGGTAATAAGTCAAACAAAGATATTTTTTAAAAATCTCTATTCCCAAAAGGAAATGTAATCTAGTGTTAAAAGTTTAACAAATTCCTCTTCACCATATATTCTTACATGGTGTTTTTATTGATGTCTTTTAATTGTTCATACATCTTAATCACATCCTTTGGTGTCTCATAAATTTCAGAAGAAAACGTCTTATTGTTAATGTAGAACTTTTAACATTTTACTGTTAATACTGGTAATAAAATCTCGTGATTACCGAAACCTCGCGAGATATTTTAATATTGACTTTGTGTGAGAAAGTTCTTAATAGATCGATAGGAAACTAATTTCCGTCATCTTTCTGTAATTAACGTTCATTCATTATGAACGTCTGACAGATAGAAGAGCAGACGACCGACGTAAGTTTATCGTTTTGTTGTACCACTATTGTTTTTGTCTGATAAATATGATTTTCAACTTATGTAAAGAGGTCATTGTACGATGAAACTTTTTAAGAGAAACCAGTAATAGAAGTAAGCTATGTTAACGTCTGTTATGAGGTGATAATTGTTGGATGGGGCATTCTCTTTGAAAATAATACATGTATGGAAGATATATATGTAAGATTGTTGTTACTGAGAGGTATATCTGTTGTAGAGAGGTAATTGTCAATTTACTTGCATTGGTGTTAGGGGTTTATATAAGTTTAATATTATAGACTGTTATAGAAAGATAATTTTCAGTTAAAATGCATGGGTGTGAGAGGAAAATACGTGGTGGTTGTTATTTGGAGACAATTGCTGTAAATAGATTACTGAAATATTCGTATGTAGGGGTATGGCTATAATATGCATGGTCACTGTAATCTTTGACCACGAGTCATTGCAATCTGAAGGCTTGTCTTAGCTTACAATAGTAAATGTTGGTGAATGTACTATTCTAGAATATTTATTTAGAAAACGATGAACTACGCCAATAATTCTTACTTGTCGTTAGCTTCATTCAGACAAAGTATTTCCGGAGCTCATCTTTCCAATGTTGTATAAAATAAATGCCAACGTTTGACAATAGTGGAAGACTAATAGAACAGTTGAAATCAAAGCATTGAAAGCACTGAATGAGGTATTCATTGTCAAGTTTGTTACATGTACACTTTTGTCAATCGTTAAAATAGTATAAAGCGATCTCAAATGTGCTAAATGGACTATAATTAAACATTTAAACATATTGATGTCAGAATGAAACTGTTAATTTTATATCTGCTTATAAGAAATAGAACCGTCGCGTAGTCAAAAGTTCAATTGTAATAAGATCGTAATAAGACTTTTTATTTGATAAATTTGAAGTGTAAATCTTTCAAAAAGAAAACAGATTTAAACTATTTTGTAACTATTTTTATGATAACCATTCTCGTACCTAGAAGTTTTTACGATTCTCCATCCAGAATCTTGATAACCTCTGGGTACGAGATTGATGATAACCGATATTTATACAGTAATAAAATATACGTTTTAGAATAATGGTGAAGGTCATATTTCCAGACGGCTGTAAAGATTATTTTTACTATTTGTAGATTTTACGTTATTGTCTATCGTAGATTATAAATAAATAAAAAATATATTAAATAAAAAACTTATCGTTCATTAATCCTTTCTGATAGCCAATATATGTGTACTTATCAGAATATATTCATAGAAGCAACACAATTTCATTTAGCCGATTATTCCATTTAAATAGTTTACTTAATGTACTCCCAATACATTGTATGGATATAGAAGTGTTTTGTCAAAGTTTTGCTGTGTTAAAACAGTTGTATAAATTATTGGAAACACGGCATATTCTAATTTATGAACAAACCTATATTAGATCATGGACAGTGGTTGCTATTTTTATAGTTGTTTTGATTTTGATTTTTTGCGGTCATATTTCAAGTCTGATTCCAGTAGAGTCTGATTAGTAACATTTCTTATTTGTCACATAGGCGGATTTAGCGGGGGTCTTAGGGGTCCGGATCCCCTCCCCTTAAAGTTTCAAAATGTACCTGTCCATAAGTGTATTTTTGACTGTAAGTCATTTTTGAGTAGCATGAATTAATTTCCTCGGGCTCGCCTTTGAGCTAACATACATGTAGATATAATGGTTATGTAGTCTTTATTATAAATATGTTGCACCATTCTGCAAACAGTGAATAATGTGGTTGAGGTTCGAAAGTTTAGACCCCCCCCCTAGAAAAAGTTCGGACCCCCCCCCCCTCTAGAAAAAAAATCCTGGATCCACCCCTGCATCACTTAGTGTTTTCAAATGAACACCGGAACGACTAAGTCCTTTTTTAATTAGAACGAACAATTTACTTCGTATGGTTACATGCAGTCGATGTAATGAACAATCAATGAAAGATGTAAATCATTTGGTATTGTTTGATAAGTTTACAATTCATATTTGAGAATACTGGTTGATATAAATAATTCAAATTGTAGACACCCCTTCCAAAACTGTTTTGAGGCTATCAATCCATTGTAAAAATATCAAACAATCCTACATATTGATCACTTTGTCAACCATTCATAATTTCAATAAAATTTCATTGCACAGCAGTTTAACTGGTAGACTCTTATAATGGAAGCATAAAACTGTATTGTAAAGATATATTTGAAAGATCACTATATAATATCTTCTGAAACTAATGTATAATTTTATTTCATGAATTCGGTTTACTCCTGTAAGTTTCTTGACGAACACTCCTCGTCTATAAATACTGTACGCCTCTAGTACTTTATAACGCCAGACAAACGCCTATAGTTGGAAAATTTTTCAAGAGCAGACCAAACTTGTCAAAATTGAAATTTACCTCAAGCAACAATTACAAAACAAATATTTTCTCTTGGTATTTAAACCACTTGAGTAATTGTACTGCAAACAAATAAAACTTTTAAGGAACTTACCGTTGAACATAATATTGTAGAAACTAGTCGTAATGTTTTTGCTTTTATTATAAAACCTAAATAATATACAAAAATTAAAGGGAGTTAAGACCACGAAAGTTCTAAAATAAATGCATCAAATTTGAATTTTTGTACCTGAAATCTTACATACGTAGTGTTCCAGGCAAAGGTTTTTGTGCGAAATAAAACTTTAAATCGTAACGATATCTTACGATGAACCTTGTCGGAAGAGTTTTCATGAAAATTGTTGTTGAAATATATGTCATATGTCATTTATCTTGCACCTATTACTTACATGTGATATATACATTATAGTTTTGATGTGATAGAAGTGATTATTATAACACACATTTAGACATTTTATTGAAAACGTTTTCATTTTGTTTCTTGTAAATTGTATTGTAAATAAACCATCTAGAACTTGTTTATAAAAACATTTGTTATTTATTTATTTATTGTCTTTTATTTTTGTCTGCAAATCTTACTAGTTTGTTTATACACCTACCGTTTATATTTATTTATTTATTTTATTGGAGTTAACGCCCTGTCAACACAATTTTAGGTCATTTTACGGCGTCCAGCGCACCTAACCTAGCTTTCCTGGACCATTGTCTATAACCAGTACTCACCTACCCTTCCACAAGGCCGGAAACTTCTTCATATTATCTAATCAATGGAGGAAAATCGACATTATTGTCAAATTTTCATGGAAGGGTATTACCTCCCCGGAGGGGATGCGAACCCGCATCCCCTCGGGCACGAGTATCTAAATCCTGGCGCGCTACCAACTGCGCTATCGACCCGGGTTCCTACCGTTTATATAAACTGACTAAAATACAGTTTTACTGCATTAGGACCGACAAAAATGATGGTATTTTAATAAAGGGATTTATTGCTTTGCAGATTTAGTATTTGGGGCTTAAAAACGTCACAGATCGCATGATTTTGTTATTACCAAGATGGTCTTTATGGCGGAACGTTATATCTGCATTAGTTTTAAGCAAATAAACAATGTAGGAGGTGAGTGTTGTTTTTGGTTCTAAATTCAAATCTACATAAACTTCCAAATTGTCATCGAGTGCCCAGTTAATAGTTATGTTTACACATGCGTTCTTCTGTTTGTTTTACCCATTCGGAACTACCTCGGCGATCTTCCACGCATATAAACCTCAGATATCATAAGGTGAGAAAGTAGATATAACATGGATTTCATAGGAAACGTGGATTTGATGGAATTTGGTTTCTATGGAAATTTAGTCTGAACGACACAGAATTACAAAGTGCTAGGCATAAAATGTTCGATAAAGCATGTAAAAATGTTTATCATTAGGTGTTTTACATGGAAATTACAGGTGGTCGAGTTTCAATGTATATCACTATATGTAAATAAAGCATGGCCATTGGCTACAATTTAGACATCTGAATGTTGTTTTGTAGCTAATTAGTAGAACAACAGGCAAATTGTCAGATAATGCTGACTTTACATGTCCATGTTTAAATGATAACAGAACTATTTTCCTGCGAGTTATTCGCCGGGACTTATAACTTGTATTTCTACCACTTCTGATATCCAATGTTTTCTGCGTGGAAGATCGCCGAGGTAGTTCCGAATGTGTTTAACCATTTGCTTTTGTTTCTTCATGGTGATAAGTATAAAATTCAACAATTAAACAGACTATAAAAGCAATTACTTACATTAAGTTTACTTGTTTTTGTTGGGTTTTAACGCCGTAGAAACACATAGTATAGACGTTGCGCACTATGTTCGACTATTTAGCGTAACTGCTCAGAACGTCGTATTGGGGGCAGCGAACACTTATGAATTGTACAATTTGTAGTTTAACAAAATAAACGTTGAGCACATTGTTAACCCATAACACTGATGTACTATATCTTATTTGCAAAATGCATTGTCGTATGTGTGGCCGAGTGGTAAGACGGTTAGTCTACAAATCTTTTTATCGTGGGTTCGAACCCCGATAGAGACTTTTTTTCACTCGTTTAAATCATGGACGGTTTGCGTAAAACACATTGCCCCCGTGCATCATTAAACGTTTGTTATAAATTTGGTGGCATCTCTTTAAGTGATTATGACAGTAACACAACCGATACTGCCAGTAAAACTAAATTATTTTAACATTGTTTTGAATTGTTTTATTTCTATTTCCAAAAATTACTGAATAAGATAGACCTAAAACAAATATTTAAAAAATCTTATAACATAAAGGACAAAATAAATGACATATTTAAGTATAAACTCGCACTCCTTTTATTGATGTTTTGGAAGCATTGCACTTTAACCGTACGGCTATTCAACCAGATGAGATATCGACACTAAATTAACCTACACATTGTAATTTTTACTGCAAATTTCTATATATAGAACGCGGAAATTAATATATTCAGTGCTCGATAACCGTGTAATTATGAAATCGGACAGTTCAATATAATCGTACAATAAGCGCATACTTTCGTCAGTGACTGACAACTGCCCTATATAATTAAATAATATTGGTAGGAGGGAGAATGGCAGTAGAAATAATTTCATGACCAAATTCCACGAAAGTACGCCCCGCCCGGGAATCGAACCCACGACCCCTCGATAAGTAGACTTGCGTGCTACCAACTTAGCTAGCCGGGCGGCTTTAAGTTTACTTGATGTATCCGTTTAGTCAGCAAACATCGTTCCATGGTTTCGATATGGTACAACACATGTGATACGTGTTCATGATTATATCGGTTTTAGAGCGCAATCCTACATTGTGTGCACTGTGCTAAAAGCAATCACAACTGATATCAAGTGACGAAGCAAGTACAAACAGTATCTTTTTCATCTTAGGGGTCTGGTGTTTACAATATCAACAGATGATCTGACGTCACAAAAAGTAAGGGCCTACAATTTCTCTTAGCTACTATATTCACATGCATTTTATCAACCGTATTCTCAAATCCCCAAAACATTCGTTTAAAGTGCCATTTATAGGCAAAAATAAAATTTTTACCATGATGCATGAATACTTCTAGGTAGAAAATACTTTACTTTATCAACATACCCAATTATAAAAAGTGTATTAAATATGAAAAAAGTGACGTCGGAGATGGTTATTAAATGGATCTACGTCGCTTGAGAATTTTGATAAAAACGGATATAAACTTCAACGTGATGTTCAACTCGTCGGATCTTACAAGTACATTAATGCGTTCATTATGGAATTGCTAACTGGTTTTGAGATAATGCTTTTCTCAAGCTGTTTTTGGGAGAGGTTTTGAAGTAGGATGATCCGATGCGTTGCATAGCTGGTGTTTTTTTATTTATATTTTTAATATAAGAAGAAGGGATATTTTTCAAAGTGCAATATAAAATGGCATGCTCCTGTGGTTTGATGTTCATACCAGATAGGGAAAAGTATAAGACTTTCTTTCATGATTTGCAATAAAATGTGTAGTTATTCAATGCAAATATATTGTAAAAATATAAAACATTCACCAAAGACGCCATCGTAGACAGACAGACAGAAAAATTACGGAAGAAACAGAATTTACGTCATCTTCGAAAATCAATCCTTTTGTTCCACTCATAAGCTCAGTAAATGACATTTTCACTTGTAACTATACCACTCATGAAAATGTATTTTTTGAAATCACTCAGTGAGATAGAATTCGATCTTGCACCAAAATTCACGGATATCATCTATATATATTTTAAGAAGGTTAAGTAATAGCTACGGGAACTTTATTGAGTAATCCTGACTGAAATGCATGTACCTATTTACATAAAAACTGGTTATTTAGCTAATAGTTTGTCCACTTAAAACCTCCTGTTTTTTTTTGTTTAAACTATTACTTAAAATCCAAGAGTAAATTGACTTAAGCATTTGCTTTGCAACGATGCAAGCGCCCCGCAAGCTCAGTTGGTCATGTAGTACAGTACACAACTCTACTATTCGAGTGGTCGTGGGTTCGATTCCAGGGCAGAGCATACACCTTAGTGGAGTTTGGTCATGAAATAATTTTTACGGCCATTCTTCCTCCTGTCACTGATTCTAAATTATGTAGAGCAATTGTCAGTCATTTACGGTAGCATGTGCCTAGTAAATGCTTAACAGCTAAAACCGGATTTTTAGACTTTCCAGGAAAGGTGAGTATGTTGAGTGACCGCCGTGCTATGGCCTATACAATGAGTTGAAACGGCATACAACCCAACAAAAAATCAACGTTGGGCGATTTTTCACAAAGATTGCTTTACCAGATGATATTACCCTTTTTCAATACAAAACACTTGTCTTTTTATATGTCCCTTCATACAAAGCAATGGTAGTCTCTAACACCATGTACAATAAATGATAGTATCCTAATAATTAAAGGGAATAGTGGTTCTCTACTTTTCTGACATCGAAGAGCAACTGACAGGAAAGGTTACTCATGACATTGTATTGTTAACTTCTACAAAAGTTGTTTCCCTTGGATGTAAAACTGTTCGATATCCTTGGTTAATACATGTAGAATTGGCTATATAGGAATATTTGTGTAATCAGAATCCTGATTATCAAAACGAGTGAATATATAGGTATCAAAAAGGGAAATATTTAAACAAAAGTCAAAATCGTATTCATTTAAATCTACTTTGATTCGATTAGCAATCATAAATGTACAATCAAGAAAACTTAACAATGAAAATACATGTGTACAGTGTATATAACACACTCTAAAACGTCATAATAAAAACAACACATTGTGCCATATTTAAAAGGTCACGTGTTATTAACTGGTCTTTTCACTGTAATGTTCGAGCTGATGATTGCTTGCTATCACCTCAATCTTGGCTTACCAGACCGAGCATTTCTTGGATGGATTCATGAAGGAACCAACTGGACAATTCCAGGCTTTTGAAAATTCATCAAAATTCTGCATTGGTCCATATACTCTACAATAGATTAGATGAAATTTATTAGTTTTTATATATAGTTATAAAGTAATTTGTTAAAAAGTAAAAGTGATATGCTGATATTCACATTAATATTGTTTGCATCATATGTATTCTGCCTGAAGACTATTCAGTTATTACATGGTAAGACCATTTCATTTTAGTGAAATATTAATGCAAGTAATATTTTACTTTATAAGATCAACAAAATATGAATAAACAACATCTAACAACAATATTAATGATATGCATAAACATATAAGAACATCGATAGATAAATAAATTTATGTTGTCTTTATTTATTTGGTCTTAAAACATCATGAAATATAATTTAAAAAAAACATACGTCATTTCTAAAAAACACTAAAATAGTGAAACATTGAAAGTATTCGTGGTAAGAAACAAACGACAAGATGCTGAATGCCAGACTATACTAGACGACTGTTATAGTTAACAACGTGCTACATGACATTTCAGTAGAAA
Organism: Mactra quadrangularis; assembly: GCA_025267735.1. NCBI lineage: Eukaryota > Metazoa > Mollusca > Bivalvia > Venerida > Mactridae > Mactra > Mactra quadrangularis. The sequence continues at coordinate 33,659,633 of CM046294.1, read as the reverse complement.
TAATAATATGCCATTATATTTTATTATACTATAGTGCAATCAACTAAATACATTGTATCATGATAATATAGCACAGCACTAAAACGCCATAAACACAGATTAAATAAAATCGTTTCATATAATGATCACCTAATATCTCCATACTGTCTGAGAGAAAATGGCTTAAATAAGTTCGATATTTAGGTCAATCTCACCAAGCATAGTTAGGCTCCTTGAATTGTACTTATGGTACATTTTTGTGGTTCGATCAATTATTTGTCAAAAGCAACTAATGTCAAACAACGTCACAAAACAGTACAAAAATATCATACTGAATAAAACCCTAGGCTACTAGAGTCTGAAATTATAAACCTGTTTGTATGAATACACCATGCAATAAATAAGCGTTACTACATTTTAAAAGGGTAAGTCTAATTTATACATTCAGTAAAAAGAATGTTTTTCAACATCTTTTAACAATCAATTAGCTAACACTAATTATGTGTAACAAAAAGCATCCAATATATACAACGACTATTCTAAGATAAACAATTCATGTATGTTTTTCATACGTCATGCTAAGTTTAGTATACATTAGTATACATATTTTCATATGAGTTATTCTTACATTCAATGGTTGTAATATAACACTTAATTTATCCAATACGATACAATTGTTTTGTTTAATGTATTATATATTTGCATTACTTTGTAAAATTACTTTGCAAATATGTTATTGTCTCCATAATGGAGGATTCAATAAATATATACGAGTATAAGTATTTTAACATCCATGTTAATGACCACAAATGCTTTCATTTATTATACCTGTATACTAGAGGTTCTTAGGTTCATACACAATAACCTGTCATATATGAACATGATATAAAGTTTGCAAATGACAAGAATTGTACAATATAATGTTAAAAGCGATGTTAAACTGAAAATAATAAAGTCAATAGACTTAATCGGTATTAACTTGGTTCAATGTCAAGACTCATTCTGCCAGTAATTTACAAACCTTATTTCTACCAGTCATATGAACAATTGAAAATATAAAGAAAAGCAACAGAAATGCAGTAAATTCAAACAGGATAAAGTTTGTTGATATTAACAAAAGTGATTGAATAAATATGATACATGCTTTAGTACCAGTATTGGCGCTTATCTGATTAATTAGATGAATGTTTATTGTACTGAAAACACAACCCATTGTCTTAGATCAATGTGTGCAAGAAATTGATAACATAATAATGGAATGCTGGATCTCATGACAAAGTGTACCATGACCATCTACATGCTATCATTGATATAGAAATTGTGATCACTGTCTCAGGTTAATAAAGCTAAAAACAAGCTAAACTGCTTCAATCAATATGACTACAATATCTAACCTCAAATTAGTATGCAAACATTATAAAGAATAGAATTACACATGTATTACCATAACATAATATATCTCTACAATAGTCCATTTGATATAATTTCTACAACAAAGCTCATTGCACATGTACTTTTACCCAAGGTAAATACATCGGTGCTAACAACATATAAATGACATCTGTATCAAAGTTACGTTAGTACTATATACCACAACGTCATAGTGTAGCTATCAACCACCAGTACGATTTCATTTATAACACATCGGAGATCTTCCACAAAGATACACATCGGACATCAGAAGTGGTAGTAATTAAACAAGTTATAAAACCCGGCGATCAGCACGCTTGCAAGTAATACTGTTGTTTTATACATGTACCTGGACATGCTCAAACAATACTAACAAACAAGTTGCTTGCTATTCTGATTTCACATTGTGAATGACCAAAGCTTATCTACGTATATTGTATATTGAAACACATCTAGCGGTCATTTTGTTTTTACATTTAATAACTCAGATTTACATTGTTTAACGCTTTATCAAAAACGTGTATTCGGGTTATGTGGGAGTACTTTGAGGGACTGGACAAGTTAAAATAATCAGAACGAATTCTATCACATTTCACTATATTCATGTTTTGCATGGAATCCACGTAACAATAGTTTCCCTTATTTTGATATATCCGAGGCATGTCTGCATAGAAAATCTCCGAGGTGTCCCGAAGGACAAGATTTATCTTAAAACCCCATGCATTCATACAAAATGTCAACAGCAATAATGTTTTGACTAGATTTCCCATCGTGCAGTATTTATAGATATACCTGTATTTGGATATACTATGACGTGATGTATATATAGAATTTATTCTTGCTTTTTTCCTATATAAATCACACCAAACCTGGAAAATTAAAGCAAAGTGCATTATATAGGTGAACGAAGGTGTTTGATAACCAGTCAAGTTGACCACCATTGAAAACAAAGAAAACGCCGCCACTAATAATGTGCGTATAAGCAATTATTAATTAAATATCGATATTTTCAGAATGTTTAATTCATTCAAATACACATATACATGTTCGCCTATTTAAAGATTTAAAGACAACCATTATTTATAAATGATCAACGAATGACCATTTACAAAATGTATCCATATACAATGTGCTGCAAGCAGCTTCAATGGTCCTGGTTCACAGCAGACACTATAACATGTTTTACTATGTGTATATATTAAAACAGCGTATAATCAGGAACAGGACTGTACCATGCTCTTTTGGATGCAGGTTGAATCATGCAACTAAGAAACATACAAGAATCATGGTGTTTTAACAGTATCAAATACTGAAAAAAGGAACTATACAGTGGAGACGTTGACTTTTATGGTTAAAAAACGAAATGCAGTCATTTTGTACATTTTTTGCGAATCTTTGTCGAGAGCAGTTCTTGGTATATTGATGCAAAGTGGGATGACTTTCAATCATTGACACCGGGGTGTGACCATGAAAACTAAGATTACATCACCAAACACAAACATTTATAGAACTGATTTCGACAAGACATGATTAGTTATGAAGGCTGTTGTGAGGAAAAATAGAGAATTATATGTAAATGATGTAAAGATATGTAAAGACAAATAAAGTTTACGTAAATGTCTGCGATTTTCAAACATTTAATCTACATGTTTCTGAAGTCATTTAAAGGTAAATACACAAAATACTTTCATTTGAACTAAACGATTGTAAATCATTAAACATATTACTCGTACCTGAACATGTATTTGAATACATAAACAGAATGGAGACTAGGTCTGTCACGATACGCCATAAGCGGTTCGCGATATACTGCAATACGCTGGCACCGTATCGCGATACATACCACGATATTTTGTGGGCTTTTAGATTCGTTGTGCCTCCGCTGTATTTAACAGAAACATTGCAAATCTTACATGCAGCTACTGTAAGAATCTAGCCTCTTTAAGTATTTACGGTCATTTACGACTGTGACGCGCCCCAATCGGTTAAATTCTTGTAACTAAATGTTAGATGGAATGAACTATGGAAAACTGACGTTTCGCTACATTTATTTCGCGAAGGAAAGAATTTTCCAATGAAATAACAATATCGGCAAATACCGGTACGTTAAAATTGTACCGCGGAACGTTTTGTCGCAGCTGCGTATTGCAATATACCGGTATATCGTGACAGCCCTAATGGAGACAAAATTAAAACAAAACATTTTGTATGACAAAACAATAAATAAACCTGCTCAGAAGAAATCGCATAAACTAGGAGCAGTACAGCTTCGTTTATTGTTCGTGAGAAAGTAGTTTATAGTTTAAGCAGATATAGGGCATTTCTAAATTTTTGACATCTATTGATGTCTGTTATAACAAACTTTAGAATATAGATGTAAGAAAATCGCAGGCACCTAAACAACAATCTATGCTATAATAGAAATAAAAGGTTTGTAGAATGCTAGCTTACTGTAAATAAATATAAAAGTGACATATATTACAACATAATGTACACAACACCCCATCACCACAACATTACTCTATACCATTCTGTTTTGTTTGAACATGTTAAGCATCAGTGGTTGAAATGATTATTTGATTGGTGTTTAGTAAAACTATTCATTTTCACAAAAAACATTGAAGACAAACAGTCATTTAGTTACAAAAATAATGGTTTCGATTTTTTATGTTAACTTCACATGCTTCAGAAAAGTTGAATGATACTTAACAATACAAAAACAGAACAGCCTAGCATTTAAAAGTGACTAGCATAAGTTTCTTTGTGGGAAAATTCGCCTTTGTTAGACAAAAGTTACAAGTACGAATAAGAGAAAAGGAATGTGAAAGGTTAAGATAGGGGTTAGATTTAATTTATTACTAATACCTGAACCTATCTATACTATGAGGATCTGTATTGATACGTTCAATCTTTGCTGCATCTCTCATCTTATCACACCAAACCTATTTTATAGCCAGCATTAATGTATATTTGAAAACAATACAGATTCTGAGTTGACCATTATAAATAGTGATACAAGCTTGGAACATGCGGTATAATATTTCCTAGACAAATTACTATTTGAATAATCTTTCAACATTTGATGTCACAAGGCTCGAGTCAACGCAACAAATCTTCTTGCATAACATGCTAATTCATATTTCATTAAATAATAATAATAATAAGTTAAATTTATTCGACGAATCTACACATTTAGATAAATGCATGTCTCACATGTAGGCTACACATAGATATTTATCCTGCAAAGAATGATTACTGTTCATAAACATAACAAACAAAATCTCTTTTAATCTATCAAATTGAAGAAAATCAAATAGATTATATTCAATTAAAAAACACCAGCAACAATATTGATGCGATAATAATAATAAACATTGAAAAAGTGTCTTTTCCATTTAGATTAACCATGTCAAAATATTATAAATCTTGCAAATCTAGTCGAAGAACATAATTTTTATTGAAAATGTAAAAAACTCAGAGCAAACTTAGTTTCAAGAATATATATAAATGAACAATGACGCCTACTTTACTCCATAAAAAGAAACAAGACTCCTACCTGTGCAGCATTTATAAAGTAAAGTTGATTTGGTGTGTAAGTCATACCAGGAAGTGAATCTTCCTCAACACCTTGTCTTTCTGTGGTAATCCAATCACGATAAGCCTGAAATGTATTACTCTTTCATTGCATTATATGGTCATAGTATGAAATTATCATATATTTTCACTTAATTTCCTAAATACAGTATATTGTGAGAGATATATACTTCTAAAGCAAAGTATTCAGTACATTTGGAATATTGTCATTTCAGTTCCTGTGGATCAATTTGGATGCGAGCTATGATTGAACTTTTAACAAGAAAATATAATCAACCATCGGCTGATAGCTTGTTTGATTCTTATCTTAAAAATGATAAACTTATTTTTCAACATTCACAAAATATAACTAAATGTACGTCACTGTCTCTCTTGTATCTTTCCTTTTTAACTTTCACCAGTTTATTATGGCCAGAATCTATATCAATATTACATTTTATATGCAATCTTATATCCCCTAAGACTCTGTTAAATTGTTCAACTTGTGGCTCTTTTGGTTAGATATAGGAAATTACTGTCTACAATATGCGGTTTTACCTTAAAACTTTCTTTAATTCCACCATTATCAGCAATATTTTCACCTTGGGTGTTGATTCCATTAAGCTAATCAAATGGAAAATGATAATAAAACATGAATAAGAAATAACCAAAGGAGCTAATAAAGAGTATACATTCTAGGGTATTTAGAGACGTTATCATACAAGAAGGTTATAAGCACAAAGTATCCACTTTTTACACTATACAAACAAAAAGTCATTAATTAAAGATAGAAATGCAATGAAGACCAATTATTGATACAATTCTAGCCGATTTCAAATGATAAGACGATTAAGTCATTTGTGTCATCAGAAACAAACGGTCACAATAAAAGTGCATATCAAGTCGAACTAAGGAAAACTGCTGAAAGGAGTGTGAAACTAGCATCATTAAAACAACCGACACCTTCCACACATCCAGCTGTTTTAGATTTTTAAAACTTTTATTAAAAGGACCCAAACAAGAAATAAACGAAAACAAGAATCCAAAGGGTTTCCAATTTGGAAGCTGTTTCAATTATATAATTTTACTACACAAGTGAATTTACTAAACAGGTATAGAAGAAAGGAGTCGGACCATCAATCCATAAATTATATATAACATGGTATACCTTCATACCACCAGTTCCAGGAACAGTGAAGTTACCATATTGATTTATTATACATTGTGCCCTCTCTTTAAACTTTCTAGAATCAACATCAGACCACCAGTTCTGTAGATTACCATCTTTATCAAATAAACGACCTGTAATAACAATATGATTGATATACATTTGGAAATGGGGGTAACAAGAGTTCATATTTGTTAACGTACGACTTCGGCGCAAGGAATGGTCAACGCCTCAAATCAAACATATACAATATTATTGGTATAGTCAATTATAGTATTAATAACAACCCTGCATATTCAAGCAATTACTCTATACTTTGAATTATTGCAAGTAACAAGCCAGAATTTTAAAATTATTATGAGTCTGACACATACATACACAATAACGAATTATTTTACCAAGATTTCGAGGCAACAACACAATAGAGACACCATGCTTAGATCGTCTTATTTTTGCAGGAATTCACAGTGGAAAATTAAAATGTTCTATTTAAATCAATTGAAGAATGTTTCTGTTACCTTGATCATCAAACCCATGAGTTATTTCATGTCCTATAACATAGCCTATACCTCCATAGTTTAGATACCTGTAAGTACAAAATATCTCACTATTTATTTGTCAAGACTTGTTCGGGAAGTTGATAGATTTTTCTTATGAATTAGTTTATAGGCAAGGTAACTAGTAAAAATTCTATCAATGTCAACGTCTGTGCTATATAGTATTCTGTAAAAATCAGCATGATATACACAAACAAATCATTTATGCGTATTTGAAAAACACTACTATAGCACATTATATCAACAAGCATGTTGGTTTGTTGTTTAGGTTTAATTGTATACTACCAATTAAATGTGGAATCGTTTTAACAGAAGCAATTGATCACAAACAATTTTTACAAAGCCACAAAAAGGTAAAATGGAATAACTTGCATGTCTAGACATGAAGCAAAGGACTTTGTCTTATTAGGATACCAAGTGTTTTGGTGCTTCCTTTGTTTGACGACGTTTAAAAACTCAAAGTCATAAAAAGTCAGTCTACAAAGTCATCCATTCTTGAACACAACAATTTCATAAACATAACATCTGTAAGCAACTGCGTTATTCTTACATGAAGGACCATCTAAGCCTATATTTTTTATCTTTGCTCAAATCTAAGACCCTCAAATACCTAACTAATGAACTTCTATCAGGCTAAATTTTATACTTTGAATGTTGGTAAATATTTTACATAAGAGTGCCTTTGTTTTAATCTTTTAACATAAACTGAAAATTAATTTTTGAAACGTCTAAAAATAAAACTCTTAGCATCAACTCAATCATCCATGTTAAATGTGTGTTTACACATGTGATAATAAACAAGAATATAATACTAACGCTGGTTGATCATGTGTGTAGAATGGAGGTTGTAATATAGCTGCTGGGAATGCTGAAAGATAAAATAAAAACAATTAATTAATGATATAAGTACACTATTTTACAGTGTTTAAAATGTTTTGCTTTTCTCAGTAATAAAAATAAGTTATACTTCTACTAGTATACAAAAAGCTTTCATGTAATCATAAGTTAAAACATGAAATTAGTGTCATGCATGTAGGTTGTAGGCATGAATATTCGGACGAATATGAACGTGATCTATTTATTATAGATTACTATTTTAATTCTATAATAGGTTTCATTGTTCTTCCACGAGATATACGAGTACATTATGCTGAAGATAATGAATGTTTCGGGGCCAAAGATGTATGGTGTACTAACATATGTTGAAGAATCAAACTAGAAGGTACAATAATCTAACAACATACTTATCTGATTGGTAGATGGTGAGTAATAAGCATTGACAGTAGCTGGTGACATTCCCCATCTAAAATATAAATAATGTACAGTCATCAAACTGTCATATCTAATAGAATTTCAGTGTGTTGCCATTTTAATGTCACAGTTCCCACTGTTTTAAATCATCATACTAGGACAAAGTTATTTTGAGATAAATGAAGTTAATTGTACCATTAACTATATAATATAAACTACTAATGATTATATCCATCATTCACCAATTTAATCATTGTACAAGTATTGTTCAATTTGTTAAAATTGGCAACATGTTCTCCTGATAATAATGATGATATATTTTAGTATAGGTATTTATTTGATCTCTATTTTTTGTATATTTTATTATAAACTGAACATATGTTTGCTCGTTTATCATTATTTGAGAAATAAAGGTGTGTTACGTTCTGTTCTGTAATTGTGGAAGTGTACTCAGACAATGATAAAGAAAAATGTCTCCAAAAAGCACACCACCACTGAACGCTGTCGTCAACACAAGAAAAGTGTAGTTAGAATATTTGACATTCAGACATGAATTTTGTTGGAGGAAAATAGGTGACAATAAGACATGAATGATTTGCTATCAATTTTAGGCTACAGCAATTCACTATAGCAAGCGCAAGAAAAGACTTACTCTGTTTTGTCGACATCTTTTCTAAGTTTGTTCAATGTTCTAATAACAGAGGCATCTCCAATACTGACCAATGTTTTCAATGGATCATCTACATATACTGTAACCTAAAATAGAACATACAACTTGTCACAATCTGGGAATAATATAATTAACTTTTATATCAGTTTGTCAAGAAACTAGCAAAGTTTTGTTCAGACATAGAGAAGATTGGGTTCCAACGACCTCACTTAATCGCCAATAACTTCATATAAAGCATAGTGGATACCCCCAAATACACTAACTACCCTTTGCGTCTTATGCCCATATAACTTTACACAAGTTAACAGTCCAGTTGCCTCTAATACCAATTAAGAAGTATATCATATTTCACGATGTAAGCCGCACGAATATGTAAGTGTCTCAACTAACAAAATTTTATATTTACGAAATTAACTTCAAGCAAGTGTATAGTCCAACAGAATTAACCTGAGCTTGACCTTTATGCAAGAATATATCAAACTCAGTATTTACAGTCTATTTTTGTCTTCGTTTGTATATCGCGCTTTATCGGAAGCTTTCGGCAAAATACACGTACTGAACAATTAATGTTGTTTTCATAAGAATAAATACTTTGAAACTATGCCATACTATTGCTGACTTACTTGTGTAATGTGTCCAAAATTAAAAGTACAATAACATGCCACTTTTAATAAATTAATTTATAGTCACATCGGTTGTTATAAACACGTGTATAACCATATACACGTATACGGAAACTCACGATTTAATGTAAGTGAAGTGTGTAATTATTATAATTGGCAGTTCAAGCTCAGGTTAATTCTGTTGGACTATATATTGCGTGTAATCGTTACAATTGACTTACATTTTCATACTTTTGTGCCATTAAAGTGTCGTTGTATACAGTTTCTGAATATCCAATTCTGGATTCTATGGCGTCAGCCTGAAATAACAAAGTACGAGTTGTAATGGAAACATGTCGACGTTTATATTTTTACTTTCATTCATTGTTTTAACAACTTCAAGGACCGCAACGCAAATAATAATTATGTTTTTACTCTTCTTTTGTGTCATCCTTGATGTATAATGTTGTTAGAAACGACTTTTCGGTAATTCATTCATTTTGTTTATTATTGTAACTTGTATGTTATTATGTGTACCATGTTGTAACTTAGTATATCAAAAAAATCAGTCACAAACTTTGTATCGTTTGTTAGTAAAGTCAATGATACACAGATTTATACAATCATTAGTTATATATTTTTCAAAATGATTTAGAGATGAAGTCAGCAACGTCTAAAAAGAATGTTATTAAGTTAAATGTCCAACATCCAAAAATGCAGTGATCCCTCTATTTAAGTACAGTAAGGATCTAATATCCTCAATGCAAGCAACATAACAAACAAGTATAAACCTCTCTGGTCAAATGGATACACCAAATATTACACACACACAAAAGTCAACAAAAACTTAGACGATATTGCATAATGATTCTCCACATAAATACACAATGTAGATGAGTGATAAACTGAAACTGTTTATGTTTACCTTTTCTTTAGCTACACCTTTTGTTTTGGTTTCCATCCATGGTAGATTATCTATCATTTCTTTAAAGGATTTTCTTAGTTTACCAACAAGATTCTCTACCTAGAATTACAAATAAATAAAACTTTAAATATACATGTATTGTCATAGGCCTAACGATGCAACTGTAATGCATCTTTGATTTCAAATTCTAATTATCTTATTATAATAAACAAACGCTCATCATTTTATACATAGATGATGTGAACACTAGTCTCTGATCACAATGCAAGGCTCATCACTTAAGATGTACAGTCAATTGATCAGAACACCGCTTGATATTTTTATAGTTTTACACTCATTTTTCATTTAGCCTGAAGACTTCTTTTGAATGCAGATGAAATGTGATGAAAGAGAAAAAATAAATGGCTATAAACTAAATTCATTAAATCAAGGAAATTTTTATTCTTTTATTATGAGGTATGTATAAACATTGTGATATACAATGTCAAATATTGGAATATCATATATTATACAGTGTCATACATTGTTACCAATACATTTTAGTAAATGTTTGGTGTGTTTTTATATTTTGCCAATATTTGAAAAATCAACAAACATATCTTTAAATGCACATGTATAAAAATTACTGTAGTATAACGTATCATAACTTATCTTTCTATTGTTACAGTATATAATGACTGTCATAACGGGTAAATGCATTTAATATAAAATTTAATTGTATTAATGGAAATGAGGAGGTAATAAGGTAATTATGGATACTATACTAAGTATGTTAAGTCATATCTTACATCTAATTTAGCTTCTTTCTTAAATTCTTCAGCAACAAATAATCTACCAACAACTTCAGGCATAGCACTTTTAACATTATTAACACAACTTTGCCATCTTGGTGGAGTTGTCTCGGAACCTGTTAATACCTGAAATAATTAGAATACAAAAACAACTAATTTACGCTATTATGAATAGTTTTCTTTTTTTGCTTATACTAATTTATTTTAGCTCGATTGTGAAACAAGTTTTTACAATTTAGATTAATCACTTCGAGTCCTCTTGTTGGTTCCCTAGTACTGAGCTAGTAGGATTATTTTCTTGCTCAAGGAAACAACGGGGTAGGTTTTGGATGGGATTATAAATATCATGCTCTTTTTCAGATAAGTCTTTAAGACTTAAGGGAAAAAAGCACGATTTACAATAATCAATGTGTTTTTACTAAACTTTGATGTATCTATCTTTTTTTAAACTATATGCTTTAGTGCTCAACCCTATTCAAAGATGTGAAGAAATAAGCCCGGTACATTAGTGTAAATCTTAGACTTGTTAATATGAGAGTCATATTCAATTATCGAAAATATTGTAAATATCAACCATACGGTATTATTAGTTACACAGTCAGTTACTGACCGGATACGGTGTGATACCGGGTCAGTAAATTAATATTGGGTGAGAGCGTAGCTCGATCCCAATATTTATTCACTGACCCGGTATCACACCGTATCCGGTCAGTAACTGACTGTGTAACGAATTTATCTTACCGAGTACCCCCATCTGAGTAGAAAAATAAGGTTTCGTCAGCGCTATCATTTATAAATTTTGTTACTGACTGGATATTAGAATCTACTGACCTAATATGGGATAATACATGGTCAGCACGTGACCGCTCTCGGCCAATGAAAAACGAGTATTCTGTACGAGGTAAGATAAAATACATTTCCATTTCTCTTGACTTGATAATAGTTAAAGATTATATAATGGTGACAAAACACAAACTTAATACTGAAACTTCTTTAAAGTAAAACAAAACACCTATTAAACAACAAAAATTCAACAAAGCAGAACTAACAAATCTAAATTACATTTCAAAACAAAGTAACCACAAATTAGAACTCAAAGTAAGAAACACAGTGTTGAATTATTGAAATTCAATTAACAAATTTTACCAGACTGATATTCATTTAAGATATTTAACAACAGAAAATGTTTAACAGTTAGTTTTTGGATATTATGAGTACATTTATTTATAAAAAATAGATTACCTTCTGGTATCTCAGTTTTATAGCTGTAAATACTTGAGGTAAGTAAAAAGTCCTTCCTTTCACTGATGAACTAACGACATAATCTGCCATAAGTCTGTAACATAATAACGAAACAGGCTATTACAAGTGAGTTTGAAAATGACAACCATTTGTGTTACAAAATACCGAAATGTATTACAACCTCTTTTGCAAAATCCTGTTTTGCCATAAGTATTACAATTTCGGGGTTTATTATAAAACGGATTGTATCAATGCTTAATATCAATATTGAAGGGGGGGGAGTTAAAACAACAACTTACTTGTTTGGATATTTACTAATCAATGCACCAATTTTACTCAAGAAAGGAGGAGCAATAGCAATAACAGGTTCTGAATCATCAACGGTTATACCAACATGATCCATTACACCTTGTATTAACTTCTTCCAATCTATCTGTAATCAAATAAACACCAGAATATAGAAATAAAGGGGCTTTCATATAATAACAATATTTGTTTTACAGAATATCAATATAGAAATGCATATTAGGGTCATTAGATAAAGTTTTCAAAGGTTTGATGACTATCGCGGTGGTTAATCAATCTTAGTACGCCGCGAACGCTAAAAAATATGCGAACGCAATTAAGAGATTCACTGAAGTTTCGTATGAAGAAGTCGCCATCTTTGATTTGCTTGTTTGAAGCAAAACTGTTGCGAACCTGCTCGTATGATTGTTCATTTTCTGACAAGCGCCCCACTTGATACAGTGGTAGGGTATAAAGACTGGTGAAAATATTTTATGACCCTTGTTAAAGTTATCAAAGTGCACTACTAAAAATCAGGAATTATCCAGTAGACTTGAAGTTTTATATGAATACTTACACCAGTAAAATTGTTACTTAATTCACCAAGGGTCATTTTATTATATAATTTCTCTGGATCTCTTCTTTCTTCTTTTGGTACAGTGATCTGAAATAAATTGTGAAACATGCTGTAAATAATTTGTGATAAGACTAGGACAAACCTTACATACTTTACACACCGGTGTGACAGCACACTGACCCAATAAGTATATTTGTTATACATCTACATGAATCCAGGGTTGATGTCCAGTGTATGTCGTAACCAAAATAATATGAATATTTAATAAGTAATAATCAAATACACTATATGATTGTTTTATCAGGAGGCTTTTATCATTTAGGATTGATTGGATAACAAAAAGTTAACTAGTGATGATCACATCCATTATATGATAACATTATCAAAAAGTTTACCTATAAGAGTAAGTTAGCTACCCTGCTCGCTATTGTTTTTATCAATTGGCTACTCTGCTTGCTACTTTTTATTTCAGAAAGGAATTTATACTGACAAATATGGAAAGATATGTTCGCGCTATTATGTCATTTGTGAACATGTTCTTAGCTACTGATGTATTATCCACACTGATTTCATCTGAATATCCTTTTACATACCCCAGAAAAAAATACATGTTAGACAGTTCAGTGACAACCCCTGGGAATAATGGTTAAACTTCTGTGTGTGTTATGTGATTTTTACTAGGGGACGAGTGGTTAGTTACCTGGACTTCAAATACGAAGAACCATCCCATGTAAAAAACTGACGAAATGGAAATAAATGTACAAACACTGTCTAGTAAATAAATAAACTAATAACGTATAATAGGTCTTAGGAAGTTTTTGTATTTAACTACCTTGAAAAAATGAATGAATGATACGATACTGTTCCCAAGATATGTTCTATTTAATGACAACAACAATAGTCTATTTACATTATACTCCAACATATTCTCAACATGTTTAAGTGTTGTGAATGCAAACAACACAATATCTAATAACAATGGTGAACGTCTTACATTAGCTAGTTCAATTTCCATATCAACCATATCTTTAGCAAATGCTGTTGCCATGGTTTTCTCAGCACCAAATGCTACAGCTAATTCTTCTAACATAGTTTGATAAGCCATAATGGTTTTATCATTACGTTCCTTCAAGTAATATTCACGACTTGGCATTCCTAGATCTGGCTGATCTATCTGTAGCGAAAAAACAATATAAACTTGGATAGAAATATACGATACATGAATGAAGTGGATAAAATCTAGGAAAAGTACTGCCGAATTTGGCATCAAAATCACTAATCGAAAAACTATTTGATAATTAAAGTTTTACAATTGACTAAATAGTGGATCGTCTCGCACATTAATTAAGATTTGGTTATCAAAATCATTTTTATTGTCCTCGTACATTTTAATGATAAATAAATAAAAACTCAAGTAAATTTTGAAACAAACCAGACCAGCATATGCACACAAGCAAATGATTATACCGAGATAAATGTTGTGATGAATATCTGCTTTGTTTTCGGTAAAATGCATAACACTTATTGCAAAAACACAGAAACAATAACACAAACAAAGCATTCAACAACGTTCAATTCGCTAATTATAAATTGTACCTACAAAGACAACAAGTAAATTCAATCGATTCAAAAAACAAATTCATTAAATATAAAACTAATACCTACATAAAGTATATGTTTATCAGGATTTTTATCATCTGTTGTTATTCCTACATCAATCAATGGTATATAATTGGTATGTTGTTTTGCCTTTATCAGTAATTCTTCCAGATTATATCTACTGGGATCCCACTTTCCACCTGGATTAGAACCTAATACAGGCCAACCACCGTATCCCTCCATAAAGTTATGTATGTATGTTAAACCAAGTTCTTCAATTTTCTCTGAAAGTAAGAGTAGATACATGTATTGAAGAGATATACTTAGTGTTTTCATAACTATAGTAGATCTACATCTAAATGAATAAGTTCAACAATTTATTGCTGATTACGAATGGACTGTCCTTAAAGTTAACAATATGTTAGCTTGTAAAAATGCTATGTGACATAAAGGTAGAAGGCAAACATTTAAAGTATAGGATAGTACAGTTAAAACATAAACTTAGAAATGATTTTACAGGGTGACCATTACTAGTCTCTAGTAGTGTGTATAAAATAACACAGACTTCTGCTTTGAGTGATAAATAATATTGGTCTTAATATTACTCAATATATCTACAAGTATATAGAGCTTATCTGCAAAATGTTTGTACATGCATAATATGTTATGCACTGTATATAGGTCGATGGTCTTTAAACATATAAATATTGTCATTGTCATACAAGTATATAATTATAGAGGTACATTACCTTCATTGACGCAAGCTTTGAAGTAATTTCTTACTTTCATCACAGCTTCAGGTTGTGTAGTTGTAACATTAGCTTCTAGAATGGCTGTAATGTGATATAATATGATATGATATAGTATACTAGTTGTATAGACAATGTTAAGCTTAATAAGTTCAGTGTCAGACAACATGTGGAGCCAAGGCTGAACAATGCTTGTTTTAACAAAGTTTTACATTCCATTGAACCACCGTCAAGACTATGACTCGAAACGTTCAGATTAAAGTGAACCAGTTTGTTCTTCTGCCGCCATCTACAGAAAAAGTTTACTTACACATTTTTTTTAAAAAAAATAACCACCGAATGGTTTAAACTTTGCATAATAGTGTCACTCAAAGGAAGGTAGGCTTTAATAAAGAACATTGTATAAATTCTAATCGTTTTAACGAAGAAAATGCTTTCTGATCATAAGACATTTTGTAACAAACGCATACAATGGACTTAAGATGAATTCTGTCGTAAGATATTTGTGAGAAAAACTTATATATACCTTTAAGAATGATATCTACGTCATCACGTAATGCTGTAAATGTTCCATAAGAACTTTTATCTTCAGGTATTACATGTTTACGTAACCATTGACCACAAGAAAACTGGTAGAAGTCATCACATGGATCAGCAGATTCATCCATAGCACTCTCGACTCTGGCAGCTACAACATGATATTTATAAACATGAACGAAATAAGACGATTAGGGTTATCACTGACACAACGTCAAAATTGGCTTACCATGGCAACTTTACGACGTCATGGAGACATCATGATTTTACATACACCGCTACAAGACACAGAATGGAAATGGATATGTGTTTAAGTTTCCTATGTATCAATTTTATGTAGGAATTCAATTTTTTAAACCACTGGTTCCATCATGAATATTTATCCAATTTTACGTAAGATCGATATTGATTCCATCGAGTAAGCTCAGAGACATATTTTTAATTAATCATCTTTCTTTTCTTCGACTAATTTCTTTTGTCGGCACTCACTTACTGCTCGTACCCGGCTATTTCGAATAAACAAAACATTCAATATGAAAGAATTGACCTGACGCTTGGGATCAAATCCGGACTGAACATGTTACCATGTAGATGTTCTTTAAACAAGATCAACTTTAAAACAACTTTCAAAGTCTGACTATTCATTTTCATAAGGTAGAAATGCTTCATTGAAGATCCTGTGATTTTTGCCTTCAGAGTTGTCGACTTTACCAAGACCAATACTTTATGTTTGTCCACAATTATGAATACGTTTTCAGTTATAAATTTATATCTATAAACAATACACAAACACATACCTGCCAGAACACATCCTTTTGTTAGACAAACGCCATCTGTTTTTGAAATACAAAATATTAATATTAAACAAAACATTATCTCAACATTTGATAGTAGATAATTGATAATTGAATGTTTCGATACATAAGTCTTAGAAAACCGATTAATTCATTTGTGGAAATGTATATACAAGCAGGGCTCGAATTTAACACAAAATTGGACTTGAATTTTTTTTTGCGAGTTGATTTTATTACATCTCGCAAAAAAAGAAAAAGTCACGAGTATTTTTTTTCTTGCTAAAAATTTTAATAGCAAACATGGATACTAATCATATAAGTGCAAACACCTTACATGTAGTACTATTTTTAACTGTAGATAGCATAAGGGTGTTCTTGTGGGATATACCAAGAATATCGAACATGCTTTTACGTTGAATCTTTAATTAATTCTATTGATCTGACCGTTTTAATGCTGATTTGAGCTTCATTTTAAACAGTAATATGTTTGTGTGTCGATTTCAACTCGCGAAAATTTGCGAGTTAAAATAAGTTACTCGCAGTTTTCAAAATCCACTGCATTTTGCGTGTATGCGAGCTGAAATTCGAGCCCTGTATACAAGAATCAGGATATGTTTGCTATCCATGGTAAAGTTTTCAAAGATCAACTTAAACCCACTTTATATTTCAAAAGACTCCTTAATGAAATAATATCTCGCTTTATCCAACTCGTATAAATAGAAACCCAAACGCCATTTTAGACTATACTGTATTGATAAAACTCAGAACAAAATTTGCTTATAAGCTGGTTAAACTGAAATTTTGGAATCAGTTTTTCATCAAACGGTCGTTTTATATCGTGTGATATAATGAATACACACGAAAAAGCGAGTTATTTGTGGGGGGTTTTGGAAAGTATTTTTGCCAGAAATGTTGATATAATTGAAGAACTTTGGTGTTGGTGTTTGAAAAACAGACAAAAAATCAACTCACTTGACCTAGACACTGACTGTGAACCTGAAAAAAAACGACGAAAACAAAATTGTATAGGGAACATAAACTATATTTCTATTTGGGCTGTTAGTTTATAACACCGGAATAAAATGATTAAATTCGTACATCTAGACATACACTAAAGTTCACACAACACGACGTTTTATCGTGTGATTTAGTGCGGGTTTAGTGCAAAACGGTCGTAACTCTTTCATTTCATTTCATTTCGTTTCCGCTACACCCGCGATATGTATGTCAATATGCATGTAGAATGGGGACGACCCAATTGCTCATCAAATGTTTTAATAAAAAAGGATTAGCAAGCTATCTACAAGCAATTAACTTTTAACATACAAGTGAATTTGTTAATAGACAAATTGCTGACTTGGCAACATTAACATTGACCTTGACAAACATAACGTATATACAATAGATAACCCCTGAATAACAACCCTTCATTGTAACAGTGTTGCTTGGAAGATTAACTATTTTGTTTTAATGTTAAACACTTCTGTTACTATCACACTTTGTATTTGCATGCATCAGCACGTTTATTTTGCGAGAGTAGGCACTCCTGACGTAGAAGCAGTATTTCATAGTTAGGACGCTCATTATAGAAGGCAATATGCCACGTGTAGGAAGCTTTCTAAGACCTCTGTTAACTGCCTTGAGCTAGACATCTGCTCAACTCTACTCAGTCATTATTACAATCTCCGTAAACAGAGATCCTGTAGAGCGTTGTCGTACTAAATTAGCGAGTATGCGAGCGGTAAAATTTTAGATCGGGTTTTAATCAGATTGTCATTATTAGAACTATATTAAGAACATTTGATGATCAGTGGTAATAGTACATGATGGTAGAGATTAATGAACTCTGTAACTTTATATATCAAATTAAATCTGAAACTCATTGCAGTTTCGGCTCTTTAACATTATAAATATCGTAGCTAAATCATATGCGCATATTTTATGAAGTACCAAAATTGATAATAAATAAATAAGTGTAAATCACAAACATTCAGATACACTTTGTCAAGAAAACTGTTTAGATCCTTAAATTCTTTTTTGTCTCAAGCTCTTATATTTTGTGAAATTGCATACTGCGTGCGACCTACTGACAGGACTGACTATTTTGAGTTCAACACTAAATGTGTGCGTTAAGAAACCCATAAAGCACTAACAATCAAGAAAGACTGCATAACAGTTAACAAACTACGTGTATGTCAAAATAAATTAGAATTTCATGTACGTACCTGTCCCTGGAGCTGGGACTCCTGAAAAAGAAACAAAACAATAAACATACATCTATATGATTTAAAAAAAATAACAATTGTACAAATGACTTGACGAATTTTAACGAAAAGGAACACTCTTCCAGTCTTCACGACAAACTTTGTCAGCACTTTGTCAAATTCGGTCCAACAAATGGAATATTTTACTGGACCGAATAAAAGTTTGCAGGATAAAAAGAAATCTTAGCGAATGGCGATATATAAATATATGCAGTCCATGTAAATGATTTAGAATATTTGTCATAAAACTAAATAAACAAAATAACATCATAATTATCATTATTATTAACAATGATTTTTCATTTGAATATGGAAAATATAAGCTGTAAAAAGTTGGTGGACCGTCGGGAAACTAACATACTAAAATTCACTGGACCGAAGGCGATTTCGATAGACTCGGTCCACGGTAGGGCTGCTGCGAGTATCCGAGAACGAATATTCGTCAAGTCTGAAATCGTCGAATCGCGATTTATCTATGGACAAAAATGAAAGAACATTTTCAGTTTAATTGCCACCGAAAACGAGTCGCACTACTTATGAAAACTTTAATTTATGTAGGGACCGAATTATCTTGTGTCAAAATTTCGATTGATACACGTTTAGACAAAAATATTATCACTGAAAATGCCCACAAACGTCTAGTAAAAGAATTGTTAGGAGCACATGGTTTTCACATAAAGTTTCAGTTATTCTTCACTTATGTTTTGTTATTACATGAATTCATGTATACTTTTCCATTAAAAAGTGATTCGTGGTTTGATTCATGAATCGCTACGCAGGAATCGTAGTTCGGATCGGCACTTGCACAACGATCCACAGCCCTAGTCCACGGTCCATCGGCTAAAACGGAAGAACTATTAAAAAAGGTCCCACAACAAATATCATAACATTTAGAAATATATATAAAATTGTCTTAAAAAATTACCAAATAAAAATATTAGATTTCTTGTTTTAAATTAAAACAAAAGTACATATTAGCGCAAAAAAATATCATATCAGTCTCGGACTTAAAAAATGACCAAACAAATGCAATATCATTATTATATTGATTCTTAATAAAAACTATATGTAAGCATAAAAATATTAGTGAATTGTGGCAATTAAAATGATCAAAGAAAATGAAACGTTTCCTTTTTTGATCTTGAAATAACACATAAAAATTTAGATTTATATTCTGTTCATTGTAAAATAAAAGTACGTTTACCATCGAGTATAAATCCCAGACAGGTTACAAGGTTAACAACCAGTAATGTTAATCGTAACATTGTTACTTACAAACTAAAACAAGCTAGCCACACTAGACAAGAACTGGTACAGGGTCTTATCTTATATAAGGGTTCAATTTTGACTTCCTATGCAACCTAAGTATGAAAGGCCCTAGGAATGGAAGCACATGCACTTGTAAAGATAACATACAGACTGATAATCGTGGGAAGCTGTTGTTTGTTCCTATCATTTCCACATTCAAATGTTCTGACTATTAAACCTATACTGATTGAGACAACGGCAAAATTTGGTTATTTGCTTCACCTCAACGCGATAGGGCTATTTCAAGATACTCTTATTTAATTACTAGTTGACAGGCAGATATGCAAGTTAGTACTCTTCTGTGCATCGGCGAATGTATCACTATATCTCGTTAAACTTCTCACATTTGAAGTAACGGTTGAGCTGAGAAGGGAGCGAAACAACTTAGCAAATTTATTCACTTAGTAATTGTCTTTCCGAAAAAAACATTTGATCGCCGACCCCAATGGCAACGCTAGGGCACCATGTATAACGGTAAGTAGAAAGTATCCTCAACTTACGAACTTGTTTGTCCTGACATCCAGTAAGATTTGTGACAATGATGGCAACAATGAGACTGATTGTTGATACGATGAAAAATACGAGAAATAATAACAATAATCTAAACTGAAACTTTGTATTTCTTCCATTGTTTGATTTAGTTACTGAATCTGAGCTGAAATGAAAGAAAAACATGGAGTATCTATATCAAAGAAAATATAGAACATTCTTACAGGAATCAGGTTTCGGACCCTCAAATCTCCCAGATTCTTACCATGCAGGTAGTGGGCGTGACCGAGTGACAACGACGGTGTACTGGCAACCGCGCCTCGCTTGTTTTGTCAACTAATACAAACAGGGTTCAGTCTTATCTAAACATATGATCATTTGAAACAGTTGAAACATTTATTCATGTTTTAGATTCCCCAGCTCACAATCATAAGTGCATACATAATACAATATACAATAAACACTGTATTATATGAATATGGAATGTATCATATAACATGGAATTCAATGTTCTGACTGTACAGTCCATTTTGTTTAACTGAATAGACTATTGCGGCGCATGGACTAAATTTGGACTGGATTTGAGTGTTTTATCCTTAGTGAAGATGTCCCCACACCTGTGATACATTTAGACATATATTTCTTCAGGTTAAAGGGGCTACATGAAGTCATTAAGGATTTAAGGGGCTACTACTTGGTGTCAATGAATTTGAAATTGTAGATGTTTGGCAGACTCGGAAATAGTCAACCCGCATCTACCAGGAGGCACAGTGTCCTCACACATAATTACAGTTGGGTTTATTCGGTCACATTTACATTTGTCCTGACAGCAGCTCTAGTTCAATAGATGTCACACAAAGAGACAGACACAGAGTTGTGAAGAGGAGAACAAAATCCACTATATACAGTCTCTATTGACCAATAACTAGTATAATGAACTGGAATAGAAAATTTGTCATTTGATGGAAAATCCATCATTTGATGGAAAACTTCAATAAGAAAGGCTATATTATAGTCTATTCAGTTAAACAAAATGAACTGTACAGTGTGTATGACGAACATCAAGTTCGTTCAATATTCCACTCCAGTTCGATATTGAATATCGGAGGTCGAATATTGTGTCAAGTCATTGGAGGTATAATGGATTTTAAACATTTATGAAGACATTTCATTCATGTATACATTATATGATCAGGTATATGGTAATTATGTTTAAAATATTTATGAAATTTCATAATTGAATTAAATCAAGAGGCGGATTCTTTTTAATTTTTTTGACATGTTAATAACTATTTAAATATAAATACAATATGTCAATAATATTGTTTTTGCAAGATTAATTTCTTTTATTTCGTCACTTTTATCACTTTGAATTATCCTCGTTTAGATCATTTACCATCAAGTCTATACTGACCTATTTGTCACATCAACTGATAATCGACCTAATAACCTATGAAGAATTTAATTAACACGATAAAATAAACCGTGATATATACTGTGTCACTTAGTTATAGAGCTTGTACACTTTGACCGAGCCAATTAATTTGATGAAATTTCTATAACCATATGTGAACATGACAATTCTGTCTTAATTTCTGTTTCCTTTAACAGTACAGGTTTTCCATTTGACTTGAGAATTAGACACAACCTTCTAGCTTATTCAAAATACACTAAGACAACAGGTACCACTTTATAACCGTATATAGTTTTAGGTACCACTTTATAACCGTATATAGTTTTAGGTACCACTTTATAACCATATATAGTTTTAGGTATCACTTTATAACCATATATAGTTTTAGGTACAACTTTATAACCATAATATAGTTTTAGGTACCACTTTATAACCATATATAGTTTTAGGTACCACTTTATAACCATATATAGTTTTAGGTACCACTTTATAACCATATATAGTTTTAGGTACCACTTTATAACCATAATATAGTTTTAGGTACCACTTTATAACCATATATAGTTTTAGGTACCACTTTATAACCATATATAGTTTTACATGTAGGTACCACTTTATAACCGTATATAGTTTTAGGTACCACTTTATAACCATATATAGTTTTAGGTACCACTTTATAACCATATATAGTTTTAGGTACCACTTTATAACCATATATAGTTTTAGGTACCACTTTATAACCATATATAGTTTTAGGTACCACTTTATAACCATATATAGTTTTAGGTACCACTTTATAACCAAATATAGTTTTAGGTACCACTTTATAACCATATGTAGTTTTAGGTACCACTTTATAACCGTATATAGTTTTAGGTACCACTTTATAACCATATGTAGTTTTAGGTACCACTTTATAACCATATATAGTTTTAGGTACCACTTTATAACCGTATATAGTTTTAGGTACCACTTTATAACCATATATAGTTTTAGGTACCACTTTATAACCATATATAGTTTTAGGTACCACTTTATAACCATATATAGTTTTAGGTACCACTTTATAACCATATATAGTTTTAGGTACCACTTTATAACCATATATAGCTTGTTCACAATGACCTGGGACCATATACTATAACTTTTATTTCAACGTTATTTTAGCTTCTTGGTATATTAATCGATTAAAATTTGAATATCATTTACAAATATCAAATCCGTAAACCATTGTAAAGAAACTAAATCACGCAATGTATAAATGCCTTACAGGTAAATTCGGCTAAATTATACTTAAAAATTTAATGTACTGTATAAGAGATCCATCATATATTATAAGCTACAAATACTCAGATACATATATTAATTTTTGCTTTTAACAGGCACGGATATTTCTCGTAAATTTTTGCATTATCTAAGTGAGAGCTTGTTAGATCTTAAAGTTATCGACTTTGTAAAATTAATGTTTGTAATCCTTTTTAACGAATTATTATTAAGCTAAAACCAAAAATCTCAATTTGCTCTACGGATGAACGTTTTTAGCTTCAATTGGACAAGGGTGACATATAATCGAGGTTGATTAGTACATTATATGGACTGAATAATGATTGCGTTCTGTTCTGTCCAGGACATGTATATATTCTACTTGTCATTCGGAACTACCTCGGCCATCTTCTACGCAGATGAACTGTACATCTTCGAAGATGATCACCGAGGTTGTTCCGAATGTCTATTTGTATGTATGCAATCGGAATGGGGAAAAAACTTGCATTTTATATAATAGTAATTACACGTGAACGGCGTGTCACCTAACAATGACCCTATATAAAACTGCATGGATCCATGCGCCAACATTATACTAAAGTTGGTTAAATACCCAGTTCTACATATACATGTACATCCAATGAAGCTCCGTATAAAACCAAGATAATGATATCCACAAACAAAAATAAAAACTTACATCAATAGTTGAACATCCGGTTCATGACAGTCTTCACTGTCTAAGTCCATATTTGTGTTGATTTGTTTAAAACCAACACGAACCCTTACACCAATGTTAGGTAAAACATCATCACCCCTTCTTGCTATATTCATGTATATCTCAAATATCCTATCAACTATTGCACATAACAATCTATTTTTTCACTTGAGTTACTCCAACAAATAGTAGTAAAGTAATTCAATATAACATATAGCAAAACCTTCTTGATTTTAAATGTTTTAAATACTCAGTTAATGGTTTAAGGAAATAGTTTTAGTTTGCATTGTAAACAAAATCACGTATATTTGAAGGATCAATACACATATAAACCACATACATGTGTGTGTGCTTGGTTTAGCTTGATCAATACTGTTTATGGTATTAACGAATAGATGTTGCAGTTTTCCTATACGCCTGTTATATATAATATTGGTTTAGGTGATTTTAGGTTAGTATTTTTAGATATCCATGTCATTTTGTACTTTTATAATACAGTAAAATTCCGCCATAAAGACCATCTTGGTTGTTGTTACAAAAACGTGTGGTTTGACAATTTTTAAATCTCAAATGTTTATCTAAAAAAGACTAAGGGGTCTGTATTATCAAGTGCCTTACGTTCGATTTTAGTCGTAAGTCCTTCGTAAGATTTTTGATAATATGCTGCCATGGATATCTATATTAAGACCATTCCGCTTTAAAGATCATCTATTTTAATGGTCCCAATACATGTAGTGGAAGGTTATGTTTGATAAGGTTAGTCATGAGATAGTTTACCATTTGTCATACAGTATAACCTCTGCAGTGGGGCCCTCTACAGAACATCTGTACAGCTTTTAATATTTCACTTATGACTAATTCTTATTGAATTTAACCTCTGTAGAGCAACATTCTCTGAACATCAACACACTTTAGTCCCTCCCAGTGAGTGTTGTACAAGAGAGGTTGTACTGTAATTCGAAAATTCCCACATTTAACTGAATTCCCCATATAAAATAGCTAGTGTGTCCCTTGTCTCTATATGAGTCAAACATGCGTGATGTATGAGGGTATTTTTTTTATTAAATACACGCAAAAGAGCAATATTCAAATTGCTACAAAACGTCACAGATATACATAAAGGTGTGGAACTGCAAGATTACGTTTTACTTTCTGTGGAAATTCATATACAAGAAATGATAATTTACAAAGTGGTCAGCTAACAACTTATACATGTAATTATAAATCTTAAAATTATAGTCAAATTAAAATTAACTGACTTTCTTTCAAGGTTGATAGTAAAATGTGATGTTAATCAATGTCAACATACGATGAAAATATACGAGTTTGTATGATATATAGGTACTGTACATATTACTGATGTATGTGACGTATTGAATTCTTATCATATCAAATAAAGATTAAGATTATTTCTTAATAAATTGGAAATATGAACATACTTTTAAATTCTTTTTTGAAAAAAAGATTTATCAACATGATTTTTCATTATTTTTTCTTTCAATTGAACATTAAATGAACATGTAACGTTGAATACGGTATAACGCCGTTAAACGTCGCAACCGCCGCTAAACGTCGCAACTGACTTTAAACGTCGCAACACTAACGCTAAACGTCGCAACCTTGCCGCTAAACGTCGCTCTTAGTAGGAAGGTATAGTGTCGAGCCTAATCAACACACAAATATTAGATAAGACAAATATAACTTCAAAGCAGCCACTCTTAGACTCATAGTAACCATCAACATATCCTTAGCAACCACCCCTTGGTCCATAGCAACCACTCTTACGCCTTATGCCAATCGCCTTAATGCCAAAAGTGTCCACTATACTGTCCGTAGCAACCGATTTGAGTTCCATAGTAACCGTAATTGCATCTTTAATATCCATTTAATTATCAAATGGAATAATTCTCGTGGCCATAGACTTTATCTCAGTGTCTAGTTTGATCCTCTTCGGATCAACTTTCAAAAGTTGGTAAAGTTGAATTAGATCTAGATAGGCAAGCGCTGTATAGAGACCTTATTCTTGCTATAGCGGTGTTGCGACGTATAGCGGTGAGTGTATATATACGAGTACTTGTATAGACATTGTAGAATTATGGAACGTTGTAATTAATTATATGCACTTTATTAATCTTTCTTATCTTTATTTCTTTATCTTGGCGAATTCAAAAGCTTGTTAAAATGCTCACAATTACGTGATTATATGCCCTGGTACAATATACATGTGCCTTATTTCTCTGGCAAGGTTTTTTTTATTAGAAAGAGACCATTTAATATTCCTTTACGCTACATTCTGCTTCATTACGCCACATTTGCTATGGGACGCCGATGTCGTGCGTTAAACATAAGTCACTTGGTACTTCTAGCATCACGTGATCTATGTGATGGCAATGTAATCTCGACATTATTTATTGTAAGGAGTGTGTGCTTCACATAATGATGAAAGCATTAGTTCATAATGATACGGGGTTCTGGAATACTCAATCATAACATACCCATAACATTGAAATAGGAAATCAAAATGATAACAGGACCAAATGTTATAATACTTGATCGAGAGATCCCTACTCAAAGAACAATTCATTTCCTAATAAGTAAGCATCTTAGAAACTCCGAATAAATATGTATTGCATCATTCAATTATATCAATCATATCAAAGAGACATGCATGAGTACTCTACACATGTAACAAAAAATGAGCTCTTGAGCATGGAGTCCATTGTCAAGTTTTATAGCATCGATCCCGGATCAAGTGGCTTCCGACTTCGCGGTATGTTCATAATAACGGACTTTAGTCAGTTATCTTTCCCTGATAAAACCTGAAGCAATCCAATTGGTAACTTGGTAAGTATGTCCTATCAGTTGGAATCCTTGGATTTTATCATTGAAGTCCTATGTAAGGATATTAAAATACTTTATCTAATATCTTTCTTGTTAATGAAGATATTAACAGAAGTGATGAATTCATATAGTTCTTTACCTTAAAAATACTTATCTTGAATTTCAAACAAATAAAATGATTTCCAAAAAGTTATTAAAGACTAATTTTGACAAATTTGCATTAAAAAGTAAGGAAAAATCCGAGTAATCCAACTAATTGGACCTACCTATTTGAAGTGTATACAAGGGGAAATATCTGACTAAAGTCCCTTATTCTCCCATTCATTCCTGTATTAAATGTTGATATTTACCTGGTATAGATATTCAATGTTTTTACAGCAAATCTGTAGCGTGGTCTAGTGGTTACATATAATTGCCAGGGAAGAACTAAAAAAATTTGTTTGAAAGCAATATGCCCAAGAGTTGATGTAAATTAATCCACTAAATAAAGGTTAATCAACATGATCGCTGTGCAGACATATACATTAGATAGCACACCGACATACTTATGTAGATCTGTACAAGGCCAATATCAACAATTATAGTTCGTAAAAATAACATTACGTGTTTGTGTAAACATTAAAATAAACTAATCCATTCCACTCGATAATGCTTGTCATAGACGAAATCTTGACCATCACACCAACAAAACACTCGTAAAACATATAGAATTCAATATTTAATAATATTTTATTGTCATGCTGATCACCACATGTCGTGGATTAGTTCATTGTATTGTTTACATAACCAGTGTTATGTTTTTAGTACGAACTATTGATAGATATTTACTGTAGCATCTTCAAGTCAATGTAGAAACCGAGAGTTTTAGCCCTTTTGCGCTTTTTTCATCGGATTTGACAATATTTCAAACGATTTGTCGTACAGACTAGATAAAAACTTATAGCATGAACAAATTATAACTTTTCACATCGGTTACTTCCCTAGTTTTTCATCCTTTAAAAAGGAGGGGGGCAATCGCTGAGATATCTTAAGTAAAGGTACGCTGAGTAAAATTATGTCGTTAAGTTTCATTCAACTGTCAGTAGTGCATACATTAACCTCCCTGATTTAAATAGATGAGCAAAGAAGAACAGTACTGAGTATTTAAAGTCATAAGGAAAAACATGCGCCACTGGCAGTAGAATTAAATTTAACAATTACACCTACTAAATGTTGGGATCTACCTCTGAATATTATTTCTATAGTTCCCAGTCTTATGAGAATAATTAGGGAAACAAATCCTCGCTCAGTACAATAAGCTGAACATGATACAGTTAAATATCTACCTAGGTAGAAAAAAACAACACTTTGAAAGCACACCTTGTCATAGAGCATTTCATGCCCTGGTGTGCTTAAAAACCATGCAGTTGTAGTTTAATAGATATAAAATACATAAATATCATTCCGATCTTGTAGTCGTATGTATATGTTCATAAATAATGTCTGTGACTGTTGTTTTTGCCATCATTTGAATACATACACTGACATTTACTATCAAGACTGCTTCACTTCGAAGATCTTACTGTTAATAGATCTGCAGAAAAATAAAAAAATATACTTTAACTACCATTAGGTTAAAGCACAATGTACTCATATAAAGGAAGAATTCCCATAACATGGATCTCAATCAGATATCATATACTTAAACCAAGAAAACCGTACTATTTGAAAAAAGGAAACATAATTTAACATCGAATTTATTATACTCACAATATATTTTTGTTTTATTCAACATGAAAGCGTATCACCAGTACGTATGGGAGGTCACATACTTACAATTGTGCTCATATGGAACATAAAAAGAAGTTATAAATGCATGAAGGTATAATGAATGTTTCCTGCTTTTAACTTGGTGATTTTTATCGCAAACTATTTTTGTGCGAAAATAACCCCTGATTTTTATTTGCTAAATCCTCTCACTGATAAATGATGTAGCATAAGTAACCCAACATGTTATCTGAGAATGAATGCTGTTCCTTTAAAGGAAGAAAATTTAGTACTGTGCATCCTATAGGAACGATAGATAAATAGGTAAACTATCCTGTTCACACGTTCCTGACTAAATCAAACCAAACGCATGGGTGTCTCTAGCATCCTATATCTTATTGTACGCGTCTCTAGCAATCTAGCTTGTATTGTAGACATGTAAGTATTAGGTCTGATATGACAAATCCAAATTTAGGTTATTCAATAACTCATTTTTCTAATTTATGATAGGGCATAAACTCACTGTCTTCAAAATATTAATACTTTCTTTTTTTGGGATAGGGCGTAAATTTACGCACTTCTGATTTGTATTTTATTCGGTAAATGCAGACGTCTCTTCAGAAGAGTTGGTAAAGTGACGAATAGACAACTGTCGGTGTATGCATACATCGAGTTTGAGCTAAAGTGGGATCGTGCTTTTAATGATTTGGGTATGTCAGCAGTTCCTGAATTTTGTTAAAATCAGTACAAATTCTAATCATCTAATAAGCAAATTAGCCAAACACACGTGACACTAGGAAAATTTACAGAATATATTTTATCAAATTAACAAGTGATTATGCTTCCTTAAAATTCTGACTATAAAATTATACTATCAAAATACTTGAGGAATAATTCCAATAAACTTACCGCTAGAACGTATATCCAAAGGCCAGTTTTCCATTTAATCGTAGAATTAACTCAACATGGAACAAATTCAGTCTTCTTTAACCCATCTTCATCCATAGACACCAGTACATACCTAGAATATATAACATACAAGGACCAGAGTTGTGTGACATGTGACCAAAATAATTCAAAATGGCAGATTTCCCACTCGTTTTTATAAAGCATTAACAGGAAAGTATACGCTATTTAAATAATAAATGCTGTTTGGATTTAGTAGTAGTAATACATCGTTAACATTTTACGAAGATTTCCTGCTATTGGTTTACGATATTTTTAGTCGTAAGTCTTTATAAATGAAGCCCGTTGCTAAATATGTGTCCACCTTGTAAAACCTTTTTGTCTTGTCCAATGTCATTGTTCCATAGACATCACTCACAACCTGAAATAGACAAAACAAGAAAAGAGAAACCCGAAAAAATATATGTAACAAAACATGTATAGTATATTGAGGATAAATTATAAAAAGATAACCAAAGAAACGCTGAAAAAGATCTAAGGAGTAATGGCATATGAAGGAGGTGCGGAGCACGGACAAGCATGCATGAGGTACAAGGAGGGGCACGGGCAGGGATTTTTACTCCATGGGGGTTATGTGGTCCGTTTAGGGCGGTCATTTCCGCTACCATTCCCACCTATTCACCAGGGCTATAGGAAGTCTCTGATCACCATTATTATAAGTTGGCTGGCTGGCTAACATGAAAATTA
Source organism: Mactra quadrangularis (assembly GCA_025267735.1). Taxonomy (NCBI): domain Eukaryota; kingdom Metazoa; phylum Mollusca; class Bivalvia; order Venerida; family Mactridae; genus Mactra; species Mactra quadrangularis. The sequence goes on along the minus strand of CM046294.1, from coordinate 33,629,231 downwards.
GTTTTATCTAGTTTAGATAATCTAATGAATACACGTACTTCAAAACCGACCTGTATCCTGAAACATCCCCTTCTAGTTATCATTAAATTCATAGCCCCTAATAAAGATACAACAAACACTAAATCTAGACAGGCATTTTACCTATATATAAACTCTTCAGAACTTTTATATACCCTTTCAAACTTACTCTATGGATCAAATTACCCTTACCAAAATATCCACCTTAACTAAGTAAAAGATTACCCCATGCAGGTTGTTCTATGATCGCCACACTTGTAATCAACGCCTTGTGAAATTTATAAGCAATACCACGAGACTAAACCATGTGTATTCATTATAGTTCCAACATTATTAATCAAAGCGCTGAAAGCGCTGAAGTTTAGAGCTTTTCTGACTATGCTTTCTGGTCACTTACATATCTTTCTTCCCATAATGTGAACAGGTAAGTGTCATGACATAATATCAATTATAATTTCAGAATTCTAGGCTGTTTAAGAAGCATATATATATATATTTAACTTAAAAACTTAACTTAAAAAGAAGTTTTCATTGGTTATACGCCAGAGTTTTGTTATATTTAATAACATGTACACATATTCTCGTAAAAGTATTTATATTTTCAAAAACCTAGGCTGAACGAGGCTGACCTGCGTTAGTTTTTAATGTATGAAATCCTCAATCACTTACAAAATGATTTTAAAATATCAATTACGACAAATGACATGCCATCTACCACAAATATATACCTTTCATACGTTGCTTATTGTTAAAATATTGAATCTTAGACGCCAGAAAAACAGTCAAGATAACAAGCAAACATTACTTTAAAAGGCAAGATATAAGACTATGTCCTTACGAACATTTGGACGGGGTATATGGACTCAAATTAATTTGAAAGTGTTGCAACTTAAAATGAACCAGATGAAGATGTTCTTTTTGCGATAGCGATCAATTGATTTGCTATAGACGATTGGGAGAAAGGTTAGATTGCTTGTATGTTTTTCAGTTTTATTCTTTTTCAAAATTGGTCTAAAAAATAAGAGCACAGAAACCTGTTGAATGAGATAGATGTGTTCGTGTTTTCTGAGGTTATGAGCTATATAACTTTACTGTATTTGTGTGCATATAGTAAACATATTTTGGGGTGTGGTATAAATGATAATTTTGAAAGAGGACTTTTTCATGCCGAATACTTGGGGACTAGAGAACTTTCTGCATTCATGTATTGTTATTTGTAATTAGTCTGGCTCAGATGGAACCATTTCTCCAAATGAATTTGAATGTCATAACACCATTTTGCGAGAAAATATGTGTTTTATTGACAGATACGGGTTTGCAACAATGTATAAGCAAATTGAATTTGTATATGTTCAAGTGGGCATAAATCAGGCGAAACTTGAATGGTGAACAAAGCAAGTATTATACAAATGCTATTTTATTTACTCACACTGTTCAGTGTATAAGGATTACAGTGACACTTCTTTAGTAAGGGAATTAGTTCTGCCAATGTTATATGTGTCTCTTTCAGTACAGAACTTCATTTATGCCAAGAAAGCAAGTTTAGTTAATGTTTGTTTCTGGACAGTATTATTATCATCAGTATAGTCTTGTTTCTTTGACAAGATGAGATAAATTGAGATTTTGACGAATATTCAAGAAAGGGTATACAATTTGTAATCTATTTTAGCTGAGATTGAACCATCTCGAAATAATAGTTCGTTTGTTTGAAACAGAATATTAACTGATTAGTATGTTCATATCTCGTTATTGAACAACGTAATAAAATAATATGCGAGTAAAACATTTATTGATTGCAGTGTTTGCAATTTAGACTATTATAAATAATGTAGCTGAACAAAGTTCGATAAGAAAACATTGGAGTAATCATACAAACAGTTCTATATTGTACTCTAATGAAACTATTCGCTGTACAGAAAAAAACAACAACGAGATATTGGAAACAATTTACAATGCACATTTATAAGTCCTAAGAATGATAAAATATATCATTACTATAAAAGTGTATCTTATACACTATACTTTATATAAATTATTTTCAAAAAACGGGTTGAAAAAATATGTTAATCAAAATAAACATTTTAAGTAGTAATGAGTCACAATTATCTGTTCATATAAACCGATTCTATGCATAGTGTATTACCTTTTTCAAAAACAAAAATGCTATTACATTTACATTCTGAACGATAATATAGCAACAATATCATAATAGTATTGAAAATATAAAGTCATGTTCTATTTAATCAACAACCAACCTTTTAAACATGAAGATATGTACCAGTTGACAACCTCTGTCTACAGTAAAAATCATAACAAAATATTGGGTTGTATAATCAAATCCCAATTGGCAAGTTTAGTATCTTATAAAAAGGACATTAATAATCAAAATAACATAAATGAAATGTACAAAATACCTTCCACATCCATGTACATAACAACACAGTTCATTATACAGTCATTATTCATACAATCATTCCATTAGCCAAATTTTTTTCAAAAATCCATTTGAAGTTTTCTTTTCCAAATTTGGTTTAAACGTATACATGTAAATAGCGCCTTAGTTTGACTTAGCTCTATTTTCTCCATGTCCAATATTTTGCATGTCGTAACATGCTTTTTAGGTATATGGTACTTTAGGCCTTTTAAGACCTTCAGCGAATGGTGCTTCTTAATTGTTTTGTTAATTAATTAATGATTCTGATCTAGCTATCCTCCCATAAAACGGGCCCTTCACCAGATTGCTCAGAATCATATTGAAGTGCATTGAATAATTCCGATCTAGCTATCCTCCCATAAAACGGGCCCTTCACTAGATTACTCAGAATTATATTAAAGTACATTGAATAATTCCGATCTAGCTATCCTCCCATAAGTGGGCCCTTCACTAGATTGCTCAGAATTATTACCGATCTAGATATCCTCCCATAAAGTGGGCCCTTCTCTAGATTGCTCGGAGTCATGTCTTGTTTCAATGTATAATTCCGATCTAGCTATCCTCCCATAAATGGGTCCTTCACTAGATTTCTCAGAATTATACTTCAATGCAAAGAATACTTCCGATCTAGTTATCCTCCCATAAAATGGACCCTTCACTAGATTGCTCAGAAGTATTAATATTTTCCTTATTTTGTTACTTAAAAAATGAATATATTCTCGGCATGTATTTTAGAACATCATTATCAAACATCATTAGAGCTAATTACATGTATTTAAAAATACTATCAAATTATTTATTTAAAATCTTTACAATGTATAATGACCATGTTATTAGACAAATAAATGTGTAGGTATGAGTATAAATCATTTTTGTATGTTCAAACATTATTGCACTATATATTAATTATTTAACATAGCTTGTTATAAGGTTTAGTATGACAGAGAGTTGATTCAATTGGTATGACATATAAGTCAATCGCTTAAAAGGCAGGAATTTTTCAACAAAACTAAACTCATTATGTTTGAAACTGAATATAACAATTAAAGCAAACTTGGAATTAAAAATACCAAAAATATAACAAAATAATGAATTTCTTTACTTATCTCGAAAATAATCATCCATTTAATTAGCATATTCACTTAAGCAGAACAACGTTTGTTTTTAATTTTGTCCAATGTTTTTTTATGCATTGATAAGCATGATTAATTAGTAAAACACTCGTTTATTATCATTATTTGTACTTTTTTTTCAAAATATCAGTAAACATTCTGTTACAAATGTAAACATTTCATCAGAGGAAGAAAAATACGTAAAGACAAAGCTTCCCCTTAATGTAGTTGGGTAGTCGCAATTGAAAGCAAACGCCTTTGTATATATGAGAATCAATAGGTATGTTGTTAAGTAAGCAAATACAGAAACCTTCATGTGAATATTGGAGGAAAGACATTCGATAGTGTGTATGTTATCTTTAGTAAAGATAGAAAACAGCACGACGATTTGGATAGAATGTCATGTCATATTCTATGTCTGTTTTTAAAGACCGAAACCTACATGATGATAATAATAGATTGCAGAAATTGAAGAAAGATACTTACCTCAACAAAATGACAGAATGTCAGGCGATATGGTGCTTGGATTTATTGAAGATAGAATCCTACAGGAGAATTATGATAGAATAGTTAGTTATTGTGTTTATTATATTCTTATAGGAGACAAATACTTACCTGAATAAAGTGATAGAATGGCATGCGATATTGTGTGTGTTATCTTAATTAAAGATAGAAACCTACAAGATAATAATGATAGAATGACATGCTGTGGTGTGTGTAAACATGTTGTCTTAATTAAAGAAAGATACGTTCATGAATTAAGTGAAAGAATGACATACGATAAGGTGCTAGTTTTCCTCATTGAAGATAGAAACCTACAGGAGAATGATGATAGAAAAGTATGTCATGGTATTGTGTATTATTATTGGAGACAAATACCTACCTGAGTTAAATGACAGAATGGCATGAGATATGGTGTGAGTTATCTTAATTGACGTCATAAAACCTACATGAAAATACCGATAGAAAGGCAAGACGTATTGTAAGTATGTTTTTATTGAGGAAAGATACTTACCTGAGAAAACATGAGATAAGCATGCCGTATTGTGTGTGTTACCTTAATTCAAGATAGATTATTGATATAAAGACATGTCATACTGTGTGTGTTACCTTATTTTAAGACAAAACATACAAGAGAATAATGATTGAATGGGTTGTCATTTTGTGTGTGATATTTTATTTGAAGAAATATATCTGAATTGGGATGTTGATAAAAAGAAAAGTCGTATTTTGTGTATTTTTCCTAATTGAAGACAGTTACTCACATGAGAATAATGATAAAATGATTTGCCATTTTGTGAGGGTAATCTGAATGTAGGAAAGAAACCTACAGGGGAAAAAAGATAGAATGACATGCAATATAGTTTGTGATATCCAAATTGAAGATAGAATCCTACCGCAAAAAAAAGATATATTATGCATAGTATTTATATGTTTTCTTAATTGAGAACAGATACTTACAATGTACCTGAATAAATGATAAAATTGCTTGCGGTATGGTGTGTATTATGTTAATTGAAGACAGAAAACTACAATGGAGTATCAACAGATTTGCATGCTATATTGTGTGTGTAACCTCAGTCGAATACATAAAAATACAATGGAATTTTAACAGAATGGCATGCCATTTTGTGTGTGTTATCTCAATTAAAGACATAAAGCTACTATGGAACTTTAGCAGAGTGCCATGCCATATTGTGTGTCTTAAATAAATTGAGAAGAAATCTGCAGGAGAAAAATGAATAATGGCATGTCAATGTATGTTTGTTGTCTAAATTGTAGACATAAACCTACATATGACTATTGATAGAAAGGCATGCCGTATTGTTGGCATGATTTTTACTGACGTAAGGTACTTACCTGAATAACATGCCATATTGTGTTTGTAATCTGAATTTAAGATAGAAGCCTACAGGATAGAGGTGAGATAGAATAGTATGTCATATTGTGTTTGTTATCTTATTTGAAGATATATCTAATTGGGGATATTGATAAGAGGGCATGTCATATTGTTTGCGTGTTTTGTTACTTAAATCAGTAACTTAACCGAGAAAAATAGAAGCAAGGTATGTGGTATTGTATGTGTTATCTCGTTTGTAGATAGATACTTGAATGGAAATTTGATAGAAAACATGCCAAATTGTGTATATGTGTTCTGACCTGAACAAAAATTGAGTAAATTGCATGTTTTCTTAAAGAAGAAAGATACTTACCTTAGAATAATGATAGAATTGAATGCCATAATGTGTGTGTGTTATCTTTATTGAAGACAGAATCCTACACGAGAATAATGATAGAATAAAAATATCAATGCGTGTTTTCTTATATTTATTTAAAACATACACCTTCATGAAATATTGGAAGAAAGGCAAGCCTTATTGAGTGTATGTTTTTTAACTAAGGAAAGATATTTACCTGAGCAAAAATGATAAAATGGCATGCCATACTTTGTGTGAAGTCTGAATTTAAGAAAGAAGCCTACAGGAGAAAAAAGATAGAATGGGACGCGATATAGTGTGTTTTATTTTAACTAAAGACAGAAAACTACAGGAGAATAATAATATAATGGCATGACATTGTGCACATCTCTTACTTTTGCACATACAAAATTAAGAGGCAGTGTTGGTGACACCTCCAAAATATTTCAAAAATTCAAAAATATTCTGTGATTATAAACCTTAAACCTTCGATAAAAGCTGTGATAAGAAATAAAAATCAAACACAAGTTAAGGTCATAGACAAATGTAGTACTAAGTACGTTATACAAGATCAATTAAATTTCATCCATATTTTACAACATGACGTATTTCAGTATGTTTTATTGAACACTATCTGCTAAATACTAATTTTGATATCACGATTAAAAATTAAGAAGTTTCATTAATATATTTATTATTTAAAAGAAAAAAAACTGATTGTTACAAACACTTTCTAGTGAAACCCTACCAGCGTTCCTTTGTTTAGTAGTTATTTTCACTATTCCTTACTTATGCCAGATTCAGCCTAAAAATCCAAAGTAAGACTTAATAATCATCCTTAACTCCTTGAATTAGCTTCAAACATCTTCTGTCGTTTTTAAGTAGATTTTGATTCAATAAACCTCAACCCTTGTCCTAACTGTTTCGATTCTGAAATTAAACTCTATCCACCCCATTATTGCCATAAGTAAAACCCCAAATCATATTCCAATTACCCTAATCAAATCCCACGGAACATCTCCCATTGCTCTAAACATATATGCCTTCACTAGATAAAACTAATATAAAACGCTATAAGCCAGCTAGAATACTAATAATAGTGACCAAAGCGTTCCGAACCCTGGTGCTGGGGGTTATGAAGCCAACGACTCTTCAAAACCCCAACAGACCGAACCCTCACCATGGGGGGGGGGTCGGGACAGATGGGATGGGACATGCATGCAGGGACCTGAGATATCGGTGCAAATCTCAGGCCAGACACAGATAACCTAAAGACCAAAAAAGACAACAACAAAAACCAATCAAAATATGAAATACAATAAATCAAACAATAACATAATGTACGATTAAAATGAAATAAAAATACCATTTGTTAAAAACCAAAATATATGTTAGCTGTACATGTACATACATTGGATAATGATTAAGTCAGTTAATGCACAAAAATCAATCTCTATAAACAGATATCTTATAGACCGCGAGTAGGCGAGCGGAGAATTTTTGATCAGGTTTCTAATCAGATTGCTCAGACACCAAATGAGGTTGAATTTTTCAATAGCTACGGAGCCCCTAAAGGGACATTGTTTTATTATCAAAACTATTTCGAAAAGCGTAATGATTATTTCGTTAAAAACAAAAAACAACAAAATAATAGTACGTTTAAACGAAATAGTTGTGATAATAAAAAAGTATTTCAAAATGTCACTTTAGGTGCTCCGTAAATAGCCAATGTATGTGCTATGTATAGTAAACATGTACTTCAGTTTACAAACAAATGACATATCTAGAATATAGAATTAACTTAAACTTACCAATTCTTTAGTGTCACTGTGAAAATGTCTTTCACCGTGTTGAATCATAAATAATGTGTTTCATGATAGATCTTTAATATCAAAGCATAATATTTACTTAACTTAATAAAACATCAACGCCTCAACTACCTTTATCTGAAAAAGGAAAAAGAAACAGTTGATCCAAAAATAATGTAATATTTATTTATTAAAGTCTAGTCTATGTACAATTACATTAAGCACACACATTATGAAAACATGATGTCTGTACAATAGTACAATATAATGTAAGTACCTAAGTTTTCAAGTAAATAAAGAAAAAAATTCCCTAACTTAATTTTAAAGTAGAATTTTCCTATTACAAAACTATATATATATATATGTTCACAAGACATTTCTCAGAAAAACTAGTATCTCATTTAACATCGTTTTTTAATGTAGTCGATATAACAATTTTTAAAATGATATCGAATATTATTAAACCACTTTGAATTTTATTTTGTATCCATGGACAAAATTAATAAATTTAGCCTTAAATAAGTATGAGCTATTATATCCCTTTGTTAATGTTCATATCAAAGGGAAAATAGCTTACGTCCCTTAAAGACTTTCATTTATAATTTTGCAACAACGTATTGTAATATAAATTTATACCATATATTAATATAATTGACATAATGTTGTATTTCTCCACAAAAAAATGACATCTATACTCAATAAGCGAATTGAACTGATCCAGCCAAATATCAATTACAGGAAGTAGTCCAAGGCTAGAACGTTCGAATCCCACAAAGGACACAAGTAAGTTTTCTTGAGCAAAAACAATCGGCGAATGATTCACTCAATTCAGACGTAAACTAGTACTCTAAAGGTCATTAACACAACGGTGAGGGGGCTGTCTTACTGGATTATTGAGTCGACTAAATGTGTAAAAATATTTAATGGCAGATTTAATCTAAAATACTACTTATATATTTATATAAACGTAATATTGTTTGAAAATATACTTCCTTGATCAAAGTAGTTGATCAATGTCATCAAACCAATTTGTACACAAACGGTAAATTGTTTCACAGCTATACGTCTATAACGTTGATCCACTCCATAAATTCATACAATCTGAAAACAAGATGTGGTCAATATAATTAATAAAGACATGAAAACTGGGACAGTAATGCAGGAAAGTTCCTCTATAAAGCAATCATTGTAGATGCAATATCATATAATTGTGGACAAGTTTTAATTACCAAATAATTAGAGAAGAAAATGTCCTTTTTATTATGACCATTTCGCAAGTCAGACCATTTACTTAGATGTTTTTTATATTGTAATTTTACAGTACAATGGTGAGGGAAAATACACAAAATATATATAAAAAAAATGTTTAGAGATCGAGTGGTCTCTGGTTCGAATACCCACCGAGGCACTTGTTCCAATGCAAGGAAATTTACCTGTGATTGTTTCATTTAAGACAGTGGTGAAAATAACCTATAAATATAGCACAGTTTCAGCATTGTTCTATCATGTCAGATAAATTATTTTATAAAACAATGAGGCATACATTTACTCCGCTGATTCAAATACTTGAAATGTGTTCCATAATCCTTGTACAAAATACATAAATATTTTCATCGATCCTGAGAAAATAAGAACTGTAGTAATATTTAAATCAGCGGGGTTAATGTGTGCGCCACTGAAAAATGAATAAAATTTAACAATATAAATAGTTGAGCAAATTGAACTGAGACATACGGTACCCACCAACAGTTTGGAGACATTTTAACTTAGTAGGCCTGCTGAATAGACTTAATCTATGGAAAATTATTACAATTACTTATTAGCATAGTTTTGGAGGCTCTAGGATGTCAGATGCTGAATCTTATAAATGTGTTGCATTCATGAAAACTGTTTTTCATTTTATCGCCAACCATACTTAAATATATTAAACTTAAGGATTCAACAAAAATAATCATCAAAATTCAGAATTATGGTATTTTTTGTCTCCATACTTTTGATGGGCACTGTACATGTAAGAATTCATTTCACGCTGTGGTCACTACACAACAGCTTACTACTACAATGTATACAGGCTAATGAGGAATATTCGTCAGTTATCCTTCCTTGACAAAGTCGTAAGCCATCCAATTGGCAAGTAGGCCCTATCAGTTGGTATCCTCAGACTTTATCATTGAAGTCCTGTGTAAGGATAATAAAATTAAATGATTTACAAAAGGGTATTTCAAATTGATTGTGTCAAATTGTCATTGAAAATAAGGGTAAAATTCGAGCAATCCAATTAATTGGACCCAATTATTTTAAGAGTATGTGAAAGAGAATAACTTACTAAAGTCCCTTATTGAAGTCTCAGGTAATTTTTGCAAGCCAAGATGTTCATAAAAACTTGCGTCCAGGGTAATCACGTTCCATCACAAGTATGTACCAGTACTGATTTCAGAATGTGTGTTTGCTAAACTGTAAAAAGCAAGGCATAATGTGAATATAGAATATCATTAGAAGTAAATGTTAAAGATATAGAAAAGAAAAGGGGTGGCTTACTGCCCATTAAACAACGACCGGAAGTAAGGTTCGATGAAATTTCCATGAAGACCCTAGCCCTGAGTGAATTTTTACAATTACAAAAACGACTGATCACTTGTATAATGAACAGTTTACAACTGTTAGTCCGATTTAACTAAGACATGAAACAAATCAATAAATGCATGATTACTCGAAAACAAAATTTATCATTTTTATTTCAAATATTTTTGTTGTTACAAGCGAAGCTATTTTTGTACCAGCATAAATATACAATATATTATATTAAGGAAAAAGAATGTCTTTAGTTGGATTTAACGCCATGTCAAAACAAATTAAGGTCATGTTACAACGGCTTGTTCACATAACTTCGGATTCCTTGACCCTAATACCGATAACTTATCTATATAACTCTATCTTTATATAGTATAGCACATTCTTTGGATTCGAGAGGTCATGGGTTCGAACCCGTCATAGACACTGGGTCAACCTTGAAAAATAACTCCGATTGGTTCGCTTTACCAATGTTAATAATTAAATGGGTGTGTAAAAGTGAAATTTTAGTCGGCAGTACAATGTATTTCTTACAAAATATATCAAAATTATCCGGAATTTATGGGTATTTTAACGTCTTTACTTACCGAGCCCACTTGATGGATGTTTTTCAATTTCAACAACTAATAGATTTTCAATATAACTTTAGGAAACTTATCCAAATTGTGTCTAAAGGTATAAGAAACAAAATAAAACATAAATTACCTTGAACAATACAATAAAATCTTATATATATATTCCATTTTTCCAATACTAACAATATCAATACACTTTTCAAATTTTAAGATGGCGGTTAGATGTTTTGGCGATGTTTGATTGGATATAAAATTGGTGTTTATTTGAATAAGAATAGCCAGAGGTTAAAGTTCATAGTTGAGGTATGTTACATTCGGAACACCTCGGATGATTTCGTTAGCTGACGATCAACTATCGCCTAGGCGTTCCGTAAGAGCACAGTAGAGTGATTAAACTGAGCTTATTATTCACCACCTAAATGAATCCCTAATAGGTCAAATAAACCTTAGAAATGTGAACTTTATTGTACCTAAGTTAATCCAAGGAGCTTGATACTCCGCTTCGTAGTTTGAAATTAAAAATCCCTCTTTATCACAATTTGAAAAAGGCATACCTTCCGTAAGTCTTACAAGAAGAAGGAAGTTTGCTCCTGTGAGTTTTCGAGCCAATCTAATCTCATGCAAACTTTGTGGAATTAAAATTGTCCATTCTACAGTGACAAAAATGTCATATATGTCCCAATATAGGTCACTAATAGGTCATATGCTAGCACATCCAAATTGAATAACAAAACATGCAACAATGAAAAATTGTAAACACTCACCATTCTTTGGTATACACATTATCCACGTGTCCATGGTACGAAAATTATCAACCTGTCCACACGCGTACTTGTACTTTAAACACTATTTAACATTGTCATCTTCTTTAATTAAATCAACTATCAATTAGCAACACAACGGAATAAGATTGTTAAATCAATTAAAACTCTCTAGATGCAAAGAAAACTTCTTAGAACCAAAGAGAATAGTCCAAACAGTCTAATTTCCCCTTCACTTAATTTAAAACACGTTTAAATAACACGTCATGGTAGAAAAGTAATCCCAATAATCGAGTTCATGATTTTGAAACGGTTTAGACTCACACCGAACTCGTGCATTTCGTGTTTAGCTTTATGGCCGCGAGAGTTATTGCATTTGATATTTAAATGAATATTAAAGGGGCAATTACGGTTGCTATGGAACTCAAATCGGTTGCCATGGAAAGTATAATGGATATTTTTGGCCTTAATGCGATTGGCATACGGTGTAAGAGTGGTTGCTATGGACCAAGGGGTGGTTGCTAAGGATATGTTGATGGTTTCTATGAGTGAAAGAGTGGCTGCTTTGAAGTGATATTTGTCCTATGTTATATTTGTGTGTTTATAAGGCTCGATACAATACGTACCTACTAAGTGCGACGTTTAGCGGCAAGGTTGCGACGTTTAACGGCAGTCGATTTTTTTTTAGAAGTTTACCGTCAGCGTTGCGACGTTTAACGACAGGGCGATTGCGACGTTTAGCGGCGGTTGCGACGTTTAGCGTTAGTGTTGCGACGTTTAGCGGCGTTGCGACGTTTAACGGCGACGTGACACAATGTATATGTACATAATTATCTAATAAGCATCCGTGATTGTGGTTTTACTCCATTCTACTTATATCCACAAACCCAAAATTCGTATTTCATGTCACGTTTTTAATAAAGTTGTGCACATAATTTAAAACTTCACGCATGAATTGTGGGTCTAAGCTGAGTCATTTTTGCGATCACATTATAATACATGTTAGAACTGTACCAAAGAGTTGTTATATTTTGGTTGTACTTCGTACATGCATTAACTTCTAGTTTCCGTACTGTATAGTGTTGATTAATGCTAGATCCTTGGATTAGAATCCGACTTTGCACCTTGCAATCATTGATTTTTCAAGGCATCTGGTCAGATATCCCATCGGCTGCCTTTTCATTGATAATCTAATCACTATCGATACACTTATACACTTACACTTTATCTGACCACTAATAATGCATGATGGTTGGGGGATGCGCGGGTGCTGACGCTGATGGGTGTTCGGGCGGAGGCCTTGGATTAGAATCCCATTTTGCACCATGACATCGTGGATACATTAAATATTTACCTGTATCTGACTGCAATCTTAAACGTAAACAAACAAATAAACAATGACATTTATTTATCTTCACACAAATATATTTGTTACGCTCTACATACTTACAATAATTCACTCTCAAATTCTACTGACATCATTATTCAAGGACGTGAATTTCTCCTAATATACTTTACAGTTTCACGCCGAACATCAACTTTAATTTCTACATCAAGGGAGAGTTCGACGGTGAGTTTGGAGTACTTGCCGACATGGGATTTTTGGGCTCGTGCAATTTTTACTAGAAGAATGTCCTTATTTGGAATCAACAGAATTATGATCAAGGAGAATGTATCTTACATTACATTTTGTATTTACAAATATTGAATAGAACTCGCATATTAAACTCAAGTGTCTTGAATTGTGAACATTGATCACAAATATACTTATGTATCTCATATCATGACATTTAAAAAGATGCACAAGCAACAGTATGAACATAGACTATCTTAAAACATCACAATAGACCAGCCATTTCATCGAAATTGAAAAACCTCAGAATTCCGGAAACCTCGGAAAACCGAACTTTTTGTTCGATCCTAAGGGTGTTCAGTTTTCTGGGGTTCCACTGTATACCGTTTCGACAAATCATACTTTTTACCAAAATCATAAAGAAATCGACAATACTTTTGAGATTCCGAATAATTTCATTAATTAAATGATTTTAAAAGAACACGGCTTTGCATTTAAAATCTTTAAAAGGAAGCCGTAATTATTGACATATAAATCTTAACTATGGTCATAATCAATTCACCGGTACAGTGTTCTCTGCTCCGGAATGCTCTTATAAAATGTGCGAAATGAATTTTTCAAACAGGAGTACTGTTCTAGAATAATTAAAGGAATATTTCAGAGTAACAGCAATGTTCTGGAAATGTGTTCTGAATGGAGCAATTTCGAAACACTATTCTATCTAATATCAAACATGGCTGTTGCACCTCAATTAAATAAGAATATTCAAAACATTTTTTGAAGAACGATGCGTCGTGTTTTGAAATATTCCATTGGCTTAGAGCATGTTCTGAGTGTTCTGAGCAACGAAATAAATACAGTGTACGTGTCAGCGTCGTTTCGCTCAATGAGCGAACTTTTACGTAAACGGAGAGTTCGTGGATGCATATTGTACGGGAAACAGGACTCAAAGGCAGAAATGAAGTAAATTGCTAAATATATTTGAGAACATGAAATTGAAACTGTTAGGGAAGAAGAGGCAATTTATGATGTCACGCAGCGACCACAAAGGCACGTCGATAAAAAGGAATATACAGCAATCAGCGGCAAAATCACTAAAGATAGACGAAGATGTCTATTTCGTTGAGCAATCACAGTTTCTTTACATTAGTCTATGATTATCAGAGATTGAGGTGTCACTCTGTACCTGTCTTTTATACCACTGATATATGCATCTCAGTAATATGGAAAAATAGAATGGTATATTTTATTTTTTAATAATGCCTAAAGCGCATTTTAGACGCTCTTTTCATGTTGTATTTTAAAATGGGGTTGTTTTTGTATGAATAAATTTTAAATTAGATTTTGCATTTGTTTTCTTACATCATCAAAAATCATGCAAAAAAATGAAACTCGAGGTGGTTTCCCTTTTTAAAAAAATGACCTGTTCCAAATTAAAGGAATAAACGAAGTTTCCTTATATATAAGTAAAGCAATTCTTAGTAGAGCATTAGTATCTCCGTATTTAAATGTTACAATATATTACATTGTACATGTATAACTATCCCGATACATTAACTTACCTGAAACAAATAACAATTGTTTCAACCAAAAAACACTTTTTCAAAACGTGCAAAAATGATTTTGGAGATGATTGTATATTTAGTAAAACAACATAAATAAATGAATTTACTCACTGTTCTCCTAAAACGAAGATTGTCTTAGACATAATTATAAAAATCAAAACACCGATGTATACAACTGCTAGTAGCTATTAACAATTAACTCACGAAGGATGAACGCAAGAGGCAAGATCTTGTTTCACAAATAAGCTCAACGACTTAATATGAACTAAATTAATTTCACTATAAAATTCACTACATATTAAAATATTCAATTTTGTAACATTGTTTTGTGTATGGACATATATTAACTATCACAATATCTTAGTTAGACAAGAGACATATCTGACATTACAATCAATCATATTGTCAACCATGTACATATAACACCGGTACGGTATGGTAAAACTATATCCTGTACCGCAATACTTGTCGTAGTATCATCTATTTCCTTCAACAAAGAATTAAGCTGTGCCGGTGGTTCACTGGTTCTGTTTAGTACCTGTAGGTCTTTTTTAAATGAATTTAACGCCGTATCAACACATTTTAGGTCATTTTACTGCGTCCAACGCACCTAACCTAGTTTTCTTGGATCCTTGTCTATAACCAGTAATAGCCACCCGGCTAGCTCAGTTGGTAGCACGCAAGTCTACTAGTCGAGGGGTCGCGGGTTCGATTCCCGGGCGGGACATACTTTCATGGAGCTTGGTTATGAAATTATTTCTAGGCCATTCTTCCTCCCGATTTTTAATTATGTAGGGCATATGTCAGACACTACCGAAAGTATGCGCTTAGTAGTTGGTTAACAGCTAAATCCCGAGATTTAGCCTTTCCAGGAGGAGTGAGTAGGTTGACCGACCGCCGTCAAAAGACCTATACAATGTGTTGCTACGGCGTTAAACCCAACAAACGAACAATATAACCAGTACTCACCTACCCATTCACAAGGCCGGAAACTTCTCCATATTATCTTATCTATGGAAAAAATTGACATTATAGTTTAATTTCATGGAAGGGTATAACCTCCCCGGGTGGTATTCGAACCCGTACCCCCTTCGGGACACAAAATTCCAAATTCCGGCGCGCTACCAACTGTGCTATCGACCCGGTTTATCTGGAGATCTGGTTTGAGTTTAATTTGCAAAAGATGAAATTGTTCAATGATTTTTCGACAATTATATATAATTCTTTAATTATGAGAAGTCGTAGACACCTTTTTGAGGGAATGATTTAACGCGAGTATGGCAACTTTTTGGAGGAAAAAAAGAGTTTATTTCCTTTTGGAAGATTGAGTGTTGCTTCTTTTGGAAGAAAGGCATTAAGCGAGAGTGGCACCTTTTAGAAAAATACGAGAATGAGTCCTAGTTAAGGAGTGAGCGATAATGACTCCTTTTTGAAGGAATGATAATTATGCAAGTGTGGAATATTTTTTGAATAATCAGCGAATATTGTTGCTTCTAAAGGGTAAGCAGGTATGACTATTCTTGGAGGAAGGATAGCCAAGTAGGAAAGATAAGCTAGTATGAATCTAAGGTTAATGCATCTTCGTATACAATACCCACAAAGGTTTGGAGAGATTTGCACTTAGTAAGCCTATGCTACTACATATATTATAGGTTTTATAAAAAATTAGATTACTATTTATTTTGAAATGCTTTTTACTTTTGCTTATTTTTTGTTATGGTACTATTTGTTGTTGAGACTACCAAAGTAGCCCATTATCAATGTTATAGAAAAGAATTACATTGAATTTGGGTTTGAAAACTTTCGGATACCAGATGCTGAATCTTAAAAATGTGATGCATTCACGAAATTTGTTTTCATTTAATCATCAACCATGTTTTCATGTTATTAGTGTGTGGGCTGGAGAACTTGTAACATAAATGATAGTTCCAAATGTATCAAATTGTTCCTCGTCATGGGCAGGAATAAAATCAACAATTGCACAAACAAAATGGATTTTCGGTAGGTTTATCATATTTTTATGAAACTAACAATTGGTCTTTATACAAAGGTTATACAGTATTGGTGAATTTTGAACATTGTTAATTAACTGATGCATAATTGTAAGTTTAATTTTATTACTAATGATTTTTTCTTGTAATGACAACTTAATTAGTTAAAATAATGACAGCTAGTGATTTGGTTTACTGGTTATGATAATAATAAAGTGAACAGGAAATTACAAGTACCTATGATATTGTTAAATTTTAATCAACTGTCTGTGTCAGTGGTATAAATGTTTACCCCGCTGATTTAACTGTACGTCTATGTATTGTTTTATGTATATACTGTATAACCACTGCAGAGCTGACCTCTACAGAACAAATCCTCTGCACACCATCTTTTGATATTTCCCTTAGGCATAATTTAAATGAATTTAACCTCTGCAGAGCAAACACCTCTACACAGCGACACGCTTTAGTCCCTCTCAGTAGGTATTGTTCTAGAGAGGTTGTACTGTATATTTAAATATGTTGTCCTCATGAGCTGAAAAGCTTAGTCTTGAAGGATATTTTATCAATGATAGTTAAGTAAAACAAAGTTAATGATATATTTACCTCCCTGATTTAACTTGATAATGTGTACAAAGTATTGTATGAAATATATAAATCAGTGGGGTTAATGTATCCAAGACTGACAATTGTATAAAACCTAAAAATAATAATACTTCAATCTCCATCTTTGTAATTGAATATGTAATTTAGTATGGTGTAAGGGTAATGAGTAAAGTTTGTTTAATGAACTGATCATTGTGTCAAACCTACATGTATGTAAATATCTTACATGTGTAAATTTCTCTCATACCAGCCACAACTCAATCCAGTGACTCTCTAATGTAACTGCTAGTACATGCACTCTGATTTAGCTCCTCCAGTAGCTTGTTCACATTGACCTGTAGGTATTTTTGAATTCATCATTCTTTATCGACCCCCGCCCAGCTAGCTTAGTCGGTAGCACACAAGTCTACTGATCAAGGGGTTGTCGGTTCAATTCCCAGACGGGGCATACTTTCGTGGAGCTAGGTCATGAAATAATTTCTACGGCCATTCCACCTCCTACCACTGATTCTAAATCATGTAGGGCAGTAGTCAGTCACTGACAAAAGTATGTGCCTAATAGTTGGTTAACAGCTAAATCAAGAGATTTAGCCTTCCCTGAAGAAACAGTGAGGTAGGTGGACTGACCACCGTTATATGACCTATACAATGTGTTGCTATGGCGTAAAACCCAACAAAAACAAACAAAACAAACACCAACCTTTATCACATAATCACTGAGGCAGGCTAGGTCAAGAAGTGAGCCAACTTTGTCTTAAATTGAGGTTAAATATTGTGCGTAAAGTTTGACCCCGACCTGACCTTTATGCAAGAATGTTCATTACATTGAATATGAATGTAGTATTCAGGGGCGGATCCAGGATTTTTTTCTAGGGGGGGTCCAAACCTCAAACCACAACCACATTATACACATTTTGCAGACAAAATGCAACATATTGCTAATAAAAACTACATAACCATTAAATCTATGTTAAGCGCCGAGAAAAATTGCTTTATACTACTTAAAAATTACTTACAAAACAAGAAATACACTAATGGACATGTACATTTTCCAAATTCCAAATTCTAGGGGGGGTCCAGACCCCCCCCCCCCGCTGGATCCGCCCTTGGTATTAATGCTCGATTACACCGTGGCTGTGAGGATTATGCGTGAAATTTAACACATCATACATACTTCTCTAATTTTACAATCGCTGCTGAAGTGTAAAATAGGCATGGTACTGATTTTCGTCGGGATATGTGTAAGATAATTATTAGATGCAAACGTGAAAGGTCAGATGGGGTCAAACTTTATGCACAATACAAATCCTCCTACATAATTTAACATAAAGACAAGTCCATGTTTCTTTTATCACATAAGTTTTATTTTCTGTCATTATTGCATGAAACAATAGGAATATTTTTATAATAAAGTATGAATACTTGTACAGTAATGTACATCAACATAACATAGTTTAATTTGATCAATGTTTCCTCTTTATCATAAATCTTTATAATTTGTATACAACATCATAACTTAACAAACATAAAACTTTCAAACACATATTTTGTAGTTCTTAAGACCAGGGGTAACATAATCAAAATCTTATGATAGGTATAGGAATGTATAGTCCAACAGAATTAACCTTAGCTTGAACTACCTAATTATAATAATTACACACTTCACTTACATAAAACCATGAGTTTCCATATGCGTATATACGGTTACACACGTTTTTATAACAACGGATGTGAGTATAAATCAATTTATTAAAAGTGGCATGTTACTGAACTTTTAATTTTGGACACATTAGTTTTGGGGTAAACAAGTAAGTCAGCACTATTATGGCACAGTTTCAAAGTATTTATTCTTATGAAAACAACATTAATTGTTCAGTATGTGGATTTTGCCGAAAGCTTCCTATATAGCGCGATTTACAAACGAAGACAAAAATAGACTGTAAATACTGAGTTTAATATATTCTTGCATAAAGGTCAAGCTCAGGTTAATTCTGTTGGACTATAGCATAAAATAAAATTATGACATAATAACCAACCAATCTCAAAAGTTCATATTTAAAACTCAAATTTATGTTTTTTCCAGCTAATAAGATTTGTTTGTACTGGAGGCATCCGGGAAAGAACAATTTTATCTTACACATAATGCTTAACACATCATTGCTGAAAAGTATGCAACACAGATAAAATCCTATTGTTCTGTGTTCGAAGATTTTTTTTCAACTTTGTTCCATGCAGGTACATCTGGTACAAAGCTTTTGTTCCACGCCGGTACATCTGGCACAAAGTTTTTGTTCCATGCAGGTACATCTGGTACAGAGTTTTTGTTCCATGCAGGTACATCTGGTACAAAGTTTTTGTTCCACGAAGGTACATCTGGTACAAAGATTTTGTTCCACGAAGGTACATCTGGTACAAAGTTTTTGTTCCATGAATGTACATCTGGTACAAAGCTTTTGTTCCATCCAGGTACATCTGGTACAAAGTTTTTGTTCCATCCAGGTACATCTGGTACAAAGTTTTTGTTCCATGCAGGTACATCTGGTACAAAGTTTTTGTTTCATCCAGGTACATCTGGTACAAAGTTTTTGTTCCATGCAGGTACATCTGGTACAAAGTTTTTGTTCCATGCAGGTACATCTGGTACAAAGTTTTTGTTCCACGCCTGTACATCTGGTACAAAGTTTTTGTTCCATGCAGGTACATCTGGTACAAAGCTTTTGTTTCACACAGGTACATCTGGTACAAAGCTTTTGTTTCACACAGGTACATCTGGTACAAAGCTTTTGTTTCACACAGGTACATCTGGTACAAAGCTTTTGTTTCACACAGGTACATCTGGTACAAAGTTTTTGTTCCAGGCAGGTACATCTGTGTACAAAGTTTTTCAGCTGAAAAGCTCTCATCAACTCCATTTCCTAATCAAATCTATTTTAAGTTTTGAGAAACTAGGACCAACATCATCTATGGTTGTATAACCATATTTAGTCGTAAAACCTATGTTATGAATTTATTTCATCATAAGATTTTTATCATAAGCTGTCCTGGTCTCGACTCCATATAAATAGATGTACAGTCATAAAATTAGGCACATTGGTTGTAAATAAATCATGATATATTATTGGGTATACTTGTGTGTAAACTTGTAAGCATGATTATATTTATAAAGATACTATTTAAATATAACAGAACATTCCTATAATAAAGACAATGTAAGTAATACAGTAGACAGACAAAGCTCTTTCTCTATTGATTACATCGACAATGGCAACAGCTTCAAATTTTAAAATCTTGGGTCCCATATTATCAAAGATCGGTCAACCAATTTCCTTCACAATCCTTCGATATGACATAATCAAATTTTTGTAAAATTTTTGATAATATGGTACACAGGAGACCTTATAATCAAACTTTTAAGACTTATTCTAACATAGGCACGTGCGTTTTCACTCTTTATTTAATGTGACGTCATCTATGCTTTATTTTTCAACAAAATATAGCTCGTGACGGCTGTTGAAATTTTACTCCCCACGTTAAATGCGCAAAGCCGAAAATGGCGCCCGAGTTTATAAGGGTTGACTTTTACAATTTGGTTTCTATTCTATAATTAAGATTTTAATATTTTTTGTTCGGAATAAGAAACACCTATCTGTGAGAATTGTGTAAATAAATGCTATTTTCGGCCTTTGCACTGGGGTGGATTTCAACAGCATGACGTTTCTGACAGTTAAAAATAGTTCTACAAATATATCTTTTCTACGGATGTATTTTACGATGTTAGAATCGAAATAACTTACAGTTGTCTATATTTTGTTGTCTAATAAAATATAGGCACTCGTTTGATGCGCTTATTAAATCACTCGTGCTAAAGCACTTGTGATTTAATCATACGCGCATCACAACTCGTGTCTATATTTTATTAGACAACAAAATATAGACAACTGTAAGTTATTTCTTAAATGAAACTTTTTCCTTGCTACAAAGGTACATTGTGCATGAAAGTTTTGAGAATATGAACCACAGAATTGATCTTTTCAGCAGCTATTAAATAGGAACATAACACAATAAAGATACAAAAAAATGATTATTATTATTGTTATCCAGATGAAGGTGTAAACCGAAACGCGTTGATCACAATATAGTATATCAAAAGAATTATATGTGTTGTTGTTGTTTCATTGTCATTTTTACAATAAAGATACAACATTTTTATCAGGTTAAAAAATCTTGAACTTAAAGCCAAGTATTCAAACAATTTGAGAGTAAGATTGAATTTTGTACATTATAACCATTCTAAGAATGATTACTTACAACTTAGAAACCTTCAATGTTTGAAGATATTCTCAATATCAATATTTAGGCAGATTAACAGTATTTCAAATTACAAAGGTTATATGTAAATTAATGACTGCATCAAAAACATGACAAAGGCCAAATACAAAAAATAATTAAGATTTATCATTGAGTATGTATTTATTGTACAATTATATTGAACTGTCCGATTGCATAATTACACAGTTATCGCACACTGCATTTATTAATATCCTTGTTTTATATTAATAATTTTGCTCTAAAAAATTCAATGAGTAGGTTAACATAGTGATAAAATATGCACATAAAACAATAGTGTTATATCCTAACAATACACTCTACGTAAACAACCAATGTTAATCTGAGCATTAAATATACCATATTATGTGACATGGTGATATATGCAATCACACAGTTCAATATAATCATACAATACTAAGACCTGAAAGTTGGTCTCCCTGAGACACCCATTAAATCAATATCAAAATAATGTTTCTAATTAAACAAATCTATACTAAAACATGGAACTATAGGCCTAAATCTTATCATTATAAAAATATAGCACTAACCAAATTATATTATGAAATGTCAAAATATAATAAACAAAAATAATTACTATGACTCTAGCGTGAATCAACTGACTTGTAACGCAATATTGAACCTTTCCATGACTGTACCCATTAGCAGTAACAGCTGTTTGAAGTTACATATTGTCTCACAAACAAGCTGTTTACAAAATACCTAATGATTACTTATGTCAGAAAATGTATGGTGGTTGAAACTAAACCAGCCAATGAAAAGCATTATTTCACTTATTCACAAAAACAAAACCCATCATATATGATACTTTCCCCCAACACACCTTAACTGTTTCCTATAGTGCTGAAAATAACAGCAAAGAATATTTCAGCACAACTAATGATTATTAAGATACAAGTCAATTGGAACACACATTATACATATAAAGAGATTCAAATAATAAGTAAGATTATATAGAGAACAAATTGAACAAAACATGTCACAACAATACATAGCTACAATGTATGAGTAATCTGAAATAAGTCTACATTTTGTAGGTACAGTAGAAGGCAGACCATATATGATTATAGATAAAGTATACCCCTCAGATTTTAATATAAAAATTTGATGATTACCGGTATTTCATTGAGTAATCCTAGAAAATGTATTTTTAAGATACAAGTAAAATTATTTCTTTCATGCGTTAAGGTGAAATGTCGCGTTATTCGATGAAAATAAACAATGAAAGTATAAATTTTATACTTTCATTGTAGTGAAAAAATATCCTTATATTTTCATCTTCAGTGACGTCATTTTAGAAGATAAATGACGTCATCTTGGAAAAGAAATGACGTCACGTTATAATTTGTGTAAAATACATCTAATTAAACGCAAAATTAAGCATGAAAGAAACAGAATATTTGTCAACTTTGGTGTAAGATCGTTTTTATTTCAACTCGTGAACTCAAAAAATGACATTTTCACTCGTGGCTATGCCACTTGTGAAAATGTTTTCTAAGTTCACTCGGTGAAATAAAAATCAATCTTACATCAAAGTTGAGGAATATCCTCTATTTCTTTCATGCTCTACAGTGAAATGTTGAGTTATCTGTAAATATATTTCCTGAATTTACTCAGTGAAATATGAAATCTATCTTTAAATTACATCAAAGTCAACGAATATCTTCTTTTTCTTTCACAAGCTGAAATAGTTATGATTTAGAGTAAAGAAGCAAGTTACACACAAAACTTTCGTTGATAATCATTCTAACTAGACCATATGAATTTTCACTAAAAACTGAATATTATATTTGAACATACATTACACAGCTGCTAAACTTTATTGCCTCGTTTATAAAACTTACCAGTCAAATTATTGATCTTACTATGTAAAAATCAAAATAAACCTTACTTTGTTGTGCTGATTAAATAATTTCACCTAAAGCTTATGTTTTATTCAACAACAAAATGTAGAAAAACTGAATGTTATATCATAATCTAACAAAACCTTTCATGTGTCATTCATTTCTGCCTTTTGTGACCATTTCTAACCGGGATTGATACAATATCTTGTATGAAACAAAATCTATCTTATCTACACTAAATATACAACATTTAAACATAACAAAATTAAACCTTGAAATCTTAAACTATGAAAATCTGGTACAAAACATAATTGATATGTAATATAAAAACAGAACATGTTCTGTAATATAAACAAATGTACAGTAACACAACACTAGGCCAATTAGAGACTTTAGTCAGTTATCTTCCCCTGATAAAATCTGAAGCAATCCAATTGGTAAGTAGGTCCTTACAGTTGGAATTCTCATATTCTATCATAGAAGTCCTAGTAAGGATAACAAAATATTTCATCTATCTTTCTTGTTAATGAAGATATTAACAGAAGTGGGGAAATTATGAGGATTCTTTACCCTAAAAATACTAAGCTTGAATTTCAAACAAATAAAATGATTTACAAAAAAGTTATTTAAGAATAATTTTGGCAAATTGACATTGAAAAGTAAGGATAAAATCCGAGTAATCCAACTAATTGGACCTACCCGGTACCTATTTGAAAAGTATACAAGGGGAAATAACTGACTAAAGTCCCTAATTATACAATATCTACAATACTACATACATCTACTACATGTTTATTGGTTTTGACATTTTAAAGGCTGATCTAGATGGGGTTTTTACACATTAGGCTGATTATGAATTTACAGTTTGTGACACGCTAAGAATTT
The DNA here is from genome assembly GCA_025267735.1 of Mactra quadrangularis. NCBI lineage: Eukaryota > Metazoa > Mollusca > Bivalvia > Venerida > Mactridae > Mactra > Mactra quadrangularis. The sequence goes on along the minus strand of CM046294.1, from coordinate 33,604,943 downwards.
TAAAATTTATGAAGCTCTGTCTGCTGAATACTGGTAAACTGACAATAAATGAGCTTGCAGCCATAAAATGACCATAATGTATATTGATTAATGTATCCCCATGAATAATGGCTGAACTTAGATTTTAAACCTAACACCCATATTCAAATTAGATTATATATAATTAACATTATTTACACAAAAAGTTAACAGGTTGAATGTAAGTAAAGTAGAGTAAGTAAAGTAAGGCCAAAATAAGCAATTAAAAACAAGTAAATCTGTGAGCTAATGCTCACTAGTGATACCCCCGCCAAAATCTAAAAATATATGCGACAAACAGGAAATGGTGAGCAAGGAGCATGAAATCGCTTTACACCACATGGGACTATGGGATGAAGCAATATGCAAAGTTTGTTTTGTAAGATTTTAATGAATGTCCGTCCGCTCCATATGGATGCATTATGTGCAGACCCCGCTGGCAAAATATGCAAAGTATTAGGCTGCTGCATGATATAGTTGCTGAGAAAACTGCGACAGAAATTTTGTAACTAACGGACGGACGCAGGGACAAGGGTTAAACAGTATACCCCCCTCTTCTTCGAAGCGGGGGTATAATAACAAGCATATAAAGGCGTGCAGCAAGCCAGCTACCTGGAAGGGGACCCACTGATGTGGATAATGCCCCCATACCTGCATGTTAATCAAAAGTTTGATGATGATAAAAAAAGAAATGCATGAAGTACATGAAGTAAATGCTCTATGTGCACCTAGTTGACAAGCCATTTATCATAATCAAAATGTACACAATAACATTGTAAGTAAACAAAAAGTATAGCAGGCTATATATGGTATAAGACAAACACAAGACATACATTGTAGTATTTTAAAGTATTGGTGTCTTCCCATGAAGGAACACAAACTTTTACTGTTAAAATGAAGTAATGAGTATTGCAAACACTTGACAGAATTCTGGAGTTTGAAAATAGCAAAATATGAGTAAATATTTGTTAGAGCCAACATGGAAATACCATCTTTAATACAAGAAAACAAATACAAGAAATAAAGCTTCAGACCTCTACATAGCAAAATTATCTGTACAATGAGTGTATAATAACCAACAATAAATGTTTATAACATCAAAAATATACAAATTATAAAGGACAATCACAGAAGCACATAAGTATAAGGACATTAAAATATCTCTACTTTATACAACAATGTCAAAAGATAACACAGACAAAACTCAACATATGACTCCAAGGTTGGAGTCATCAACAACAATAAATTGTCACCTAATATATATGTTCACAAGAGTCATCCAAGTACAACACACAGAACCTTTCTCTGCTCTAGGTCGATGTAGTTTAGTCTGAGCAAAATGTTTGAAGACAGTTTATAAGTGGAGCACTTCAGTAGCTATAATATGGTTATCTGATTAAATGTACATGATGATTTAGTTTATATAACAGGCCTCATGTGACACATGATTAACTTTATAAACATCAGAAATACTGACTAATATTCACATACAGACAGGTGATTGCCAGAAAGATTTTTTATAGTTTTGAGAAAAACATGTTTGAAATTTCTGAGGATTCAAACATTCTGGAATCGCAGGAAATACTAATTACTGAGTTTTGTCAACAAAAAAGTGAATTGTTCTAATTTAGATCTGTAGTAACACAAAAGATGTCAGTCATCAAATAAAGTCCATATTTGGCATTTAATGATTATACCTTTTTTGACAGACATTGCTTACGCCATTTTTTTATTTATGAATTGTGTCCATCAGCACATATTTATAAATGTAATATATACAAACAATCTATTGCATAGAAAATATAACAACAAACTTGTGACCAATGTATAACATAAACAAACAAATTATATACAAATAGGTTATATAAAAATTACTATGAAATTCGATGTATTAACAAAAGGTGAAAACATGATTGTAAGTTAATACTTAATGAAAACCAATATTTTGCGCCTCATTTTATACAAGTATAAAGTATGTACAATGTACATAACTGTATGAACACATTAAAGTAAAATAAAGCAATAGCAGCGACTAGGGTAGTAGAATACATTAGAAAATACAAGTGTTTGAAACATATATATGTAACAATGCATATAAATCCATCAAAACTTGGGGGGTCACCAAAAAAACTTTTTTGTCATTTTCCTAGCAGTCCCTTTGCAGTTATCCCTTTTCTGTCAGTCTCATTAAAGGCAACTTTTCTACCATCCTCTCTAAGGGGTCACTTTTTTGTCACTTTCCTTAATGGATCTCTTTTCTGTCATTATGGAACAAAGTGATCATATCTCCACACAAGTATTGCTATGAGAGACAAATTAAAATATAACATATACATAGCCCCTATAGCCATTTTTCTTTCAATAAGGAGGTAACTTTCTAGTCATGATGAACTCTCAAATACAATACAAAAGTTATTCAGTAGCCAATAAAAATAAAAATTAAGAACATTAACCAAAACATACATATAAGTTCAGTATTTAAAGTACCAAATTTATTAAGTTTTATTGTGGGACTAACTACTTACTGGGCAAAAACCCTCAACAAATGAAACATGTATTTCACCAAAATCAATTTCACTAGTCCTGGGCTATGAGCTAAGTGGTTTAATTTGATCACAGAAATTCAAAATTTTAAACAAATTTTGAATTAATTAAAGACAGGTATAAACAAATAAAAATAAAATGGTAATGTTAGTGAAGTAATGGAACACATTTTGATAAGCAGGCAAGCATTTACAAGGCTGAGGTATATATACATGTGAACCCTTAAATGATTGGTTTTGATAAAGAATGGTCCCTTTTTCAACAAAAATATAACATTCTACAGATAAAGAACAAAAATATAACATTCTACAGATAAAGTTTCTATCTAAACAAGTAAAATATATTTCTTTGATTAAATACACACTGTTAATTATGACATCAAAACAATAAAATGCTCAACTAAACTATTAATGATTATGGATGTGTCCTGGCGACATTCTATAGCTTTAAGAGGTGAACCGTATATGCAAAAATGGACTATCTGAGTTATTCCTATCTTATAAAAACTACTAAATGTTTTGCCAAACAAATATAATTGGGTCAATCCAGGTCAAATCAATTAGACCCACCAAGGCACCCTATCAGATAAAAAATATACTGATTTGAGTTCAAAGTCTCTGTTAATTCATTTATAAAGTTGACTACATCTAGACAGAGGAATAAGCTATATAATAATCACCTATATGGACAAAATCCCTTAAGCTAGAAATCAGCTGATTCACTAAACAATTGCAGAATGTATCAGACTTTGTGTCAGTTTTCCATTGAATATCACATCGTCACATTAAATCCAATAAATCAACAAGATTATCTCCACATGTCACTGACAAAAAACATTTTCCTGATAACCAGTCACAAACTCTGCTTTAAGTAAACCAGTCAATTTATAGAATATTTTCAAAATTGACTGGTTCCATTTTATTTTTCATTTACATGATTAACTTCTTTTTTTCAACTGAATTTGCAAACCAGTCTGTTTTTTTTTTTTCATATTTTCAAACTTGACTGGTATCATTCCCTTGTTCATTTACATTACTAACTTCAAATTTTCCACTAAATCTGTTAACCAGTTTATAATCATCAGGTGTTCTTGGATGGACAACTTCTAAATGTTGTGGATCATGTAACTCATCCTCAGAGTCTGATACCTCCGGTGGTACTGTATTTTGAGCTTGATATTTCTTCTTTCTGGCAGCTTGTTCATCAATATGTCCTTGTATAGCATTACGTAACTGAAATAATTGTAGACTATGTTAATTTTGTATGTTATATAAATAGCTTAGAACTTCAATCATTTTGGAGTAATTGTGAGTTTGATAACAAGTTTATTTTACACATGTACTAACTTATTTCGATTTGATTGTGAAACAAGTTCTTTTAGCTTAAATCAATCTTTCCTGAGTCCATGGTCTGAGGTCCATAAGTACTAAAATAGAAGTTTTTTTATCACTTTATTTATACTTTGTTTAACACTATGTCAACAAAATTATTTTTTAGGTTATTTTTCGCCTCTATCGCTCCTAACCTAGCTTTCCTGGACTCTTGTTTATAACCAGTACTCCCCTACCCTTCCACAAGGCTGGAAACATCTCCATATACCTTATTAATGGAGGAAATGGACATTATTATCAAATTTTCATGGAAGGGTAAAAACTCCAGGGTGGGATTCGAACTCATACCCCTTTGGGACACTAAGGTCTAAATCTAGGCACGCTACCAACTTGCTCAAGAAAACAACAAGGTAGGTTTTAAATGTACTTTGAACCAATACAGAGCTATCTTACAACTACCAGTACAACATCATAACACCTGAACCACACCTACTCCTGATATAAGGTAGTACGTTAATAAAGCAAACACTATAATGAAATAATACCACTAAAATTTAAATGAAGAAAAAGAACAAATTAAAAAGAAAATAAAAACAAATGGTGAATTTTAATAAATTACAGTGATACATTGCTACATTTACAAGAATGAAAAGTTACCCAAACATTAACAATATTATAAGAAAAAATGACAAAAATTCTAAAAACTAGAGACCTTAAATTTAATTTTCAAGAGAGTATTAGGTAAGTAAGATATTAAACTATAAATGTACAGAGATATTATACAAACCTCTTTTAATGCTACAACACCCACTAATCTACCAGTATTTGTAACATAGGCATGATTTAAACCAAGTAATGAAAATAAGGAATGTACCTGAAAATATAACATTATATTATATAAACCATTAGACAAATACTGGGGTAATAGTACACACTCAAACCTTACTGACAGCAACTACCTCCCAATAACTGGCACCTCTTAGCAACAGTCACATTTATGATGATTTTTTTCAATAGTCTAAACTTACAGCTAATTACAGCAAAGGGAACATTGAATAACCCTACAAACATGCCATTCCGACATCAGACATCTACACAGTCCGACATCAGACATCTACACAGATATCATAAAATAGCTCACATAGGAGCTCTCCTCATTTGAATAAATAAATTTTCCAAATTCTTAAGTTAAATGTCCATCATAATAAATATAACTTATAGAAAAACAGTAAAAATTGCAGTCAAAACTAATATGTATTACAGAATTATTTTCATTATACATGTATTATAAATAATAGCTCTAATATGATAAAAACCGACAGACCTTTACACTTAAAATGTTATCAATTTTATACGCAAGAATTCAAACAGTTGGTGTATCATTACATCTAAACAAACAAATTTTGTAAGTTTAAGTAAAAAAACAAGCTTAGCTAGATCTAATGTTAAATATTTGGAAACTTCGTAGGACTGCAAATCTGTTCTATAATGTTCTACCAAATTAGTTTATTTCAGTACAAATTTTGCTTACGAATTACCTCCCTTTATTAAAATTAAAATTATTTATTTGTTTTTTTTCATAAAAATGCAACAAATAATTTTGATTATATTATTTATTTATTAAATTATATTTATATAATGCATGTTAGCAAATTTACACACTTAAAATATTTTGTTTTGCAAAAAATATTTTATTAAAGAAACGTTCATATACTTATAGTACACAACAAACAGCACGCTGATGCACAACTGAGTAGTATATATAAGCGCTCGACTATTTCGGTCTTATATATCTAATTTTGAAGAATCGCAAAAGCGATCAAAACAACTTCTATCACTACTAACCAATAAATAAATTAAAGAGGAAATAAAAAATATGAAAAATTTTGGAAGGAAACACAAAAACACACCAGATAACCAGAATATGTATAATTTAATTTTTAATTTTAGTAAACACTGTTTCAGAACTACTTTTGTAAAAAAAAATTTTAAGAATAATAATATTTGTTTTGACATTAGATATCTGGCATCTAAACTTATAATAAAATTCTAATTATAAAATATAGATTTGCAGTAATTCTTATGAAAGGGAGGCAACTTTCAATTATTGTAACAAATTGTTAATAGTGATTACCTCCCTTCCATAATAATGAAATAGAGATAATTTCATATGAATGAAATAGAGTAATTTGTTCTTAAAATACTGAAATCATTATTAATACTGAACACTTCCATTCATGGAGGTTTAATATAAAACTACCTCATCACTCCCTGTAACCCCCTGTATATGTATATGTAGATGTAGAATCCACTTACTTTATGTAATGAAGTTCTCTCTACAAGTTGAAATGGTGCAGGATCTATCTGAGCACCTTCCCAATCTATACATTTAGCTAATTGATGAGTCTCCCATTCTTCTTGCTGTAATTATAATAAAATAAATAATAATATAAATAAACAAATAAGCTAACAAATTACATTAATATTTTAAGTGTCTTTCAGTGTAAACAACCAAATCTATGAGCCAGTATAAAACTGGTTGGCTTCCTTCTTTATCATTTTATATGGTTGACTAGATTATGCACTGACCTATTGAAGTATATATTAGGTTTCTACACACATTTCATGAAACAAATTTAAAACAAATTTAAGAAATGCATTATCATCCATAAAGAACAGCTTACAGTACCCTTAATTTGATGTTCAAGCACACTTATTCCTTTTGTTGTAGGGGTACCAGGGCACAAAGTGAAACATAGCAATATTCTTAGGCAACTCGCCCCAGGCAATAAATCCTTATTGCTGTCAGACTTTTATTGTCTGCTTTTTTCATACATAGTGTTTTTATAGTTTGTACAGCTGCTCCCAAGTTACAGTAATTTTTAGTATCAGTGAGTTCTAAAATTAATGTAGAACTTACATACAAACTCAATCTTCAATTCATAAAGTTTGGTCTAAATATGTATGGCACAAACAACACTCATGCACAAACATTCAAAATAAACTTTTAACACATTATATAGTATAAATCTATATCTGATGATACTAGTATATAATGTGAAGAAAATTTTAATTATTCATATAATAATAAAAATCATTCTAAAATGCCAATATCAAGACAAACACAATTAAATACACAGTCTTCTGATGGTCAATAAGGGACCTTAGTCAGTTATTTCCCCTTGTATACTCTTCAAATAGGTAGGTCCAATCAGTTGGATTACTCAGATTTTACCCTTACTTTTCAATGTCAATTTGTCAAAATAAATCTTAAATAACTTTTTTGTAAATCATTTAATTTGTTTGAAATTCAAGCTAAGTGTTTGTAGGGTAAAGAGCTATCTAAATTTCATCACTTCTGTTAATATCTTAATTAACAAGAAAGATATTAGCTGAAATATTTTGTTATCCTTACATAGGAATTCAATGATAAAATCCGAGAATTCCAACTGTAAGGACCTACTTACCAATTGTATCTGCTTCAGATTTTATCAGGGAAAGATATTTGACTAAAGTCCCTAATTGTTGCTTAATGTGTTTTCTCCATGTCAATCAACTATGACTATTCAATCATAGAGTCATAATCATATAAATGTGAGATCAATAAACATCAATACATTTAGATATTTATGTGACATAATCCATCAGGTATAGATTTATTATACCTTCTATTTAGCACTACTAATACAGTTGAAATCAAAATAAATGAAAACTGAAAGAATCTAAACCTATTAATACATCATTACAAACATCATACATTAGTTCAAATAATACTAGCAAAGTAACATATCAAGATAAAACTGGAGGAGACACATCACTGTTGGGCAATATAACAGGGTTACATCTACATGTCAAGACTGATTTGTCAAACCAACATATTAATAATATCTCTCTGTGGTAGAGAACATTGGTTTTTTTACCCAAGGCTCCTCAGGCTGACCTTAGCTATGACAGATAATAAGTTTAAAGATATGATATTCAAGGCACAGACATTAGTTCTACATATTATCCTAAGATGAGATCAGCCATACACCCAGACTGTTGATAAAATAGTCATCTCATATTTATAAGATCTACGTCTCCTGGAACTTACACATTAATACAACAACATAGGTGGGCATTCAATGAACTGCTGACATGCAAGGTCTAGTCTATAAAATATGGTGCATTGTTGACAAGACTGCTCAGTGACAATGATATGACTCCCAACATCAATATAGTGTGTGTCTACAGTATTATTGTGAAGTATACAGCTAAATGGTTGTGGAAAGGCATTAAAGAAAACTTCATTCTTTACTAACATGAAATAATCATTCACAATTATTACAATGTTACAGGTTACAGTTTCACTTTATTTTGTATAAACAGGCCTCCGGCCTATACACAAAAATGTGTGTTAACTAATATTGGTACATATGATAAATATAGAAGTAATAGAATCTAATATGAAAGTACATTATAATCAAACAAGATGCTTATAATTATTTGCTAACAAGTAACTAAAATTATGCCTATCCTGCATGGTCAAAAGCATTAACTTTTTTAGATAACAGCAGCAAGTCTCAGACCATTAAACAGAAAAGACAAAGATCATTTCTAATAGATGTTAATGCATTCAGATATAGAATAAATGAATAAAACTACAATTAATGTCATAAATACAGTTAACAGTATAGAGTGTTAAATATGAAAGATCACTTATAAAAGTTATACATCACTAATAAGTGCCTACACTAAATGACTTCTCTGTAGTCAGTGTGGATCACGATATCAAAACAAATGGCCAATCAAAGTATGTTTTCTTCCATAATGTATTGACTATTACACCATTTTTATGCAATATAATGGGGCTGTCATTGGTAGAAAATTCTATATTAATACATGGAAAGGCAAGAATCGGTGGTACATTGATATCGTGATTTCCAATGATGGCTCTTAACATTACATTAATACAAAGTGCCAGGTTCTTCTGATAAGTAATTCATAGAAGGTTTATTAGAAAAAAATCACAACCTTTTTAAATAAATAGAGACATTGTATTTAAAAAGTAAAAAAATCCCACTGTTTTGCTTTACTAAAATGGTAAAGATTTTTTTCTAATAAAAGCTTACATTAGCTGTCATTTGGTTTGAAATTATGAACTATACCGATTACAAAAATCACATGGTATAGAGGCCATGTTATAAGTACTATAATAATAACAATAGCTTTGTATAATTTGACAAAAGCATAGTTACTACATTTTGACACAGTTGCCTGTGATTATAAACAAACATGATGTTTTCTTTAAGCACTCATTTACAGATAGTTTTATTTAATGCCTTCCCACTAACGTTGTGTAAATTTTATGTTTGCAATAATATGATATCATACAATACAAATCTATAACTGAAATAATTATTTTAACCTGTGCCTATCAGTCCCATGTATATCAGACATTCCGAAAATGCCGGTCTGACAGACCTGACCAGTGAAATTCCAGTCAGTACAGGAAAGAGTATGTCGTAACCAGTCAAAATGTCCAGTTAAATTTAATTTTTTTAAATTAAAATGAGGACAACTTATTATCGGCCCTTTTATCTTATTAATTGGTATATATTGAACTAATTTTGATGTTTGTATTCAGTTAAAAGTTATAGTTATAACTGATTAGCAACAAGAAAACAGTCATGATAAGTCATGATGTATTGACATTTTAATGATTTCTTCCTGCCCAGTGAAACCTGATTCGGACCAGTGATTCTTCCAAGATCACTGGGCCAAATTTCCAGTAAAGTCAAAACGCTTTTCGGAATGTCTGATGTATATATGTTCATTGCTTAATGGATCAGTACAATATCAATAGACAATAATTCCCCATAGAATTAAAGGTTTAAATGAATAACAAAGTCAGGTAAAAAAGCTACAATAGATCCAATGTACTTTTAATAAAGTAAGTATATTCATAAGGAAAAATCAATAAAATTCTTATAAAATATAAGATAAAATGTGCCACTTAATTACAATAAAATAATTTCTGCCACACAGACCTCCGTTTATTAAGCACATTAAGGCAGTTATCAACAATCTTTAAGCTAAGACATACAAACTTAGCAGGGCAACACTTTACTATAAACCAAAACAATAAATTTACAAAAATGACTACAACTGATAGACATACACAGATTGTTTTCTAAAATTACTAACTCTTAGGTGAGAAACAAAATCTAAACCAATTCCTGAAAGTTGAAGCAAGTTGCAGCCATATATAATACATATATAACAATACTACAATGTAAAGCAACTCAAGACCAACCAAAATATAAAACCATTTATTGATGTCCTCACATAGTTGTATAATAACTAATTAAAACCTAGGCCTTCTATTGCTAAATCAAAATAACAACTTATAAGAGTTTAAAGAAAAATACCATGATACAACAGCTCTACATTACATCTAATACAGGTCATGCCGGTATTGACTGATTCTAAATTAGATAAGTTATGCCTCAGTCCCATAAAATCATGGCTTGTTACGGACCCGTACGTGCAGACAGTCGTAGGCTGTGAGAAGCCTTGCGTATCAAGGTGACATTACGCTCATGGTACAAAACAGTACACCAGTATGTAGCCGTAGCTGGAAGATATGCATGTTTAATCCATACTCGGCCACGAATTTGTTCACGATCTGACTCTGAAACTGATATGTGTATCCTGGGCTCATCTCACGGACCCAGGTAAAAACGTAACAGTCCATACGGGTACGCAAGAGTTTGTACGGGTCATTGCTGAGCTTGCCCATACAGTGCCCTCACTGCTATTTTTATGTTTATGGGACTGTAGCTGTAGGTTCATATTCAAAATCTTAATGTTTTTCCACCATAACACCTGATTTACATTTCCCTAATTAATATTATTAGATAAAATTTTCAGTACTAAACATTAAGTGAAAGGATGGATAGCAGAATTATTACATACATATGTCTAAAATAAAAATTTAACTTAGGAAATTCATGTAAACATTCATATTTGTCCAATAAAGGCTATTAGCAAGATAAATGTTAAAAGTAAGCTTTTTCCATACAGAGAAATTGCAATGCTTTTTTATCAAAGTCACTTATACTCCCTTTAAATTTGTAATGTTTTTCCCTCACAAAAATCTTTGAAAGATGAAATCATATTAAAATTCATGTTCCAATCACAAGTGATAAGATGTTTACATGAACCAGTGAGGACATCAAGTATACAATATATCTAGAACTAAACAATGAATACACTGTAAGTAACAATCAACCATATAAACAAACTTACTTCTCCCCACCATGAATTATTAACCTTGAGATAAAACAATTTATATATACATACATATATCATATAACTATAATATAATATCTTTAAAGCCCCATTATAAAAAGTAACACTGATTTTGGACTGCAAGGAAAATAGGCATTTATCTACATTATAGTCTTTCAAACACCTCTAATGATTGAGATTTTTTAATAAAATGCAAATATTACTTACATATGTTTATGTTATTTATTGCATTTCAAAGTAAAAGTAGATTGAAAACCGAAAGTAGACTTTGGTTGTCAATACAATGTACTTAAAACAACAGTTTCATTCACAGAATGTTAAAGATGAAGTCTTGTTAAAGAAAAAAAAAACTGCTCCTAAATAAATAATTAAGCTCTAAAACTACTTTGGATCAGGTATATTGGACATAAGCGTATAAATGAATATAGAGTGCTCTTATAAAAATACCCCTTTTTTAAGATATGGACATTTTGTTAAATTCAGATTTAGAAAGCAGAATGGTTTGAAAAGTTTATTCTGTCTCTAACACATGTAATATTCTGATACCTTTATGTTTATAAAACAGTTTTCAAGTGTACTGTTGATGTATGTATTTTCATATAGAGGCCTTAACTTACACAACAAAAGCACGAGACAGCAACCAGGAAGCTTAAAGTCTAAAGATTTCAGAAGAGTGGGTTAGGAACAACTCAGACTTTCAATACATTTGTTGTATTGTCTTGCCTTCAAGCTAGTTTTATGGTAATTTAATTAATAAGCTTGCAGTACAGGTCACATTCTGTTATCCTTTACTATGATAATATAAAATGGCTTGGATAATCTGAGCTAAAAATAACTATTCTGAAGTTCCGATGCTACCAGTATTTTGTCCAGATAAAAGCTATGGAATGATTGGTTGACACAAAGGTCATCTGAACATGACCCAATGTGAAATGTCGGGAGATCCTATGACAGCAATCTATAAAATATCTGTTTACAGACATTGGTATCTATTTGGATAATTTTTCATGACTCCACAACTTGTGGAACAACCATTTTGATAAAAACTTTCCAGCTTGATGACTGAGATCTGTTTAAAAGACATGCATATTACTACAATATTAGTTTTTGGTCCTTACAATAACGATTCAGATCTTCTTAGAAAATCTCTCCCTAAATATGTTTCTCTGACCTGTACAAATTGATGGACTGTTCTTTGTGTGGAAAAAAATCACCAAATCAAGTGTTTTCATGCTTCCACAAGTCATACATGTAATATTCCCATCCATTGAGCCAAACAAAATGTTTCATAGAGATTAAACATAACATTTTAGTCAAGCGCTGTCATATAAATAATACGTATAGCTTATGCAAAATGACCTAAGGTAGATTTATAAGTAAACTCTGCAGACCAACATTTGTTCAAAAGGTGCAACAAGTAAATCTGTGAGCTAATGCTCACTAGTGATACCCCCGCCAAAATCTAAAAATATGCGACAAACAGGAAGTAGATGAGCAAGGAGGATGAAATCGCTTTACACCACATGGGACTATGGGATGAAGCAATATGCAAAGTATTAGGCTGCTGCATGATATAGTTGCTGAGAAAACTGCGACGGAAATTTTGTAACAGACGGACGGACGGACAAGGGTAAACCAGTATACCCCCCTCTTCTTCGAAGCGGGGGTATAAAAAATATATATTTTATATATTTTGAACATTTTTAAAGTAACCAGTATACAAAAATAAAAGAAAATTTTGTTCAAAAGCCTGAATCAGACCTACATGTATGACAGTGAGTAGATCTGACAGTGGTAAACTGATTTAATGTAAGGTTATGATATCTAAACTGTATTCATTGTCTCTGGTCAGTTAACAAAAGCTATACTTAAATTAGGCAAGCTAAAGTAAGATATTGAGTTAAATGGAGTAAGCCAAAAATATTCTGAATATCATATAGGTCCAATAAACAATCATAACATAATCTCTGCTTGCCATAAAATAGAATTCAGAAAATTCTAAAAATCTTGTGATTTTTTATAAAACCAAGCCCTGAACCAAGTTTAACATGTTCGCATATCATTTTTGGTATAATCTAGTTTTGTACATATTTTAAACATGAAAAAGTATATAAAAAGGTTAGCAGAGTAATACATGGGTGGAAGTTAAAAGTTCGGAAAATACTGAAAACCCAATTTCAAACCACTAAAATAGACAGATTTCATATAAATTACACAGAGTAATTTATTCTCAAAATACTGAAATTAGTATTAATACTGAAAACTCACCCATGATGTAATTTAAAAACAATCAAGATGTTAAAATATATTTCAAATAATATTTTTTTCTAAAAAAAATAGACACAATATAAACATACCTGATCATAGGGTAAGTTCTTCACTTTAACTGGCTCTGGAGGCTGTAATATATAAGTTTGTGTAATGTATTCATTCTGATTCATTAAGTAAAATATACCAGTATCGTACAGTAAAATTTCATTATTAGGACCATAAAAAAGATGGTCTGAATAGCAGAAGCTGACCTTTTTCCTCAGATAAAGCATTTGGTACTCAAAAATCACATGGTTTTACAATAACTAAGGTGGTCTTTAGAGCGAAAGTTTTAAAAATACTTAAACTTATACAATAAAAAAGACATTACATGTGTGCAAATATTTTGTCCTTCACCACATTTTAACTCAGTTAATAGAGCATTTAGGTTGCAAGCAGGAGATCATGGATTTGGTTTCTAAAAGGATACATGTATTAAACCTTCTATCAATAAACTATATTTGAAATTCTAATATTTGGGTTTTCCACTGCAGTAGGAACAAACTTTCACCACCACAATAAAAATATGTGTACAAAGAACAATAGGATTAAATCCGTATTTCTTGATTATCAGCAATAATATGCAACAAATTTTGTTTGAAACCCCTGAAAAAGGACAGAAAAGCTATAAATTGGAGTTCTGATTTAAGTCTATTGCCTCTTTGTTTGCTTTCATCTTTTTATAAATATTGATAATTAATGCAATAATAAAGTCAAATTTTAAAACATATTTGTCTACTTACCAATTTAACTTTCTTTGCCAGAGCTTGAATATTGTTTTTCTGTTAATTAAAAGTAAGTTATCATAAAATATATATTTGAAACAGGACAAATTTAGGACAAACAGTAAAATTCCACTATTAATACCATCAAAATTGATGCTCTTAAGGTCTTAACACAGCAACATTTTTCTTTTATATTTTGATGGGGGAGGCATGCAAATAAAGGTATTTTCAAGAAAAAAATTTATAATGTAAAATTGACTAAATGCAAATAAAACATCAATCTAAAGTCCTATGGTAGCCATTTAAATAGTGGATAAACATGTAAACACATGGGATTGATTACTAAAGGGATAAACAACTGCCTACTTTCTTACATAAAAACAGTAGCTGAGTAGCTAGAGTAAAACACAGCAGTCAAAAGTTGAACAATTGAGACAGTTACTACAAATTAATCATCATTGATCAAATCATGGAGCAGTTCACAGAATTAAAACAGAAGAGCTAGAAATGCATTGTGCAGGTCAAAAGGGAATACTTTGAAGAGTTGTTAGGCAAAACAGTAATGTAGTTTACTTCTTTTGACAAAATAATGTCATTTGAGATGTCATGAGCTGCGCTGCTTTTCGTCACGTCTATGTATATAAAATAGTGCAGAATCATTAATCCAATTATTCATCTGCAGCGGACATCCCACAAACTGGGGTAGGCAGCAGGTAGTTAGATCATCCGAAATTTGATGGCTATGAGACCCTGTTTAAAAGATCAGTGTTCATGCAGTTGTATACTTTTAATAAATACAACAAAAGAACCACTTACATCTAAAACAAAAGGTATATCTTCTGCTATACTGTCTGTATGTTGATGAGATAACTTTCTAAAATGTTTATCTATATCAACTGTAAATATACATACAATATTTCATATAGAAAGGATATAAGAAAAAGATTATAAGCTTCAAATGTAACACAAGTAGTAAATATTACATTTTATAATGATAATAGCTTTTGTGGTGCAGTAAGCTAAATTTCAATATTTTGTATTATACTCTGAAGGTTCTTGGAGACGTAATTTGTTTGTCAAAGGAGCAAACAATCAGACCAGCATACTATCAAAACAAAATTCTACAAAAACAAACTAAGATTTACAAATAAAATCAGACTTAAGATAAGGTTCCAATATGGGTACCTGGCTACAAAGAAAATTAAAGAAATACTAAACATGCACATTTTGAAGTCTTGGTTGAACAAGTATTCTTACAAACTACTTTTCATTTAACCTTCATAAGAAATACAATGAATGAAAATATCATTAACATTCATGAAATCAGTCAACCAGAGTACTAAAGATAGAGTATTAAATTCTAATTCATAATTTGCACAAGCTATAAGCCAACAAAATGACACAAAGTGATACAAAATGTTACAAATAGACATAAAATAAAACAAAACAAAACAAATTGATGCCAAAGTATACTAACAGACAAAAAGATACAAATTGTATATATTGACACAAAATGGATAAAAATATTTCTTAAAATAAATTATATCAAAGGGTACCTACAGATATGAAAAGATACAAAAAGATATAAAAATGTCACAAGTTGACACAAAATGGTACAAAATAGAGAAACTGAACAGATACAAAATGCTTAACATACCTTGTAAATCATTAAAACTTGACGATTTTGGTACATGAGGTTTACCTATACCATTAGTTGAATTCTTCTTTAATATAGATCTTAAAGGTAGATTTAAAGTATGATATGTTCTTTTTTCTCTGTCAGCATCAGATATGTCTTCTATAGAGCTAGCACTTGTCTGAGAATATATAAATAGTAATAAGTTATAAACATTTATGGGTCCTTCTATCCCATGGGTACATAATTATGACCCCAAGGCATTGCCAAGTGGTAATATGAAGCTTCGAAAGGTTGAGTGACCCATATAAACCTTAAGAAATCTTTATTACAATTTCTAATGCTTCAAATCCTTTTAAAAAAGCTATCAACAATAAAATTTACAAAACATTTCATCATGTGCTGCTAGATTTCCCCAGCTACATTATGTGATATTTGTATAGCATTTTAAAATTTAGGAGCAGTGGTCTTAAGGTTGACTATGTGCTTTGTGAGTGGTTTTGATCCCTACTTAGTACAAGGGGCACTACTTATTTCCTTGAGCAGGAAATTTACTTACACAACACCCAGATGTAAATGGTTACAGTGAGGGATCACTTGCCTGAAGGTGATTGCAATGATCAGAGTTTATCTTACAAAATTGTAAAGTCAGCTGAATTTGTATATGGAAGGAGACTTTAAAATCCCACTTAAACTTTATAACAATTTATAAAAACATCTCTAGGTTCTGTGGAACATATTGTTAACAGGTACACATTCTAACGATGAAAATAGGTCTTACAACAGATGATAAAACAGTACCATTGTATCCATCAATCTACCTGGTAAGTCTTTACACTACAAGTTTACATCATGGAACTGTGTTAATGTACTCATTTACACTTAAGCAGGCCCGTAGGAACAGGGGGGGCTTAAGCCCCCCCCCCCCGCCCCAATATTTTCAGCAGTTATAGGGATTGAGGATCTTTATTTAATCTGTCACACTAAATTGATTGATACATGTGTGCTTATTCTTCAAAATCAATATTGCACACACTTCTTATGGAACAAGATGCTCAAAAGCAGTGTAAAACTAAACTTACACTTAAGTACTGTAACATTAGGTAACATTTTCTTTTCTTAAAATAAATCTCAACAAATTAGCCCCCCAATCTGAAAATGCTTCCTACGTGCCTGCTAAGTAAAATGAAACAACTATGGGTTTCTTGCTGGAGGTAATAAGAAGTGCTTCTAGTGGCTTTCTAACAAATGACCTCTCACTCTCTAAGTGAGAATCTTATCATGGGACCACTGTTCAAAAACAAAAATATTTAACTAATAAAAAAACATAATTAACTCACAGATCTAATCAGTGATGACACAGAGGGTACAACTGGTTTATTTTGTTTTAATGTCTCATCTACTTTAGAAACCATGAATCTTGATTTAGGTCTATCAGCTGGTATAATCTCAACTCTTGGAGGTGGGGTCGGAGGTCGACTTGAGCCAGGTGTTGATAGAGCTGATGTCATACCATCCTCATCATCTATACAGACTTTCTGATCCTGACTTAAACTAGACCATAACATTCTCTCAAGTTCAAATCTTTTAACTGAACCAAGAAGAATCATTGAATCTACAACATCAAAAAAACCAACATATTAGTACAGTTGTTATTGTACGATTATATTGAACTGTCCGATTGCATAAATTAAAACGTCACATTACACGGTATATTTTGTACTCGGTTAATTTCGGTAATTCACGTACAGCGTATTGTCAGCACATAACACTTATGAATTATATCTTATTTGCAAAAAGTATCGTAGTATATGTGGCCGAGTGGGGAGACGGTCAGACTACAAATCTTTTTATTGTGGGTTCGAATCCCGACGGAAACTAATTTTTATCTCTTTTTTCTTATTTAAATCATGGGTGAATTGCGTAAAACTTATTGTCCCCCGTGCATCATGAAACTTGTAGAAGCCTTTGTTGTTAATTTGGTGGCATCTCTTTAAGTGATGATGACAGTAGCACAACCGACACATTCAGTAAAATTGAGTGATTTTTACATTGTTTGTTTTGAAGTGTTTTATTTCTATGTCCAAAATTACTGAATGAAATAGATGTAAAACAAAAAAATACAAAACGAAGAACAAAAAAAATGACATATTTAGCTTCAGATTGGCACTTCTTTCGAAAATAGATGTTCAGTATCATTGCACTTTAACCGCACGACCATTCAGCCAGATGAGATATCGACACTAAATTAACTTACACATTGCTATTTTTACTGCAAATTTCTATTTATAGAATGCGGAAAATAATATATACAGTGTGCGATAACCGTGTAATTATGCAATCGGACAGTTCAATATAATCATACAATACCTTGTATTAGTACTAGCCCCACTTATTGTGTTACATAGTAATGAGCTAAATTTTCACCTTGCCAAACAACATTAATAAGTATATTAAAAGCCTGAATCAATATTCCCAAGTGCTAGGCTTTTGGCTAGTGAGTTTGGGTGATGAGTGAAACAATACTAAGAAATATAAAGTAAAATTTCTGTGATAAATTCAATGTGATGTAGTCAAGCAACATTGGGAGATCGAGGGTTTGAAATATCATTAATAACTGACTCAATAACTGTTTCCACTAAATTTATTTTTAATCAGGGATTTTAGTCAATTATCTTTCCCTGATAAAATCTGAAGCAATCCAATTGGTAAGTAAGTCCTAACTGTTGGAATCCTTGGATTTTATTATTGAATTCCTACATTGTATGTATGAATAACAAAATATTTCATCTAATATCTTAATGAAGAAATTAAGAGAAGTGATGAAATTTAGATAGTTCTTTACCTTAAAATACTTAGCTTGAATTTCAAATTAAATGGTTTACATAAAAGTTATTAACAATTAATTTT
Organism: Mactra quadrangularis; assembly: GCA_025267735.1. Lineage (NCBI taxonomy): Eukaryota > Metazoa > Mollusca > Bivalvia > Venerida > Mactridae > Mactra > Mactra quadrangularis. The sequence continues at coordinate 33,586,176 of CM046294.1, read as the reverse complement.
GGCAAATTGACATTGAAAAGTAAGGGTAAAATTTGTGGTAATCCAACAAATTGGACATACCTATTTGAAGAGTATACAAGGGAAAATAACTGACTAAAGTCCCATATTGTATCATGTTTTAGAAATCTAGTTCATGAACAATGATAAGCCTGGTGAAATGAGTGTAAAACATGTTATTTTGTAAACATTATGACCCTAAGATGTAAGGGGTATATTAACAGAACAGTTTCTCTATTACAAGATTATACAAACTCAGAACCTACCTTTAGAATCAATTAATGGATAAGTACGAAATTTAGAATTTTCCAATAAATCTTTTAAATCTTGATAAGTTGATATAAATGATATCATTTGTACATCTTTCATCATAATATCTTCTACATATACATTCCATGAACTGTAATCATAAATATATAACAACTTTAAATATCATAATATCTTCTACATATACATTCCACGAACTGTAATCATAAATATATAACAACTTTAAATATCGTATGGTTGAAACTAAAGTATAACTAGAGCTATCAACAGCCAGGTGTTAGATAAAATCTGAATATTTACATCATAAAATTGAGTGATATTTTAATCTTAAGCCCTTGCCTGAGAATTTTTAAAGCACATAAAGTGATATAATGTAGTCACAGTGTGTTTTTGAACTGTATTTAACTTACAATTATTGTGCCTTAATAGAAAATGAGTAAATTTCAAATGAAATGAGAATAATTATCATGCATAGTACCATCAAAATTCCTAATTACATTTATTAATGTAAAGTAGATTGAATCATAAATATGTTGATAAACTAATCAGAGCTAAATTTGGAATAAGCTCTGATGCCTTATCTTTCAAGGGTATTCATCAGTTCATTCCAAAAAGGGCCAAAGACTTTTTGAGACCACTGTATATTTTCATTATCTGTACATTTCAATGAGGGATAAAATAATATATATAATAACCTTAAGATCTGACATGCCAATATGATAACATCGTCTATCTAACCGTTTAAGCACAAACAATAACTAACCAAATTCAACAATACTTACTCTACTTTAGAAGATACAATACTTGGTAGATAAGGAAGTCTTTTCAATCTTATAATACTATCATAAAATGATGGTTGAAATACATTAGCTACAGCATTTGATATCAATACAGCTATCTGAAAATATAACATTATATAAAATATACAAGTTGTATTATGGAAACAATAAGGTATTTACAAGTTGATATAGAAACATAATTAGGTTTGTTTTTAGTTGTATACTACTTTTCAACATTTGGAGTACTAAAAACAAACAGTTTACCTACTTATCATTCCTAGCATAGGTGGATCTAGCAGGAAAGGTCTGGACCCCCTGAAATTTCCAAAATGTACCTGTCCATGAGAGTATTTTTTAACTGTAAGCCATTTTAAAGTAGCCTGAAGCATTTTTTACGATCTACAGGTTATATAGTTTTTATTATTAATATATTGGGTTATTCTGCAAACAGTGTATAATGTGGTTGTGGTTCTAAAGTTTGAACCCCCTAGAAAGGTTGGATCCCCTCCAAAGGTAACTAATGTTATCATTGACTTTCTGTCTCACATAAAGAGTCATGATAGGTAACTAGATTGTACTTACAACCTTTATCAATCTAAAGTTATGATTTATATTAAGTCAGCAACCTAAAACACCTGGCTACATAGACAGTTTGAGAATTAATTCATTTTCAGTAATTGAACTACTTATAAAAGAACTACATGGACATTCATTAGACAACATGGGTAAGAAATATCTCATGTTTTGATAAAAACAATAAAGTTTAAAGTACATGTATATAAGAACTATACTAACCACAGCCGGTAGAACATGAGAGATCTGACCAGTCAGTTCAAACACTATCACAGATGTTGATATAGTTCTAGTTACACTACCTGATAATGATGCTGCACCTATATACATTACAATAATATAAACATAAATATTATATAACATGTAAACATACAACAATGAAAATAAAGTTAAAATGCCAAAAACTCATGGAAAACATGTAACATGTATAGTACCTTGTTTAATTATTAAAGATTGCCTACTAATAGCATTACTTTCCTGAGCAAAAATTAACATAATAAAGAAAAATAATGAACAAATCTTCAGATAAAGTAGTGATTGAGTGTTAACACAAATATAGCAAGATCAACAATAGTTGAAATTAAATATAATAACTTTATCCTGACAAGGAAATCTAGAAGGTTGATCACCTGGTGAGGTGTGTAGATGTTATAGCATGCAAAAATTAATAAAATCAAGTTCTGATGAAAAGTAGTGTTATATCAAGCAACAGGGAATGTTGCAACAACTGCCTTCACTACAATGGCGCATTTGTATCACCTAACAAGCAACACAGAAACTAAACTTGCTGATTGAACTCAAAAATATGTTTAAATCTATCCACCATTGCCTTAACCAACAAGCCTAAAGCCTGAAACTAGTTATAATTACCTTGATTACATTGTCAGTTATCCCACGATACATTACTCTGCAATGCTGCGTTATGTACCATGGGTCATTTGGTTTGGAAAATCTCATAATCATAAATAATTAATGAGACTGTTTCATTGGTTCAGCAAGGAAACCAAAGCAAAAGTTTAGCCAATGAAATTATGTTTTATATCTAAAATTTGGTTTACCATTCAAAATGGTGGCCTCCACAAGTGATTTTTCTAAAGTAGATGAAGAAAAACCCAGTATGACTTCATTGTTATTGAAGAGTATTTAATTGTAACATGCCATTTCATTGGAAGAATATTGATCTCCCCTGCCACATGCATATTCATAAAAACAAGATTTTGCCAGTCAAATTGCCAACAGTACGTATGGAGTGTAACGGATAAAAGTACTGTGGTTGCCGACGGTGCCTTGATTAGAGAATACTACTCTTTCTTACAGTCAGGCTTGTTCGTATTTTACCATTTATAATAGTACATAATGAATCAGGCTAGTGGTCAAGAAACCATAAGGGGTTGTCTGAATCTTATAAAAAGTTAAAGCAAAAGTTAAAGCAAGGGTTTTTTGAGTCTACAATTAGTATCACTATTTAGTCGACTCTTGACATTAACTTCCCTGATCATCGAGTCATACACCAACTGTTAACGCACAGCGCAGATTGCAGCCACAGCATACAGCGCATGACCCTTACAGGTACCCATTTACACCTGGGTGGAGTGAAGCAATCACAGGTAAATTTCTTGCTCAAGGAAATTAGCAGTGCCCCTAGTGGGATTCGAACCCAGGACCTCTCGATCCTTAAGCGCGTGTCCCACCACTGGATTACTGCTCCTACTTTTATATATCCTTTATAACAATTGTTCAGTAAATCAAGTCTACATATCAATGTTCTAATCAAATATCATAAATATCAAGCTAAAGCTATAACTAATAATGTTTCCTACCAACAACAGCATATCCTCCAGGTACTATTTTATGTATAACATCACCAGATTTAACACCATTAGGAAACCATGCTGCCATACTTTCACCTATAAGACGACCAAATGCTGCACCTATAGGAGAATAATAATATATACATTTGAATATGTCAGTATGTAGTTTCTTAATATACAAGACAAAATAATCTGTGACAAAATGTAAAAAACCACCCACTAAGGGACACATTTTTTTTAGTTTTTATCTTTGGCTTGCTATCATGACACATTCAAGCTTTGTTGGTGACAAACATTCTGAGGAGAGGATCAGAAGAAAATATTTGATGTTGCCACGCCTAGTCATGTTTAAACTATTGTTTTAGCAAATATTGCCTTTGATGGCAATAATCATACAGGAAAGTTATCAAATGTAATATGCCTGTAGTAAAATATTAACAACAGAAACTAATTAATACTAATTTATTTTAGCTCAATTGTAAAGCAACTTTCCACAATTGATATTAATCCCTCTTTTTATGTCATCCCCCCTACACTAAGCTGGTATGATTAAGTTTCTTACTCAAGGAAACAACCAGGTAGGTTAGTGATTTGAACCAACACCTAGCTGAATATTCAAGGATTACCTGTCCAACATCATAACCACTGGATGCCCACTCCAAAGTATACAAAACACTAAAATGTTATAAAGTTAAAGCAAGGGTTTTTGAAGTCTACTTTTATTTAGTATCACTATTCAGTCAACACTTGACATTAACTTCCCCGATCATCCAGTCACACACCTACTGGTAACATATGTAATATTTACCTATAGTAAACACAGGTACAAACACTCCAGCTGGTATAGGTAATGTATTACATATTGCTGCCATCCAAAACTGGAAATACATAATTATAATGGCATCAATTTTCATTTAAACAAAACCACATAACTGTGTATGTTACATGTATAAACTACATTTTCATACATACAATTATGTAGTGATTATTCTAGATATCAGAAAATGGAACACAGAGCATCAAAGGGTTGTTTCAAAGTAACTATTTCTGCATAGGGTGAGAAGAAAAAAAGACAGAGAGGAAAGAAAATGTGTAAGAGTCAAAGATCTGCTATTGTGCTTTAGAAATAATGCAAAATAATATCTAACAAGTTAATGAATTAGGGACTTTAGTCAGTTATCTTTCCCTGATAAAATCTGAAGCAATCCAATTGGTAAGTAGGTCCTTACAGTTGGAATCCTCGGATTTTATCATTGAATTTCTATGTAAGGATAATAAAATATTTCATATAATATCTTTCTTGTTAATAAAGATATCAACAGAAGTGATCAAATTAAGTTTTTTTACCCTAAAAATACTAAGCCTGAATTTCAAACAAATTAAATGACTTACAAAAAAGTTATTTAAGATCAATTTTGGCAAATTGACATTAAAAAGTAAGGGTAAAATCCGAGTAATCCAACTAGAAAGACCTACCTATTTGAAGAGTATACAAGGGGGAATAACTGACTAAAGTCCCTTATTTAAGGTTATGCAATCATACTTTTATTATTATTTGAGGTAAATACGTGTAACCTCCCCTGATCATAAATAAGTGTATGTGCCTGTATACTACTTTGCAATCTATATACATACATGCATTATATGTATTATATGAACGGTTTGGAAACACTTTCAAACTTCTACCTAAACTACTAGTACTTTCAAACCTTCATGGCAATTTTTACAACACAGAGTTAAGGGGTTTCAACTGAAAGAATATAATAAATATTTAAAATATTTATTTCCAGAAATCAACTTTACATTGTTAATCATTAAAGAAAGAATTAAAGCTCAATGAAATATAAAACAACAGGAGTCTATACTTACATTCATAACTATAAACAATACTAAACTAACATATATATTAGTAGATGGATGTTTCCAATGGCTTAATATTTCTTCTTCATTTAAATCGTCAGCTTGACCAGTTGTCCAAGTTATATTACCAAATAATTCATCTACTGCTCTTCTATGTGTTAACTGAAATAATTATATCATAAGTTGTAGAGAGACATTTGCTAATACATTATACCAGGAACTCAAAATAGTGTCTATTCCTACCCCCACTGATGAAGTTTAAATAACTTATTGCTCAAAATCACAACCTACAAAGTTAATCTTTTTGTTCTCAGTACACAAACAGGGCAAGTTTTAAGTTTTCTTTGAAATTTTGATTTTTTATTTGACATAGAAGAGGATTTAATGAAAGTTTATCGGGGGCAGTGTCCAAAATACCAGTACAGTTTGTAAGATCTTTGCAAACTTTATTGGCAAGGAACAGCAGACTGACTTCATTAGCACAGACTGGGAACATGGCCCTATTTTATATCTAAATAAAATATAAACATTCAAATAAAAAAAATGTAAATAACTAGAAGATGTTTTAGTAGATGTTTTACCAGAGGTCCACATGGAAGATTGGATTTATCCAAATGTGTAGTCACGTTAACTAAAGTCTTTGTCATTATTACATGTGTATTATTAAATCACACCTATAGTAGTATTAAAGAGTACATGTACAGTACTTACCTGTCCAGCAAAGAACTGTCCAAGACCAGGTGGGAATGTACATGAAGTTATAATAAGTGTAACTAAACCAGGATATATAAAACGACTGAAAACAGTAAATATAAAATATATACATATTATATAATATAATATGGCTTGTACCATTTATATGGTGTTCATCAGAGTACAAACAATAAATAAAACAGTTTGTAATAACAGATAATAATAGTAATACTACCACATCATGTGACAGGTAACATTATACAGTTATTTCATATGTGATTTGGGAACAGTTAAACTGCTGGCAAGAGGTGGAGGGAATAGTGTTTTGAACTGTTTCCCGAGGTCATAGACACCAAAAGCATCTGGTATAACCTCAAATCCCGTAGCAGTTACTTCCCCTTATATCAGTACAGTAACAGTTTGAATAACATTGCTTGACGTCAGAGCAAGCGCTGGAAACAGTCATAACTATTGACCGGTCAACAGTTTACTCAGAAAACAGTTAAAAATATCGAATTACCCTTATATAAGCAATCAGTAATAATTCCGAATAAATTAAATTAGGTACAATACACACACTGTACAAATAAATGCCTTGGTAATCATATAAAGCTACTTACTTTTTTTGCAAAAATGCTGACATTTTTTTGTGTTTTCTTGTAAATAAAATAATTCTTCTGTGAGTTAAAATAAATAAGGCACCAATAAGACCACAAGCAACCCTAGAGGAAGAACAAAATAGTAATAGTGACATCAAAGTTTGGTAAATATAATGAACTTATGAAACATCAACAAATGAAATAAAATCAACAAAATAATCTCATAGTAAACAAATAACACATGGGCAAAAACTAAATAATAAGTCAAGGTGCTCTAAGAGTGAGTGTGTGCTTTATTTGCTGCATTTAATTGTTAGTTTGTTAATTGTTTGTTTGTTTGTTTGTTTGTTTGTTGGGCATAATGCCGCAGCAACACATTGTATAGGTCATAAAATGGCAGTCACTCAACCTACTCACTGTTCCTGGAAAGGCTTAATCTCTAGATTTAGCTGTTAACCAACTACTAAGCACATATTTTCGTCAGTGACTGACAGCTGCCCTACATAATTAAGAATCATTGGTAGGAGAGAGAATGGCGTAAAAATAATTTCATAACCAAGCTCTACAAAAGTATGCCCTGCCGGGACTCGAACCCTTAACCAGTAGACTTGCGTGCTACCAACTGAGCTAGCCGGGCGATTTTGCTGCATTTAAATTACAGTTTGAATTGTCACTGAATTGAAATTTAACTTAATAATAAGTTTCTCCAATTCTTTAGTTCTTATTGTTACATATAAAGCCTAATGGTGCAGGGGCAAGTGTACTTGACTAAGAATTCAACAATCTGGGTTCCAGTGCTGGACATAGCAACCTAGTAGGTCATACCCTTCCATCAAAATTTGACAACTGTGTTGATTTAATAAAACACTGGTAAAGAAAAGTGTGCAGAAAACAAATAAAAGCCAAAATTTTAGACTAAGACATAAACTCTATCAATGCTTCTACCAGTAAGCTATATCAGACACTAAAACAACAACAACAAGTAAATCTGTGAGCTAATGCTCACTAGTGATACCCCCGCAAAAATCTAAAAATATGCGACAAACAGGAAGTAGATGAGCAAGGAGCATGAAATCACTTTACACCACATGGGACTATGGGATGAAGCAATATGCAAAGTATTAGGCTGCTGCATGTTATAGTTACTGAGAAAACTGCGACGGAAACTTGGTAACGGACTGACGCACGCACGCACGGACAGGGGTAAAACAGTATACCCCCCTCTTCTTCGAAGCGGGGGTATAACAACACTAAAGCTGTATATCTACCATCTTTACCTATCTATAATGTTTTATTCAACTGTCAGCAGTTCATAAATTATCTCCGCTGATTTAAATACTCAATATTTGTTCCTGAATCCACTGGTATGTTTTATCAGTCATAATTACATACATACTGCAGCCAGTATTTAAATCAGCAAAGTTTAAGCATGCGCAACTAACAGTTAAATAAAATTCAACATTAACAATTTGGCAATTCGATCATGCTAAATAACCATTGAAGCATTCTCAATTTCTAATAACTCTAAGACAACCTAAACTAGACAAAGTACTGATAACCAGTACCTAACATCAGGCTACAATTAGAAACAAGCTTGACTTCAGTTAGCAGTATCTGTGAATTGTATGAAACAAAAACAAAATGAAAAGTAAATGTATCATCAAAAGTAAAAAATATATATCTCTTTACCCAATGAATGAAAATGCCAGTAATTCCAATGGATCAAATGGAAAATCTGTTTTTAAATTGGTTTTAAACAAAGCTGTTAATGTTTCTGAAAATATATATAAATAAAATATGTGTGACAAAAACATGCAGAGAATGAGTGACAATTTATAAGTGTATTATACTCAGTATGCCATAAACCCCAGGTTTACACTCATGATGTATAATTAGTCATATATTCAGTTTAGTACAATGAAATGTGGTGTTATGTGCAACTAATATCATCCAAGAAGATAAATGATGTAACAACATCCTATGTTTTTCAATAAATGATTTGAAATAGGCCCTGTTATATTTCAAAGGGCTGTCATAGTGGCCTGAAGACAAACGCCAAGGGCTAATACAACTGTTTGAATATTCTCTATTTCACTATCATAAACTACAATAAGCAAAATAATTTGGTAGGTAATATGCATTAAGACTCAAAATGGCAAAACCAGAAAAGTGTAAGAGTTTTGAAGAATACTATGAGCATCTAGCAGACAATCCAATACACAATTTTTCCCCTCCTTTAAACAAAAGCTTTCACTAGCAAGACAGTCACTACAACATTGTAAAAAATACCAATTGTGAAACTAAGGTATCTAAATAAACAGTCAAAGCTTACTTAACTGGTACTAGAAGTGTTAACTTACTGTATGACTTCAGAGTTAGGTCAAATGGATTCAGAGCTTGACATCAAATTTTTAAACTAGACTGCCATATTGGACAAAAAGCTATATGTTTTACTGGCACAAACCAAATTTATTAGCAATAACAAATATGGATGTCTGTGGCAATAGAACAACCTTTTATGTCGTGCCCCAAGAATGTGTTGGCAAGTGTAAGATGTCACAACAATTCTAAACATTTAAATACCCTGCAGCACATTGTGTCATTTTAAGCGTGTGCCATGCAGTATTCCAAACTTATTTAACCCTGTCAGTAAATTTTACTATTCTTGCATTTTTACAATAAAAAATCTAAACAGTAGAAGGCTATGTAATCCTTAATGAAGCATATGCATTAAATAGATATTACATTTTTGAAAAAAATGACCTCTGACCATAGCCCAGTAAACCTGGATATTTCAAGTGACTATTTCACAGGTGTAAGTCTGCTATTGTAACAAGTTACATCACAATTATCTTAGGTAAATATATCTAGGACCTTCACATAGAATTGATCTATCTCCTTCAAGTGCAGAAATACACATGTAATTCACTTTTATATCTCCATCCCACTTTTATATCACCATAACCATTTTATCATGCTACTCATTTTTTGAAACATTGTCTACATTGAACCAATACACTTGACTGCATGGTTTGAGACTATCAGTTTTAACTAGAAATCCAAAAGGAATCACTAGTCATTCACAGATTCATCCTTTCTGTTAGGGATTCCTAACAAAAAAAATTTTAGACACTGAATTGCAGTCACAAATTGTGAAATAATCAATTCATGAAAACTCAAATTTACATAAGAATGGGGCGATGTTTAGGGGTCTTGATGTAATCCACTGCTAAGAATCACAGAGATTCTTGCTAAGATTTTTTGGATCCTCAGAATCCCAGGACACTATCAGCGATGGACCCTGTAAACAATTAACTATACAATAAATCACTATACCAATATATAACCTACCTTCATATTTAAACCAGAAAGCTAACAATCTAAATACAACAGCCCCACACACAGCACCAAAGAAACCTCGCCAATAATTTCTTACAGCAAAATATGTAGCTGTTACTTCAATACTGAATAAAACACCTAAAAACATGTATATCATTATAAATAAATACCAAACATAAGAAGTTTCAATTTCATACAGGTACATGTATGGGTAAAAATTCAAAATTGTCAAATCCAAATTTGTTTCATATAGAAAAAGAACACTTTTACTGGACCTTAAAATTCTCAATTTCATCTTAAGTTTTAGTATAAACTTTGTTAAGTCATAACAAGCAAACACTTGACACTGTAAAAGACAATTTAATTCATAAAATAAAGATGGATAAAATGAGTATCAAAAATTACACTTGGAAATCAAAACTTCATTCAATATGAAAAATGAACAAAGATGATGAGAATCAACAAACCTCCAATAGGGGCAGCAAATGTCCCAGCAACCCCGACAGCACAAGCTGCAGCAAGCATTTCTGATCTTCTAGATTCATTCTATACAATACAGAAAACATTCATCAATGTATAAGTATATATTTTAGGACAGTTAATTCTTTTCTTTTACATCCCCTTTCAAAATACAGTTGTATGGGGCTGACATATCATTTCATTATTATTTCTGAATTTTAAATTAATAGTCATCTGTCTTCCTAAGGCAGAGACCTAATTCCTTAAACAAATGAGCAATGGACTGTAGGCTTGCTTTAATCCAAAGCCTTCTATAAGTAAGAAATTCAATCCCTTAAAAGACAGGAAAGAAAAACACTTGAGCATAATGTGAACAGAAATATACTTAACGAAACTTCTAAGTACACCGATTTCAATTTTGTCAGAAATTTTCATTTTTCAACATTTATGTCCGATTGTTGATGGATATGTGTTCAGGACTATACTGTCGTCTGCTTGCATGGTTTTCTTGCTTCTTAATTGATGCAAAATTGGTTTTGTCGTGCATGTGCAGAAAAGCGGAAATGCGCACGTGCTTATCGTGCAAAAATTGCACGTTGCCAGTTTTAGTGAAAATCATTAGTGTGTTGATATGCACAACAAAAAATCAATAAATTGCTCGAATGTCGCTTCAAGAATGAGAAATCGACATAGGTCTTTTGCCAGATGGTGCGTCACCTGCAGAATGAGACCTCTAATTGCTTATGTTCTGTTCAATCAAAACAATCAGAAAATCATCCAATATCAAAGCATGCACATCAAAAAATGGTTTTGCATTGATAAAGTAGCATGAAAACCATGAAAGAAAAGGTCAGTATGGTCCAAAACACATTTCCATTATCGATCAGACTTTAATGTTGAAAAATAAGACTTCCTACAATACTGAAATCAGAGTACTTAGAAGTTTCGTTAAGTATATGTCCTTTTGTAACTCAAGAATACTCAAGTTCAATTGATGCAGTAATTTAGTATCCTTATCTACAGCATTTATTGACAAGATGTGTTATGTTAAAAATACTGACTGACTTAATTAATTCAAAGTTTTAGAAACACAGAAATGAACTACTTACCTCATATATACCTTTAAATGATGACAATTTTCCCAATAAATTAGCTACAATACTTGCTATATGTACAAATGGTCCCTGAAATCAAAATCAAACAATTATATTCAAACATACACATATACATGAACACACATTCTGAGTCTTATTCAGTATTAGTGGAAGAGGCCAAGGATCTTACTTTATATAGTACATTTGGGGAATACTACATGTAACTGAATTGAGGTAATAGGTGGAAGAATATTATGAATTAAACTCCACATCTGGGGAAGAATGTAGATTTTTTATAAAATTTTTAGAATGAGAAGAGATCTCCCAAGTTATATGAAGAAAAAACCTGGCTCATATCATATAGAAAGAGTGTCTTGAGACCTTAAGTCACTCGTCTGAATTCAGACAATATGATTTTCAAACAATTTAGAACATACTAGTCTATGTGATACTGTTGATCCCCGAGACAGAGTCAATTTGAACATAGAGGAAATTAAGAGGATGCAACAAAATTAAGTAGGTCAAATTAAATCTTATAATTTCTTAATTTAATATATTAAAGAATAATTATTGTTAATGACCACAGCAGACAAAGACAATTTACAAAATTGATAGGTCAATGCAAAGCTAGTCTAAATCCATCTTAATTTTTTATTTACATGTACACATAGTTTGACTTATTTCGCACTGGCACATACAAATATTATATAATCTACCATTAATGGTAATTTCACATTCATAAATAGATATCATTTACATAAAAATGTGCATTACTATTTATACATAAATATTTAATAAAATATTAATCTTTCACCATCAATCATAATGCTATAAACACAACATAAATAAATGTTACAGTAACTATGATTATAAATTTACATAAATTTTGATAAAATGTTCTGAAGTAAGGTAGGAGTTATCTGCCTTATTTAAAACTTTATCCATCTATCATGTGTTATATATACACTGGTAGAATTCTAATATGAATAAATCATGTTTATAATACAACCTATGGCTACTATGTTTGAGTTTGTCTTAGTTGTTTTTAGACAGAGGGTCTAAGCTGTTAATTGAGTTTTTACATTTTTCGATGCAGTATTTTTAACCAATACAATTTGCTCTACCATACCTGTTTATCAAATGAAATTCTCTTCCGGTATAGAGAAGTGGATAAAAGATATGGTACTATTGGTTATTTGTGATTAACAGGTGTATAGCACACGTTGCTGGCTATTTACTCTGTGTATTATGGTTGACTCACTACGCTAATTAATTATACATTCACTGTGGTATGACTGAACAAACCAGTAAATCTGTGAGCTAATGCTCACTAGTGATACCCCCGCAAAAATCTAAAAATATGCAACAAACAGGAAGTAGATGAGCAAGGAGCATGAAATCGCTTTACACCACATGGGACTATGGGATGAAGCAATATGCAAAGTATTAGGCTGCTGCATGTTATAGTTGCTGAGAAAACTGCAACGGAAATTTTGTAACGGACCGACGGACGGACGCACACACGCACGCACGGACAAGGGTAAAACAGTATACCCCCCTCTTCTTCGAAGCGGGGGTATAAAAAATATGACTATTTATACTTCAAACAAAATTTACCCTGCGTAGCACTAAATGTCTTTTTAAAGATATTTCTTGTTTTATTTTAGCTTGAATGTGAAAGAGTGTTACAATTTATTGTGATCACTCTACAGTATTCATTCCTGGTCCCCTTAAGATATAAGAATCAGTATATTGTCAAGCTAAATGCAGCAAATAGTAGGCTTCTGGAAGGGTTCAATCCAACATGAAACTGGCTATCCAATTATTATAGTCAAATTTTGTAACTAATTTAACGAAACCCTCCGCCATACAATGTTGCCATTATTCAAAGCTGAATTAGACTTGATTTCAAACGAAACAGCCCATCTAGCTAATAAAGTCCGCATATAACTTTCTAATGAAGAACTTTCTAAGTTTATTCTTTCATCATTTGAATCATAAGACAGTTACAATCATTGATTTTATTGAAATAAAATTTCCAATTATATTAAAATTTATGAAGCATCTACAACAATTTTCAAAGTTTGAAAATTTAATTCAGAAACTTTGAAATTTAATTAAAATACAAATTGCATTAAAATATGACACAGGGAAACAGTAAAGCCAAGCGTTACATATTAAACAAAGTTATGTAAGATAAAATGTCAGAAATGTATGATTATATACATAAATTACATAAAACCTTACAATGGTACTTTATCATAATTTATATACTTGTCTGACAAACATAATATATTATATGTAGTATATTTATATCATATTATAATAGAGTACATGTACCTGTACAGTGGATAGAGGATCCAGTGTGGGGGATATGGGACTAGTGCCATCCCTGCCGTACACTGCCACACTAAATACCCTCAACATGTAGAAAAAATAACTAATTTTTATATTTTTAGTGTCTGGATATTTACTAAAGTAATGACAACCCCTTCCAGTATTTTTGTACACTTTAGGGTAATAAGTTATGTATCTATATCTGGGAGATTTATAGTTCTGTTTCACTTATACATGTTCAATGTTCATTTTTCATATCAATCCTAGAAATATCATATTCCATTCCAGAAATTAGCTTCAGACCAGCATTTTAAAGAAAAAAAGCACTTCTCTAGAAATTTATCAAACTACAGCCTTTATTTTCACCTACAAGGGAAATGGCACCACCCTTTAAAATGGAAAAATATTGACAAAATTTCATCATATTCAATATTTTAGGTAACACCCACTTAAAGACATATATTTTTATATTTTTTGTTTTCTTGTTTAAGATTTTTAAATACAGAAACAATATTTCTCTGAATGAACATAAGCTTCTTTCAAACACAATAAAATTTTAACGACTGGAGTTCTTTTACAGAGATGGGAATAATAAATACACTTGGAGGAAATAGAATGGGCCTAAATTTGCTCCTAAAAAATGGCCTGAAAACACAAATATATAAACTGCATTTAGAATTTTCCTATAATGATAATTATGCTAATTTCATTCTAAACATATATTATAACATCTACATACCATGGGCTCAGTGCAAAACAGTCAAACTCACTCTTTTTAAATTGAAATACAACTGTTTTGTACTAAACCTGCCATGTGGTAGTTATTATTGGTGTTGGTCTTGTGGAGAAGTGCTTCCGGGTCGTTGTACACTGCGAAAGTAGTTCAGAGAATTTAGTTTGACTGTATTTGGATGGCTGTGAGTCTGTTTGTATGTGTCAAAATGATTTTTTTCACCCAAATTAGTTTTTCTATCCCTCTAGGCCAATATTCTGATCATTTCGTGTTTTCTTTTTAGAACTTCTTCTTGCGGTGGAAGATTTAGAATTTAGTGTACTGCGGTCATTTTGACCTTTGAGAATGGGAATTCCCAACTATACATGTACACAATGTGAAATGGTGAAAAGTTGAAACGTTCATCACCCACATTTCTTGGTCTTATTTTGCTGCCCTATTGTGGAGGATTCACAGGATATCAATCATTATTTCTTGATCTATTTCTTAATTTCAACAGAGACACTCAAACTTGGAAGTTGGCTATTTAATATAGAATTGTGAAGCAGAAATTTGACTAGCGTATCTCCTATTGTACATAATCATATTGATTAGTTAGTTTTCCAAGTACATGTGTAGTACAATACTGGTATATAAATACCAAGTTTATTATATAAACAATAAAATTCTACTTACTTCTTTACCAAAAGGTAATGTACTACCTAATGATGAACATAGACCAACAACTTTAGATATTAATGTACGAAATGTAAGAAATTCTTTTAATACAACACCACGTAATATAGTCTTCATTTCTGGTATTCCAGAACCTAAAATATATAACACATCAAAATTTTTATATACCATACTGTTTTTTGTACAGAAATATAATACTGTTATACATGTACACACTGGGGTCCAAAAGTTTCTTTACACATGTCATTTTTCATATTTCATCTTTTTTTTTAAATATAATGCAGACACATTTTGTTTTATATTTTTATTGTATATTTATAATATATGAAAGAGCTTAATTAACGGTTCATGATAAACTGTAATTAGTTATGAAAATTAATTTAAAGACATTTAAAGTATATTCAAAAATTAATTTAAAGACATTTAAAGTTTATTTAAAAATTAATTTAAAGACATTTAAAGTTTATTTAAAAAAGAAACTTTTGGACCTCGTGTTAATCAGTTAAATAAGATTCATTTATAATCATATCTTCAACTGAAATTTAAGTTCCTATAAGGCTAAACTTCTCATTTTCAAGGCACTTTCAACCCTTGACTGGACAATGGCAAAATACAAAAAGCATTTGTAAACAAGCAATTTGAATTTCTTTGTCTTCTCCATGTACATTATAATTATACAATTATATACTAGGATAGTTACAGAGAGGCTCAAATGGTACCTCTTTCTTACTCATATCTGGTTCAACCTATCAAATCCTTTTTGTCAAATTCAAACATAATTTAGGCATTTATTCAAGACTCTACTCAATCAAGCACTGTTCAAGGCTAAGCCTATTTTCAGATACTAATCAAGACCAGTACTAACACTGCTTAAAGAAACTAATCCATAACTGACTGATTAAGCAACTTCAATTTTAGAATGTATAAATCTTTAAGCTTTTAACATGTTATTTTGTTTGTTTTAAACTAGGACGTACCTATAGCTTGTGGAGAGACAAGATGAGTAAATCCTGTAGCAAACATAATCAATAATATAGAATATAATATCCAACATAAATATTGTAATGATACTGAAAATGATAACTCTTCATATAACCACAGTTTAGCTGAAAATAGAAACAAACACCATGTCAATAAAACCAAGTAATAAATAATAACTGGTACTTTTAAAGGCAAAAACCATTTTCAGGGAGATTTTCTGTTAGTTTTAGGGTACCTGGGTAATGTTGAGCAATGTATTCACAATAACAATGAATTGACTAATATACATAAATTGTATATAAATCACTTGCAGACTTCTAAATTTTCATTAGTTTAGCAAGTAAGTTGCTGAACAATCTTATCAACATTTGCAACAAGATAAACTAAAGCAGGCTAAAGATGTGGGTATTAAAATTTACCTCAACGTTACAATAAGAAAGTCAAATCTAAGATAATTACAAAAGTAGACAATCACATGTATTCAGCAATATCCTGACTTACACAGCTAAGTTAATTAATATATCTTACACAGTATTTTTTCACTCGTATTAATTTTACAACAGTATTAGAAAGCTAACTGTCTGAAACATCGAAGTTTAGCTTGCCTAGGGATGCTGTTTAACATAGGTTTAACTGTATAGTCATTAGATGATATCAATAACTCTCAAAGCTAACTTTATCAACCACTAAGTAAACTTTCTGAAATGCAAATGCTACCCAAACTTCATCTTACCTTCTTGCATCTTTTCGATAACATAATCCATAGCAAAACTGAGAAATGCCATAATAATTCCTAATAATGCTAAGAATATCCAATCTTCACCAACTTTATTCAGAATCCAATCTCTTAATCGTAATAATAGGCCTGAAAAATATTGAATAAACAATATGAAACAAAAAACTTTTGACTATATTTATAGTATGGGGTTTTTAAGCCAACTTTTAAAGTCTGTGCCTAATGAGGTAGACAGTACACTTAACTAATCCTATAATGCTCAAGTAATAGACTCTCATCCTTTGTGTGAAACTGCCAACATTCTCAAATGAAATACAGCAGTCAGTGGCAGAGCTTGAACATATGACACACTACAAAAATAGTAGGCTATAATTAGTTAAAACTCAGTAACAACACAGTAACAGTAACTGCTCAATCATTGGGGTTGATTGCCTTTATATGCAAGAGAGAAAAATACCATCTCAACAAGCTTAAATGATGGCTTTTAGTTTTAAAAAGAAAAGTCTGAAAGTACACAAACAACAAAATTTGGCACTACAGTATAAAATGGTCAATTTTTATTCATGCAGGTAAGTTAAATGAACGTGATAAATGCAAGTATGAAAGCATCATAACTGTATAATATTGCAGATACACAACACAATCCAACTAATTAACCTCTCAGGAGTCAAGTACATTTAAAAAAAAATAAACTTGGTTTAACTTGTGTCAACACAATTTAGGTTATTTTATGGTGAGCAGAGGCCTAGCTTTCCAGGACCTTTGTCTCTTAGGTTGTAGTTTTGTATGTGGAAGATTACAATTTACATAAATAGAAAATGGTCTTATGATTGTCAAATTTTCATGAAAAGGTAAAACTGTTGAGAGTGGGATTCGAACCCATAACCCCTTCGGGTACTAGATTCTTTGTCAGGTGCACTACCAATTGCGCTACAGACCCAGGTCACTCTAGCAGGTACGTGGTAATTGGCATTAACTGATTAAGGTTATTTTTCTTTTCCAAACCATTTTAAATGACTGAATACCAAAAAAAATATATAAATTAAGCAAGAATAATGATTATTACCAAGTAGTTCCCATAATCTGTTTCTAGCTTTAGGCTCAACTTTACCAAAATCAACTTTATTTGTTTTCTTTATTCGTTTAGCTTGAAAACTTGCAAAGTTACCAAGATCTTTTGTGTATCTTCCATAAATCTGAAGAAAAAAATACAAAACAGTTGAATCTGAACTTGGTGGCCAGGACTTCAATAAAAGCAGAAATTTTATTCATAAATATTATTATGGAATGTAAATAAACAATGAACAACAGAAAGCAGAAAACCACAGTCATGTTTAGTATCTATCTATGGAGACATAATATCATAACCTAGAATTGTGATTAGCCAGTAAGGGTAAATAGTTACTGACTTAATACTGGGAATTCTTAAATGTATAATTATATAATCATATAATATATCAAGTCAGTAAAGGATTAAACATCATTTGGAAATAAATTGCACATGAGGGAAAAGTAACAAAGTTTCTATTATTCAAAGCTGAAGTAATCTGCTTCCTGGTTATGGCACCCATGTATTAACTTAAAGTAATGAAGTTCCTAGATCAATTCAATAAAGTCTTGATGTATTATTATTTAAACAGACATGGTCTATCCATATCTTAAACTGATGACACTTAATTACCAATAGTCATAATTTAGACCCAACCCATATTTGATACGCCCACAAGCTGACAATATTATCTTAATTCCAGTTTCAACTGGGTCGAGACAGATTCTTCGTAGGGACATCCAGTTGTTATTTTGTATTTTCTTGCCCTAATTGTCACACCAATTTCTCAATCACAGTAAACTACTGGTCCATGACTGGATCATCAATCACTCATTCAGTCAATACAATTTGTAATTTTTCAAATCCATAAACTCCACATGTTTATCACTCCCATGATTCATGAAATAATATATCACCCATACAATCATTTTCAAATGTTTCAAAAACAACGACAATATTCTATAGTAGCATCCCCACGTGTTGTCATTATCTGATTTCATTGAGAAATGCATAGTTTATAGTTCTAAAATTACTGTACATTACCCCACCCACAATGTTACCACGTAACACGAATGTAAACAACTCTGATTATCGCTAAATAAAACACCACTAAGTAAAGAAATTGGTTTCAACATGAATCAAATTCGTTAAAAATCATTTCTATCAATAAACCGCTGTGATTATATATATAATATTAACGTAAACACACTTACCAGTGTTTGTTCATAACCGAAATCTTGTTTGTCGGCCATGATTGCTTGCCCCCTAGCGGACGATTGTTGGATTTCATTTTCATTGGTCGGTTCACTTCTACTCTTCAATTCCTCCATCTGAATCTGAAAGTTACAAAATGAAAGTAGCAAAACGAAAGTGAAAGTAAAATTGTTGAGGCATGAAAAAGTATTAAAATTCACGGGCGGCACATATTGGATGAGAGGAGAATCTAGAAACTCTCTAGAATGTCTTAATGCTTGCTAATCAAATTTTGAAAATTATTGAATTAATGCATGTAGGTTGGTTTTTAGAGGGGAAGGGGGCAAGCCCAGATTTTTTTCAAATTTAAACGCGTAAATGTCATCTAATTTCATATAAAAATTAATTTAAAAGTTTCTTTGAAAGTTCTATTTGGCATGTTTGGCATAAAATTATTTAGAATCCTGAATAACCGTCTGTCTAAAAGACTGGGATCCAAGAAAATCTGTTGAATAACCAAAATATTTCTAAGCCACTTAATTTTAGCGTAAAACAACGGACTAAGCTTCAGGCCCGGATTTACCGGGGGGGGCACAGGGGGCACGTGCCCCCCACCTGGCCCCACAGATATTGACTCTCATACAAAGAAAAAGGGCACAAAATCGGCACCATCAAAGCAATATCAACTCGACTTTTAGATTAATTTTAATATGCAATCATCCATCCGAGCTATTAAAAAAAGATAATGATCTAAATTGATACATTCAAGCATCTCAGGGTACCCAGATCGGGCCTTATCAAGCGTTCAAATCATTGATCATGCTGGTGTATGGTCCCTCTATACAGACACATAGATACCAATTGTTTATTGTCTATATTACACATACCTCAACCGTATATTTAAGACCGTCACCAGTGAAATTACCATGGTAACTAGCTTACGAGGCATAAATTTGGTTATTGTGCACTCTTTAATCTTATTTACTAGTGGGTATCATCGGCGTTTTCATAACAAGTTAGACAGAGAAAAGACGAGGACAGCTAGTCAAGTGCATTTTATACGTCACTACTATGACACTCGAACTTAGTTAATTTCGAAAACATGCACGATCGTCTGATGATTTTTTATGGTATTAAAATTCCGAATAACTTTAAGTGACCGAGCCTAAACATAAATTAAGTATTTATGGAGGACATCGGCGTTTTTTATACCAAGTAATAGACTGAGAAAAGACGAGTATAGTCGAATGAATGTTTGTCATTAAAATGAGTTAATTAAAAATTAGTTAAAATCGAAAAAAAGCTAGCGTTTTATGTTGTTGTTGTTTTTTTTAGAAAATGTAGGTAAATGAATTAAACTTTCAAGTAACTTTTCAAGAGTGACCTAACCTACAACATGTTTTCTAACGAAAGACAAAAATGTATCAGTGGTTAAACATTTTTTTCATCCAATCATACATAAATAGGCTTGTATTTCGTTAATTTTTAAATCTTTGCTTTTATTTTATATCATTTTACGTGTTTAGAATACTTGTATTCCTAATGATTTTTTTCAAAGGAATCGATCAATGTGATTCTTCGAAGGAATTCCACGTTTTGGATCGTCCCAACAACCACTCTTGTAAATCCACTGAAACGTCCGAAAAACTCACAACAACGCTGAATTTCAACACAATAAACTAAGCCTCTTATTTAAAAAAACGTATCATAAACCGGCTTTTTGGATGTTAAATCGGAGAATTTTCTCATAGCATTCGGTGATTTTATACAAGTTACTAAGTGTATTTTTTTTATAAATTCTCGGCATTTACATGATAAAATTGCTGATTTGTTTGTAAATCAGGATTTTATCCATTCTCGTTCCTTGAAAATTTCGGGGTTCGAGAATGGGATTTAATAAGCCAACAAATTAAATCTAAACGAACAAAACGGGCACATGCATGAATTATAGCGCTCAATAGGTACTACTAGGTATAGTGCCCAAAAGTGCTTAAAATGTAATGATAATTTACCAAATTTTAGCTTCATTTTATCCTTTTAAAGTGTGTTCAAAAGTGCTCAGATTTACACCTTTGACATACAAAAATTAAAAAATTTTCCACATCTTCGAGAGGGGATACCCCTCCCGTACCCACCCCAACCGTACTCCCCAATAACGACTCCTCTGTATCAGGCCCTGTGATCTAACTCACTTAATTCATTTTTCTTTATTTATGAATATTTATAAAAAGCTAATCAATCACATGAATCTGAATTGTTACGCATTGCAACACTTTTCTACAGAAAAAAGATAAGTAACCTAGTTTTAGCTCCATTCAATTTGTTTAAAAGAGAATTTTTAAGTGCTCAGATTTGCACCTTTGACATGTGAAAAACTAAAACATTTCTATACCATTGGGAGGGGTACCCCTCCCGAACCCACCCCCTGTGCCCCCCCACTTACGACCCTTCTGGATCCGGCCCTGAGCTTTATGTATTTTTGAACAATTAAAAATGAATAATTTAATTGATGTAGCCGATTTAATATTCGTCAATCATAAGCTTTAATTTGAGAGGCGTACATGTTCACGTAGTTAATCCAGTCATCACATGAAAAAGCTTTATTATACTTCAAAAGATGCACTGAAAATGATACTATAGGGGTTTAGTGATATAAAAATAACAATTTGTTTTTTATGAAAATAGAGAGTAGAAACTATATAAGTATGTGACAAAACATCTTATTGTTCTGTCATATAGTAAAACGGTCAAATCGACAATGTACAATGTAAGTTTAAATATTTTCAGGGGGTGACCTCTGTATCTCGCATATAATATAATGAGAGTTACTTGAAAAAAGTTCAAGCTACGCCCCTGACTTAACAGAAGAATGTTTCATGTTATGATGGAAAACACCAAAAACCTAATGAGAGGGACCCTTTCGAATAGAAACTGCAAATTATATAATTTACTGTAAACGACTTACACAAAAATAAGCTCAAGCACAACAATGTTTGCTGTTCATAAACAGTACAATGACCTCCTTTGAATATAGCATACATACAAGGAGATATTCGATTTCACCTAAGGTCATTCATAGAGCTAATGTCATAAATATGACCAATGTCAAAACAAATGTCTAATTTCTGTTACAAGTTAATGTAAAAATGTGACAAGTAAATCACTTTGTTATCATCATAGATTCCCCTTTAAATAAATCGTGGAGCTAATTAGCCTGTCAACAACCATTAATGAGGTATTCTTTTGTCACATTTTCATTGCATTAGCTCTCATGCGTCATCCAACGAATGGCCGAGGTGTTCCGAATGACATCTCTACAGATACGGAATTACCCGAGTTGTAACGATTGTCTGTGGTCAGTACAAGCCGACCAATTAGCGACCATTGTACGTCAATCGACATGTAATTAAATGCTGACATATTTATATTTGTGGTGTCAATTGTTAATACATGTATATATTTTGTTTAGTACAATATGTAAATTATAACGCGCTTCTTTGTTAGAACTCATAAATCAGAAACATTACAAAGATCAAGGTCCGTGAAGTTGGACATCTTATTTTTGGAAAGCATGTCGTTTTTTGTCATGCTCCTTACCAAAATAACAAGAACATTTATTATAAACATATACTCGTAGTAAGCCACGTTTGTTCATGAATATCAGGCGGAAATAGTGCGCGGAAATCTTCCGAAATTCCGGTCAAACACGGTAGAGCTCGAACTTTCCGATTGATTCGCTGTTGCATTCTAGTTACATTGGCTTTAATGGTTCGTGTTTTATAAGAACAACACGGAAGTTAACGAACTTTAAATCAAGATTGAAAATTATTGAAGCAAAAAAAAAAAACAAAATACAAAAAAAAATCGTACCTCACGTGAAGTCAAATGTGCTTGATTTGAAAACAATATTTTATCATTACAAGTGGGCGAGGTAATCTTTTTATGATCCAAGTAAAAAACAATAAAATGAAGATAAAACATCTTCATGTGTTTTGATGTCACAATAAGACCAGTTTAGACGGAGTTTATGAAATTAAACCATGTTAAAAATGTTATGTTTTATTTGTAGTTCACGTTTTATGTGCTGTGACTTCATCGTGTCAGATCCAGTATTTTCTGACCATCCGTAACATTTTGCAAGTCTTGTCATAAACATTTTAAGACCCGAACAGAACTTCATAAATACATGTATACCCTACGGTTCAATGGTGATTCGTTCAATAGTTTTCTCTACATAATAATGACAAGTCAGAGGCGGTTAGGCTAGCCTTGTGTGGTTACATGTTATGCTATCATGTTTATCAGTAATTCACGTCTTATGTTAATCCTTCTTTTAGAATTTTAAACTATGTGAGTTGATAACCATACAGTATAGACAGGTTGAGGTTCAACCGGCTCAATTTTTCGTGCAAATTAAAGTCAATGTATTAGTACATTTATTTAAAATTATTTGAATATCTAAACGTATTCCTAGATCAGTATTAATAAGTTTACTAATACAAATGTATATCATTTAGATAAGCTTTAACTATTGTAAAATTACTTGCCAGCATGTATAGTCATTTATCTCAAAATCTTTTCATCAAATATTCAGTGCCACCCAAAAGTTCTTGGTCAAACGATTCGCCCAAAAACGCTTGGATGTCACAGTATGTTTTATTGTACTGACAGTTTTCTACATTGATTACATGAATAAATAACCTAAATTGTCATGTTTTGTTTGTTTGGATATTCAGTGCCTATATGTAAACAAGTGTAGAGTTACAGGTCGTATTCTAGGTCATGCGTAGTTTTGTACTTTAATCAATGGACTTGCCCACTGTATAGGTGAATAAGTTGATGCATGAACAGCATTTTAATGATTTAAATATTCCTCTTTGATATTAAACCATTATTTTAAGTAGTGTATATGCACATTATAAATTCCATATAATGATGTGTTTGTAAAATAAGCGTAAATTGACTAAACTAAAAATTTGTAAAAATAAATCACCCCTAAACATTAGTGTGTAATGCAACCGGCAATGTCTATATACGCAATGTTTACGTGGACGACCTGTAGTGCAAGTGGTATGTATAAGCTGTAAAATTTAGATTTCCCATTTTATATTTAAATTAATATAGTATGTTATTTCAGTTTCATTCATAACAAAGGTTAAACAAATCATTATTAGGAGATCGGCCCAAGTTTTGACCTATCAAAAAAAACCTATATCTCATGAATTATTTATAAAACTTCAGCATGACATCACAATCCTATAGATATTTTTTATCCGTATGTCAATTAGTAAACAAACAAAATCTCAGCTGAGCAGAGTACATCAATGTCTTTAAATAGTTATCAACGTAAAATAATATAGCTGACAATCATTTAAATATAACTTATTTTTGGTGTATACATCAAAGAACCCTGTGACGGCTATGGTCAAACCAAGACCACCGGCTAAGTTATTGATGACACTACTGCGGTCTACCGACGGTACGTTAAGGTCATTCATGGACAACCATGCTGAGTAGACATACAGAAGCCACCAGAGAGTGTAAGCGTTTGAGCATTTATAGTTGTAACCTGAACCGAGCTAACGGTAAACTCCATAGGCGGATCCAGCGGGGGGGGGTCAGGGGGTCATTATCAATATGTTGCATTTTTCTGCAAAATGTGTATAATGTGGTTTTGGTTTAAGGTTCGGATCCCCCTAGAAAAGTTCAGACTCCTAGAAAAGTTCGGACCCCCTTGGAAAAAAATCCTGGATCCGCCCTTTAAGTCGGTAGCCTTACATCCAACTACTAAACAAGCAGTCATTGCTAAACAATTATTGTTGTCAGAACGACCGTTAAAGCTGGCCTCCATAGTCAGGCTGTAGGAGTTGTATACTTATCCAATTATTGTATTAATATTAAACATAAAATTAGACATACATGATTTTTTAATGTATCGTGCAGCTCATTAGTTGGATAGGGACCGTGCTTTGCCGCCGTGTCAACGCAATTTAGGTCCTTTTACGGCGTCCAGCGCACCTAACCTAGTTTTTCTGGACCCTTGTCTATAACCAGTACTCACCTACCCTTCCACAAGACCGGAAACTTCTCCGTATATCTTATTAATGGAGGAAAATTGATATTATTGTCAAATGTTCATGGAAGGATACATAAATAACCTCCTCGGTAGGGATTCGAACCCTTACCCCCTCGGCGGGAAACGAGATTCCAAATCTCGGCGCGCTACCTACTGCGCCACCGACGCGAGTTTTGGAAATGATAAGTTCATTTATTCGAAAGTTTGGCAGCGACATACCTTCCGATCCTACTGATTAAGCACTAAAATATGATACAATAGTCAAGGAAATCAAAACATTCCAGAAGCTGTTTAAGCTTCTTTTTAATTCCGTCAAGACATGTCAGTCATAAAAGTAATTTATATGAGAATTAAAACAACAAGTCTAAATGTCGGTCAAATTATTTCTGTAGCACAATAAATAACAAGAGAACATTATACACACAGGTGTTAAACTACGTTAATTAGGTTGTATAATGCAATGTCAGGTATAATTAATTGAAACCAGAGAGCCACAGGTCTGTCATAGTATGCAATTTACGATAAGCCTATGTAGACTAAGTTAAGTTGAACAAAAAGTGTTTTATATACTTTTTTACAAAAAAACCCCACATTTTTGTTGTTGTTTATTTTGATGTTGCTATACGTCGCATAGCATCATCTATTCAGTCATATAGCGATGGACACCGACGCTGTGATCCAAAAAGGATTTGATTTCTGGACGTATGTTCCTAACATGCTCACTTAGTTGAGAGCATATCTCTGCCAGAGGCTCACAGATGGATCAACTTGATACATTGTACAATTTATGACCGAACTCCGCGGATGTATGTAGCTCAGGCCCGTGAATGCATTATACTTAAATGCCTATGAGCGGCACTTTACTGTATCAATTTTGAGGAGGGCACCCAGGGGACTTTTATATTGATTTTAAATTTTATTACACTTTGCACTTTCATTACATAACGCGTCGCTACATAGCAGTTCTGTATAATTTGACACTGCTTGATAACATCATATAATACTGTCAGTTGTAAACGTGTAGACATACTATAAAACGTATAATTGTGTTGTTTGTGTTACTTTGTTAGAACGTTTGTTTAAGTTCAACAATCGGTTTACTTTGAAGGAAATATCGGTCAAATAAGTGAAACAACGTAAAATCTCAGAATAATTACATAATTATACATCAAGTGAATAATAAACATTGTTTTACATTTTAATCATCACGTTTGGTTTTCATTATGATACAAAGTATTTTAATTACCCATCTAATGTAATGTACAATGTATGATACAGTCAAACTGTGTTCAGCGGCCAAACATAGGACACACTTCTAGAATCTTAACAACGTCTGTGTACGAGAATGTCCGACAACGGAAACACTTCAAAATGTGTTCAGTGGTCAGACATCAGAAGCACTTAGGCTGATACCTGTGTTCAGCTGGCAATCGATAAAAATACTTAAGGTTGATGTTCAGCGGCAAGACATCTGAAGCACTTTTGGTCTGTATTTGGCGTCAAACATGTTAAGAAAAAAGACAGGTAAATACAGAAGTGAATCAGACTAAAACATTTGATAATAGTACGATTTAAGAATTCATGTACACAACTTTTCTTATACATTTTGTTTTGCTGACACAATGTCAATACTCCAACATGAACGATGATGAGCACTGACACATTTGAACATCTGCACTTAATGTCGTAAATTTAACCTAACTGATTAAATTATCAAACAAGATTGAAAGACAGTATCATACGCCAAAACAAAAACATAAAAATTACATACTTCAAAAAGTTACTTTAAACGATAAAGGTTGTGAAATATACGTAAAGCAATTTGATCTATAAATGAACCTGCTGTTTTCAAGGTTATTAACAGTGTACACACCTCTGTATATTCAACAAACAATAACATACTAGTATACAAACATACATAGGTTAATATACACTTAACATTGAATATCTGTTTGGTATTATAATTGCATTATTCACTTAGCAAACTTCTTTCAAAATGAGTATTCCTTATTATTTAAGCGTTAGGTAAAAGGGCACTGGGAACTACCTCGGCGATCTTCTACGCAGACAATCCTCGGATATCATAAGGTGAGAAAGTAGATCTAACATGGATTCCGTAGAAAACGTAAATTTGATGGAATTTGGTTTCTGTGGTTGTATAGTCTGAACTACACAGAAATACGACATGTGAGACTGCGTAGAAGATCGCCGAGGTAGTTTCGAATTGTAAAAGGGAGTTATCATCCCGATCATTCTAAATAGAATTATGTTTACTGACATGGGTTACCATATGACAAAAGTCAAAAGCAGAAATGGCTGTTAAAGTGTTATGAATACTTGCTCTTGTCAAATCAAAATGTGCACATTTCTATGGTATATTTTGTGTGTCTTCATAAGAAATAATCGACTTTCGAACGTTATTTGATAACTGTATGCAAGCTACTATAATAAGGATTTTAATACGAATGCCTCAAATAGTCCTTATCCATCACATTGAAACACAACACTGTCACTTGATAATGTGATAGGTGATTGTAAAGAGTCTCAGAAATGCATTTGTAGCTACAACTACGGTGGCATAGAGGTGACATGGAGAAATATTTAAAATACCGCTACTATTACGTGGCCACGCAGTAGCTTTTACGTGCGCACGCAATAACGTTTACGTGGCCACGTAATAGCTTTACGTGCACACGCAAAAGCTTTTACGTGGCCATGTAAGTTTTTTACGTGCGCACGTAATAGCTTTACGTGGCCACGCAGTAGCTTTTACGTGCGTACGTTATAATTGACCAATGAGAGTTGTCGAAATTGGCGGCCATTTCTCATTGGAAAATTATTACGTGCGCACGTAAAGCTATTGCGTGGCCACCTAAACGTTATTGCGTGCGCACGTAAAAGCTACTGCGTAAATATTTCTCCATGTCACCTCTATGCCACCGTATACAACTCTTGGTTAAACAGATCTGTTTTGTTGCCAAAGTCGGGGTTGGAATCTGAAGCATCATTCAAGCTAAATTTAAGGAAGAATTTCAACTATAAAATTAAGATATAAAATCAAACCTCTTTATCCTCTGGTATTGTATACACATTTAATATTACTTCCTTAGATTTATTCTTTCTTTTAGCCATTTTCTACAGTTATTAACCTCTGCACTGCACTCTTGAAAATTAACATTAAATTCCGAAGTCCGGATTTTAACCGTCTTTTATCATCAACTCGTAAACGTTTATTGCAAATTTATAGAATTTTCTATCCGTTTGTTTCAAACTTTTGGCCATGTAAGCACTCATAATTCATAACAAACAACTTAATAGTGTTGTAAAACTTTTACATGACGTATATAAAATACATTTATGTCTATAGACACATTGTTCAAAAAGCGCAAAATATTTACTTTAAGACATTATTTGCTACCGTTCTTGAGTAGGTTACATGCAGTGCAGATACTCGTTGATTTAAGCTATCTACAAACAAAAGGTCATGCATCATTTTAAATCACCATACAAGCAATGAAAGTGATTACATCTTATATATATTTTATCAAGTCAACGTGACAACGCAAGTACTGTATCAATCATGATATATGCTGAAGGGTAATTACGCGACAACGATCTGTAATCTGATACAGGTGTATGATGGCGTGGTTAACTATGCAAATATTGCCAAAATGAACAATATTTTAACAGCAACATTCGGCAATATATTATAAGCGCTATATGTGTGGCACCGTCATTACATTAGATAAAGATTCTCAGTTTACGACTGTAAAGACACTACTATCAAGTACTCGCATGATTCTACAAATCAGTCATATAAACATGGCATGTTTACGTACATTTAATTTTGATAGAGAAACAAGTTTTGTGGGTTCGAACCTCGCCTGTAATATCACCTTTTTGAAAGTTAGACGCGTATATTGTTTGATTGATGCGCAAGTTAAAATACCCAAATAGTAACCTTTGTTTTGTATAAATAAAATTTATATCATGTATATTTATTTATTAAACAACGATCACTAGTCTTATAAGAGACCTAGTTACTGGTACTATGGTTTCTAATATCCATTTCAACACTATCAATTTGATTCAAGAACCGAATATAGGTTAAATGAGAATGAAATATTTTACTTCCTACAATTACTTGTGTTCTTTCTTCCTTTCGAATACATAATGTTTTCAAGACTCATTCCCAGGTAATCACCAGACAATGTACCTCATCGTAAACCTCTGTTACATAAACACATACCGCACGATATATTTGTGGCCGGTTCCATGGGCGGATCTAGCGGAGCGGGTCAGGGGATCCGGACCCCCGCCCCCCCTAAAAATTTCCTTAATGTACCTGTCCATTAGTGTATTTCTTGACTGTATGTCATTTTCAAGTAGCATGAAGCAATTTTTCTCGGTGCTTAACATAGATTTGATGGTTATAACCATTAAATCTATGTTAAGCACCGAGAAAAAACGCGGTACTTTTTATTATTAATATGTTGCATTATTCTGCAAGAAGTGTATAATGTAGTTATGGTTCAAAAGTTTGGACCCACCTAGAAAAAGTTCGAACCCCCTCTAGAAAAAAATCCTGAATCCCACCCTGGGTTCTCTAAGCATATTGTTAGTTAGTCTTTCGCCGCCGCCCCTACCTGGTACTACATACTAATTACTCATTTTGGTGTAAGAAGGGTATTAGATGACAGAGCCCTAGGTAACAATTTCCTTAGAAAAAACTTGCCATTGGTTATGCAGACTGTTTGAAAGAGAAAAGAATAGAATAAAACAGTGACCCAATGATTTGCCTGAGCATGACATTCTTGTTGCCTTTTGCAATTGTTAACTTCTTAATTTCTAACATCAACCTCCCGACATTCCTATTGTCAGTGTAATGTCGTTGTTTTTATCTACCGTTCTTACACAATACACCAATTAACCCTTAACAACAAAAAGTAATACTTCTTTAAACACACGTATCATCAAAATAAAAACGTTAATGACTCTAACCTTTTAAACAATCATGTAACAAAAAATATGTTCACAAAAAATTCATGAAACTATAACGAGAACTAAAAATAGACTTCATGTTTTATGGAGTTGACATCTACGACAAAAACATTTGACTTAAAAATCTGACAACGTACAAAAAATTGTTTTTTAGATCTACCTGAAACTGTAACCTTTTCTTCATATTTTACTCTTTGGTTTAAACCAAAAAGTCACAAAGCTGAGAGTTTAACATATTTCCACTGACCGTATAATGTATATTAACATAACAATCCCATCTCATCTCACGTTTCACTCATATAAAAATATAATATTATATAAATCATTGTGATTATGTACTTATGAAGTTATGTTAAGGGTTTTAGATGTGTGTATTTATTCGAAAATACATTAGTGACTGTATTTCCTATTTAACTCTTAATTATCATCCGGCTTACATTAGATATAGAAAGACCTTGAACACGGTGAAACAACTTTAATAATATAACCGACGACGACAATTAGATTACAAATGTACATGTATTTTTTATTATTACAGCTATATATTGATATAATCTAAGCGCATTTGTACCCTAAAAATGAGTAGCAATAGATAACTTCAACGTTTTTTTTTCATCCTCAAATTTAGATCTAAATAGCAAACATTATTATACAAATTTTGTTCCCAATAGATAACCTAAACACCGTTCGTTCTCAATTGATAAACTCAGCCTATATCAAGAATATTTTGTGCACAGAAAACTCGGTAAACAATTACAATCAACAGCTTACTGATGCCAATTTTGTAAAAGAAATAAAACCGTTATTTATGCTCTGTTTGTTTATTTTCTCTATTTTTCTGATGCAATAATTCAACAGAAAACAAGTGTGTTTTTAACTTTCTGAGAATCACATAGCTATATGTCCGGTTTAAGTCATTATAATGAGATGCTTATCAGCAGTACCCACAGCCAAACATTGTAAGCAGTCACCAATGGCTTTCTTGAACACTTTCTTCCGTATTTACAACCCTGGTCATCAGCTCATTGAGACGAGAAGATTGATTGATATTCAACACGCTCACATAACAGTTTGTTAATTAATTCTTAATGAATGTAAATTATATGCAAATTTTATGTATTGCCTCAGGTCAATATTAACAAGTATTTTCTTTTTAATGTGAGTAATATAATGAGTTGAATAATTAAGACAACATCTCATAACGACTACTTAAACCCCAAAAACAAAGAAAATTCCCAGCCCTCTAATCCTCGCCGCTAGTTAGATCGCCAGATATGTGAGTTTAAGCTTTTCAACGCCCATATTATCATCGAATAACATTAGCTTCAAAGCAAATGCACGATTACAATTCGACACTACTTTTTACGGTCTGTGTGGGACAAAGTATTAGAACAAACGTCCCTTATGGTACGTTTTTCTTCCATATATCCACTTTTATATAAGATGCCATGCAGTAGGATATAGTCGGATGTTCATTGATTGTTCAAAGATGTAGTGTATAAATTGTGACATACGCGGCAATGTAAATAAACGATGAAGTGACTTACTGTACTCGAACATAGTACTTGATGAAAATTCGAAGTTCCGTTATTTTGTGCCGGTAAACCTATACATTGTTTAGTGGAATAAAATCTGCGTGCAACATGCATAAATAATTTACGAGGGTATTAAAGGGATCCATTACAGTTTGATAAAGTTACATACATGTTCAAAATGTTAACAACGTCATTTAGCTTACTTAACATGAAGTTTACCAGTGGTACAGTTATCGCCATACGTGTAACAGACCTGTTAATAGGTTTTTTCATGCAGTGCTTTCGGCACTTTGATTATTTACAGTGTTCTTCTTAATCGAGGTTTACTGTATATCGCTATAACAATACATTAAGTACCCCATCCGTAACGTTTCCTGTATGCAATCATAGGGTCATTGATCTTTTATCATGTTTTCATGAAATAAACCCAGTAGAAGTAAATATAAGTGAATTACAATTGTCATGCTGCAACCACAAAAGTTCACCAATTTTATAATGTGACAAATAGGTTATTTAACTTAAACTACACTAAAATAGATACTGTGTCATTTCTTTTTATGTCAATTGTTGTTCTATAGTAAGCAAATATAAATCTGACAAACTTCCGGTAGAGGTTATTCTTACTGAACGTTTTTACGTAAAAGTTGATTTTTATCGTAATAATTTTAACCGTATATCTAAGTATAAATCTCTAATAAGATCATTAAAACGAAGTCTAGTGTCACTTTTTAAAGACACATGGGATCACGTAAATAGTGGTAAATATAAAAATAGAGTATACAATTAAGTCAAATATTACAATTAAAAGACACATGGGAACAACTCGGACAGCTCACCTGATCACCTTTCAAAATGTGGATAAAACAGTAACTATACTAGACTGAAGTGTATACATTGGATTGAATTCCAATTAAGCTTCAGATGACTTCATTTAACTACACGACCACGCCGACGCCTTAACAATTGATTTAAACGAGAATAAAAACTGGCTTAATGTTGTTAATGACACGGTTGAATAATACATCAATTATAATTATGTAAATGATTGAATACCAACTCTATCAGAATCTAGGTTACATTACTGCACGTTCATTACAACCATGGTGGTATTTTGTAACATATTGACATCACATTGATTATAGTATTCAAATTAGATCTTTATATAGCTGGTAAAATATTGTGACAAAGTAACACTATGAGGATTAATTGACGACAATAAGGATGAAAAAGGTGACAATGATAATCATGATGAAAATGACTATAATGATGATGATAACGATGGTGATAAAAATGAAAATGATTCAAACAAAAATGATGACAATTATGATGGTAGTGATGTCGTGATGGCGATGATGATGATCATGGTGGTGGTGATGATGATGATTATGGTGGTAAAGGTGGTAGTGGTGATGGTGGTGGTTGTGGTGGTGGTGATGATGATGATGATGATGGTGATGATGGTGATATTGATGATTATAACGATAATACACTGTAGCTAACTAGTAAATTGAATGTAAATGATAATTAAATACATGAAGTATTTTATATTATTCCTATATGTCAGGTCAATGTGAACAAGCTATATTTGTATTAAAATTCAACATATAGCAATACATTATAATGAAACTATTTATAAACAATAGTAAAACTTACACAAATGTGCAAATTCATAAAAGTTTAAAATAATGAAGTACATGTAACTGCCTTAAGTAATATGTGTTTTAAGAAATTGGTGTGTTACGTTAAAGGCACATTATGAAGATATATTCATTAACAGTAGACTTGAAAACTTCATCTACAACCACGAGGTTATCAAAATATAACATGCATTAGAGACACTATAAACATGTAAGATTTTTGCTATATATGACTTCATCTTGAAAATAGGACTACTGTTATCGAAACTATTGTTTCAAGTATTGACAACCAAATTCTACTTTCGGTGTCGTTCTACTTTTTACTTTGAAATGCAATAAATAACACAAACATATTTAAGCAACATTTGCATTTATTAAAGAAGCTTGTTCATTAGAAGTGTTTGAAATAGATAAATGTCTATTTCTTTGCAGTCCAAAAACAGTATTACTTTTGATAATGGGGCTTTAAAACTAATATACAAAATCAAGTTTTAAGACCCTATTTTTTCATATGAGATCCCCTTATAAAAATATCTTTATATAGGTGAACCACATAATAATGTAGTTGTTCTATATCTAATTAATTTTAAAATTTAACAAGGCGTTGTCTTAAATTATGACATTGTTCATTAAATTAAATGACACACCCATGAACTACCTGTATTTTAAAGTAATGGCGAAAGTTTATTTTTTGCAGGTTGTGGTTTGCTTTAGATTGCATCAACAGTTTCTTTGAAAGAACAACAAGTTTTTATCAAATAGTACGCCAAAACGAATGAAACACATACGACGTGACGTCAAAAGTGTATATTGTTGACGGTTAAATTTTGATTGACATCGGTGCAAACGTTTGCGTTCCACACTATAAAAACTTAACCTACGGAAGAAGAAAATATGGCAAAATCAGACAAAATGGCGCAACCCACAGTTATTCAATATTTTACAAATTAGGCAAAACGCCAAAAAAAAACTGTGGACATGTTGAATCTAACATCGGTGAAAATGCCTGTAAGCAGGGTACTTGTCAACCGCCGGTTTAGGAGGTTTGAAGATGGTGAGGAAGTTCTAGATGATAAAAATAAACCAGAAAGAACGTCTGAGAGTAGACAAATTTGTAATGTAAAGCGCGCATCCGACGTCATTAACGATAATAGGCTGATGACTATTTGCGAATTAGCAGACGAACTAGAAAAGAAAATGCAGTCCATTCAGTTGAAACACTCATCGTCACCTCTGCCGAAAAAGGCCTGGGTATCTAGAGCAGTTGGTATGCACATATTCATTGTGTTTTTTATATGCAAGGTGCCCTACTCTCCCGTGCAGTACTAAAAAGTTATGCAGTAAATTTCAAGTTCTGATTCAATTAAAGTATTCAAATGAGACAAGTTTAGAATAAATAACATAATGTAAGCCAACATGATTTTTTTATTAGAAAACGAATTTCGTAGATTGAATTTTACAAGTACATCCGCCATATTGGATTTTATTAGCGCTAGCATAAGTTCTAAATCAAAGCAGGTGCCCGCTTCCTTGCTTTCGAAACATTTACAGCAGAAATTTTGTCTCTCAATTTGACTGTGTACGAAGAACTTGTGCATTTTTTATGTCATCACTGGACTCAGACTGGTTCAATGATATGCTCAGCCAGTTGATACATAGACATGAACGGTGTATCCCAGCCAATGCAACTCCTTTGAGAAAGAGTGACACTATGTAAGTAAAGGCTATTAAACTTTATTAAGACGTCGTTGACGTCAAATATCTGTGGCCTGCGGCGGGATACGTTACCCTACATAGATCAGGAAAGTATAGCTCGAGATTTAGAAAACGCATATGCATGATTTTTCACACCCGTATAGAAAACTACTTTTTACACAACTGTTGTAATTTTCAAGTTTATTCCACGATCGGTTTGGGATTTATGGCGTTTGTCTCATTACTTCTGGATCACCCCTCGTACATGTTAGTGTGGACGTACGTTGTGTCTCGAGTGGTTTAGAACTGTGTTTGTGACATTTGATTAATCTGCTATAATATGAAAGTCATTTCTAGGCTAGAGCCGTGGCTAGAATACCCTGGCTTCTTCTGCTACGTATAGTTAACGATTCAGTTATACTAAACTTAACATGTAGAGTCTCAAACAGAGCAGTAAAGTATGTGTAATTTACGACGACTTTCATTGTATTGACCTAATTAACAGACCCTTACTACGGATGTCACAGTCGCTTATTAATACATGGAACATATTATATACCACTCATAAATAAGGAAATTATACACTATATAAAAGATAAATGATATGATTTTGACAGTGATATCCAACTTTATATAGCATACATTATGATAATTATACAGTAATACATAGTATGAAAATATGTGTTGTATTCTAAGGATGTACATGGGGATCGTTCAAAAACTATCATAGCATATTCTGAAGTATTCACTGTTTGCTTAGGATGTTGTCTAGTAATAATAGATTGAAAAGTCCCAGGTAAGTCACAACAAGGGACACTGTTTATATCTTTGAAAAATATTGGGTCATAGCGGGGCTTATATCTGGTGTGCAGAAACGTCTTTGATTAATGACATGTTAATTGTTTAGGCAAGTTTTGTTTCAATCCTCATTACTTTCAAAATATCCCTTTTTAAAATTATTCAGTGTTCATAATCCGGTTCCAGGGTGTGTCTGATATTTTCATAAATCATACGATACTTCTTAAGTTCTTAAGTTGTTCAAAACTATAATCATCATAAATACAACGATACATTAACTGATCGCTAAATCTTAATTGAAGATGAATATCACCATGATTGTATTGGGTTTATTATCATCCATTTAAAACTCATTGACAAATAATACATTTATATAGTTATAACTCCTTAATGAAAAAAGATAACATTATAGTTCCATAAATTTTATAACTATCAGTAGTAAATTCAGCACCATTTATATCGATGGTATCTATAGCGAAATGATCTTAATATAAGAGTCCTATCTACCTAAAATGCGCATCTGTGACATCAAAATCGTCAAAAAATCGTATGATTTTGCAATAACTACCAGCTGGCGGACCTGTACATTTTCTCTTTATAGTTACCTATGCATTGTAGACACTGAACAACAATATAGTTCACAAAGTTCAAAAATTGGTTGAGCCAGATGGAATAACGCATAAACCAATGTTTGTTTAGCGCTCTTGATAGTAATGCATATTTTGAAACATGTAGTCTCAGTTCATGTACACTGCCCTCCAATAGCTCCTTTACAGTACATTTAGCTGAATCATTAGAACTCAGTACTTTTTAAGTTCAAGTTTATAGAATCATTATTTTCATTATTTATTATAATTCTTATTCATGCAGTGGAAACAAAGTTTTATAAGTACATTTCTTTTTATGAGTAGCAGCAACAGTTATATACCAGCCTCCGAAACTACGGTCAATGTATCTCAATGAACCACAATATCAAGTTAGGGGTATTGTTGTTTTTTCATATAAAAATCATTTAACAATAAACTGTTTTTACAACTTTTTGAAACTCCATTAAATACAATGTGAATGTATTGAGGAACTTTTCTAGGGCTGTGTATTATAATATAGTGTGTTATATACTTGAACCTACATGCAAGCACATCGCTAATTGCAAGTAAAATGTAATTTAGATACAATAAATGTGCAATTTACAACCAGTAACATGTAATAATTACGATGTCCAATTTGACTAGACACGAGCCACTGTCACGTACTCATGATACAATAATTAGTTGTATATATGCAACAACATTTATATCTGAGTTTGGTAAACATTTAGAGAGTTAGATAGTTCAGTATGAGGGACTATAACCTTGATAACAGCTCGTATAATAGGTAGTATGTACATGTATTATTGTACTTTAGATATCCACATTACCATATTTACCTATTGTCCACTCAATAGATAAATATGGTAATGCACGTACTGCATTTCACTGATTAAAATATTCTACTTTGACATTCTATTTAAAGCATAAAAAGTACTATGTTCACTGCAAATTAATAAAATTGATGCGTCAAGAACTATGTTTAACTAAATAAAAGAATATATAAAGTTTCGTCCCCAGAGATTGGTTTTTAATGGAACAGGCCATGTTCATGGTCGTACTGTTTACATGAGCGACATATGTGTATCTTGTTATGTATATCTATTATATACATGAAGAAATTCAGGTAACAAATAAATTTTGATGGAACTTAATGTATACATTTGTTGTTAAACAATAGGTCATATATAACATATT
Organism: Mactra quadrangularis; assembly: GCA_025267735.1. Lineage (NCBI taxonomy): Eukaryota > Metazoa > Mollusca > Bivalvia > Venerida > Mactridae > Mactra > Mactra quadrangularis. The sequence goes on along the minus strand of CM046294.1, from coordinate 33,548,475 downwards.
AAAAAGATCAAACAATGTTGACTGTAGTAGTGAATAACATGATGAAACAAAATGTTCATACATAAAGATCTAAGCCACGCCTGAAGTTACAGTCATCGACAACTCTCTTTGCGAACGATTCCTGTATCAACTGTTTTGAGGAGAGAATATATATCGCCCACTTAGATAAGACAAAGTACGCAACAAGCCAAAATACTATACAATGACCGGCATACGGTATCAGGTTATTAAACAACCGGTCTGTGAGAAAAAAAAATTTAGAAAGAGAAAAAAAGACCCTTATATTATATTCCTATTTTAATTTGTATCATGACCGTTCATTTAGCGCAGTTGGTAGCACACAAATCTACTGATCGAGTGATCTAGGGGTCGTGGGTTCGTTTCTCGGACGGGTCATACTTTCGTGGACTAAGGTCATGAAAAATTTTCAACGATCATTCTCCCTCCTACCACTGATTCATAACCATGTAGGACAGTTGACAGTCACTGACGGAGGTATGCGCCAAGTAACTGGTTAACAGCTAAATCCAGAGATTCAGCCTTTCCAGAACGGTGATAAGAAGGATTGACCGCCGTGATATAACATGTACAATGTGTTGTTATGGCGTTAAACCAACCAAAAACTATAATCATAATACTATAGTGATATTAACACGTGATTCATACCCGAAGTAAGCTCATTCTTCTACGATGTCGTCTACCACCACTTCCAAAATTCTTCAAAGGAGGGACAACAGGTTGCGGCTCTTCCACTGCACGTTCTTTCTGTTTTCCGAATTCCGTCACGGGAACCATACTATAACTATATCTCCGATCCATTGTCACAAAATAACGTAATCTCTCAATTTATATAAAGTACTGTTAAAATATTGAACTCCTCACAAAGTTTTAATTAAATCTAGCGTAGTATACATGTTAGATGCTCCCGTACTGAAATGTTTGGTCACAAATGGTGACCTTAATTTGTGACCTTAAATCCATAGTCACTGATAGTAAATCTCAGTTATATAAAGTCCATTCTTTTAAATAAGAGTTAGTTAGAAACACAATAATGCTGTATATGATTTCTTGAAAAACACTTGTTTAAACTAGTTGATAGAATACTTTTTGATTCGTTAGTTACGGTTTCAACTCAGTCTTAGTGAAATACGATGAGAGGAAATAGGTCGGTAACTGTTGTTTAAGAGATAGTGATATATAATAGTTACTGAATTAACAATTTTTAAAGATAAAAAAGAGGTCAAAGAGTATCAAATCAAAATGACAATATTTACTGATAAATGAAGGGGGACCTGATAACGAGTAGAGTGATCCTTTAAGCCTTTTCGTGATTCCTGTATGATCTCTCCGATCAGGGGATGTCACCTTTAAATAAATATCCCGTAGTTACAGTTAAAGGTCAATGATAACTTAAGATTACAGTCTTACAACTCTGAGCTTAATATTTCTATGCATCGACAAGGTCATAATTATGCCAAGCCGCAAAGTCACTTGTCATCAGCCATGAAATGTTAAGGTGTTAGCAAATATTGTTCAACAATTTCGGACATAAAATCGCAGTTGAGGCTATGGTCATTTAAAAAGGTAAAATATCAATAATGCATTAAGTAACATCAACTACAACGCATGCATATTGTATTAAATGATTTGCAGCATAAATAAACAATAAAAGTTTATCAGTCGTTTATCAGTACTTTTCTGTGTTTTAACTTTAAAACTTTGGCCATGACGTTCTGTGCTTATATTTGGACGCATCAATTGTATTACGCAACATGTTTTACATTGAAATAAGTGTACTAAAGATTGTAAAATTTCTGAAATTTGACTCCCGGTCTGTTTTGACGAAATATACAACGGAAGTTGTTTGATATCCTTGTACAGTCAAACGAGTGTTGGTTACACCAGAATTTTTTTGTTCTAAGATATAACATTCAACCTATCCAATTTATCCTTGAAATAGTTTCAAAATCTTTTGCTGACATTGCACAAATTATTGGCGTGTACATCATGGACAGCAGTAAACACTTGTACAACTAAATGTTGTCATTACTTTTGTTTACATATTCCTCGCCGAATATATAGTATGATTTACCTTAAATGGGTCATTTTCACACTACATTTACAATGTAGTTATTTGTCAATAAAGTCATTTATTAGTGATAAAACAGTGTGTTTCATCATTTTCATTCTTAATACAATATCTTGAGGCCATTTTAATAGGTTAACATAAAAATATGTTTAATATTGACCCAAAATAGCTTTTCCGGATATTGCGGCAGCCATCTTTGACGCCATCTTGGATTTTACAATGCCTTGCCGAGATATAACAATTCTGACTCCTCATTTCGGAAACTACATATAAATGTAGAAAAGTATATACCAATACTTAAGCATGTCGTAAACTTGAAATAAACGTCCACAAGTCTTGGACTATTTGATGGACATAAATAGTAAGAAAACACGATCAATGTGACCAAGCCACGGTCAGCATATAGAGGTTTAACTGTATGATGTATAGTTATGATAACCAGTATGTCATCAAATATCTTTGACTGTATCATAATTCAGTCGTATTGTTAAAATTTATTCAACCATCAGTTGCACATATATTACTCAAGATTATTTAAATACGGATGTACATCTGTAGTCATTATCGATAAATATATATACTTAACGAAACTTCTAAGTACTCCGATTTCAGTATTGTAGGAAGTCTTATTTTTCAACATTAAAGTCTGATCGATGATGGAAATGTGTTTTGGACCATACTGACCTTTTCTTTCATGGTTTTCATGCTACTTTATCAACGCAAAAGCATTTTCGTGGCGCATGCGTTGATTGGGGGGAGATTTTCTAATTGTTGTGATTGTACAGAAAATAAGCAATTATAAGTTTTATTCTGCAGGTGACGCACCGTCTGGCAAAAGACCTATGGCAATTTTTCGTTTGTGAAGCGACATTCGATCCATTTCTTGATTTTTTGTTGTGCATATCAACACACTAATGATTTTCACTAAAACTGACAACGTGCAATTTTTGCACGAAAAGCACGTGCGCATTTCCGCTTTTCTGCACATGCACGACAAAACCTATTTTGCATCAATTAAGAAGCATGAAAACCATGCAAGTAGACGACAATATAGTCCTGTACACATTTCCATTAACGATCGGACATAAATGTTGAAAATGAAAATTTCTGATAATATTGAAATCAGTGTACTTAGAAGTTTCGTTAAATATAGTTATCTGTAACTATCTGTACTATAAATTATCGAACAAATATTATTTGGGTATTTATTGAGTATTTAAATCAGTGGGATAAAGTGCAACTAACAGTTGAACTATATATTACAATATATTGAGTTTAACAATATATTATAGATTTAACTTCTTCATAATGCTGAATGGACATTTATAGACAGGCATCTGTAGTAAATTGAAGTACATGTGTAACTGTTGGTAAACATGTTGTTTTTGAAGTTGCTTGTTAAGTAAATTTTAAACGTAATTACATACGTTTCACGTTTAATTTGCTTTCATTTATCATTCATTTTTAACATGTTAAACAATTTTATTTTATGTTACAACTTTAGTGTGTAGCTTACGAAACATTTACGCTAACAAATACTGTTTGACAAGATTCTAAAACCATTTCAAAATAATGATCAACTTAGCTCGATAATCAAAATGAACAATGCATGTACATGCAGTATCCCAAATCTGTACCCATTCACCCCACCCCATCCCACTTGTTAGAAAATATTATAGCATACGCAGTGCACATTGAATTAAATTAGCGGATTCTCCGATCGTTCATTGCATGCTTTCTGTTCCAAAACCATCTCTGATGAAGGCTATCGGCCGAAAGCTTGGACAATAAAACTAAAAGAAATTTATTTGTAGTTAGATTACTATTTTTCTGTATTAAAAACCCATCTCTGGCCATCGTACAAAGTGACCAACGAATACAGAAAATTATGTTCAAAATATAAAATATGGGTTCTAAATTTGCCATATTTGCTAATATTTTAATAATGAACATTTTCTTAACCCTCGCCAGAGAAATTTATTTAAGTATTTGTATGATGTGCCCAGATTGCAACACACTGGTTAACTATAATCACTAACTAATTACCCTTCAAAATTGTCATTGTGTCCACAAACGTGTTATTTGTCACCTTCCATAAATAGCATGTCAAAATGACACCTTGGTTAATGTATCAAATATTAAGGAACATGTTCTTTAAAAACGGAGAGAAAGAACAGAAAGAAAGTCATGCTGAGGACAACAACATTCAAAGTCCGTGGAAAATTGTTACCTTGGCAACATGTTATCTAACATCTCTGATAATATTTAGTAGGGACAGTGGACCAGGGATAGGACGCAAGTATTGGGATCAAAAGCTCCAGCGTTCGAACTTACCAGGAGCGCTGCTAATTTCCTTGAGCAAGAAATTTACGTGCGATTGCTTTACTTCACCCAGGTGTAAAAGTGTACCTGCGAGGGTGGTTTAATTTCATCGCACCAATAGGTCAGCTGCACTAAGCGGAGTAAAAGACTCCTCAAGGAGAATTGATATATAAATATCAGTAACTTGGTGACACGGGGTAATAGCTGTAGAGTCGGTTAACGTGCACTAGCGTACCCTAATACTATGAAATGCAATTACAAACTGCACGTTTTTAATAAATCAATACATGTACAATTTATAAAGACAAATTTAATACATTTACGTCGTAAGCCTTTAAAAAATGGGTTGAATGGGCTCCAGTTCCAAGTTTAAATTAATCGCAAATTGGCATCTTTTCACTACCTCACACACAAATATATTTTCGACAAGTACTGCCTTGCTTTAAAATACCAAACTGGAAACTGGTGACCAGTTTAACTTAGAATGAACCGGTTCTAATCTTGGCGAGTTTTAACCTTTTTTAGACTGAACCTTTGAAAGTGGCTACCAAAGTCACGCATCACCCCGCGCTTCGTTACATCGTACAGAAATCGAGATGAAAATTGTTATTAGACAACGGTGCCCCCTCTCAGCCAATCAAATTGCATAAAAAGTGTTTGATAAATCTCATACCGTTTTTTCCGTGCTTAAAACTCGAGAAAACAGTGCGCGAAAGTATTGGGTGGATCCAGACTTTTCAAGTTAGGTGCACACTAAGAACAAAACGCAATGTTATAGTTTGTATTCAAAGCGGCAATGAAAAAAGGAAAGATTTTATTCATGGTCTCATTGGTCGACTAGCATAAGTCATGAAATAGTACAATCCATTGTAAAAAGTCTAGATCCACCCCATTATCAGTTTAAATACAATCAACTACTGAGTATATATATGTAGATTTCCAAGGTGAAATGTTTCAACAAGCTTATCTGTATTAATTTGAAAGCAAACCAAAGTTTTGAGAAATTAACTGTTAATTTATTTTAATTTAAGTCCTCACAAGAATTAATACTTTGTCACTGTACCACAATAGTATGGACTCATGTGCCATGTTTTGAAAATTGATGAAGTGGACTGGATTGTTTTATTTTAACGTTAACACTTACACGTAATGTTATTTTGTACACATACCGTACTGGTTTGAAATTTGCGTACGTATAACTATGTAATTTTGCAGATTATGTGATATATATAAATGTGAAACTGCATTGGCACCATTTCCTGTCTATTATACCCCTCGTGATAGGATTGTTAGAAGTAAGACATTTGTGGAAAGGAACTCGATGGGCAATTGTTTTGAGAAATTCCAACTAAATAAATTAACCTATAGTAAATGTGTAACAGATTAGATACTTCGGTCAATTACATTAGGAACTATTAGGATCAAATAGGATCTAATTTTATTTAACTGATAGTCAAATATAATTAAGTATGCCTTCTTACTTTAAATATTTTGAGGGGAATTAAATGAGACAGGAAATAAAGCGCCATGATCGTGCGACCACATGCACGACTCATGCAGATCGGTTCGTCTCCATTCGGAGACAAACACCAAAATCAACAGCGTAAGCCAACTCCTAGCAAAACATTAACAGCTCTGGTAACCAAGCCTTATTTCCATTCTCTATGAAAAAGGAATGGCATGGTGTTTAGGAACGACCAGAGCCAGTCAATGCTTCGCTTAAAGGAGGCAAACGCTTGGCTATATGTATGACATTTAAGTCAAAATAACGACATACACATTAAAACTGTGATGTTTTCTATCAAAAGTTAAATACTAACGAATTGGTTGTCATAGTAAGCAGTTTATTATGTCAATTAAATTCAATTGGTGTCTAATTCTGTCTTACTTAAGCTTGCAGATTCTTTGTTTATTATTTAACTAGATATTTAAATAGTGTTATAAAAATATATTGAAGACTTATCAAATTAATCAAAAACAAAATTTATACAGTCACGCGTTATATTTTGTATATTTCTATACCCTGTGTTTAAAATCATAAACATGCCCCCGGGGCGTATATTTAAAATTATCTAATACGATTTACATAGGCAAGGGAGTTAAATAGGATCTAAGCACTTGCCATTCTTGCCTCCCTTTGTGCCAATTTAATGTAGTTTTTAATTACAAATAGTAAGACTTTTAAGCTTTTTAAATCTTGACCGTACTATTTTCTTATTTTTTCTATATTTTTCTTTTTGTACTTTTTATCTTACATTATTTTTATGAGAAATATGGTCTAAATTGAATGTTCACACGTTTACTAGTTATAACAATGTTAGAAAGTGATGAAATATATAAAACAATAACATGTACTTACAGCCTAATAGCGCTCTTGGTTAGCCAAAACAGTATTTAGTTCTGTGATAAAGAATTATTCCTATGACGAATCACCACAGTGATTATTCAAAAAATGATTGTTAATTTGAATCCTTTATAATTATTTAACTGCATATTACGTACATGGGCACATTAATAATATTTACATTCATGAATAACTCTATCTAATTGTGTTTATGAGTTTTAATTAGCTTTCGCACGAAATTCTCGACTCAAAATTTAATATCGTTTGTTTAAGTTAAAGGCCCATTATATTATTCTGGGTTTTATGTGGCTAAAAGATGGTAATAGTATAAACCCGTGACAAAATAAATGAAAATGGACATTATAAACTTATAATTTCATACTCGTTGTCTAAGTCGGATAGAATACTCGTAGCAGTTTGATATGGGATTTATCAACTCGCTTCGCTCGTTAATAAATCCCATATCAAACTGCTACTCATGCTCTATCCTATACTTATAAGTGACTATAGTCAACCAAGATATGCTAACAAGGCAATAAATGTGTTAAATAAACAGACCAGAAATAAAAGTAATTGTGTATATCTGACACACTACAGTTATATCGTTATTGTACATTTATTACGTTTTTATTAATCATTTATGTCACACCAATCTTTGTTTTCTGTGCTAAATTTATGCGCATGGCAAATAAGACTATGATAATGAAGCTGTCACTAGGATACAGATAGTTAATGAACATACTTACAGGTATTATATAGTACATTGATGTAGAATGGTGCAATCTTATTTGCCTTTTTGTTGTTTAACCCCCCCCCCCCCCCCCCCCTATGTTTATTGGTTAGAGCCATGTGCATTCTCATAGAGGATATCAATATTCTCGATCTAGTATCAATAATAAAATAATTATAAAATAATATATTGATATTAAAAAGGAGTATTCATAAAACAGCGAAGAAGATTTTACCCCCCCCCCCCAAAAAATCGATCGAAAGACGGGCCCTAGTACCTACATTGGTCATCACATATAGATAACCACGATTGGTAGCTAGGATCGAACCCACGACCATCAGTAAGTTAGAGGCTAGAATGAGTGACATCAGTGCCCTTTAATTACTTGTACTTAACTATGAAAGGTGGGGACTTGCTCTCGCAAATTCTTTGTTTTGGAAGGATTTAATGCCATGGCAACACAAATTACGGTCACAATGAGTTGAACATGAGTTATATAAGGTCAGATTACCTAACCTAGCGATTCACTTACCAAGCGGTTTTTTAACACTTGTCTGTAACAAGCACTCACATACCCTTTCTCAAGGTAGTCAACTTCTCTATGTACGTTATAAATGGAGGAAAATCGCCATTATCGTCAAATTTTAATGAAAGGTTGGATCTAGTATCCTCGATTTAACGTAGCCTACCGCGTCATGAACTCGGGTTTTGTCTTGATGAAAAGATTAGTTAAACATATTTAATTGACAAATCATCGTTTACAATTTACAATGTACATATATGCATTATTTTTAATAAATGTTAAACGTCAAAATGGTATGTTTATATCAGTAAAAATATGTATGTGCATCACTGCATTCTAATAATGAGTCAGAAATTTAAGTTTATTATAAACTGTACATAAATAAGCATAATCTATTATACAATCTTTTAGATCAGTGCAAATACATAACTATACAATTTTGATAAGTCAAGTATGACTATGTAACGGCATGAGATTATGGCACTCTGGTTCTGAATGGAATAAACTTGATCTAACTTGTTTATATTTGAGAAGAGCTAGATCAATTTGCTATCATAACAAACGTTGCACAAGATTTACACAACTAGTAAATACAAATTTAATAGAACATATATATTTCACTAGTGATTCAATACAATAGCGTAGACGCTATAATTATAACGTTAGAGAATCCATGGAGGAAACCCTCATAATTAGCATTATTAAAAAAATATGATAATCCAATTCGAATCAGACGTAGTATCTAAATTTTCGTCTCAAACTTGTTGGAAAATGAACATCCTCGTACAAACGTTAGGTTGTTTTACTACCCAACAAAACCCATCTAGACCTAACTGTGTGTATTGACAATCATACATTTTTTTCTGCTAGTTAAAGTCAATCACAATTCAACAGAAATTTAAAAAGAAATGTTGTTTCTTATTTATACACATTGCATTTCACCAAAAGACCTGTCGTCTGCAGTTTCAAAATGTTTTAACCAAAACGTTAATTATACACTTCGAAATTTAACAATCTAACTTTGCTGACAACATCTAATCTATACTATGTAATTTAAATATCAAGAAAATTCTTACCTGCATTCTAGTTAAAACTCCTTATAAAAGAAAAACACCAAGCAAACACCTAACCACTAAAACATGGAGCCACGTTGTTAAACGTGATAACAAGTGTTGTTTCAACCTTATAAATTGTGATATGATGTTGTACAGTGTTGTATGAATAATGGTAACAACGTAAGACATGGGCAGGAAACTTGAACAAACATTTCCTCGCTTGTCAACAGTGGTAGTATTTTTATACGTTAGAAATTTCTCCATTTAAACTACTTTATAAAGGCCTTTTATTTGTTGTTCGTCGTACATGTACAATTAAGGATCTGATAGGGACCAGATATATCTTTAAATAGGGGTTGGTCTACCAGAAAAAAAGTATCAAGAATAAGATTTAAGATAATATTTTTGATGTTTGAAATCCCTAAATAGTATCATGGACTAGACTACCCTGTGAGATCAAACTAGATCCGCCTGTGGTTGTACAATTTGTGTCTAAACATGCGCATACCTATGTGACTGTTATTTACTTCTATTTTGTAGAGAAAAACGGTACCTATTAGAATGTAAAAGGATACTTTCTCAATTATGTCTGGATATTCATTCGAACACGTAGAAGTCCAGGCTATTTTTGCAGCTTTTGCAAGAAAGTAATTTATGTATTCAATTTAGATTAATATATCTCTTATTCTCCATGGAAACGATAAATATAAACAATCAGTCTTATTGTTTTAAAATAACATTATTTCATCCCAGGGGATACATCTTATGTTGAATAATAATCGATTTACAACATCATCAGGGAAGCCAACTCTGCCTGTATTTGTGAATCAACAATTCATGATTATCTCCCTTCAAGTACACATCATTTAACTCGCTATCTTTTTATCTGTCGTGTTTTTCATGAGTGTTGATAAAACTGTCTAAGCAGATTATAAACATCACATACATTCTACTCAACATGATGGCTACTTTGAACAAAAGTATACGTTATTTCATATCAACTATCCAACTTGTAAGGGCAATTTTCTTCTACTAGTACGTGTAATTGATTTCATTTCCACAATGTGCATTAAAGTTACACGTGGAACACTATTAACTCTCCATCATTGACAGTTTGCATGTTATACTTTCACCAATTTCAATAATAAATCTGACATAGATGGTCATTTTATTGGGTCTCTTCTGTGTCAATACAAATAAATGTCATTTTACAGTTGCCAGCTCAATATTGTCAATTTGGATGGAAAGTTACATGTGTATTACCAGCCCAGGTTAGGCTCAGACAAGCAAAAGGACACTGGATTTGAAATCTTTAGTGAAGTCAACTATGGGTCATTTACAATGGAGCAAGGTTATTTGAATGGTCAGATTTAAAGTCTAGCAAACTAACCACATCACTGAGGCGTGGTCTTGAAGTTGTAGATGAGCACAACTTACTATATGCACGATAAAGTCATAAAATACAGTCAGTAAAGTTGAAGTTTTATCACTGACTCCACAAAATGTCTTTGAAGCAACCTACAACATAATTTCTACCCAAACAGTTAGTCATAAAAGTAAAATATGTGATTCCAATGCCACCAACTACAAAATAACAACACAACCATCACTAGAACAGAACATAATTTATTTCATTTGACAAATACAGAATACAACCAAAAATATAATATAGTCATAGTTTTAAGAATAAGTAGAATTACAAGCAGAAAAAACATCTCTGAATATAGTCTTTAAAATTCAATACAGCCAGCCAGCCAATATTATCTTCAGAAAAACTAAGTCATGCTAGACAATTTTTGTTAATTTTTTAATCAACTTTATAGATGTTGAACATTAAGGATATGATGCAATATTATTTGCCAACAGATTTTATAGACAATAAATGAGCATTAAATACCTCTTAACAATAAACAATTGCTGTAGCAACCAGCAAGTGGGTTAAATAGAACTCCAAGTTAAAACAAAGTACATTTTAGTTTGTGCAAAAAAATATTTTAGATTACAAATATTAACAACAACATGTACAATTATTATTCAGCAACATGAGGGATCTAGGCTCCACAACAATGTGCAAGCAGTTTAAGGTATATAAAAAAAGTACATTTCACAACAATATTAAAAAATTTTAGTCACACATAAAGGAAATACCCTAAACCTTTTCAAGTCCAAATTCAGTTATACAGTCATGGATATAAGCAATGGATAAATGAAGTATTTCAACAGTTCTGTCAAATAATATTCTATTTTCTATGTATTATATGTTTATTCTGTGGTAGCATATCGTTAAACCCAAATAAACAACAGACAATATTGTCTAACAAAGAGCTTCCTTTTAGCAACATGCGGACAGTTTCCTAAGAAAATTGCTACCTAGCCCCTTTATCCCCTGGTACCCTTATTACACTAACAGTGTATAAGTATGTGATACCAAAACCAGGGTACCAGGGAGCCAAGAGCTAGCTAGATATATGTTTAGAAAACTGGCCAATGAAATCAACATTAAATCTATCAAATATTTGATAGTTCAAAAAAAATTAAAACAAGCTGCCAAATTGACTTATTTATTTTAAAATCATATTACAAGAAGGCACTTTTATCAGCAATAAAATACCAAATATCTTTTTTGATATAATAATGGTTATCATTTATTGTTTTTATTTTCAAATGTCAACAGGTAGTAGTATATAAGATAATAAACTTTGAATTCAAGAAACAAATTACCATATTCTCCGGTAAATATAACACTACCCTAACTCTATTTTACTATATTATTCAGAAGGCTTGAAAACAACATTACTAAACTAACGTTAATGGGAATTCTAAGTTCGTTTAAATTATTTTTTTCATGGTTCTCATAGAAATAAACATAAAATGCTTAAAGTATATAAATATTGACTAGATATAAGTCCTTATTTTACAAAAGGTAACTTATAGCTATGTATACAAAGCTTTATTAGTAAAACGAATGCATTAATGGCTACATTGATATTGATATAGCAAAGCTTAAACAAGGCTTTATAATTTACGTGGTGGTCATTGTTTAATAAATAAGGTTTAACCATAAACATCAATCTTTAAGATTAAATAACAAGAAAAAATATTTTAACTGTATTTAAAAAAAAAAACATTACCAGAGAAAGAAGTTGAATGTACAAGTAAACCAGAACATGATTTAATGCAATATTAGTATGTAAAAACTAACCAGGAAACAAATTCATTTAAATTAATTACATCTGTATGAATGCATTGTTATGGTTTTTTTTCTAACTATAAAGCGATTAGGAAGAAGTGTACTGAATTTTGAATACAACAGGAAGGACACTTGTTTTAACCCTAAACTGATCCCTACATAAAACTTGTCATCCATACCTTACAAATATTATGGCTGTCACCATATACTGGTATACAGGTATATTTCAATGCAGCTGCGGCAATACATACTGCGGTACGAATTTAATGCACTGGTATTTAGCAATATTTTTAATTTTCATGGAAAAATTCTTTCCTTTACCAAATAAAAATAATGAAACTTCAGTTTTACATGGTTCATTCGATGAAAGCCTAAGTTCAAAGAATTTGGGCATGTTCGGAATGTTCTCATTACTCTTAGAGGCCCAGTTTTTTCAGTCCTGTATGCTACAGGCACTTCCCCTACAAAATTTTTAACATACTTCAATACTGAACAGTTGAATAAGTTCTTGAAGACAGTATTATCCAGCCGTGTCTTTGGTTTGCAAGCGTATATCAATATATATAACTACGATACACTCCTGGCACATCGTGACAGCCCTAACAAAAATTTTTTACATCAAATTGGTATATCAAAACCTCTTTAAGTTCCATAGTTTACAGGATTTCTTAAGCCAAGATTTGTAACAAGAGTTTTTCAAGTTTTTTAAGAAATCTGTTATCAATTGGCCATATAACTGATGCTATTTCCTTACTATTCAGTATGTACACATTTATGTATCTCTTTATGAAATGAAAACAGTGCAAGTGACAACAATAGGTTTAATACATATTTTTTAGAATCTGATACCTAATTCTGTAAGGATTTCTGCATTCAGTTACCTATAATACTAAATAAATAAAATATTTCGACATTTTTAATTAAAAAATAATGGGACTGAAATATGGCTAAATTGAGCATAGAGGATAGAGAAAATTAGAATTTCATGCAAAAAAATTGAAATGGGCACTTAGTTCAAGTTTATTAATCTTAAAGAGATTTTCTTTCACTTAGAAAAACATATGAGACTATATATTTATCACAATATTCCAAGAGTGGATTTCAGAGACAGAAATAAAAAAAAAACTAATTGCGAATTTACAAAAAAATATTTACACATTGATATGAGAACTAGATCTAACACTTTCATGCTTAGTAAAACAAATATATAAATAAACATATATGAGATACAAGGGATAAATATAACAGCAGTGTATACATGAAACATCAACTTAAAACATGGCATTAAACATGACTACATACACTCACAGGTAATGTCATGTGGCAACCTACTTTTTGACCCTGTGTCCTAACTTTTTACCTTGAATTTATTCAAATACAAAACTTGATTCATATTTTATGATGTTATATCAGCCTACAAAAAATTAGTGAAATTAACTCAACCAATAAAATTACCTCAATGTATAAAACCCCTACCTAAACTTTGTTTGAGGGATATAGTAACCAAGTATTAAATGTACAAAAATAACAAGTAAATCTGTGAGCTAATGCTCACTAGTGATACCCCCGCCAAAATCTAAAAATATGCGACAAACAGGAAGTAGATGAGCAAGGAGCATGAAATTGCTTTACACCACATGGGACTATGGGATGAAGCAATATGCAAAGTATTAGGCTGCTGCATGTTATAGTTGCTGAGAAAACTGCGACGAAAATGTTGTAACGGACGGACGCACGGACGAACACATGCACGGACAAGGGTAAAACAGTATACCCCCCTCTTCTTCGAAGCGGGGGTATAATGACTACATCAGTCTACATGTATATAAAAAAAAATCTAAAGAACTATTCTTGAGTCATAGAAAATTTATATGCATTCAACAGTATTTGGTTAAAAGGTAACAGAAAAGGCAGACCACATATTGACTATCATAAATAATGGCACATTAAAAGTGTAAAATTCTAACAAACAATTTCTACAATGAGGTCCCTACTGTCAGGATGATAACTCCAGGGTAAATATTCCAAATAATTTGTTCCTTCAACTGTTACAAGTAACAAAGTATATTGCAGAAATTGTACATAACTCATGCTACAAAAATAATTATATAGATCTATAAAATAAAATATAAGAAAGTGTAACAATTAAAAGTGACATATATATCTGTGTGAGCTAACTAGGTGCATGATATCACTATAAATACTTCATATTTCCCCAAAACATAATGTGAATGTATAATGTAGTATCAATATGACTGAGTTAACAGAAAAAATACTTTAACAAGAATACAGAGTACTTATATAAGACACATGATTCATAGGTTCTGGTTTTACAATATGAAAAAACAGTTTGGTGTTTAACAGCAAATCTACAACCAGAAACACTAAAAAGTAACCATTACTGTATTAGTTTAAGGCTTAAGCAAAAATAATTGGCGCAAATTGATTTAAAAGTATTCTTTTTTTCTTCGTTCAAAAATAACAAGTTTTAAAAGTCACTTGAAAATGATCAAATCAAGTCCATAGGAGACAGAGATACATAAATAACATGAAAATAACAAAGAATAAAATAATCAAAGTCTATACATTGGAATGTCCCACAGTGTTTATAGCCAATAAACAAGGCAAGAAAAATATACATGACAAAATATAACTCCTGTCAGTTTTTAATAGAAAAAAACACACCAAGAAACCAGTTCAATCATACCAACAAACTAGACAAAACAATGATAATTACAAAATACATATGAGCAAAAGGTAAGAAGATAAATTAAACAGAACAAAAATGCCAATGTTTACATCTACATTAAACAAATGAGACTCTTTCAGGGATACAACCTAACAAGTTTAAAATCTTTATTCTAACATAGTCATATTATTCACTACATAAGTCAAGCACTTGGGATTTAATTCCTAGTCGTCCAAGCATGTGTCTACATTTTATCAAATAACAAAAAAACATTAACAATTTTAACTTTTTTTAAAAAAAGCACTACATGAAATATGAAGCACATACATTGGTATATTAACAGTAACCTACAGTGTAGAATCTAGATGTAGTATCAAAGTCATGACACTGGTTTGAAAATATGAAAACTAATTGTTAAAGGTCTAGCACAATAAGACATGAAACACTAAGCACATATTGGTTTTCAAGGTTTGAATATATAAGCACATAAAATTGGTAAGAAGAGAAGAATATAAGCACTTAAAAATATTCAGTTGAACTTTAAATCTGTATATCTTGAACAATAAAAAACCCCACAAACAATACGTAATACATAATATATACTTGAAATATTACAATATTGCATGTAACTTAAAGATTACTTCACATGTAATATACATAGTATAAAAAATGATGGTTTCACATTTATGTTATCACACTTAAACAATGTTATACAACAAGGGCAAACTCAGATACTATCCATTGGGAATCCTGTCCTTCCTACAAACATATCATTTTTGACACCCTAGATCCTCACTAGACAGTAATGAAAATACAATTTACTAGAAGAACCCCTTATTGAATGTATTAAAAGGGGATATTGACTCCAAAACCACCCTCAAGAGTCGCCCATGTAGTATATTGCTTGAACTACAATTATAATGTTATGACTAACTGAGTACAAAAACAAAAGATGATAATAAAGTCATATATGTAATATTAATTTAGCAACAACAAATGTTTATAAAATAAATGAAAAATATTCAGAAACACATTCCATTTCTATCCTTGTAATATCCAATTCCAGATTGGTTAAAAACCATAGATGACAAACTTGCGTAACTTTGTATCTCGATCGGTCCTTCAATCACCGTGACCTTCTCTCCTGGTCTTCTTCTGTTATATGCCTTGCTTACAGCTTGAATCAATGACTCATAGAAATCATCAACGTTGAATGTGACCGTCTCATTTTCTTTTGGGTTGTAGATCAATGGATGATGAGCAAATGTGATCCATGGAATGGTTGAACACCAAGGATTCCATCTCTGACCAAAACTTGGCTCCTCTCCTTTGTTGAACATTATCTTTATACCACCATGCTCTCTATCATTTGATACTATCCTGTACATGTAAAATATTTGATAATTTCATTATTATCATTTGAATGCATACATACATAATTTTATGTTTTTGTTTTACACAGGTCTATCATTCACATTGCACAACAAAACATTCCACATTTTACTCATTTGTATGGACTCCACTGGTTCCTGGGTTCATAAAAACTAGTGAGATCTATACTTAATGATTTTGCCATGACTTTTACAAGAGTTTAATTTCAATCATAATAGAAAAAATATTAATACCTCATTTACAGACATAATGAAATACATTAAAATTTAAAGCTTGAGAGTTTGAATTTTTATTTTGCTTTTAAACATTTGATAATTAAAAAACATGTAATGTAAAAATAGCAACACATTTGTAGCAATGCATTTTTGTCTGTGGTTTAATTATGTCATCAAATTTTTCCATTTCAGTTCTTTGATACAAATTCTCAAGGAAATTTTTCAACTTTGCATGACAAACTTTTTAATCCATTTTAATTCTATGATTAAACCCTCAAAACTAAAATTCCATGATTTTTCCAGATCTGTACAAAGCCTGTTTTTCATATTAATAGTTTTTCAGGAAGGTTAGAATGCTTTCTTAATTGAACATTTCCTGACGTCTAGTGGTTAGTCAATTATATTTCTTCTGCAAGTTTGACAAGAATAAGATAACTAAATCATATTGAAACTAGTGCTTAACATAAAAGGTCATCTGATTGCCCCTAACAACCTATATTTGGGTTCTGGCAACCTGTTATTGCTGGTAAACATAAGGGTCAAGCAAGTAAAATATAAAACTGTTGTGCTTTTCATAAAAATTCTTATGTAAAAAATCTTCGTAAGTCAGTTTCATATAATTAGGGCTTGAAAGTCAGACGAAAAATAAGCATAACTATGATATGATATTCAAAAAGTATACACAATTCTAAACAATTTGTATAATATTTAGAATTGATAAGCCAAAAAATGAGTGTATTATTAAAAAATGTATCCTGCATTTGACTTACGAAGATTTTTTTCGTAAGAATTTTTGTGAAAAGCACCACAGGTTGTCAAACCAGGCAACCTAGTTTAAAATTAATGTCAAGCATTGGAAACTTCAGTAATTATGAATAAATTTCTATACTTACGGCATCACAGACCATTCAGGATATTTGAAGTCACCAATCATAATAGTATCAATAACATGTAGACTTATACGACGGAAATCTGTTAACTTTTTATTGATAAAGTTATAACGATATACCAGTATAGAATTCTCTGTAAGAACAACAACTTTCTCTCTCTCATTATCCCAGTGATCAATTCTGTAATAAAATACATTAGATTTTATGCAATATTAAATATTAGGGGTGTAACGGTTAACCGATATACCGGTTAATATTGCAATACGAGTTCTAACGGTTTTTAACCGGTTCTGTTTTCCTTGAACCAGTTTTTGTAGTTATGTGTCGTACTATTTGTTTTTATCAGAATCTGATAGTTAAATGTTTAAACAAATGTTAAATGAATTGAATACTTAAAATACTCTTACTGTGCTTTTAAAGGTTAAACATTTAGTAAATTGAAAGAAAAATATCTTCATGAGTCTGTTACAAACCACGAATTTTTCTAACATATAGACCATTTTACATTTGTAATTCAAACATTTGGATAAGAGATCATTTGAAAATACCCATATGCGTGCTATGCTGATCCAATTAGGACGAGATGCATGCATTAATTAATGCTTTGCATGTCGAAGCGAAAAACAGGTACGTATTGCAATATATTGCAATACGGATTCCGCATATATTGCAATACGGTTTTTACCGTATTGTTACACCCCTATTAAATATCCAATGAAGTACAACTACAGCACCAGTCTGAACCATGACAGAAATGAAATATTTACCAACACAACAAGTTTTTGTAAGTTGAGTTGAAAATAAAAACTAATCAAAGTAATGACCAAATTTATATAATCTAATTAACTTCAGCTGACCCCAACTTAAAGTTTAGGACATTTTTACATTCTATATACTTGGCAAATTTATATCATAGTTCTAAGACATAATGTAAGACAAGAAAGTGAGTCTCAACAGTAGGGCTGTCACAATACGCCAGAAGCGTACCGCGATATATTGCAATACACTGTCATCGTATCACGATACATACCATGATATATTGCGGGCTTTGAGATTTGTTGTTCCTCCGCTGTATTTAACAGAAAAATTGCAAATCCTATATGCAGCTACTGATAGAATCTAACCTCTTTAAGTATTTACGGTCATTAAGGATTAAGACATGCCCAACCGGTTTAATTCTTGCAACTTCAGGTTAGATGGAATGAACAATGGAAACACTGAAATTTCACTACTTTTATTTCGCAAAGGAAAGAACTTTCCAATGAAATAAAAATATTGCCAAATACTGGTACATTGAAATTATACTGCGGTACGTACTGCTGCAGCTGCATATTGCAATATACTGGTATATCGTGACAGCCCTACTCAACAGCTAACTGGATAGGGTGTTATTTGAACAATTCCACAATTTAAGTATTGTGTACCTAACATTAATAACAATTAACATATCTAACTTTAAATATTAAAATAGCAGAGCAATAAACTGTTAAGAAATAAAAGTTATTAATATCTTATTTAAGTTTCTATTCTCAACAGAATGTTTAATAATTAATGTTAATCAATACAAGAGAATAAAACACTATGTTCAAACTTACTCTGATAATAACCATGATCCAACTAATTCACCATCCAAGTCATTCTTATAATATTCATTTTTACAATCAGCCACAGCTGACTCAAAAGCACTGTCCTGAAATTAATACCATCAATTAAATATCAAGTCAGTTACATACACAAAATTTTCATAGTTATGAAAGTCTAGTTTTGGTTTTATACCTAGTAATATATGCTTTTATAAGAGGCCATTTTGATCATTTAGACTAGCTAGGCACAAAACTGAAACCAACTCCCGACATTTGGTAGTTCAGAAACCTTACTAAGTATTAAATTGAGTAAATTGACAATGGCCCATTGAATGTGGGCCAGGTTCTAGAGTTACAGAAGTTCCGTAACTGTAGACAAACCAAGGGTTGGCTAGAGTTACGAAAGTCTAATAACATGCGTATGATTCAACTTTTAAACAACTTGAGCTATAAGTTATAGAGTTTGATTTTAATTTGAACACAATATATATAATTTGGACAGAATTAAAATCTTTATTTTTTAATAGACGATTTCTTTAGTATTTTTACAGTAAAAATCTAAATTGTCTTGTAAGATTTTCGAATGCAAAATCAACCATTTTTGGACAGAATCAAAAGCAAAATGTCTTCAATTTGATAAAAATGTTGATAAATGATATTTTTTTACATTGTCACATTTAAAAGCGGCGATCTTTACCTTAAACATTGACCAATTCATTGAATTTAAAAATCACGGCAATTTTCCTTAAGATTTGCATACTAAAGAATCATAGTGCTTTACCTACATGTACGATAAGTATACTGAGCATTTTTTTGGTGGAATTGGTGAGTTTTATTGAAAAAACACGATTTTTCTACTAGATAACTGCTGAGTTTTTAGTAAAATTGCAGACTTTTGGTTATAAATTGGTATTTTTTAACACGAGATCGTTAATATTCTTGTTAAATTTTAAAAGATTTGGTGTGGAATGACAAGATCGATTTTTACACAAAAACATCGACTTTCTAACAATTCATTTAACGTTTTCCCTCAAGTACTAAGCTCTTTTTATCAAGCTAAATTTCCATTTTTGTTCGAGAAATTGAAGTCAATTTAACATTCGAAAATCGCCGACTTTCTTACTAGACACTTGCAAATAATTCACAATTAAAATTGCTCTAGAAATCGTCTATTTCCAATAAATATTTGCTTTAAATTCCGTCCAAAATTATACATATTCAGTCCAAATTAAAATCAAACTATAACTTACCGCTCAAGTAAACTTAGTATGTGACCTTTTGAAGACGACAACGTCATATCGTCTTATATTAAACATCTGGTAAGCTTATTAGTAATATCCAAAATGGCGCATGTAATAACAATAGGATAAGTCACGTCAGTAAATATTTGTTCATTTCGAGTTATAATGAATATAAACAAGTTTTCCGATATTTAAAAGTTGAAACATACGCATAATATTTGACTTCCGTAACTCTAGCCAACCCTTGCAAGGGCTGTCTACAGTTACAGTCTTCCGTAGCTCTAGAACCTGGGTCTAGAGTTACGGTACCGTAACTCTACTCTAGCCACTGCCTTGAATGGGGTCAATCATAAACAAAACATTTGCTTAGAATGGGAGACACTTTCATCCTAAATTAGAATTGATAACAGGAACAATGACTAATTAAACACAATAATAGAAGAACTGTAATACAATAACGGATAGAATCTAGTTTAGCGGACCCCGCGATTGCGCATGCATGGACGTTGCGTTGTTTTGGATGCCATTTTGTTTTTACCGATGTAGTTTTTTATTCATTATTTAAATGAATTATTTTTTATAACTATTTTAAAATTCTTTTTGTTATCCATTTTTAATATCAGCGGGGGCGTTGGGCAGCAGCCCCCATAATAACAGAAAACTAGCGGCATTAACATTCGCACGTCTGCTCAAAGAAACAGCACGCCGGGTACGCATATTTATATTAACTTCCGGGGTCCGCTAAACTAGATGTGTTCCTACAATAACAAAGTCTAAAATAAACATTGACTGATCAAAGTTTTTATTTTTATCCGAATTTGTGAATATCCAAAAATGTCTCCATTAAGAAAAATCAATACCTTAAAATCAAATTCCAAGTCAGAAAATAAATTTACCTTATAACAGAAGAATGTTTCAGCTGACTTCGCTGACTTGTAACCTCCAGGTTTCATAGAAGTTCGGCTCGAAGTACTGCGAACTGACTGACGACCAATCGTTGACCCAGGTCGATTTCGGTTCAGTCCGGGACCAGCGAATTCCACCTCTGGGCCAGCGTTAGCGTTGTCATTACTTATTTCTAACGTAGCTCCACCAAAGGTATCCTCTTTGGGATGTTTATCATCGTCCAAATGTTGATCAGCACTGTTGATATTCATTTTTGCGTTTGCTTCTGTCATTTCCTCCATTATTGGAATTTTGCAATATGAAAAAGTACACGATTATCTCCCTTAGTTCCGTAATGTCCGGTCTGTGACGGATACTAACACGTAGCCTTTGTGCGCGTTTGTCTGCAACGCAATACACTACCTTTGAGCCTCAGGACCAAGGACCCTATATTCCTTGCTCAGGACTGAACTTGTCTACTCACTCAATTTAATTTTTAAAATTAAAATAATATGATTTGCCACTTTAGGAAAATATCGTTCGATAATTATACATGTCCACGTGACTCACCCTCACGCTTATAATAGTTATATACATAGATCTATCTATATTATATTGGATCATAAACAATCTACTTAGCCTTGACGATTGCCAAACAACTGACGGGGGCGGATCCAGGATTTGTTTCTAGGGGGTCCGAACTTTTTCTAGGGGGGGGGGGGGGTCCAAATTTTCGAAACAAAACCACATAATTAAACGAATGTTACAGAATAATGCAACATATCCAGTTTAATTGATCATAATAAAAACTACATAACCGATAAATCTATGTAAAGCACCGAGAAAAATTGCTTCATGCTACTTAAAAATGACTTACTGTCAATAAATACACTAATGGAAAGGTACATTTTGGAAATTCTGGGGGGGGTCCGGACAGCCCTGACCCCCGCTGGATCCGCCTATGACTGATTACTAGATTACTACATTGTAGATTACTAGATCTTGACATATTGTGTTTATTATCTGACTGTATTTATGACATTTTAGAATATCGGCAATCAAAATAAAATAGAATCTAGTCGTAGATCTATATCTAATATATAGACTACAATGTTCATCCAGGGAATTAGATATCTATGTCTCTGGTTCATCGAAGGATCGAAGTGTAACATTTGACAGTTCGATCAGAGACATAGATAACATGTATCTAATTCCCTGGTTCGATGTACATAATGTCCGTGCTATAATTATTAAAAAACAATTTTCTTAGTAAACAGAAATTACAACTAACGTAGGGGCCTATGCCTATGTCAGTAGGCTTATAGAGACTGTACCTAGACTCTCTTATACCACACAAGCAATGACGGGAACAACAGTATTAGAGTCCAGGCCAAAGACCTATGTTCAGTCCTTATAGAGCATTTCAAAATATATCATATTAAAGTCTAAAATCTGTAGGATACAAAATGGTGATCAAGGTTCCTTAATCCCAGACTCTATGAAAACAAAAGATTTGACTAACCACAGAAAATGACAAGCTACAGTTATTCCAATCTCCGTAAATAGATATCCTGTAGAGCATTGTCGTGCGAGTAGGCAAGCGGAAAATTTTAGATCGGGTTTAAATCAGATTGCAGTTATTTATACATGTTGGAAACCAACAATCCATAACTCTGGATCTTATCTATATAATGTAAACAGCTCTGTTCTGTTCAATAAAATATAGACAGCAGCCAATCCTGGTTATTACTTTATCAGAAAGGAACCTAGCTGGAACTGTTCAGTTATGTTATACAATTTAAAGTCACATAGAAGTTATAATTAGAGTACATTAATTTTCAAACACAACTGTTTTAGCTGTTTTATTGTTCAGAGATGGATCAACATATAGCTACATGTATATATCTTTTGAAAAAAGGATATTTGATTAACTAGAACGAATATGTAATATTTTTATGTATTTTCTATCATATATATATAAACCAGCCGATTCTATGCCCTGTTTAAAAATTGAGAGGACAACACTGCCCGTGTGAAATTTATCGATGACCAGCAGAGGGAGGTCGGTTTCTCCGGCCAACGATATGTCTCTATAAAATATAGTCATAACCTACATGTAGGTTACACATAATGAAACCACATGGTGGAGCAGACGGACCCTAATGAACTGAACACTAAACAGAAGAATAAGTTTACAAAACAAATTATGTACTAGTACTCTGGATAAACATGCTATATCCCACTTAATAGACCATTTCAATTTTATAATATACAGAGGCAAAGATCTAATATACTTACTGTATATATAGGCCTACATTTAAAATACATTAATAATTCAAGACTTAATTCTAACGTTGTTTGTATTTTAAATACGTCACTCGTTATTTAATCATTAACCTTAAGCTTGCCACAATTATCTATACAATTTCAAACGACACTTAATATCAAACTATTGAAGTGTGCAGATAAATAAAGTCAATAGAATACAAGGTGCAATTTTCTTTATGTATTTGATAACGATTCAAAATAATATAGAATTACAAGTTGAAGAAGAAAGACTTCCTGATTGAAGTAACCGTTCATGTATGAACGCGAATCATTGTCTTAATACATCATTAAGAAGATATTAAATAAGATTTAATTTATAAAACTTTTTTTACAATAAACAAAGTATTGACACTCTACGCAGAAGTATAATTAATATGGCTATGTAAAGATTAAATTCATTAAATAATATCTGTCGGAAAACTTATACTCCAAGAAAGATAACTCACGCTTACGTATTTATTTATATTTTCAAGAGTTATGTCCCGTCACAAAATAAAGCAACGCATGTTATCTTCACCGTCTACTGAATATAAACGACACTGTCACATCATCTCGTACGCAGAAGCTATCGCGAATCTTGATATCCTCTGTGTATGAGAATGACACTGTCCAAGCTATATTGGTTATTCTCATATTTTTACTTGTCTCAAATTAGTTGTTATTTCAAAATTATTTGTTTATTGCGCCTAATCCGCTCCATTAGCATTGTACGTTTGTAGACTCTATCCAGAACGTACGTACATTACTTAACAATTAAATTCCACGACCAAAATTTTGCTGAATATTGCAAAGTAAATAGGAGAGAATTTTATGTTGATAATTTTGCATAGCAATTATTATTATTATGCGAGTGCATTTTTTCGTATGCATCTATTGAAAATGCCATCAAAAGCGAAAGCAGACAACTGCTTTATGTTAGAATGGAACAAAAAGTCAAGGACATAACGTTTTATTAACATTAAAGATAAAAAACTACCATTATTAAATTATTATAGATTATTTTTTCATTCGATGAACATCTGTGTGTCCATCACCATTCGGAACACCTCGACGAGAGCTGTACTACTCACTGATCGTCCGTCTACGGATTATCCCTGGTGGTTTTCTAAATTCGCTCGTCACCACGACTTTTCTTCACGGAATCTGACGAAGTTTACCGAATGTCTTCAACAAGATAAACAGATGGTAACTTATCAGCCACTGAAATCATTCGACCAAGGTTAATATATGTTAGCACTTAATTAGATTTATTGCAGACAGTACTTAGTAAAGGGTAAAACAAAAGCTGAGTCAAGTCCGGATATTTTTCTTGGAAATGAGGTGTTTTAGACAAGGTCTTACATTTATGAAGAATCGCTCACATAATACTTATGTTAGACAATTTACAAAATACATGAATTTTAAGGCATTTTACAAATTGCAAACTTTACCAATTGCCTGTAACTTGTACATATTTCTCATATAGATTTTTAAAATTACTATGTAAGTTTGTAAGTTTATAAAGGCAAACGTCGCATCACGTTTTTTTCCCTTCACCAAAAATCGAATGAGGCAGTTGATGGATGTGATGCATGCTCGCGAAAAACTTGAATGATTTTACCAAAATCATTCTTTAAGCTTACTTAATTAAGACATAGCATTAATTATAGTTCATAAACAAAGCAGTAAGTTAGTTTTTGTATATACCGAAAACTCTGACCTATTAAGTCTTATTATTCTTATTTTCATTTTATTACGTTCATAAAACATCAACAAGTATTAATTCACAAGGTATCATGTTCCAATGTTTATACCTATTATCAGACGGAGGGGTGAAAACATGAAACTTTTACAAATATATACCGAATGACCAGACTTATTTAAACATCAAAATCTTAACTATTGCTAATAATTTACTACTAATAAAATTAATAGTAGACACATTTTTATCAATTATGATTCTTATCTCCCATAATGTCTGCCTTCCCTCGTCTTAGAATAATTGACTTTACCAGATGTAGGATATTAGATATCTAAGAAAAGAGGCACCCTACGGGGAAAAGTGCTAAGAAAAATACAAAAAAAATTAATCCATTTATTTGATCTGACGTTAAAAACCTTGATTTTTGTCGAAAGGGAAATGTAAACTGAAAGTTTAAAAATCAAGCAGTATAAACCAAATTCCTGAAAAATTGGAATTACTTTACTATTTTCCAAGAAACGTCTTTATTAATGCCCCATAGAGAGCCCCTTGCTGAGTAAGCCTCAGAATCGATATCAACTTCCGGGCAAAACATCTACAGTTTTCTTTGTAGGATTTTTATACATATTTTTCTAGAAACAATTTAAACATGGTTGTTAAGTTATATACTACGTCGGTGACCACAAACAGAGAGGTTGGTGTTTTCAATTTTTAAGCATGTTGCATTTTTCCATTTCTTACAATTTTCCGTTTCTTTTTCTCCTAACTCTGCGTGAGTCAAAATTTTGACTAGCACTGACTGCACGTACAACGTGTGTCTATGTTTCATGAGTAGCTGTGAGAAATGTATTAATTGTGACTTTCTCATGTTTAAGATGAGAGATTGTTAAAGATTAACAATGTCACTTTTTTATTAAAATACGTGCGTGTTGGACTAAGTGGTATTTTAAGTGTGGGAGGAAATTTTAAATTTATTTATCAAATGTTAAGTGAATCAAACAATTTTAATTGCCTAGTTGTGGAATGAATATTAATTCTAAGTTAATTTCATGCATGAGAATCATAGTGAAGGTATATCCTGGACTAATGAGCGTGATATAATATCACATTTAACAAAGTTGGTAAAAGTACAACATACATTGGTACATGACGTAAATCTAACAAGTTTGTAAAAGTTTACAAGTTTGTATTATTACTCATGTACTTTATATTCCCGGATTCAACTAGAAGTGAGTTATGATTCATTTCCAGATGACGTTTAATTTGTACATTATCCAACATAGTTTGCTCTGTGTTTGGTTTTTGTATTACGCTCAACGTGTTCTATTGGAATCAAATGGGACGACCACTTTATGGTTATCTAACAATACCTTGGATGAAGAAGCAATAAGCCTGTGAATTTTTACCGTTAGCTCTTAATCCTCCACACTAAAATTGATTCGAGTGGCAAACTATGTAAAAAATGATTCAAGTGGCAAACTATGTCAAAATTGATTCGAGTGGCAAACTATGTCAAAATTGATTCGAGTGGCAAACTATGTCAAAATTGATTCGAGTGGCAAACTATGTCAAAATTGATTCGAGTGGCAAACTATGTCAAAATTGATTCGAGTGGTAAACTATGTCATTCGAGTGGCAAACTATGTCATTCGAGTGGCAAACTATGTCATTCGAGTGGCAAACTATGTCATTCGAGTGGCAAACTATGTCATTCGAGTGGCAAACTATGCCATTTACTAAATGATTTGTGCAGAGGATTCAGAGTAAACAGTTAAAACTCACATTTTAATGTAATGGTTATTTTGTTGATTTGTTCCTTTTCTGGCTTCTACAAAAAATGACAAAAAGACGAAAAAAGTGCATGTTTACATTCTAAAGATCACGTGACTATATACCCTGATTTATATATTCATAAAACATTGATTAACAAACATGATTTGCAGATTTACATCATTATCAGATTATATTATATTATATCATACTAATAACCTATTTACTCTATATTTACCTATATTATATGTATACCAAGACTCGGCTGATTATTTATCCTATATTATCAACTTGGTATGTAGAGAAACTATACGATTATACGATTACTCCAAGGGTGCGTTAGTCTGGATTACCTGCCTTTTACCACTATCGTTAATGGGTCAGACAAAGCTAAATAATGGCGGCGCCCACCAGGGTATCTTCAGATTACAATTTTTTTAATGTCTTATTATTTTGTGAGACTGTGGTTAATTTGTTAGGAGTATATCAATTAACAGGTTAACGATTGTTAGAATATATCATTTTTAAGATGCTTTTTTTCTAAGATTTATTTCTTAAATTCATTATATAAAAAGACAACCATTCTTGTTTATGCTACGTTTTGGTACTATATATTCCTTCTAAGATGACATACTGTTGGAAATGTTCGACAATGTTCGCTAATTGTTTCAATGTAAGTTGTTCAGTATAAATAGTGATCTATGCATTCTATATAAACCATGTAGTGACCCGCTGTACTTGTACATAGCTGACAATTCAAAGTTTTATCGTTTCCTCAGCGCTTGTAAGATTTACTATAAAATTGAGAAATACTTCGTCCCTAAACTAAGTGAAGATTATTTCGTATTGCACATATACATGTAATTATGTATCTGTCTTACAAAAACAAGGAAGAGTATTGTATATACAATGAATAACAAAATGTCTATACACAACTGAACTGTACATCAATATATTGGCTGCTAGATTTCTATCTAGGATAATGATAGATGTACGTATACTAGTCAATGCCAACTAATAGGATATATGTATTAGAGATATATCAAATCCATCTACAGTTAAACTGTACATGGAAGTTCCTTTCATAGACAACATAATTTTACCACAGGCTGCACGATGTCTTTTGTAAATCGTCGATCGGCACGATGTCTTTTGTAAATCGTCGATCGGCACGATGTCTTTTGTAAATCGTCGACCGGCACGATGTCTTCTGTAAATCGTCGACCGGCACGATGTCTTTGGTGAATCGTCGACCGGCACGATGTCTTTTGTAAATCGTCGATCGGCACGGGGTTCTTTTGTGAATCGTCGATCGGCACAATGTCTTTTGTGAATCGTCGATCGGCACGGGGTTCTTTGGTGACTCGTCGACTGGCACGATGTCTTTTGTGAATCGTCGATCGGCACGATGTCTTTTGTAAATCGTTGACCGGCACGATGTCTTTTGTGAATCGTCGATCGGCACGGGGTTCTTTGGTGAATCGTCGACTGGCACGATGTCTTTTGTGAATCGTCGATCGGCACGATGTCTTTTGTGAATCGTCGATCGGCACAATGTCTTTTGTGAATCGTCGATCGGCACGGGGTTCTTTGGTGAATCGTCGACCGGCACGATGTCTTTTGTGAATCGTCGATCGGCACGACGTCTTTTGTGAATCGTCGATCGGCACGATGTCTTTTGGTGAATGGGCGGTAGGCACGATATCTTTTGTGAATCGTCGATCGGCACGATGTCTTTTGGTGAATGGGCGGTAGGCACGATGTCTTTTGTGAATCGTCGATCGGCACGACACGATGTCTTTGGTGAATGGGCGGTAGGCACGATGTCTTTTGTGAATCGTCGATCGGAACAATGTCTTTTGTGAATCGTCGATCGGCACAATGTCTTTTGTGAATCGTCGATCGGCACGGGGTTCTTTGGTGAATCGTCGATCGGCACGATGTCTTTTGTGAATCGTCGATCGGCACGATGTCTTTTGGTGAATGGGCGGTAGGCACGATGTCTTTTGGAGAATGGGCGGTAGGCACGATGTCTTTTGTGAATTGTCGACCGGCACGATGTCTTTGGTGAATGGGCGGTAGGCACGATGTCATTTGTGAATCGTCGATCGGAACAATGTCTTTTGTGAATCGTCGATCGGCACGGGGTTCTTTGGTGAATCGTCGACTGGCACGATGTCTTTTGTGAATCGTCGACCGGCACGATGTCTTTTGTGAATCGTCGATCGGCACAAAGTCTTTTGTGAATCGTCGATCGGCACGGGGTTCTTTGGTGAATCGTCGACCGGCACGATGTCTTTTGTGAATCGTCGATCGGCACGATGTCTTTTGGTGAATCGGCGACCGGTACGGGGTTCTTTTGTGAATCGTCGATCGGCACGATGTTTTTTGTTATTCGTCGATTGGCACGATGTTTTTTATGTGAATCGTCGACCGGCACGATGTCTTTGGTGAATCGGCGACCGGCACGATGTCTTTTGTAAATCGTCGGCCGGCACGAAGTCTTTTGTAAATCGTCGAACGGCACGATGCCATCGGTGACTCAGATCTTGCCCGACGCGTTTGCTTTTATATGTTTTCGTCAATTAATACACTTGTTACCACTTAATACCAGAAAAGTTTGAGCTATCGGGGCATTATACATTTGCGGAACGATTATAAACATCCTTTCTTTGTCTGTTATCTATTTACATCTAAGTAAATGGCGAATATCTACTAAGCGCTTACTTAACATACGGTGCATACGTGTATATATCTCTCTACTTATCGGTGACGTGTAAAGGACGAAATCAGGTAGGTGTGTTGCCGACCTTGTTACCAAGTGCCGTCATTTCAGACCTTAATTGTCTGTATGGTACATCAACGATTACTAGTCTCATGCGGATACACTTGGACCAGTTGTAACAATCATTATCATCGTATTTTATCGTCTGTGGACAGTAATTTCGACTTCAATATTTTATTTTATAGTCAGATCACGTATTGCACCATTACAATTTATGTATATGATAACAAAAAGCTATTTCTCGAACTAGAAATAATGTTTCACTTTATATCAAATTACATTAAAATGTTTCTAGTTTTGAAGATGAGTCATTATATCAGTTGAACGCAAGAAATAATTTATATTTTAGTGTATTACATTGTCATGATGATAAGCCTTAACTACGACGCCTATTTCTTTGTTACTATGCTCTGGGGAAATAAAGAAAACTAATTTACAGTCTGTGATAACAGTTTATCATTATTGGGATCTCTTTAGTGAAATGCATATTGGTTTGTATATCCCAATTGTGTGTTACATGGGATCCAGAATTCAGGTTAAAATTTTAATAGAATTGTACCATCCAGAAACTATGGACTATGAATTACAATATTTTATACATGTTATAGGCCAGTGGCCTCAATCATTATCAAACATACTGTAAACTATTTAAGAAGCACTTTCCAGTGTCGTATTTGTGTTGATAAAACAAAATCTCAATATTTTAAGACAAACTGACCTATAGATTGTGAATGGGATGAAATAAAGGCCACAAAACACACTAAATCATTTACTACTATACAGAAATTATACTTAACAGTCCACACATTTTCCTGAACATTGAATTCTAACCGAGCAACCTGTCAAATGCGTCCAACTTTTATTTATTAAAATGTCATTTTTCATAGGAAGAGTTTGATATATATTTGTACCAGACTCATGTCTATTTTCTTAGCAGTCCATACAGACAATGTTAGTCTTGGTATAGGGGCTTTACTTTAGACATTGTTAGTCTTGATATAGGGGCTTTACTTTAGACATTGTTAGTCTTGATGTAGGGGCTTTACTTTAGACAATGTTAGTCTTGATGTAGGGGCTTTACTTTAGACATTGTAAGTCTTGATGTAGGGGCTTTACTTTAGACATTGTTAGTCTTGGTATAGGGACTTTACTTTAGACATTGTTAGTCTTGATATAGGGGCTTTACTTTAGACATTGTTAGTCATGATGTAGGGGCTTTACTTTAGACATTGTTAGTTTTGGTATAGGGACTTTACTTTAGACATTGTTAGTTTTGGTATAGGTACTTTACTTTAGACATTGTTAGTTTTGGTATAGGGACTTTACTTTAGACATTGTTAGTCTTGGTATAGGGGCTTTACTTTAGACATTGTTAGTCTTGATGTAGGTACTTTACTTTAGACATTGTTAGTCTTGATATAGGGGCTTTACTTTAGACATTGTTAGTCTTGATGTAGGGACTTTACTTTAGACATTGTTAGTCTTAATATAGGGGCTTTACTTTAGACATTGTTAGTCTTGGTATAGGGACTTTACTTTAGACATTTTTAGTCTTGATGTAGGGACTTTACTTTAGACATTGTTAGTCTTGATATAGGGGCTTTACTTTATACATTGTTAGTCTTAATATAGGGGCTTTACTTTATAGTGTTTACGTATAGAATGATGATAATATCAAACATCTACCTATTTCAAACAGTCTAAACATCTGTTCAATAATAAGAAAATTCTAGTTACTATGGAAACAAATCATATAATTTATTTTAACAATTTTCCTATTAACAAATATATTATTATCGATTAAAAACAAAATTTGTTTACTGTTCTGTTTGTCTGAGGAAGGCGATAAATATAGTTATGGCAAGAAGGTTCTAGCAGTAAAATAAAGTACACTTTAGGGCCATCAAAAATAATGGTCTAAATAGCGAAATGGTCTTAATATAGGGACATTTTACTTCTCAGATTAAACATGTGGGACTTTAACATCATCAATGATCTCGTGATCTTGCAATAACCAAAGTGGTTTTTATAGCCAAACATTACAGAAGTACGTTTAATTGTCGTGATCAATAATTTGCCTTAAAAGTCACATTTTGTTAAAGTTTAGAACTTTATTCAAGACGTGTTGATCAGCTAACCACCCATCCAACTTAGCATCTTCAAACACAATATGTAAAAGTATTTTTCTTTCCATTTCATATCTGCATATAAAAATGAGTCTGTTACACATAACATCAACAGTAAAGAATACAATCAAAACGCAAGAATTAAGATTTTTAAGATTTTTGAACTTGTGTTATAAAAAAGGAGGCCAGGTATTTCCGTCTTGGAATGAAAAAGGACTGAATAACATCCACTGGGTGGGTTAAACTAGACACTATGGTACACAAACCTCCCACTTACCCCAAAAGGTTCAAGAACAAACAATAACAAATTGTCTTGGTAAATGTTTTAAACATTAACCCAAAATTTCAAACCCTAACCCACTCGACAAAAACTGCAAACATACACGAACTGTCAAAATTAAAATAACTAGGTTCAAGCTCATTAAGAAGTTGCTACAATTCATTCGGCAAGTTTCGTAAAAATAAAAATAAATGTACATGGAAGCAGGGAATGGTATAAACTCTGATGAGAATGTGTTCATTTAAAACTCCACATATTTCGTGTATCTAACAACGACTGAAATAACCCGTTTTATAACCGTGACATTGTAGATTAGATTGATTTAACTCTAGAAACGTTCTTCAGACTTGCAATAGATGTTTTATATTGACAGACAATATCATAGAACATACCTTTTTGATTTGCAGTGCAAATGAAAATCTTAGAAATCACATTTTCGGTGTTACATGAATGCTTTCAGACACTCTGCTTTTATTAAACTGATTTCAGAAAATTTTAAGATCCAATGCATAAAGCCTGATTGAGACAGCAATTGTCATACGTGATGATCATTTTGTAAACAGTTGGTTAACTGAACTTCTTTGTAGACTTTATGAATAGTTGTATCTTATAGAATATATAGTGTCTAATGTATTAATTATGGTATACCTTAATGTACGGGAATGAAGGTGATTCTGTCAATTGCCTACCTATCATGTTCTGTTCTACCTATTATTCAACGGGTTTTTTTTGCATTTATGTTGCGTGTACTCTTTTTGCTTTCTTTGCCTTCTTTGACTCCCCAGTTTGGAAGAAATAAAGAAATATTAAGGTTAAATTAAATAAATTTGTCATATAATAACAAAATTTCAACCATGCATGCAAAAACAACATAACATATTAAACATTTAAATATGGTACTATTTAAATCGTTGAAAATTTCAAGAACATTTTAGTTAATACTTGACAAAAAATAGACAGCTGGGGATTCATGCCCCATTTATGAAGGAATTCAGATTTCTCCCCCAATTAAACAAACAACCAAACAACAGTTATGTCTCGTTCAATGCCTCAACCTGGAGTTGTTTCCCTTTGATAAACATTGATCTATGAATTTCAGATATTTAATAAACAGAACAGAATAAAACATGTATTTGATGCTAAACAGATACAATATGAAGAAATAGATTTATGTCAAAACCAGGAGGAACGTGAAGTAATGAGAGAAAAGGCGGGCATTCCCGATCTTCTTCCACCCGCCATTTTTAATGATGACACGTATTGTGGTGTAAGTATTTTTAGTTTCGTTTTATTCACGAATGCGTAATATAAACGATAACTAAGGTAGTCGCATCTTTGGACATTAGTTTAAATGTTCATGGGAAAATGATCTCGAATAGCATACAGTCCGGATTTTCAACCATGACTTCATTTGTTTACATTTGTGCTTGAATGCAATACAGTTGTAATGAATAGTATTCTCTTTATTTACATGCAGCGTCAACTAGAACTGGATACAATTGTACTTTATTATATGGGGACATCTGTATAATTTATATTTAACAATTTGTTTACCATGGTGAGAAAATTACTAAACGGGTCCGTAAGCGCTGTCTGTCATAGTAATTTTTCATGTCTTGACATAAATTACAAAGTACTGAATCAGATGTACCAAAGCTATCGTTAGTCATAAAAGGCAAGACATAGACAAAGAAAATGTTGAGTTTGTTTTCTTTGCTAATACTAATGTTTTGGAAAGCAACGTCAAGCTGATATGCCTGTGTGTATAAGTGTATACATTTTGTACAAATATTTCTTTATGATCATGGAGTCAGATTTTAATAAAACGTAATTATATTTCAGAATTTTCAACAATTTGAAGACGCAGTGGAAGATAATTTATTGAATGACTTTTTGAAACTACAGTGATAACTGTGATATGCTCACTTTTTGTAAATATATAAAAGTAAGTTTAAATACTGCAGTGATTATTGTGATATGCTCACTTTTTGTAAATATATAAAAGTAAGTTTAAATACTGCAGTGATTATTGTGATATGCTCACTTTTTGTAAATATATAAAAGTAAGTTTAGATACTACAGTGAAAATTGTGATATGCTCACTTTTTGTAAATATATAAAAGTAAGTTTAGATACTACAGTGATTATTGTGATATGCTCACTTTTTGTAAATATATAAAAGTAAGTTTAGATACTACAGTGATTACTGTGATATGCTCACTTTATGTAAATACATCAAAATAAGTTGTAAAACTGCGATGGTAATTGTGATATGCTTACTTATGTGAATATTTCAAAGTAAGTTTAAATACTGCCGTGATTATTTTGATATGCTCAATTATGTAATGTAAATATATCAAAGTAAGTTCAGATACTATGTAGTGATAACTGTGATATGCTCACTAAATGTTAATACATTTAAGTAAGTTTAAATACTGCAGTGATAACTGTGATATGCTCACTTTTTGTAAATATATCAAAGTAAGTTTAGATACTACAGTGATAATTGTGATATGCTCACTTTATGTAAATATATCAAAGTAAGTTTAGATACTACAGTGATTATTGTGATATGCTCACTTTTTGTAAATATATAAAAGTAAGTTTAGATACTACAGTGATTATTGTGATATGCTCAATTTATGTAAATATATAAAAGTAAGTTTAGAAACTACAGTGATTATTGTGATATGCTCATTTTATGTAAATATATAAAAGTAAGTTTAGATACTCCAGTGGTAATTATGAAATGCTCACTAATGTAAATATATCAAAGTTTAAATACTACAATGAATATTGTGATATGCTCAATTAGGTTTGGCTTTTTCCCAGTTAAAAAAATATTGACGATTCTGATGCTTTGTTTGTTTGTCTATGGATTGTCATAGTTAAGAATGGCTCATAGATTACACGATATTTGTCCTTTCATCAACTGAATGACATATTTTAAGTCAGGCTGATGTTACGTACAATTACATTACATAACTATAGTATGAAATATTTGTTTACAATCATACTTACATGTCAGGTTTACTATTGAGATTTATAGACACAAAATCACTCTTTGCTCTATCTCGTCCCTCTAAATATCTGGTTCTTATTGTATTTATTTCAGATGGTGCTTTTTAAAGACATTTAAGAAATTATCAAACAGTGTAAATACTCATGTATGTGTGGTTATTGACCTTGTAAATAGGTGATGTGTGGACAACGATTATATACGACGCTCATCTTTCTGCAGGATAACGTGAGAGTATCTGGAATACACGGAAGACTACTCTGTATTAGTCTAAATTCCTGACTCCATTCTACGGTTACTTCCCCTTATTTAACAGATGACAGGATTCTATCTAAACTCTTGTGATATATACCATTGTCTCATTTTTCTCGCTCATTTATATACGACTTACTATTCTCTTGTTTATTTTTATTCTTATACTCGAGTTGTATAAAGTTATATCTGATGAAATACATTTCTTAATACAGTAATAATCGTTTAATGTGAAAATAATATCAAACAAATTTGCACATAATTATGTACGACTTCACTACATATTTTTTTTACCGAGTGCCACTGTTTTGTTTATGAACAATGCATCCACGGACAATAATAAGGTGACAATTTATGATGGTTGTAAAAATATTATTCAGGTT
Organism: Mactra quadrangularis; assembly: GCA_025267735.1. Classification (NCBI taxonomy): domain Eukaryota; kingdom Metazoa; phylum Mollusca; class Bivalvia; order Venerida; family Mactridae; genus Mactra; species Mactra quadrangularis. The sequence goes on along the minus strand of CM046294.1, from coordinate 33,512,703 downwards.
AAAATTTAGTTATTAAAACTATCAGTTATCACTTTATACACTCAGGGATTTTATATCAGGGATATGCAACCAAGTGCAATTTTGAATATTCACGATCGTCACTGTCTATAACTGGCTGAAGCAGGTTGTACAAATTATTCCAGAGTTTAAAAACTTGATTTTTATTTTTGTACATGTATTTCATGCAACTTGTGAATGTTTCTGAAGTTTTTGACAAAACAATGTTGCAATTATGACCGAATTATGACTGTAGGTGATGTAAAATAGGGCTGAAATTGGCGAATCGACAGCAAAAATGCACAATTTTGTGAACCAGTAATTGACTTCAAAATCACCTAGAAACACATTTTTTCTAACCTTTATGTGAATTTGAAAGGTACTGGTACAAATTTCATGTGAATATCTTTATTTGATCTTGTAATACTTGTTATCCGTATGAGCCGAAATAATAGCCACGACAGTGAAATTTGATGTAAATCTAAGTGGTTGCAAATCCCTGTTATATAAAATCCCTGTTATATACCAGATACACTTCAATGTGCTGAGCTTTGTGATAATCCTGTTGCTTTTTGACACTCTTTCTTTCCGGTATATTAACAAATGTTTGTGAAAGCAGGAACGAAAACTCTTGCTTGAGATTGCTTGTAAGCATTGGTTTTTTGGCAATTGGCTGAATTATTTGTTTAGACATATGACGCAAGATGATGGCATTTTTAAGTCATTAAATAGCGGATGTGTTATGTGTTTTGTTAGATTACAATGTAGATATTAAACAAACAGTATCTGAAACTAAAAATAACAGGAACATTACAGACTTAAACACATACATCTGTGTTTGACATTCCGCTTATTGTTTAGACATATTTCTATACATTGTCATTAGATTTCTTAACTTCTTTAACATTTTACAAAATTCAAAAGTCTTGTCATTCTCTAAAGCTGAAATATGTATTTATGAAAAGATTTAGCAGTTTGACCGAACAACTGGTCATTTTTTCAAATATGTTTTAGATTGGCTGTCTATTCATTTAACAATGATTAGAAGTTTTTGCGTAGAAATATTCCTCGAAGATCACAGAGTGCTGGTATACAAAATACATGCATTCTACTTTCGTATATGAAACATTATTTCGCACCAAAACTCTCCATCGTTGTATAAAGGCCAGTAGACCTCTATTTGTGTACCACTCTGGTAGATGTGGTGAAATTGTTAAGTCTGGGTTACCGCTGTGATTATTTCTGGATCATATATTACGTTCTTATTAAGTGTTAAAACGATGACTAGCCTATTTGTTACATGTAACGCGTCTGGACAGGTCATCATCCGGGTACATTTTAGTGTCCACTGGTTAAATGTTTGTTAACCATTAATTTTTTATTTTTCCAACTGGCCACTGACGCTGGTCAACCATTTTCAAACAACAAATAGTATTATACTGTTGAGACTGTTTGATTCATTGGATAGTATGATAAGTGCTTATTTTACGGTTGAAGATATTTTATGAATAGTTATACATGAAGGCCTAAAGTATATTTTATTTTTACTACATCGTCTCACTACCCAATTACCCACCATAAATAAGTTCTTATATCTACTTGACACCTTCGTGAAGGGTTTGTAAATATGTCTGTCACATTGTATCAATACTTGAATACATGGATATTTATATAATATCTTTAAGGGCCTACTGATGGCATCCATAATTGTACAATAAAATATAGTGTCTACATTCAAACCTGTGTTAAGAAGTCAGCCAAAACACTTAAATCTTTGTTCCATTAAGACAGGCTTCTACAAAATGAACATTTGGAACTACCTCGGCGATCATCTACGAAGATATACCTCGGAAATTAGACGTAGTAGGAATACAACCAGGTTATAAGGTCCGACGACTGTTATTTTCATGTCAACATTTAATAATGCCATTGTTACACGCTTTATCACATCATTGCATCCGTACAATGTCTCACATGTCGCATTTCTGTGTATTTAAGACTATATTACCACAGAAACCAAATTTCTACATCTACTTTTTCACCTAATGGTATCCGAGGTTTATCTGCATAGAAGATCGCCGAGGTAGTTCCGAATGACATAATGAATTCCTTACGATGAATATCGTCGTGTTGTCGAATGAGATTTATATAGACACTCTGAACTCTATCGGGCTTGTCCAATATAAATTCAGGTCACGTAAATTACCGGATAGTTACGAACGTCAAGTTTGGTAATGTTTTTCTCTACAGCTTGGAAAGTAGGATATTGTTTTAAACAAGTGACTATTTTCTTGTCTCAAGTCAGTCAGAGCAAACTAGATAAGTTAGTGTAAAACATAAGATAATCTATATCATATATTGTCACATAATTTGTAATTATCATAAACATATATCCATAAATCTAAAGTTTTTCTGTGGTAACAAATTAATAGTATGTAGGCCTAGTATTATTTATCACCTGATAGAATTACAAGATTTCGTAGCCATGACAACTATAATAATATCTGAGACGACAACACGTTTTCTTTTCGTTAGCGATTTAGTCTGATCTGATGAGATACGAGCCGACTGCAAATATCCGACTGCTCTCAATTCTGAACACCTTGGCCTTTATAGGTCTGTGAAGTTAGCTATCTATTCAGTTCTGTAGCAGCTAGGTGTTTGCAAATTAAATTCTGAATAGACTTCGAATGGACATCTGTCGATTCTCTTTCCACAAATAGACTTTTGAATCATTTGAATGTATGGCTTTGTTTTGTGAATAGATTTCTGAATAGACTTTTGATCGGACATCTGTCTCTTCGCGATCCACAATTAGATATCTGGAACTTTCTAATTGCATAACTATATTTTTGCTATTAAACCTCTGAATAGACCTTTAAATAGAAATTTGTTCTTTTGTCACTTCACGAATTTCAGGTTACGGAAATTACGATTGGGACATACGCGATAAAGTTCAGGGTGGGAAACACGAACGCACCATTCGGCTGTCCTCGGTCTTTGAGAAAGACTGCCTTGTAACTGCGTTTTAGGGGTAAGCATACAAAAGTAGAATGCATTAAGTATTAAAGGTTCTATAGTTCGGTCATGGCCATACAAGACAAGTTTACATAAACATTGCTGAAAATAATGCTCCATACCTAGAAAACACATCTATACTGTATACATATCTACGCCATGTCATATTAATAGTTATACTTAGGAATTTTAAAAACAGGAAATTATATGACAGGTTATGCAGCGAAGTGCTTTTTGAATATTCACGGTCGTCACTGTCTATAACTGGCTAAAGAGGCTGAACAAACTATTTCAGAGTTTAAAAACTTGATTCATGTTTTTGTGCATGTCTTCCATACAACTTATGAATGCTTCTGAAGTTTTTGGCAAACATTTGTTGCATTTATGACCGAATTATGACTTTAGGTGATGTATGCATAATTTGTTTGTTTGTTTGTTTTGTTAGGTTTAACGCCGTAGCAACACATTTTATAGGTTATATAACGGCGGTCAGTCAACCTACTCACTCCTCCTGGAAAGGCTAAATCTCTGGATTTAGCTGTTAACCAACTACTAAGCGCATACTTTCGTCAGTGAGCATATTTTTGTGAAACAGTCTGTGAGCGTAATTTACTTCAAAATCATCTAGAAACACATTTTTCCTAACCTTTGTGTTAATTTTAATGGTACTGATACAAAATTTCATGTGAATATCTTTATATAAACTTGTACATGTAATACTTGTTATCCGTATGAGACGAAATAATAGCCACGACAATGAAATTTGATGTAAATCTATGTGGTTACAAATCCCTGTTATATAAAATCCCTGTTATACATTATCAAGGTCCCTATCCAGGACCCTATTAACTCCATACTGAACACAGTTAAGAAAAGAACATGGGACCGTTATTTTCTCGTTGTGTTTTTTTTCATTTTTATACAAACTTTCATTGAAATATCTTGTCATATTTTTACCCGTATTATCTTTTTTGATAACAGCTTCTTTATTATATAAATTATATGCTGAAAATGTATAAAACATTTTTATAAATATATGTTTAAATAAATCATAGTGTGTTGTTATTGTATTGTATTAAAGATATGTTTCAAGTATATAGTCTATCATAGTTAACCGCTATAGGTACATGGTAGTTAGCGTTAACCTGGACCCCTTAAGGCGGTAATTATCTATCAAACTACAGCATCGATTTTGCTTAGATTTTTCTAACTTTGTCTTCTGGGTTTAAGATTTTTTTGAATTTTCAACGAATAAATAAAAAATCCAAACGGTGTAATGCACAATATTTCCATTTTTATAAAAAAATCCTTATTTGTATAGCGGAGCTCCATCTTTTTATCTATACTTGTGATAGGGCATGTATAAAATTTTTAAGAACCGTTTGAATTGGATAGGCAATCAATTCAGTGTCATATTTCACAATTACTTTGTATCCGCTGTTATATGGCTGTTCTGACTACGACACATTTCCATTTAACAAAACCCTCTTTTTGACTCCAAAATTTACAGTACATGCATTGTATTGTATGCAATTGAACAAAAATTCTGATTTTTTTTATTTGAGAAGGAAAATGCTAGTTACATACAAAATATTTTAGTAATATTATAATACGATAGTTATTGAGATATTTCATGTATTTAGAGATCACGGTTGAACACAAACTATCTATACAGAAACATTTTTGGGCCACAACAATTGATAATATGTTCTATGGATTCGCTCGCACCATAATTTTGACGGTTTTTACAAAAAAATATTTTATTTCCTCGCTCGCTCATAAAAATTTGGTCAAACCGCTATATAAAGCAAGTGAATAAATACTTTTTTATTTTTTTTTCTTCGCTCGCCCCATTTTTTTTTCAGAAAAATCCATAGAACATATGATCAACGTGTTGTGGCCTTATACACATTATTGCTGAAAATCACGAATTACAAAAGTAGTCACATTGTTCTTTGTTTACATACTTGTGATGGTATAGGTTTGTATGCACTGCTTGAAGAAGCTTATATATTTGATCTTCTGATGAAGTTTATTGTTATTACCTGCATGGAAACTTGGCCAAGATTTCTCAAGAATGTTCAGTCACAATCACCCAGCAGAGTTGTCGTTCTTATAAACATTATATCTGACACATTCTTACAAACGTCTCGTTGTTTTAAAGGTTCAAACAATATACAAGCGTTGAATAATGAATGAACATTATATAGCCGCGCTTATTGTTATGCGGTAAACTTCACCAAACTCGACTTCAAAGTTCGATTTCTAAATGATGAGCCAAACAGCGATATATATATTTGTGTCGTTTAAACAGTTGCAATTTACTGCATTGTTTCAACTATTATCCTAACCAGAGGTGCCAACTTGGATTGTTATTTAAACTTCTATAATGCCTACATATTCAGACCATTTTTCTTTTAAGACAATTTATTTTGATTGTCTTAATTGGGCGGGGGGGGGGAAATCACGGGATTCGGGACCCTAGATCAGGGATCAGGGATAGTATTAGATACTTAGGGAACACTATATTTGTGTTGATTATAGACATGAAAGGCGATTAAACGTTAATATTTTATTTCATATAGTATGAAATGACCGATTTGTTGATTTAAAATTTAGATTTAAATATATTTAGAGCTGTTCGGTACAAAGATCTATTAAAACAGTTTATGTGAACAAGGTTCATGCAGTCATTACAGGGCCTCAGTGATTAAGTCCATTCACCATAACATACTGAAAATACGACTGTGATTTCTAGCCACAAAAAAAGGCTGGTAATACAGGTGTCAAGATCTAGGAAAAGTTGTGTCTTTATGCTTACAATATAGTTTATGTTATAATATGGTACTCGGAACTCCTCAGCCGGTAACTTTCTATATACGTTGTTAGACATCACAATGGACGGTGTACCGAAAGAGATGTTGTAAATAAACTTTCAATGTGTACTTATAGTGTCTATGATGAATGAATTGTAATAGAAAACCCATTGAAATACAATAATCTAGGTAATTTAAGCTGGTACCCTTGTGTGATAGATTTATAAAACCATATACACAGTAAGACGAACTGGGTATAGAATCATAAGGTCTTAAAGATAACCACCAAACTTTTCTAGAGCCACAAGTTAGCCTGTGCGTAACATTTACGTACGTGTTATCAATTGATACTTTGATATATCCGAGGGCGTTTAGAAAACATTTCCGTCATTTATTATTGTAGTGAAATAATTCATAGTCACGTTTCCTGATTTCTTTCCAATTTGCATCGAAATTGACCATCATTACACTAAGATTTCTTCAAGATCAACATGTCAACGGACAATGTGCAGAGTTTTGATAATTTAGCGTATACTAAAGACTCACAATTGGAATTAAATAAAGGAAATGCAACAAAAAGGTAAGACTATAGTATTATATTTTATTTTATTTATAATTTTGATTAATATTAATGAGTATTAAAATTTTTCTTTCATGCTTTTCGGTGAAATTTACTTGGAGCGTTTCGATGAGAATGTCAACAGTAAAAATCTAATAATACTTATGATTTTCACTGCGATTAAAATATAAATGTATCGCCGTGTATTTGTATTATAACAAAAAAATAACAAAATACATTTGTGAAGCAAAATACGTGTATCTTTTTATTAGATGTTATTTATTTCCACTTCTGAACTCAAAATATGACAAATAAATTCACTGCTTGACTACACCCCTTTTGAAAATATGTTTTCTGACTAATTCTTCGCTCAAACAGAAAGACGAAAATCGATCGTACATATAGAAATAAATAGTAGAGGTGTAACGGTTAACCGATATACCGGTTAATATTGCAGTACGAGTTCTAACGGTTTTTAACCGGTTCGTTTTTCTCAGAACCGGGTTTTGTAGTTAAGTGTCATACTGCTTGTTTTTATCAGAATCTGATAGTTAAATATTTAAACAAATGTTAAAATGAATTGAATACTTGAAACACTCTTATTGTGCTTTTAAAGGTTAAACATTTAGTCAATTGAAAGAAAAATATTTTCAAGAGTCTGTTTCAAACCACGCATTTTTCTAACATATAGACAATTTTACATTTGTAATTCAAACATTTGGATAAGAAATCATTTGAAACTACCCATATGCGTGCTATGCTGATCCAATTAGGACGAGGTCCATGCATTAATTAATGCTTTGCATGTCTAAGCGAAAAACCGGTACGTATTGCAATATATTGCAATACGGGTTCTGCATATTGCAATATATTGCAATACGGTTTTTACCGTATTGTTACACCCCTAATAAATAGCATTCTCTATATTCAGTTTTGTATAATAAAATGATGATGAATTTGCAATACAGACACAATTAGTATTTATATGATAGGGACATGCATGTATCATTGTATAAAAGCGTGCGAACAAATATACAAATAAGCTAAGTGGTATTGGTATATTTATATATATTTTATGCATGTATTTCCGAGAGGGTGGTGACACTGTATGCATGAATTATCTTAATAAATGTAATAAACTCTTAATTCTAACGTAATAAGGGTTTCCACGTTAAACATATATTCTCTATTTCCCATAACATTTATGTAATTCAGAGTGATATAATATGCTTAATAGGGGTGTAACAATCCGGTAAAAATCGTATTACAATACACGAAACCTGTATTGCAATATATTGCAATACAGATTGTTCTTTGCGCATACATGCATAGCATGAATTGATGCACGTGCATCGTCTTAATTTGATCAACATTGTACATAGATATTTGTATTTTCAACGTATTATGCAAATGTTTGAATAAGTTAGAAAAAGGGTTTTTGAATGGACTTTCAAAGATTATTATTTTCTCACTTTACGAAAAATATTTGTAGTTTCCGAACACATTTTAACATTTATTCAAACATTTAAATGTCAGAATCTGATAAAAACAATCAATATAGAACATAACTAGAAAAACCGGTACTGAGAAAAACGAACCGGTTAAAAACCGTCAGAAGTCGTATTACAATATTAACCGGTATATCGGTTAACCGTTACACCTCTAATGCCTAATCAATCGTTGTTCAATTTGGGCTCATTAAAGCACGTGACTATGACAACAAAATATAGATAACTGTAAGTCATTTCTTAAACAGTAATATTCATTGCACATCTATAATGAAATGATATACATATACATACAAGTATGGCATTTGTTAAATTGCTATTACATGTATTCAACAGTACAGGGTTTGTATTTCAACATATCAACAAACGCCCTGATACTTCAGACGAGAGATATATTTGCGACGCAAGTATAAAATTACTGTCATATTTTTTGCAATTAATGGGTACTTTTTTTAGGCTCAGTTATTATTAGCCTGAGATAAGTTTTTACAGGTTTCTTTGAAAGCCATCAAGCACGAAAATATAATTATTGTACAAGAATGAACATGAAATAATTACAAAAAAATGAATGTATAAAATGCTATATGCATCCTTGCAAAATATTTATGTATCTTGACTGAAATTTTCAATAGAGAGGCTAATATCTAATTAAAATTCATTCATCACAGAAACTATTCACACATCGTGTAGTTCCATATCATTATATCCCTTCAAAGAAAACGTGATTTTGTTTATCAAAAAATTATGAATGCGTTGCTGAAGTTAGCCAAAAAATGACAGGCCAAAATGATTTTTTTCGGTCAACTTAGCGACGTATTTTGAATGCGTTCACAAAGCGTTGATTTCTTCATGTACTACGAGTCATTCCCCGCATGTTTGCATGCTCAACCAACTGCACAAATAAATCGTTTCGTGTTCAGAAGACGCAGAAATGAGTATTTATCAGTTCATCGTCTTTATAATCGAATCATGGGCTAAATCAATGCAACATCTTAAGGGCCGGTCACATAGGCCAAAACGCATAAATCACGCAAAAATCACGCACAAAACTCGAGTCTTGCGTGATACATCCGTGATATTCGCGTTTCATCAGCGTCGTTTCTGACGTGGAGCATTCGTAGTTGTGAGTGGAACTGCGTCGTATCAGCGTTATGCGCGATTCCAGGTTTTGAACAGTTCAAAATTTATCTTCGCGTAAGAGTTTACGCAGTTTTGCGTATTCTTTGCGCAGTTTGCGTAGTTCTTACGTGGATTTTGCGCGAATCATGCGTGGAACATCAGCGATCGTGCGTGAAAATGTCCTGAAGCCCGCACTCGTTTATATACGCGGAACGGCGCCGAAAGGACGCGACTCAGACGCACATTATGCGCAGTTCATGCGCAGAATATGCGTGGTTTTCCGCGAAGCTTTTCGTTGGGCACATTCAATTCTGTGCCCCTTTTTGGGCTTATGCTTGGTTTATAAGTGCTTTGTCAGTGATTTTTGCGTGATTGATACGTAATTCTTGCGCAATGTATCGGTGATTTTCATCGCGTAAGTGCCCGTTTCATCAAAATTTAAAATCGCTCGCATGTGTTCATCGCCATCGCCGAGCGCAACTTGCCGTTTGGCGATATTTCTTTACGACGCGTTTTATTAACATTTTCGCTACTTTTTGCAAATCGGCGATGTAAAATATCAAAACCAGTCCAACATTGAATGACGTCATAGAGCGCGCACCTGTATGTCAAGCTGCAGACGATAATAAACAAAAATGGAGAGGAGTACAAGCAGGATTTGGGGGGGATAATGAACTAAATATATTGGTAGATTTCGTACATAATCATGTGGACATTTTCATAAATAAAATGAACAACAATATTAAACCATCAGACAAACGCAGGCGAGCGATGTGTTGATGAAACGGGCCCTAAATCGTAGAAAATGTTCAAATCCTCGACAGACAAGCACGCACAACCAAAATTTATGCGTGATTCATGCGTTTACGTGCTAGTTAGGACTGTGTGACCGGCCCTTTACAGATAATTTAAGTCAGTATTTCACTGACTGTGACATCTACGTGACAACCATAACAGACTAGTCACTGTGACATCTACGTGACAACCATAACAGACTAGTCACTGTGACATCTACGTGACAACCATAACAGACCGGTCACTGTGACATCTACGTGACAACCATAACAAACTGGTCACTGTGACATCTACGTGACAACCATAACAGACTAGTCACTGTGACATCTACGTGACAACCATAACAAACTAGTCACTGTGACATCTACGTGACAACCATAACAAACTAGTCACTGTGACATCTACGTGACAACCATAACAAACTAGTCACTGTGACATCTACGTGACAACCATAACAAACTAGTCACTGATACTAGATACTTAAAATCAAAGCGCTATTACCACTGTCAGACATGGGGCTTTTGTGGAATATATGGCTGTATACAACAAATGAAAGCAATACAAGTGCAATCTATCTTACATAAATTTTGCCAAATGAGATATACATGTACTTTTTATCGTCTTCTTGTTAACGCGTAATGCGGACTACATTAATTGCAGTGGTAATTAATTATCCCTGTAATTGCACACGAACAGTCGATTGTAATCGTCCGCGACAAATTTTAATGAGTATTTGCCACAGTCCACAACTAAACATGGGGAAACCCCATGTAACTAGAACTGCCACGATTATCCAGTTTTAAAAAGCCACTATATGAAAGTATACTTATCAACAATAGACTTGGAAACTGTGTCACAAACATCAAGCTATCATAGTATATATTTGCGTTAGACAAAGTGTCCATTTCTTAAAAAAGTGGGGTACTTTTATAAGAGCACACTGTATTTATTTATACGCTTATGTTCAATATACCTAATAAAAATAGTTTTAAGTATTTTCGAGCAGTTTTTCTATAACGACTTAGTCTTAAATATACTTTGTATTAAAACTATTGTTTCAAGTATTGACAACAAAATTCAATGTACTTTTACCTTGAAATACAATAGATAGCATATACATATTTATTACTTTGCACATCAAAGTGTAGAGACGATGTCATAGAGATGTCAGACACCGAATCTTAAGAAGTGTTTCGAGTGGTTTTTTTTTCAGTTTCTTTCTTACTAAATGACTTCCAAGATGCTCCTGTTTATCCCTTATTATAAATCGAACGCAGTGGTGTATGCTATACGTGCACCAAGGCCAGTCCCATAAATCTGAAGAATATTTCAATACTTCTCGGTGTATCCAGAAATACTAGGGGTATAACGGTTAACCGATATATCGGATAATATTGCAAAATACGAATTCTGGCGTTTTTTTACCGAATCGTTTTTTCCTGAACCAGATTTTGAGGTTAAGTGCCATATTGATTGTTTTTATCAGAATGTGACATTTAAATGTTTGAATGCATGTTAGCATATCCTGAAAACTTGAAAATATCTTATAATGCATTATCTAACATATAATTCATTTTACACAAATCATTCAAACACATACGTATATGAGATTATTTGCAAATACATATTTATACAATTGTATGTGTAATGTCGATCTAAAGAAGAGGACGCACGTGCATTAATTCCTGCTTCGCATGTCTATGCAAAAAGTAATTTTTTGCAATACGGGTTTCAATACGAATTTTACCACATTATCAACCCCTAGGGAACGGTAACTCGTATAATCAGAAATTTATGTTACGTATCAGACATAATAAAACATGATTGACCCAGTGTCGTTGTCTGTAAACAAAATACTGTAATTTATATGTACTTAAAGTCTCTATTACATATTTGACATGTTCTAGCACCATTATTCCTGTTTGCTTTTCATCTTCTTAAGTAATATTTATACGGTATTGTTCTTTTTCCCGTTGAGAGACTCGTTGTTATGGTAGCATATTTCTGCCACATAACTAACTAATTTAGTGTTAACTTGATTGACTAACAAGTTAATTAAGTGGTTTACTTGATTGACTAACAAGTTAATTTAGTGGTGAACTTGATTGACTAACAAGTTAATTAAGTGGTTAACTTGATTGACTAACAAGTTAATTTAGTGGTGAACTTGATTGACTAACAAGTTGATTTGGTGGTGAACTTGTTTGACTAAAAATTTGATTTAGAGGTTAACTTGATTGACTAACCAGTTGATTCAGTGGTTAACTCTATTGACTAACAAGTTAATTTAGTGGTTAACTTGATTGACTAACAAGTTGATTTAGTGGTTAACTTGATTGACTAACAAGTTAATAAAGTGGTTAACTTGATTGATTTACAAGTTGATTTAGTGGTTAACTTGATTGACTAACAAGTTGATTTAGTAGTTAACTTGATTGACTAAGAAGTTGATTTAGTGGTTAACTTGATTGACTTACAAGTTGATTCAGTGGTTAACTTGATTGACTAACAAATTGATTCAGTGGTTAACCTGATTGACTAACAAGTTGATTCAGTGGTGAACTTGATTGACTAACAAGTTGATTCAGTGGTGAACTTATTGGTTAACAAGTTGATTCAGTGGTTAACTTGATTGACTAACAAGCTGATTCAGTGGTTAACTTGATTGACTAACAAATTGATTCAGTGGTTAACTTTATTGACTAACAAGTTGATTCAGTGGTGAACTTATTGGTTAACAAGTTGATTCAGTGGTTAACTTGATTGACTAACAAGTTGATTCAGTGGTTAACTTGATTGACTAACAAATTGATTCAGTGGTTAACTTGATTGACTAACAAATTGATTCAGTGGTTAACTTGATTGACTAACAAGTTGATTCAGTGGTGAACTTATTGGTTAGCAAGTTGATTCAGTGGTTAACTTGATTGACTAACAAGCTGATTCAGTGGTGAACTTATTGGTTAACAAGTTGATGCAGTGGTTAACTTGATTGACTTACAAGTTGATTTGGTGGTTAACTTGATTGACTAACAATATTGATAGTAGCTAGTTAACCATTTAATTAACTTTATAAGGTATTTGGTCAAATCGTTATGTCGCTTAATTCGTACAACTTATATACGAGTTAATTAGTAAAAGATCATAGCAGAAAGTACAACGATCATTTTTGTATTATTTTACCTGATTATTTAAGTAGTTAACTAGTAAGTAACGTAACTAGTTACGTAACTAGTTAACTATTTATTTAACTTGTTTGTTATGCGGTTATCTGGTGGCAGAAATATGCGACCATATATTGTATGTGTTTATAATATATTATGAAAATAAAATATTTACGTTCAGTGTAACCTAGACTGTTCTCAAGAGTATCGTTATTATATAATTAGCTCATCAGAAAGTATAATCTTTATAAACAAGTATTAAGCTGAAAAAATAAGAGAATCCCTATCATGCTTGTATAAAATAACTATTACATTTCTTTGTCCGAAAATGGCAACATTATACCTACAATGTTATGTTTTTATTTGTTCGGGACTTCAGTCCTGAACAAATATATTTACCGTATTTCAGACCCTTTCCCACTTTGAAAATTTACCTAATCCAGAAGTAGTCCCTCAGTATATATGTATAGAGCAATTCAACAAGATCGTCTGCTATGACGGGCGCATTAATACACTAGTAATCCTAACTATATTTCTATCGTAAGAATATTTGCTGGTATGTTGTGCGTCTCAGTAGGAACGGTTACGTCATCTTATGTAATAGAGTGGTATCAATGATTCAGTCACGACCGGTGGTTAGTGCCAGGTGTCAGTGGAGATGTTTTATCATCTTATGTAAGAGAATGGTTCTATAGGAAAAGTTTAAAGATCGTAGTTAATGACTTTGAATGATGTCTGAATAGTGGACTTCATTATTTTACATACAGATGCAGTAGAATAAATGTGCATGAATGATAACTTTTAAGCGGCAGTTATTGAATTGTTTTAAGAATGATCCCTTTGACTTGTGGTGATTGTGTGAAAAAAATCAGTAGTGTGTTCGCCTGTCCGGTTTACCTGTTGTATTTATAGGTCGATTGTATGAAGTGTTTTGAACTGGAACAGTGCTAGTCTACCTATCAAACTAATATCATTGAACTGTTCTTTGTGAACAAATGTTTTGTTTGAGCCAGAAATCAAATTCCACTTTTCAAACCCGAACAAATTCAGTGCCTTCAGCGCTTTGATTTAAACAAGAGCTCGACAAGGGCGACACAATCGAAAGGGGCGTTTGTAAACAATTGCTGGTTTTTTTAAGACATTAGCTAACACTGCTATTTAGCTCATTGGGTAGCTTATTCACATTACCTTATAAGTATTTGAGAATATATTTTAATATTCCATGTGTTAATTACACTTGAAGAATTAAGCCAAAGTGTAAATCAGCGTAACTACCCAGGTCTATTTCATCTGAAGTGAGAATGAGCAAGATAAACTATCAAATAATTCGACTCAAAGCTGACAAAATGGAGTTTGTTTTTAAAGTTGTAATTATGAATGAAATTGAATCACAAATGTTCAGTTTTATTCGGGCATGCTCAAATATAAGACTATTTTACGAAAGATACCGAGAGCTTCCGATCAAAATTAACCATACTCTATTTACCATAGCTATTATACAGCGTACGTATACGAAGATATACGACAATACCCGATGTTTGACGATTGAAATAGACCACAAAGTAATCAGCATAATGTCGTAAATCGTACTATTATATGACGTTAAATTAAGTTGTAAAACTTTAACCTTTACAAAGAAATGCCAATCTATGGAAAACTAACGCTTATAATGAGCACGACGATTGATATTTAGACCTGATAATGATTTTACCATTCTTGCATTGTTTTCTTTTTGCTATCTTCATTATAGACTTGCTTTAGTCTACAGGCAGTAAATCTACGTAGAGTTCGGTCACGAAACACTCCTATTTTCGCAGTTATTATTCCACCAAAAGTAAGGTAGTTGTCAGTCACTAGCGATTGTTTGTGTGCAGTTCTTCGTTGAAAACTTAGATGCCGAAACCAAGGCGGTTCATCCAGGGACCGTGAATCGAACGAATATCGCCGCAATTTAACTGAAAAAATATTAAAATGAATTACATGATATATAGTTTAATGGCCTTCCATAGTTTATTAAGAAACGTTCGTCTACAAAAAAATGTCAAAAAGGAATCATCGTTGACAAGCATGCAGTTGTCCTCTGTTTTTACGACAGTCATTTTTGAAGAAAAGTGTTAGGCAATGTTTCCGGTTTATGGAATTAAATGGCGAAGTATCGGGTTCCAATCGCCTGTCGCAACCACAATCTGCAAATTTTAATACAATGAACCAGCTGAAGCTAGAAAATTAGATTTCATGCATTTTTATTTTATTTAAGGTTGTTAGATGGTTTCAGTTTCAGATATTATTATTATATATTCATTATTTGGAATTTTGTTAAAAGAATGACCACCGGTTAAATACGTCTTTATATCAATTGTTACATTAAGACTTTAAAGAACAAGTAAAAATTTGCTGCATCGAACAAAATTCTAGTACTATTTGTACTGTAGTGTTGGGTCACTAGCATTTTGTCTGGAATACCATATTTTGAGTGTTAGAGACCCAGTTAGCGACTTAGCGAACAAAGTTTGCCTTAAACTCTGGTGTAGTTCCTATTCTCAAAGTAAAGGTATCATAGCGATCTAGCATTTGATACCTATGTTAGGAGTTCTAAGAAATCTAATGTTAAATCATCTCGATCTAAAAGTTAATGACTCATGGTCATCAGTTTATATGCATTGAATCCTAACCACACATATCATCATCTATAAAAAACAGCACAATGACATGTCGACAGTGTTATATTTTTGTTGCTGTTGTTGTTGGGTTTAACGCCGTAGCAACACATTGTGTATGTTATATCACGGTGGTCAGTCAACCTACTCACTGCTCCAGGAAGGGCTAAATCTCTGGATTTAGATGTTATCCAACTACTAGGCGCATACTTCGTCGGTGACAGACTACTGTCCTACATAAGTTAGAATCAGTGGTAGGAATTATTTCATGACCAAGCTCCACGACAGTATGCCCCGCCTGGAAATCGATCTTACGACCCCTCGTTCGGTAGACTTGTGCCCGACCGACTAAGCTAGCCGTGCGGGCTATTTACAAGACTCATATTTGTCATATGCGTTACATCGTGGCTAGACTTTTCCAAACCTGACTAACACCGCTGTCTGTTTCCTTGATTATGTTCATTCTAAAATATATTTAAGGGAAAGCAACAAACTTTTACAAAATACTAAAAATCTTTATGCTTAATTGATTATTGCGCCAAATATATCGAAGTTGTAAACGAGAAAATTTGTAAAATTAAAATCTTAACTTTTCAACAAACATATATTTTCTGATATTTTTGCGTATGCAAATGTAGTTATGTTTATATTTGGATAAAACTTTATTTAAGTATAAGGGTTTCTGGTAAATCATTTTCTTCATACGGCAGATATCTGGGTTTTTATAGCGAAATTAATTTGTTTTTGTTACGTCTTACTGGCATTTTCCCGACGTTCAGTCGGGTTAACACTCGAATATTGTGACATATGCAAACAAAATATTTTGTATAATATAAATTTCTGGAAGTAGAAATTGTTTTAAATTTATTATATATATATATTTATATATGTAAAAATAATCAAGTGTGATAAAATTGTAAAGTAGTTGAATAGTTTGTGTCCTATAACTTGGTATTTTCAAATTGACGCCAGTATTGAACGCAACGTCTAAGCGTACATGCAGACTTTCAAATTCTCATTCGGAAAACTACTCGGATGTTCCGTAAGCCGACGATCAGCTGCCAACAAGCAGTCTCGCTCCAAGATGTTTGATAACATCTGAGTACGAGAATGTAACACAGGTGTCCCGAAAGCGGTTATTTCCCCTTATTGAACGAATAACCTAACCCATTCTCTAATCTAATTTCATTTCCTAATGTACCAGTATTTTTTTATACATATAAATACTCCAGTTTGCTGCTTGATGCTATTGTTTTTGTGTGTTTGTGTTGTTGTGTTTTTGTGTGTGTTTTTTAATTCATTATTATTTTTGTGCGTTTTGATTAATGCTCTTATATTTGTTGTGTATATTGTATCATTTGCATTATTTGTTAGATGACCTTCTGGTAGATAAGCCTTGCGCTTAAGGAGTTTTCATCACTAAATAAAGATATCATTATTATTATTAATAACAACGTTCGACAAAGCTGGTATTATTTTTTGTAGACTACAGGAACATAAATCAATAACGTTTTAGCACATCTTCTTGTGAAACGTCATAAACTTGTCTGGTATTAAAATAGTTTATTTGAAAGGCACCTGCCTTCAAAAAGAACAATGAGACAGTTCCCTACATCTCCATTTCCATAAAAACAAGAATTGACATTTAATTTTCTAACGGCGTCTTCTTAAAATTAAAAAGGGAGAAATCACCGTAATTGCTAATTTTTTATATTGACGTACATGTTTAAACGGAGACGGCTGAAATAAAGGTAGAATTTCGCATAATACCACTGAAAGTCATTTATGAATTAAAAACATGTTAAATTATTACAAAACATAACTCTCGTAGTTTTTATTAAAAAAATTATTAATTATATTTGCCATAATTCAGACCCTATCAGATTGTGTAAATTACCGATTCCGAATAAAAGTCCTTCATTATATAAGTATACAGCAATTCAAAAGGATCGTCTGCTATGACAGGCGCAATTATTTTTGACATACACTCGAAAACTATTTATTCGGTGGTGGTGAGAATGCCGATGAGTTGTGCGTCTCCGAAGAGATGTATACGTCGGTTATGTAATAGAATGGTTTAAATTATTCGTTCGTAAAGTTTAAAGATCGTACTTCGGAAAGTACAAGTCCGAGTTAGAATTTATGACTTTGAATGAAATCTAAATAGTGAAGTTTCAAACTCAACAAATTCAGTGCCTTCAGCGCTTTGATTTATTCATATCATCGCCCTAATCATTTTGCACGGAGATCAGATTTATAAAACATTCTGTTACAAATTTTGTTATCATGTGGATGGTGTAATTGTTAATCTGCCCAAACAAAATAAAAGTAAATATTATTTAAATGTCTAAAAACATAAGACATACAATGTTCAATTAGATACACGATATAAGATTTCGGAGAAATTTCATGTGGTCATAAATGTAGTTTCGTATTTTGGGAATTATACCTTTACTAAATCCGTTTGACATTCTTTCGGTCAGAAAAACTTTCGTATTCAACTTCAATCAACTAATAGTGAATGCTAATCACACTTTGTAAGTATAAAAAGAAGTATTTGTTAATCAAAAAGAACACTCGAAGGAAAACTTTAGGAAATATCTTTTTTACATTACGACAAAATGCAAATTTGAACCCATTCGGTGTTGTACAGTTAAAACAAGTTCTTAAGTTACGACAATATCCGAATACTTACGATGTCTCAAATGATCAACATTCGGCAAAACTCGGCTCACTCCGTCAACGGTCATTCTAATGCATCAACTATAGGCGAAGATTTCCGAATGTATTGTATTTCTTCGTTACACAAGAACACTACAAGAATGTTATGCTGCTAATGTAATATAGGGTGAAAAACATTGCTAGTCTATTTCAGAGCGTGTATGTTGCTCTCGTTGTCAGTCAATATGTTTGTTTTACAATCAAGACTGACGACACGTTGGTTTTGTAATTATTTCCCCTAAATTACGACCAATGCTTACGTTACTACCACAAAAGACGAAACACTATGCTACAAAATCATTAAAATTAGAGTAGAATGTCTAAGATCATTGTGTATTATCTTTGGTTACTTATAAATCATAATTGTAATCTCATCACAGCTTTGTTGTTCTACTAGGAAGTAGTAATCATGTGGTACTAACCTTTAGATAGTGGTATTAATTAATCCACGAGCGTGAAAACAATCAAACTAATAATTTGTCTTATGGAATGAATATGCGAGACCTGTTCTAGTGAAAACAGTCGAAATCTAGATCGTTCCTAGTATGCAGCGTTTTAAAACAACTAGTACAACTGGGTTGTATTTAGATTAAATATCTCTCTGGAATTAATTAATGATTAATTAAAAACTTGCCAAAGAAGATAAAACGTGCAAGTTGTAAATTGGAATAATCAGTGAATTAATTATGAAGATATGCGATGTAATGTCAAAGTGTTTAATTGTTTTGTGCATAAATATTAAAACATAATTTATTCTATTTTGTTGTGATTTTAAATAAAGGAATACATCATGAAACGTCCAAGCAGTGATGGAATTACCTCTGTTGTTAATGGTGATGCATTTTATGGAAGGTACCTTAATAATATCAATATTCTTACAAATTTTACATGTAATGCTCGTGCAAGGTGACCTGAGAAGATTAATTCAAAAACACGTTTCATCAAATAAACAACGACTAATTTATTCAATGAATGAAAATTATATTCAATAAATATTCTGTGTCACAAGCAATTTAGCAATTGGTAACTTTATTCAAATGCATTCTTAGATACCCATCTTGTTGTTTAATGTCAGTTAAAAATCAAACACCCGAATTCCCAAGTTGTAAATTGAAAGACCTTAATTAC